>JAFJYJ010000004.1:2500000-3750000 GCA_019022615.1 Acacia melanoxylon | reverse complement strand
CTCCTTTGCATCTGACTCTATAACTATCTTCTTAAAGCCCAATTCCCAAGCTAGTTTCATCCCCTCAAACACAGCCCATTTTTCTGCTGTATTGGCATTGCATAAGCCAATGTCTTTCATGAAGCCACCGATCCATTCTCCTCTACTATCTCTCAAAAATCCCCCACAACCAGCCTTGGATGTACGTAAAACCATAGCCCCCATCAACATTTAATTTAACCGAACCCTCAAGTGATTTCTGCCATGACAGACTCCCTTCTGGATCTTGCAAACTCCCTGCAATATTCACAGTTGGTTCAACATCTTGAACCTTTTATAAAAAAAACAAACATCTTGAACCAATGCAAATTTCCTCCAGATCTAAAGGGTTTCACAAAATTTCTTTCAAATAAAAAAAGAATTCCGCCACAGCCACAATTTCCAGATTGCAACACCAAAAACAACATTCTAGTATGAACCCATACCATTTCCTAATTTACCTTTTAGATTCATCGCCATCCAATCTCTAAGTCCCGCTGCAAACAACGAAGAAGCATATCTTGGCAGAATTAGCTTTGTCCACATGTGTTTTGCATACATTCAGTCCCTCCAAATATGTAAGGTGTTTTCAGAACCAGCATTACAAAAATTACACAGCCGATGATTGAGACCAAGTACTTCTCCACACATTAGTTGATAATCAATTTAGAATTACCTTCCACATAAAAGCTTTAATTCTTTCCACCCCTTCCATTTCCAAATTTCCTTGAACAAGTTGCAACTCAGGTGCTGTGGATTAAAAAAAAAAATAGACGAAGAATAGACAAAAGGGCATGGCTAGGAATTGATCACGTGAGAACTATGGGACCCACGGCATTTTTCACGATTTCTACTATGATGTGCTGTGAAAAGCAACAGGCAAGTGGGAGTGGCTTTGTTTTAAAAAGCTATTTCCAGTCAAACGCTTTTCCAAATAGATCCTCATGAATTCTTTGTTTACTCCTTGCAAGCTAAAACAAGGAAACAAGATATAAAAGCCTAATGAAGTCTCAGCGAAATGAAGTAAACCAGCTAGGTCTGTTAGTTTTGATATTGATGATCACATATTGATCTTTAATTGTTGCAAAAACTCATCTTCCACAAGACCACTTCAACTACTTCATAATGTCCTTTTGGTGAGTCATTTCAAAGCCATAAGTATAAAAAATAAATCTTTACCAAATTGTATCATTTATAAACTATGAACAATGGTATGGCAAAAAATAAAAATAAAAAGAACAATGCTGTTTTATTTTAGACTTTGTGCAATATACAAAGAAGCATGTCTTGTTCTTTCGTAATTTTTGTAGATTAATGAAGCAGCAACCTAAAGATTATTCCAAACTATATCTCCATGAAGAAAAACCCTACTTTTGTACAATTATGGTCAAGACTTAAATGTCAAATTTGGGCTGAAGTCCTATTAGTATTTCCAATAAGTTAAATCAAGTATGACAATAAATCTGAAATAACAATGAATAAATTGTTGCACGCCAGTAACCAGAAGCAAACAAACGTGCCTGCTTTCTTGGATTATCTATGACGGCTAAACCTTACTTATGTTCAATATTACTTAAAATGATTCTTCACAAACTATTTTTTTGTCTTCAAGCAACTTTAATGCTGTCTCGACCAGTGAGTGAATTGTCATATTGTGCCTGTTAAGTCCAAAGGTACCAGAGAAAACGTTAAAGTTCTCAACCTCAGATGTGGTCTCTAAGACACCTTCCAGAACTTCCTCCATTGCCAGTTCCTTGAAGATACTTATGTTTTCTTCTTTGTCATTCATCATCCAAATTGACAACTCTATAGCAAACCTCCTTATTCTAGGAACCTTAGTTGGTGGATATTTGTGTTTCTTGAGAATCTGGATTAACTTGTTTGCCATTTCAGCCTCCGTAATTCCAGCTTCTTCAAATAGAGTGCTTGATTCATGAGGATTCATGAATTTGAAAACATTTGCTGCTACTCCAACCATCACTTCCTGTAGTTTGCTTTCTTCTGACATGATTGCTTGAAGTATCTGCAAGGTTGAGAAGTGGCAGACGTTGTCAAAATTCTCTTCAAGATATAGTAACATATCCACAAGGGAAAAAGTTTACTTTTCAAAATAATAGTGATGGTCACACACACAAAACACACACACACACAAAAATCATTTGAGACCAACATGTTAGGGTTAAAGGACTGAAAAAGATATTTTTAAAAAATCAAGGGACCAAACTGAAACCTTATATAAATTTAAAGAACCAAATGTATACTTTTCCCATAAAAAAACTTATACAAAATTAGAACAGGAATGAATAACACTTACTGTTGGTTCTGCAATGGTTACCAACTTCAGCTGGTTGAAGCATTCTGATCCACTGTAAGTGCATAAATTTCTCAGAATTCTAGCAGCATTGATGCGAAGCAATGGAATTTTCAATGCTTCGACGAGCCTTTCGAGTACTTTCAACTTCAAAATGCGATGACAATTGCTCTTGCTTTCTAGTGCCAACATTGCTAGGGTGTCACCAGAAGCCATTGTCACACCCTTCTGATTCTCTGATATGTTCTGTTTGAAGAATATGTTGAACAATTCTTTAAGTACTCCACCTGTTCCCCCAATTTTCTCTTTTGCTTCCTCTTCCAATGCCAAATTTGTTAAAATCTCCATGCACAGTTTTTGTAATAAAGGGTGTTTATCTCCATACCTTAATATGTCTCTCAGATTGCTGATTGTAAAAACCATCTCAGAAATCTCTCTTCTTAGATGTTTCCCAGTGGTGCCTGTTGTGCTCGCCAGCAATTTCATTAGTTGCAAGGATTTCTTCACTGTAATAATTTGATATGGAGCAAAATTTTCAGTCTTCAATATTCTTTCTTCTGCATGTGTGAATTCTATGATCTTTGGAAGGAGGCCTCTTGTATGTCCAATCTTTCCACAGTTATCGTGGTTACGAGCAAGCTTTTTCAAGATGAGAAGTCCCAAATGGTTAAATGTCCAAAACCCATAATATGGATGATCAAATACTTGTTTCTTTTCCCCGATTTCGTCGGCTGCAGGAATGTAATTCCGATTAATATGAAGAAGAGAAGATATTGATTCCATAGCTCCTGGTATCCCGGCTATCCGGAGAGAGTTCTGCTTCTTGCCAGCCAGTTTCATTAAGATTTCTGCTGCTGACAGCCTAATTTCTTCCTCTTTGTGATCTGTCCAATTCAACATCTCAACTAGTCTCTCTAGCACAGACATGGAAATTCCAATCTTTTGAAGTGTATCCTCAGAAAACCGTTCACTGTTCGCCAATCTGCGAAGAATTCTTGCCCCAATGAGTTGCTCATCATGAGAGTTTGAAGACAAGAGATCCATAGCAAAACTGGCCAAGTCCATATTCAAGCCATCAAATATGCTTCCTTCAATACTTCTTGAATATGCATCATAAAAGAACCTTCTGATTGACACCATTCCTAATGGCCCCAATTCACACTCATCTCTAACCTCCTCCAACATTTTCCGGTAGCTGATTTTCCATTCCCAATAAGCTTTCTCCATCAGAAACAATAAAGCTTCAGCCAAAGCCAATGCATAGAAGATGGTAAGAGCAAATTGCCTATTCCTCTTGTCAGTATCTCCCTTTGCAACTTCACCATAGTTATGCTTGATGAGCTTTATGGATGAGAGAACCACACAAGCTGTGGCAGAAAGAAGCTGAAGCCAATAGAGAAGCCTACTGATATGACTTGAAAGGAAAAGCCAATTAGCATATGGCAGAATTGGAACATCTGAACTAGTCCATGTTCGAGTCGATGCACTATCCGAATAAGGAGGACTTGCTTCACTAGCCTCTGTTGTTTCTTGCCCATGTTGACTAAATTTCTTGACAGCAACAACTGGCCTCCAAAGGCAATTTTTTATACTTTGAAGGACATAGTTTGAAGCTGACCTTAAAACCCTGAAACTATTCGCTCCAGCATCAGTTATGGACCAAGTGGCTTGGTGCTGCCATTCTAGCTCATGGCTTCTGCTGAAAATTCTGGTCCCTTCAATTAATAGTATGAAGGTAATGAACCAGAAGTCAGTTGAGTCCAAGGTAATGGCAAAACCACCAAGAAGGACCACAGTAGCCCAGATAAACCCTAGTGTTCCCAACCCAGTTGCTGCTTTCTCAAACACAGCAAGTTGAAGAGCAAACAAGGTTAGCTTCTTTTCTGGTGCTTTAACTGCTAAACATGAAGAAGAAGAGCCAGAATCAGCAGTAGCAATGCTTTCTTTCTTCTCAATACTTCTTGTTCCATGAGGCTCAAACATTGTTGTAGTACCTGTACTGCTAGTTTGGCTGAGCCTTGTGAGTTTACCATCTTGCAGATCAGAGCTTACCTCCTTCTTCTTCCAATGAAATCCTATGATCCATGGATACTGAAAAAAATTCTTTCTTTCTTTTTTTCACCTTGTATCTGTCAAAACAGAGGGAAAGAGATGAAGAGAATGATAAGTAATGGGGTAGGTTTTATAAAAAACAACTGAACTTGGGGAGCAAGTTACTTTGAGGCATGTAGGAGAAAGAGTAACGCCAAGTTCTCCTTTTGATGATTTTCCATGAAGTTTGTTATGTTTTTTGGCACTTTCGTATCTATTGCTTGTAAAGGTTGTTGCTTTCTCTTTGCAGAAAGTGTTTTCTATAGAATCACAAGGTCATGTGCATAATTATGACAATTGTCTTTGTGTAATTATTAGACACATATTAGAATGGGTGTCAAGGAAAAGAAACTGCCAAAAATAAAATTATTCATTATTTTTAGGTGGGTCCTTGCCAAAACTTGGGATCTATCCACTTGAGCCTTCAAAGTCATAGATACAAAAAGGAAAGCAATAACTTTTGATAGTTCTCTATGATTATATATCTTTTCAGTTCTGATAACAAACTTGTGCTGCAAGAATGTTGTGATATGGAACTAGTCCTGGTTCGTTTCTTCAAGTCTCTCAATTCAAAACGCATGAACTTCGGTAAAAGTGATTTAGGTAGTAACTTTATGGTCCACCAGACAATAATAATCTTAGCAAACACTTTCTTTTTTCTTGCTAGTGTGCTCCTATCAAGTGAGGTTTGGAGAGGGACATATTTACATAGTTTTACCTCACAAGGGAGGAGATGTTTCTAGAATTTAAATTCATAACCTTTAAATCACATGGCAGCAACTTTTACTAATGCATTTTGAAGCTCTCCCTCTTATCTTATCAAAAACATAAATTAGGTTTTTTTTTTTTTTTGCCCTAACGCTACAAAAGATAAACAAAAGCATGGTGTTGCATATTCTGATAAGACATCAGATTTATTATTTGTCTCTTTCTTAATTAATACTAATAAGGGAAAAACTAAATTCATTGATCATCACAATGATGAGCACTGAGAGCTCTTCATCACTGCAGACCGTTCAAATCTTATTTAGATGGTTTAGATCTTTTTTTTTTTTTACTTTTACTTTTTTTTCAAAAACAATTATTTTAACATGTAAAAAACATAAAATGAAGATAATCTCTTAATTGTCAATTTTTCAAAAAAAAAATGATTCTTTGATTAAAAAATCATTAGTTGAAAATCTTAAATCTACACCATTGAAATTTTATTTGAACTACATAGATTTTACTGTAATGAATAACACTTAGTGCTCATCCTTGTGATGAGCATTGAAACTAGTTCTTACACTGGCATGGTTTGAATGGCCTACTGAAGGCAAATCAGTATGAATTAATGCTAATAACAAAATTAATTAATACTCATCGTATCCTTAATATGGGACTTAATTGGGAAGTTGATCCAAGTCCTATTTCCCTTTTTTTTTTTTTTTTTTTTTCGATTCATCCTTATTAATGCTCTCTCAACAATAATCAAGTAAAAAAGAGATAGAGAGAATTAAGAAAGATGATTAGGGTGTTTTAGAAAAAACATGTCATTAATTAACTTAAATAATTTTTTTGATATAATCTTATTAAGAAAATAGACCTTACATTAAAAAAAAAATAGAAAGAATAATAGGAGAAACTTATTAATGGGAGCTTCCTATTCTTTAAAGTTACAAGAGTATCATGTAATGGGTCCCAAACTCACAGGCAGTGCTTATATAACCTTAGAGGGCACGTTAGCAACCTATGTGCTTTGTCATTCTGATTTAAATTGAAACCTTGCCAATAGAGTGCACGTTAGCAACGTATGTGCTTTGTCATTCTGATTTAAATTGAAACCTTGCGATGTGAGGTCGTTGGTGGGCGATATGTAAGCGCTCCTTGAGCCTGTCATGCCAGTCCTGGGGGACGGTGTCACCCCCACCTAAACTTTCTTATACCAAAAAAAAAAAACAAATTGAAACCTTGAATGAAAAGGGTTTAGCGCCTTTACATGTTTGTTTGGAATATCAATGACAAAAGCGGCTTTTATAAACTTTAAGATTGGGTAAAAGTCAAACTGTGTAATATGATTTATATTTAGATTAATAATAGCATAAGTGGGTATTTTAAAAACTTGTTTGAATGATTTAAAAAAAGAAAGTTTAGATGGAAGATGATTGAAAAAAAAAACATGAATCTTATTCAATAATTAATTTATATATATAAATATATATATTGAAAAATACATAAACTTAGACATAAATTTTATATAAAAAAAATGTATTATTGGGAAAAGTTTTACAATACTAAACTACTTAATTTTTTTAGGAAAATTTGGGAAAAGTCTTCTGAAAATTTAATTAGTGAGAATGACTTAAATCAAAGTACTGTTATGATTTTTATATATGTACACAGTCTTACCTCGCAAGCCAAAAGACTATTTTTCAAGATTTGAACTCATGATCTTTATGTCACATAGCAACAATTTTTACCATTTTTCCGAGGCACATCCTCTTATCTTATCAAAAACATAAATTAGGATTTTATTTTTTATTTTTTTGGGTGCCCTAACGCCACAAAAAGATAAACAAAAGCATAGGGGGCATACTCTGATAAGACTTGGGATGTATTATTTGTCTCTTTCTTAATTAATACTAATAAGGGCACAAATCAACCTGAATTAATACTAATGCAAAATTAATTAATACTCCTCCAATTCTCAATGTATGACTTAAATAGGAAATTGATCTTAGTCATATTTCTCATATTTATCAATTTTTTTCCTTCTAATTTATTCATATTGATGATTTCTCAACAATAATCAAGTAAGAAAGAGCTCGTAAGAATTTATAAAGATGATTGGAATGTTTTAAAAAATATGTCATTAATTAACTAAACTTATGTTTTTAATATAATAAAAAATAAATATGATTATTAATGGGAGTTTTCTATTCTTTAAAGTTAAAAGAGTGTCATGTGATGGGTCCCAAACTCACAGGCACTGCTCTGTATAAGCCTTGGAGTGCACGTTGTTTGTTCATTAGTGCTTCAGCTTGTACGCTAAAGCTATGATCATTCTCATTGATCCTGAATTAGTTAAGATGATCTTATATTTAGAATGGGAGAAAATTAGACAACTTAGAATTTGACAGTTGAATTCTATATTAAGAGACGAAGTAAATTTTTTTTTATATATACATAAATTTTAGGAAAGGGGTTGGGTTCACCCACGATACAAGGGTAAGACGAAATATCCTTTCCTCATAGGTGATACCGATGTTGGGTAGGGTGAGCCATCTATTATACCCTCAGGCGTTAACTTAGGAAACTAGGAGCTAGGATGTCTCCCCCCACGCTTTGACCAACTTCAGGATCGAACCCCTCCCTTTCGCTTTGAAGAGTGTCCTAACCTCCTTCGCTACAAATGACCCAAGGACAAGGGGTAAAGACGAAGTACTTGAAAACCAATAATAGTTGAGGTTAAATAGTAAGGGGCCAAAATTGAAGTCATGTGTATCTATCAGTGGGAAGAAATTTGGGTATGTGAAAGTAGTAGGTGGAAAATTTAACATCTACTTTTGGGAAGGAGATCTTCTCATAGGTATTCTTTCTCTTCATCCTTCTCTATCCCATCTGGACCGTTGATTGGAAAGAGGGAAAAAAATTAAAGTGATATCGTGATATTTTAGATTGATTTGATGGATGTGATTTAGAAATCATGAGGGATGATGAAAGAAACATGATCCTTATTTTTGTTTGATCTATTATCTTGTAACTCATCTATTCTATTGAAATTAGCTTCTCTTGGGTATGTTGTAGAGAATTAATTTTACTCTATATAGAATAAATGTGAGAGATATGTTATATCGGGTAGAGTGTAAGAGTGATTAAAAAAATTATTTTTGTTGAGCGGAATATAATTTCTTTGAATAAAATTAAGTTAGATAAAAAAATTATAAGGTTAAGGTTAGCAATAAAATATTTTTGCATAAGTGTTTGACACGATTAAGTTTTGAATGATGTAAAAATAAATACAATCCAAAAAAAAAAAAGAGCAATTTTAACACTCACATTAAATTAGTCCACATTAACCATTAGAAAGGAGTGGGTCCCACGTTAAAAAAGGACCTTTTGACCAAATTTATAGGTGTGTTAAAATTGCTCAATTTTCAAATAATTGTGTCTGTTTTTACCTCCTTCCAAAATTAATTGTGTTAGATGTTAATAAAAGAAAAACTTTACTGTTAAAATTCCACATTAACTCAAAATTATATTATGAGATATTCTCATTTCAAGTTAGTATGTCTGTATGTGTTAAAATATTGAGTGTTATTGAAAAAATAATATATTATCTCCTGGTTTTAATTATAAGGCGCAGTTGACTTTATTTGGAGAGATTAAAGAAGCTAAAATAAGTTACTTAATTATTTTATATGTTGTGTATCTTTAGATTATATATTAGTTTATTAAGCAAAACTAATTAGTTTGAAAAAAAAAATAAAATACTCTAAATTAATTTAATTAGTTTTTTTAATCTCTTTAAAAAAATCAACTGTGCCTTATAATTGTGACCGAGTAGTAACTAAAAAGTGGATTGAGCCTTTTAAACATTGATTCTCCTATTGTCAATGTTTTGGATAATCCTAGAAGCCATGATCCTGTGGTATGGAATAAACCGCCCCTCGGTTGGATTAAATTAAATGTTGACGGAGCTATGTCTCATCTCTCCTCCAAAGCTGGATGTGGGGGAGTCCTGCGAGATGCTTCTGGTAAATGGTTAGTCGGATTCACGAAAGAACTTGGGATCTGTCATGCAAATGCTGCTGAAGAGTGGGCCATATTGGAAGGTTTACATCTTGCTTGGGATATGGGATATAGGATGATTATCCTTGAAACTGATGCGGAAATAGTGCTAAATCTGATCCTTGACCCCAACTATTCCTCTGGTAGTTTACAACTTTTGCAGATTCGTGAATTCTTGAGTAAAGATTGGCAACTTGTATTTAAATCTATCCCTAGAAACATAAACAAGGTAGCAGATGGTTTAGCTAAGTCCGGAATTTCAAGTTCTTCTATTTTAGATTATTACCCTCCTCTTTTGAGGGCTTGGGTTGATCTTGATTGCTTGGGATTAAATTCCCCTAGTGTGAAACTTCTTTCCTTTTATGTAGGCCTTTGGCCATCTTTCTTTAAAATAAAATAAATAAAAAAAACTAATGAAGTGGGTCGGTGTGTTTTCTTCTGGGGATGGGAAAGAGAAAACGCAGGGGGAGATAAAAGGAAGGGAGAAGGACAAAGAAATAATAAAAAAGAATAAGTCATTGAGTCTAACAGAAAGGGTTTATCTTTTAAAATACTCCTTTTCGGCTTTATTATAAGATACTTAACTAAATGTAAGTTTATTTATCTTTTTTATAAAAGGGACGAATAATAATCGATTCTTAAGAACATTAATTATTCTTTTCACAAATTTCCAATAAATAAGGGTAGTATGTGAAAGTAATAATTAATATAATATTAGTCCTAGTGCGATTAATAGGGGTAATATTAGAAGTTATTTAAATTGTAGAAATAATTTTAAAAAAGAATATTTTTATTGAGTTTAACAGAAATTAGTTGATCTTTAATAAAGATATCAATTATAATCTTTAAATCTTTGTTGAAAGAGGTAATTATATTTAATGTCCAAAAAAACGCCAAATAGAATTGCCGCTAATAAAAAAATTGATATGCTTAGGAAAAAAACAAGTCATTTCTTTGTGAGTACGTTCACGGGGAAGTGGGCTTATTGGCCTCAGCCACTTGTTCTTATTTCATGCGTATACGAAATCCCACCACTATTCTTTTTTTTGGTTAGTTATTACCTTACACGAGTATCTTACAAGCTTAAGCTAAATATTTTTCACAAATAACTAACTTAATCTATTAATCTATGTAAATTAATTATTGAGAATACACTTCATTGCAAACAAAAATATACCGCTAACATAAATTTTAATTCCAAAAACAAAAATAAAGCAGGGAATAGGTAGTTGGGCAGTTTTAAGTAAAAATGATTATAACCATATTGCATTACATGTAAATGCTACAAGTTTTGATTTGTACTTCTAATTCAAGTCATACAACAAGTTTCATAATTATAACATCTCTACTAATCTTATTATTTTACCATCGTTTAAAATGTTAAATCAAATAAGTGTTGAATAAAAATGTCAGTGAAACAACTTTAACCCAATTCAATTGATTTTAAAATTAACGGGACAGTGTATAAAAATTAACTCAAAAAAAATTATATTTGCATAACTCAAAATTTTAATATTATATATTAAACTTTATTTAACTCATGGGTATAGATTACTCCCTTTGATCCTATATTAATCGCATGCTGAAATAAATTGATGATTCTATATATTAGCCACCTTTGCATAATAGGTTGAAACATTAAGCAGATTTGTTTCCTAAATCACCCTTATTTACAATTTCAGAATTCTTAAAAAGTTTTCCTTTTAAAATTCATAATGTAAAAGTAAAAAATTATTTTATTTTTAGATCATTTTAATAAGAACTATTTCTTCTCACCAAAGCAAAGTTGTTCTGACGGTATAAAGACATCATATTAGATATAAGATTCATCTTCTCACAAACACTTGTTTCTCTCTATCTCTCTGCTATCTTTCTGTTTTCTATCTTGTTATGGACTTATATATCGGACCCAGATATGATGCGGCCCAATAAGGACACTTTATAGCAAAATCCTACCATAATCAGGTAAAACGCTAATCATCCTGTAATGTCGGCACTAATCACGGACAGTATAGGTAGTGGAGTAGGCATGCATGGTGAGTGGAGCAGACACCCAGACGCGCATAGCACAAGGGTCAAAACCCTAGAGGTAATCTCTATAAATAGGAGATTACCTACAAGGTGCACACCCTTGATTCATATCCTTTTACTATTCAGTTTCACTATACACATACCCCACCCCCTTTGGCTAATCGTCATTCTCGTGTAGCACAATGATCATCTGATATTCTTTGGTGTCGTCCTTATAGACATCATAGAACAGTCATCTTTTCTTCGGTGTTAGCCTACTTATATCCCGGAGAGATCAACAGATCCTATAAAAATCATCTACTAACCCACTGTGGTTAAACATCTGTGTTCTTATAACAGAACATTGGTTGCGACTGTGGGGAACCATAAACTTCAATTCCCAAACTATTGATAATGACAGCAAACACTAGAAGCCGAAGCCAGGTCCCTCGACAGGATCAGTTGTCGGAGGAGCAACCACAACCTCAGCAGAATCAGAAGCAAACGATCCAGCACGAGGACTCGGTTGCTCTAGATCCTAACTGTAACATCCCAATGCGCTTGCCTCGATCTTCGATCCGTATTCCTCCGGATCCTGAAGCTATGGCGAGATTCAATTCACCGCATTGAATCTCGTGTAACGGTTAATCTCAAACCCAAACAATACAAAAGTATACGGATAACGGATATTCCGCATAATACAACAAGATATCAATACATAAGCATACAAAGAGATGCATGATCATTATGCCGACAAAACATAAGTATTACGCAGTATGTAAAGCCCTATGATGTAAAACAACAATAACATCTTGCACTATTCACCAGTGCCACGATACCACTCGTGTTCTCAGCGCTAGAAAAACATACGGCGTTATTATGACTATAACCCGTGTAAAATTTTCTGTATATCAGTCTATGAACGTATCTATCACATATATGCATTTAAGAAGCACAAGATTAGTGTTACAGTACGCATCCGTACCTTCGTTGACGACGTTAGGTACTTCTGACGGAAAAACATACTTTTTACGGAAAAACGTGAAATGTTCACTAGCGGACGTCGGGCGGATAACGGCAAAGAAATCGAGTTTCGATGCCCTATAAGAGTAATATCACTTTCATTAGTGATTTGACATCATAACTGGCATTTTAGGTAAAAATTACCATTTCGCCCTTCTACCCCTAATTTGGCGGAATTTCGCCAGAACTTCGTTACTTTGACCGTACTCCATTTCAAAATTATCCCCACAATGTTTTTACCTTGTCAGGCATCTTTCAATGCAATGAGGCCTAAAAACAAGTATAGGAATAAATTCTAAACTTCCTAGATCAAAACAACAGCTTCTACTATAACTACCGAAAGAACTACGAAACTAAAAGCTAAGGACGGAAGAACTTACTCGGAGCTAAGGCACAACTTTGCGAGCTTCTCTTTCTAAGTTTCAGCCAAGGTAGAGAGAAGAGGAGGTGTGAAGAAATGAAGGAGGTGCTCATGCCTTTATATAGGAAAAAATTGTGCCACTTTGGTAATTTCCACATTCCAATTCTTGTAATTTTTCCCTACTTCATAACCATGTAAAATCAAGGCTAAATGGTGTTTAATTCTTGTCCATGGGCAGCCCTTGATCGACATAAGGGGATGATGTGGCAGCATGTAATTGGTCCAAGAATGGTGACTCAAGCTCACTTTATGCCCGATCCGATAGAATTTCTCCGATCGGTGTCCCTTTCGTAGTCTCGGAAAATCTCAAAATTCTGAATTCATAACTTTGAAGATCTTCTCTTCCTCATCAATAATATCTATTTTAACTTAGATTTTGGTCCCTTACAGGGTCCCAACAGTCCAGTTGAAGTTTTCTCGAAAAACGTGTCCGGGCGCGTCCGGTTACGAAAATCGTTTTCGGAATCATCAACTTCTGGACAAAAATTCACTGATTCCAAATATGTCCATATAATTATAAACCCATCTCCGGATGTTGAGTTATAATTTATTTTCTTCAAATACAAAATGTGACTATCCGCATTTTTCCCTATTTCGTCTTATTAAGCAAATGCACTACCGAATTTCTAATTAACTTCCTAAGAGGTCACTTGAAGGTAAAACTCACTGATCAATATTTTACCTTGACTTTGGAATTCCTATTCCTGGTTCTCTAGATAGGATCCGTTTCCTATTTATTCTATTACTATTCACTATATTTAATTATATTATATAATAATACAATTTTATGATATATAAAATTTGTTCCTATCTCCATTTTTTTTCTCCAATTTCCGGCTGGACCCTTTTTATTTTTATTTTTTATTTATTTTTTATTTAATTATTTATTTATTCCAATTTTTTCCAAAAATTTCATAAAATTACCTAATTGGTCCATTCTTGTATTTAGACTTAAAAATACCTAAACTCACTTATTTTTCACAAAATTTTCCAATTAATTAGTAAATACGTTCTTACTAATTTTAAGCCAAAAACCACTAATTTTAGGGTTTTACAAAATTACTTATGAATTTCCTTTACTTATGCTTAAGTAATTAGCCAGAAATTACTTAACCACTTTATTATCACTAGTTGGTAATTTTCTTAATTAGAATGCATCATTACCTCATAAATCTAGTACGACATCACTGTTTCCATGTTTTCTGCATTATTCTAGAATTTGAGAGGGTATTATGGTCATTACAATACTTTTTGAGCATTCTTATTCAATTTCTCCAAGCTCATAATTTATCAAATTATCAAAATTAGAGATAATATACTCTCCTAACTCAAATAATTATTTCATTGCCTTCTAGGATTTTTCACAATTTTCCTAAGTCATTTTGCATACCAAGGGTATTTTGGTCATTTGGCACTTTGGCCCTTAAATTCTCTAATTTCCCACAGAACTCATCCTAGAAAAATAGACTATAATAGCACAAGTCTTGCAACAATAATTTCACTTATCAGAAATAGCCAATTTATTTACCAAAATGTAATATTTCAGATAAATAAATATGCGGGTATTACACTAACCAAATCAGGTTGGAGACGGAGGCGGAGACAGCTGACACTGCAACCTCTCCAACCCATCGCAACCGGGTTACACAGCCAGTCCCAACCGCAAGCTCCTTCTCCCGAGTTTCAAATCGAGAACACCGATGTCCGTATGTTGCATAACACGTTGGGTTCATTATTACAGCGGGTAGAGGAGATGGAGACCCGTAACCGACTCCAAAGGCAAGAAGATATCCGGCTTATGCTAGAAGATATGGACCGTCGTAATGCCCTTTGGAGGCGGGATGAAGGACGAAGAATGCAACAGTTGCTGGATACGCGTGTTGGATGGGTTGGAAACCCAGATCGTAGTACAAGTTGAGATGCTGCTGGTCTTAACCAGGCTTATATCCTCATTCGAGATACAGATCGAGATGCTGCTGGCCCAAGCCGAGCTAATGCATCAGCATCTGTTCATGTGAGTGCAGAAGTACCAAGCGTTAATCATCAAGAAGAAAACCTGGCCGGCCATGACTGAGTTCAGAATACTGGAGAAGATACCCAAAGAATGCAATTGTTAGAAGAACACATTAAGTTGCTTGAGAATCCTGCGCGAAACGCCGGCCAAGATGCTAGTAATCCCAGCAGGGTTAGCATCACAGTTGACGGGCAAGTTGACACTGGCGGCCCACGGGTGATCAGGCCGGACAAGACCAGGCTCAAATCCTAGAGGTTCGAACCTTGGACCTAGCACGTACAAAAGGTAAGAAGCCCATCGAAAGCCGAGAGGCGGAAAGGAGGATATGGCACCTCCATCACAAAGTGTGCCCGATACATATGCAGGAAAGTATGGTGGAGAGATGAACCGAATTCCTTTCTCGGATGAAATCATAACCGCTACATATCCTAAGGGTTTGGACTCAAGGGACTTGCCAAAGTATGATAGGACCCAGGACCCGCAAGTTCATATCAACAATTTCTACATGGAGATCATGGTGAAGGGATTTGAAGGGCATATCATACCTCGGCTTTTTGCGGGAACTTTGCGCGGGGCTGTGCAAATATGGTTTCACTCATTGCCGTCAAAATGGAACAAGTATTGTCACTCTTTTGAAATAGATTGACTACACGATTGCAAAAGATCTCTACCATCACGCTTTGACCGATGATGAAGTCACCAACAAGCTTCCACCAAAGTTTATAAACGGCAAAGTAAATTTCATTTTATTACTTCCGTCCATTCTTGATTAGATTAAGGAAGTTAGTTAATATAATTTATTTCTTCTAAAATACCCTAGTCATCTTTCTTAATTCTCTTCTTACATCTCGTCCTCGCTTATTGTTAAAGGAATATCAATAATGGCAAATGAAAAAAAAATTAATAAATATAAAAAATATGTCTTACATTTAGCATAAAAATCAACTTCACAAATATTATGTCCTACATGAGATCTTTTTAATTAGCTAAAAAATATCACTATGCACAAGGCACGTCCCTAGCTAGCACTTAGGGTGCGTTTGGTTTGAGGGGAGGAGGGAGGGGAGACCGACCCCTCCCTTCAAACCAAACACACCCTAGGGTCTATTTGATTTGACGGAGGGGAAGGAAATGGGGGATTTTAATGGAGGGGAAGGGATAAGAGGGATTTTAATATTACCTTGTTTAAATTGATCAGAAGGAAGCAAAGGGGAGAGATTTTATTGTTACCTTGTTTGGTTCAAGAGGGGAGGGAAAAGAAATTTTTGAAATAGGAAGTATGTCTTCAATGCTCAAATTTCCTATAAGACATACTTCCTATTTAAACATATAGAGCATTCAAATCGTCAAACCACATAAGCACAAATTTTACTTAGCATAAGACATCTATCACCTTGGTAGAGATCTAGATTCTAGAGCTCCATACTTTCTTCCCCATTGATCATTACATAAAAAATCATAAACCATCCACCCGGTTTTCATCTCAAAACTCAACTAATTTGAACAAACAATCTCACTTGATTAATAAAATATGAATAATCAAGTCAATAACACAATATATATTTTATTTGAAACAATGATATCGTTACATAACAAATTAAAAAAAGGCAGACTCTGGTTTGCCAAAACACTACCATGCAACCAAAGAGCTTTACAAAGTAAAAGGCATAAAAAAATCATAAACTAAATCAATTCTTTATGACTTGATTATTAGTGAAGGGCAAAAAGTATATGAATACAAAGTCCTTGCTGCATAGTTATCTCTCTGCACACACTCAAAATATATTATTTTTCTCAGATTCTTTGGCAGTTTTTTTTCCCCTTAAAAGTTTGTTGGCAATTTTAAACATTTAGATTTTGTGCGTATTTTCTCATGTCATTCATTCTATCTTGAAATACAAGTTTCATTTCTTCCCAAACTCTTTAGCTCGTCTTCTCCAACTTCCACTTCGAGTCTGTTTGCGATCACTTAAGAATCAGGATTCCAAACCCCTTCATTCTATCCCAGTCTCTTTTTTCGGTTTCCTGTTTCAAAAGTACTCTAGACGGGAACACTATGGAAGGTGACAGTGACGTTGATGATGCCGCCGCAGAATCGAAGGGCACTGTCGAAGTGAACATCAACATTCGTTGCCTCGATGGGTCTAAGTTTTTGGTTCATATTAGTCTTGAATCCATTGTCGAATCATTTAGGGAAGCTATTGTTCAAAAGCGCGATATCTCACCCTATCAACGGCTCATTTACAAGGGTCGATTCTTGAGGAACAATCATCAAACCTGGAAAAAATACGGTATATTCTGATCTTGTTAGGAAAACGAAAATATTATGTGTTGATTAATAATAGCTGGGTAGATATCATCTGAACATTGCTTTTAGTTAAATCTGCTTATGGGTTGTCATCTTTGGCAACAATTTATTCAAGATTCTAATGATTATGTGACATAATTGATGTTTAAATTGTGATGTAAAGAGATTATCATAATATCCAGTTGAAAGGGGTCTTGTATTTTTGGAATAATAGAAAAAACCGGGGTATCTTAGCCCACCGAATCAACAATTTTTATAATCTTTTCAAATCCGTCCGATTTGGAGGGGAGGCTTTTGAGGGGAGAGATGGGAAAATTTCAAAAAATTTCTCTTCCCCTCCTAAATAATATGATAAGCCAAATAAAGGAAGGGGACCAAAATCCTTTCATTTCTTCCCATTCCTCTTCCCTCTCCTCAAACCACTCTTAATTGCTGAAAGAGTACGCTAGTGATGGACAAATGGATTAAGATCCCCACATACACACAAAGCCTTACTCCATTTGGAGTTAAATTTGTGTGGGTTATGGTTTATTATATAAAGTGTAATTTGGTTTTATCTTATCATTTAATATTTTTTTTTATTTCATACTTAATTAAGTGTCTATAATCTCTTTTTCCCCACTCATTCTCTCTCATATCCTTTTCTATTCATGTTTTCTCACACTCACCCTCTCCATAATAAGGATGTTTTTAGAAAGTATGTGATAATAATTTGTTTACATATTTATTGTCTTTGACTAATTTTAACTAACATTTTGAATTACATAATTAAAATATTCTTATATTTTAAAAATGATGGCAGTTATTCATTTATTGGAGGTCAACAAAAACTTGGGGGTGATTGAATTTTTTTAAAGGGGGTGATTAAGTATTTATTATTTAAAATGAGTACTGTTATATATACACATATATAACAGTACTCATACCCCTTAGGGCCCTTTCTGGGATTTTCAGAATCTGCATTAGTTGTTAATATAGCTGATATAGTTGTTAATCGGGGCTGATATTGTTGTTAATGTGACTAATTTAATTGTTAAAATATTGTTATTAATGCGGCTGATTTAGTTGTTAACGGGTATTGATTTTGTTGTTAATGTGGCTGATTTAGTTGTCAACGGAGATTTTGAAAATCCCAGAAAGGGCCCTAGGACCCTTTCCCTTTCTGGATTTTTCAGAATCTTGGGCCCTTTTTGGGAATTTTTTTTTCTTCAAAAAGGGCTCACATATGAATTTTCCCAAAAAAGTTTCATTATCCCCACGCGCATCCCGTTTTGGGAACAAGTTGTTGGAAAACGAATGGACTGGATAATGAAGCTACCCTTTCCACCTCGGTCTTGTAATTCCGCGGCAAACTATCTAGCGAAGAGAGGCCTTGAGGCCAGTCTAGGGTTTCATAAGATTTTCCAGCTGTATGAGGAATTGGAAGTGATTTTGTGCCAGGATTAGAATAGGTATAATAATCTCATAAGGGTTGACTGAGATGTTCCAAATTTATCAAAATGAAAGAATTTTCTTTTCTTTTTCGCCGAAACCATATAGAAAGAATTTTAAGAAACTGATTCAATTATATATACTCATCTCTCATCTTATTTATAAATTACTTCCATCGTGTTTCAAAGTCTTATTGAGAAAAATCTTTTACTTCACTAACTTTGCCATAAAATTAAAAAAGACCTCATGTTGCCATGATATATGGTTTTGGGTCTGTCCTAATTTGAAAAAGGAATATTAAAAGAAAATAACAAATCTAAAACCATGTTGAGTCCACATTAGGTGCTTATTAAGTGCTTATACCTCTAATTTTAATTTTTTTTTTATATTGTATTTATTTAGATTTAAATTATATGCTACTTTTCTCGAGATGTTTTTTTTGCTCAAGATCTCAATTAATTAATTTTCATAATATTGGTGTTACATATAAAATGCAAAACTAGAAATTAATTAATTTGAGATTGGGTGCAAAAAGCATATCAAAAAGTAGCATATAATTTAAATCTAAATAAATACAATATATAAAAAATTAAAAAAAAATACGCTTATACCTTTAATTAGAGGTATAAACACCTAACTCTAAGCACATAATGTGGACTCGCCAAAAAAAAAACCATTATTTTCATAAGAAACAAACCCATAGACTAAATATTTCATTTTCTTACCCCCATTTTTCATATATTGCTTTTTCTTTCATTTTCCTTTTTTTATTTTAGGGAGAATTAAAGGTAAGGACCTGGAGAAAAAAATATTTATTCTTAAGGATCCTAAAAATTCTAATTATTTAGAAGCACCAAATATTATAATATAAAGGCTAAAGCATACTTTTAGTCCTTTAAGTTTACATGAGGTATATTTTTAGTCCCTTAACTTTATAAAGTATACTTTTAATCCTATAAATCTAACTCGTTAGTAGAAAATACAAACTCAAGTGATAACAACGTAAACTTAGGTGATGATTGTGTAATTAAATGTTATAAAGCTTAAATTTAAAATATGGGTAAATTGAATAATATATAAAATTTGTGTAATTAAATGTTATTACCATCACTGAGTTAGTTGGGTTAGCATTTTCCGTTGGTAACATTAACGGTGTTAGAATTTTAGGATCAAAAGTATACTTTATAAAGTTAAGGGACCAAAAATATGTCTTATGTAAAACTTAAAGGACTAAAAATATACTTTAGCCTAATATAAATTTGAAAAGACTAAATTGTCCCTTACCATACTATATTCTTTAAGAATTTGACCGTTAGAGATTTATGAATATAAACTAGGGTTACGTATTATCTGTCATCTACTTTATATAACTTCTCAGCAGAAGTATCGTCGCTCAATAAAGAAAGCCCAATCCTAAAGATAAATAATAAAATAGGATCCAAATGTCTTTTGAAATCTCAAAATTACAATAAAGTCTTGTGATACTTTTGGGTAATATATTTCAATTGTGAAAAGACTAAAATATCTCCTCTCCAACTCGCCCAACAACAATTGTGGACAAAGAAGTCACCGATATGGAGGGGTTCTTTTTCATTTCCATGACTCAATCGTTTGTCAACGGCTACACGTTACCGCTTCAATTTACAAGAGAACGAAACAAGGCGAGGTGTTTGGGCTTCAGACTTCGGTTTGCATATCGTCAGAAAGAACGGGGTGGTGGAGCTGGGATTCACCGAATTGATTTTCCTAAACTTGGATTTGATGAATAAGGTGAAGGTATGGTTCAATTTCAACAATCCAAATATTGGTTCGTGGCCTCTCATGAAAGTACCAGGGACCTGAAATTTAAGTCGGGGTCCGACCCGTGTGAAACTCAGGTTATTATCATTTCCCCGTGTGGGTGCGTTTAAAAGCTGACGGTGTTTGGGTTAGAAGCCTGGCCAGTGGCCGTACAGTGCTTGGGAGTTCAGTTCAGACTAAAATGCCCTAAAAAATATAGGGTTTAGCCGATATAGGTGGAGATTGCCCTCCCCTAAAATAAGCAGCAGACAAAAGAAATACACACAAAGAGAGGGACACTTGTATTTGTATTCACACACACTTGTATGTCCCTGCAAAGAAGAAGGAAAAAAGAAAAAGAAATAACACACCCATGCAACCACTGCAATGAGCATGCAAAAGGAATCAAAGTAAGGTTCATGGACTCATAACAAACAGTTACAACACAAAAATTGGACAGCCTAACAATGAAAAGTGGCTACTGTCATAGGCTTACTCACCATAACAACAAAGTGAAATAAATGAACTCACAGTCATTTCATTTGCTTCTGTTATCCTCACAATTCCTGCTTGATTTTCCCCTCTTATAAAAGAAGAAATGGAAAGAGGTAAACCTATTTTTGTATCAAAAAAGAGATAAAACTATTTTTAACAAAAATCACTATTTATAGGTAACTTTTAAGGATTTAAGCTTCTAGCATTTTTATTCCACAGTACATCCCCTTTGATTTTCAAAAATTAGATCCTCAGAACAAAGTGTGAGAAACGAAAATAATATTGACAATTTTATTCAATACAAAGCATACATGTATTTACCATATATCAGCTGAAAAAAAAAAATATTAATGTATGGAAGAAGACATATTAACTACAACTTCAACCTGCAGCAGCAAGAGTGTGAGAATAATCACCATAATATCTACCTACATAGACATGAAATGAATGGTAGAAAAGCACCAAAAGGAACTACGTTTTTGTCATTGACAGTAAGCTCAAATTACAAATAGGGGTTTAATTGCTTCGTCAGCTCAATTGTTCACAGAAATAATGAAAGCTAAACAGTTGCAGTAACTGCAGAATAATTTTTTTTTTCTTCTTGATTTTTTCCCATTACATGCCAGTTAGCCAGAGAAAATGGAACAAGTTGCAGAGATAAAAGGAAAAATGATCATGGTTTTAAAGAGGAGAAAGGAAATAGATACACAGATATATCATTTCCTGTCACTCTCATGACATACATGAGAGCATGATTGCAAAGGATCCAATTTTTTAAGTGCCTCATCTTACTTTCTGTTTTTTTTCTTTTTTTTTTTCAAATGATCAGAAGGCATGGGACATTGTTGTGAGTGTTTAAATTGGGGATAAAACTGCAAATCCTTTTATATGAATCACAGCCCATATACCACTCTTCAAAACATATCTCATGAGAACTAGATTTGCCAAATGATTTTGGCTTATACAATCTCTGTGCAAAGCCTTGTCTTCTCCAAAATCCAAATTGCTTATACCCACAAAATTTGTAACTACATTAACTCATCAAAGGAGTACAAATTCTTTGATCAAAAAAGGAGTACAAATTAAGAGATTCGCAGGAACTCAAAGACTAAATAGTCAGCTCTTAATGATATCACAATGACAACTGATTAAGTATCTGAAAAAGCAGTTAAATAATATGGAGTAGCTTAAAAAGCCTCAATCATAACAGCTAAATGACCTATACTACAGCACTCCTTTGCCATACCTTAGCTTTCTCAGCATCAATTATGGAACTCACTAATGTTACTGCATTTTCAAGCTTCCCTTTAGCATTCACAACTACATAATCAAAATTCTTAAGATGCTTCACTTCCTCTCTAGCCGTAGCAATCCTCACAAGCAGTGATTCTACAGTTTCAGTCTTCCTATCAACCAATCTCTCCACCATTGCCATTTCACTCTCAGCCACAACGAAAATGAAAACTGCAGAATTACCAAGAATTTTCCTCAATGTTTGAGCCCCTTGAACATCCACCCTCAACACAATATCATAACCTTTACCCATGAAATCCCGAATTTGCTGTTTCGGGATTCCTTTATAATCTCCATACACAAGCGCGTACTCCAGAAGCTCGTCCCTCTCAACCATAGATTGAAACTCCTCTTTACTCACAAAGAAATAATCCTTTCCATGAACTTCACCCGGTCGTTTTGCTCGACTCGTTGCAGTGACCACAAAATGAAGACCCTCCCGAGCTTCCCTGAGTTTCTTGATTACAGCGTCCTTTCCAACACCACTTGGTCCACTAATTACCATTATCAATGGCTTCGGATTTGGGATCAAAGGCTCTGAGCTAAACGAAGAACCTAGGGATGTTTCGAGAGCACGAAGTAGCTCAGACTTATCGGCTTTATCGACGGCCGGAATGGGAACTGACAACGGCCGCCGGGAATCACCCATTCCGGAATAGGAAGAAGAAAATCGTGGGAAGGGGGTAATATCCTGAAATCTTGCGACAAAGCAAGATTCGGTGACCAAATTAGGAATGAAATTGGCGGGAGTGAAAGGTTTCAGAATGTTTGTGAGGGGAATCGGAAGAAGGTGACGATGGTGAAGATTGGATTGGGCCACAGAAGTGGAGAAGAGCTTGCGAATCATGGAGCAGAGATACACACCTGATGAAAGCTGTAGAAGCGAGCAGAGGATCGAAATTTCTAGGCGATAATGGTAACACAAGCCCGAAAGCTCAAAGGCAAAGCTCACAACTTGCTCTTGCTTGCTTACTAATATTATTTATTATTATAAAACCCTGAACTTATTATGTGACAAATGGATCATATGATATCAATTTACCTTTTTCTTTTAAATCAAGGGTTTCCTCATTAGGCTTAATGCCGTGAGGCTACTTATCACCTAAACCAATAGCTTGTTAGTTACATCAATTTACTTTATCTTTCAAATTCATAATTTTTCTACCAAAGTATTTATATTAATTGCATATAAGGGGCTTTCATAAAAGGGTTATAACACATGATTAAAATTAGTATTTTAAGAAAATCAACACATATTTGTTCATATAACTAATTTAACTTTAATATCCACAAATTAATTATCTAACATTTATACTCTAGTTTTTAAATGTAAGATCTAATTAAATAATTTGAGTAAATTAAGAACATTAATTGAGTTAGTTGATGTAATATATTTCTTAAAAAAAACATCATAATCATCATCTTCCTAAATTCTCACCCTTTCCCATTTGGTTATTATTGTGAGACTATCAATAAAATTAATTTGGGGAAAAATTGATAAACATGTGAAATAAATATTATATTTAGGATCAATATCAATTCCTTAAATAAGTCCTACATTAAGCTTGGGGGAGCATTAAATATAAGAGAGTACTTTGTAATTGTAGAAAGTATTTCAAAGTAACATTGAAGATATTCAAGTATTCAACACAATGGAGACCTTTCTCTAAATAACGAATTCCTAACTAAGAACTACCCTTGTGTAAGTGTTCACCAATCCCACAGATTTGATTTTTGTCATCAATCAAATATTCATTAGAATAATGCACACACATTGTAAACCTGGAAAGTAACATTAAGCAAACTAGACACTTACATTCCTATATGTCCCTATATGTACTAATAAAGAGAGGCCAACAAAAACAAAGGATCTCCGACTGTCCTTAGGCTTTGTTTGTCCTTAACTTTTCTCTCCTCCATTTTCTCTCCCCCCCCCAAAACCATAATTCCCAACTACCTGTTAATATCCCCTGAAGAGTTTTAGAACCCTGCATCCTGGTGGATTGCAGCTTGAGGACTAGTGATTAATAATAAAAGGAGGCAAAAAGAAAGGACAGAAGGTATCAGAATAATGAACAAGTAGAAGCAAGAATTCAAGTGAATCAACCTAGAGTTAGTCTTTTACAGGTCAAAGTTCTTGTCTTGTTGGTCCTATTGCTACCATCAAAGATAGTACTGGATTCAAAATACAGTTGCATGATTATTTAGAATACAATACACTTATCAGTGTGCTGGCCTAAAATAAAATTAGGACAAAAGTAAACTGCAGCTATTGTGGAATGAAGAGAACAGCACTATTTTGTAGGTATTAGTCTTTCCTCTTCCATGATATTAATGAATCAGTGACAGAAAATTACAAAGATGCAACTAAACTCCAGCCAAAGGCTTTTCTTCAATTTCATTCTCAACTTTTTTTCCCCTTCTGAGTTCTCCATCCAGATGAAGGTTTTGCCACCAATTAAAATTCAGATTATCCTTCTGGGATTACGTAGAAACATACCCAGATCCAAGAACTGTAAGGCTCAGTGGCAGTTGTTAGCTAAGTTATCGTATATTCGTATGTAAAACAAATAGCTCAATACCAATGGCTAGAAGCTCCACCTTGAGCAGCAGCAACTTTTCTGGGCACATATTGAGGCTTTGGTTGCAACCCATTAGAACCTTCCATTCCATCATCTTCTGCCCTCTCGTTTTTACAGCCTGGGTTTCTTCTGGGATATGAACAGCTCGAAGTAGCATATTGGGCCGAAACAGGTGGGTTTCTAGCCATCTGCCGCTGCTGTTCAAAAGCATCTGCTGTTGCTGCTACCCCGCAGTTGTAATGCAATACGGAACTGACTACTTTCCCGGGCCTTGCACCTAAAGCAAGTGAGAGCAGTCAGTTAAAATCCCGTATTCAAGTATGTAAACAGATATTTTTATGTCTCAACAATATATTAGGGAGAGGGGCGGGAAAGATAACAGTGTCAAAAAGGATATAATGTGATGCCTTTCATCTCTGTTAAGTTATAAATTACTCCCTCAGATCCTTAATATAGAATCTAGATAACTAATTTGCAAATATTAAGAAAACTAGTTTTGTTAGTTATTTGTAACAAATGTGCATTGGTTTCCCTAAGATAATTTTTAGTCATGTGCACTGTAACTACCCTTGATGGAAACCTCCTTACTATATATGTGTAATCAATACGGATATTTTGTGGAAAAAATTATAAATTTACTAGGCCAAGTGGATCGAACTCTTATATTTGAAACTAAAGTAAGCCCCTTGCCTAGTTCATATATTTAGGAACGGAAATAGTAGTAATTTACCATCTTCCACAAGCATTGTCACTATTAACTCCTTTGTGTGTTAAACTATAAGTCTCATCAAAAGAATCAGAGAGAAAGATAAACTTCTATTTCTTTTCATACAAATTATGCTGCTTTCACCTATTCACACACAAAAGTTTCGCTTTCATGCTGAAGGAGTGCAAATTAGAATGTGGATAACTAAGAAGTGAAAACTGAAAGATATTTAGATGCAATAAAGTATAGATGTATCCCTCCTTTCAATTCCTTCATTTTCCATATTTTTACTTTGCAACACCAAGCACACCCTAAGTTCACATCCAATACCAAAAGAAAGATGTATCAAACATGCACGGCAAAGCATACCACATATGATGATAGTTCAAAGAATGGCAAAAGAAAATTAAGCAAGCTCCAAGAACATACAGCACTCTTGCTGGATAATGTCATGTAAATAGGAGAGGTAAGGAGGAATGGAGAGAGGAGAAAAATATATACTGAAGTCAGTCATCACACCTTGCACATTTGGTGGAACCTGTTGAGGAAGCCGAGTCAAAGGAATGCCCCCGGTCCTCTCTATGGGTGGCGGCTTCTCAACTTCTTTGATGCGACATTTAGAGAGATCCTCTGCAACCTCAGCTGGACTTTGTATTGAGTTATCTGAATATAATACACATGGCCTGCACATACAATCTCAAATCAGCAAAGTTTACATGGGCACGTCGATATGATCAATCACAAGTTAGTGACCAAAGAAGAAAGCTGCATTACACAAAAAAACAATTACAGTAATTAAAAGGATACCTAGGTAATGATGCATGCTGCCTCTCAAGCGCCACAACAGTTCCATCCTTCCCATAATGCTCCTCCAGATAAGCAAATTGCTTTTTGAAATGGTCTACAGCACTATTTAAAAGCAGTGTCAGTGACCAGAAGAAAATAGGGGCCCAGAATGAAAGGTCGACAAATTACATTAAATAGTGTTACAAACCGGACAGAATAGAGCAGTATCTATCCACAAAAGCTAAAGAATTAAAGGTTCATCAAAGTAATTCCAAAAAAATGTACATGCCCAGACAGCAAGAATTAAAATTGAACTTAAATTTCAGCAAACAGTCCAAGAAAATTGTCAAACCCAGAGTATTCAAAAGAAATGGATAAATTCTAGACAGTCTACTGCAAAACTTCAACTTCAAGGCGAGCACTGATAGAGAATTAAAATGCTAATCAAGTACCACATGGCTTCTGATTAGCCAAGATCATGATTTCTTTTCTTAAATAGATAGATACTTCATTTTGAGGACCAGAAAAAGATAAAGCAGAGGACAGGAAATCATCCAATAACAAGCCAAAATAACAAACAAAGCCATTTAAGAATAGAGGAGATAATATAATAGAAGTCCAAAAGAGTTCTTCCAAATATATTGAGTTGCAACACAAAGGTCTCCAAATTTTTAAACTGTTAGGTACAACTATTGTATGAAAGAAATCCCTATGTTGTAAATTTAAGGAATGCAACATGTGTGACAACCAAAAGCAAAGTACCTTGGATACATAAAACTTGTGGGCTCTGCTCCCTCTAGGTACTCCTTTAACATCTTCGGATGGTACTCCAGAATTTCTCGATATATGAGCTCTCGTATATCCTCCTTTGTTATCCTACGTCTCTCGAATTCAAATTCCATCTTGCTAACTGGATGTGCTGAAGGCTCTCTTTCAACCTTGGCCAAACCTTTAAAATATGGGTCTGCCAAAGCCTAGCAATTGTCAAAAAAATATGCCCAGTTAGACCTAGACGTAACAGAAAAAGCAAACTTGAGATGCATGAAAATTCAACCTCTTCAGCATTAGGCCGATCCTTAGGGTCAAATGCCAGCATTCTTTCCAACAAGCGAAGAGCAAGCAGATCTGCATTAGGAAACTTTTGGGAGAAAGGAACTGGCTTCTTCTTTCGCATGCTGCTTAAATATCTCCTAGCTTTCTCATTTCGTATCTGTATGTATACAATAACAGTGTTGCTCAAAATCAATATCAATAGATTCTAATGAAACAGAATTACTGTTCACCTGTTATACAGGTCTCATGGGCCTCTTCCGCTTTTTTCTTTTTCAAGAGGTGAAACTTCCACGTGCAATAGCACAAGGGTACTGCTGATAACAAAACTTTTAAAAAAAAATATGCTAAAGGGATGGGTGCATGAATTACAGACCCTAGCAATGGCTTCAAGAGATGGTGTTCCAAGAAGTTCAGTCATGAGGTCCAACTGATGGACAACATTCTTCCCTGGGAAAAGAGGTTTTCCAGTTAAAAGTTCTGCAAAAATGCAGCCAATGCTCCATATATCTATAGCAGGTGTGTACTGAAAAAACATGGAAAAATTATATTAAAAGGAAGGAAAATATCATACATATTATCTTGATTAAATAACAGAAAAAAAATAAAACTATTCTATTTATATACATATAGCGCAGAAATAGATAGGTTGTCTAATCCTAAAACATGGTCAGACAACAACAAAAACAAAGCCTTATCCCACTAGATGGGGTCGGCTACATGGATTGCACGACGCTGTTGTGCTCTATCGGAAACCAGATCTTTAGTTTCACTTTTAACCAAAAGACCTCGCTCTATAACCTCATTAAGTGCTCACTTTTGACTTCCATGACCCCTTGTTAGACGACTTAATACATGGTCAAATCTTCAAAGAATTTAAGATAGATAATAGTTTACCCAACCATAAACCACCAAAGTTACCACCAAAGCTTTCACACGTGAGTAAGTCCATTTATTGAGAATAGACACTTAGAAATCACAGCCAAGATAATGTCACAAGTTCTTATCAGCATTTCAAAAGGAGAAGAGAGCTAGACAACTTATTAACAAAAATTTCTTTGGTAATTTTAATAAAAGTAAGATTCATAGAGAAGAGTATATTTTCCCAAGCAAACAATTTTTTTTAAAATATATAAAAATTCCAAGAGGTTCCCTTCATGTGTAATTGAAGGAAAGAAACGGGATGGAAGGGGGAATGGAGAGGGACCTGCTTGTAATTTCAAAGTCCAAGCAGGGATGGGGATTTAACAGAGAAATCAAGGATCCAAAATAAATATGTAACAGAAGTTGCACCAGAGCACCTTAGAGAAAAAGGATCCACACAGCTCAGGAGCCCTATACCACCTTGTTGCGACATAATCCTGTGAGCAGTCAAACAGAAATAAGCATGATGAAAAAAGACAACACTTTATGTTCAAGGCTGTAGTCTCAGGAAAAAGAGATTCTTACCGTCCAGAATATGGCAGTGGGTGTATCATTAAATGCTACTCTGGCAAGACCAAAGTCACAAATCTTGAGTTTGCAGTCAGCATTTGCTAAGATGTTTTTTGGTTTTAGGTCTCGGTGAAAAACATTTGCTGAAACCATTCAGAAGTTTAAGATCATCTCAAATTAAAATCAGCAACTACTTTGTTATGATCAAAACCTGAATAGGCGATAGAAGTAAAGAATGTTAGAGCAAGCTATCTATGAAAAAAGCTTCTAATTACATAAAGATTATAACCTGTGTGTATGTACTTCAAGCCTCGAAGAAGCTGGTAAAGAAAAAACTGATAGTGCTCTGGAGTCAGATCATCATTTGCTTTGATGACCTGATGTAGATCAGATTCCATGAGTTCAAACACAACATATATATCTTTAAATTCTCTCCTAGAAGGTGGTAACAAGATATGTTTAATCTCCACAATATCAGGGTGACGCAAGAGCCTAAGAAGCTTAATCTCACGAAGAATGCGCGTGGCATCGGAGACATGTTCAAATATGTCATTAATTTTCTTTATTGCAACCTTTTCTCCAGTGTGTGTATCTAATGCAGAGCAAACAACACCATAGCTTCCTTTACCAATTACTTCCTCTATTCGGTATCTGCTCCCTTCACCATATTCTGTGAAGAAGTTCACATCTACAGAAGACTGCACAAACACAAGTTATTAAACTATTCAGCAAAAAATAATTAAAGTCAAATCAATGCATGTGACCTAAATTATTTGAAACATGTGAGCGCATGTGTGCATGTGTCTACATTGAGGGGAAAGATGGTGTACATATATTTAACCAGAAAATTGCAAGTTATTCATCTAAGTTCCGCATCCATTCATGAAGAAAAAAATGCTGAAATATGACCCCATGTTTTAGAGTATCGAGCATCACCAGATAGTTTACCCTCTCCTTTTTCCCTCTTCAACTAAGAGAAGGTTTAATTAATCACCAAGAGCACATATGAGATTATATTTTCCTGAGGTACAAAATCCTATAGCAAAAATTACTTCACTATTGTTAAACTTAAAAAGGATAACAGAAAGTTGAAGCATATAACATGATTGGCAAACAATAAAAAGGAAAACTGACATGAAAAGGAGAACCAAAAAAAGAAATGCCACTATAAATCAAGGTTTTGAAACCCGGACCGGTCACCAAACCACTGTCAAGGGTCATGTGGCCGATCAGAGTCGACCGGAACTAAACCCGGTGAAAAAAAGAATATTTTAGAGTTATTAGTATGAAATTCTAAAGAAAATAAAATATTTTAAAAAAATTATTAAAAAAAAAATTTTTTTTTTAAAAAAAAAAAAAAAAAACAAACTGGTTTGACCCTTGGACCGGCCCAGTTTACCTGCCGGTTCCCGGTCTGGTTCGTCCGGTCCGGTCCGGTCCGGGTCTGAGAACATGGCTATAAATCAATTGCAATGGTCAGTAGATACAACAGGATCTACAAGAGCAGAAATAATATCCTAAATGATGCAGAATACCCTGCAGGATCTCATACAAACCAGAACTAAACATGTGAGCCCCAAAGTGAAGCATAGACATTTGCATGACAAATCATTCATCCCAAACAAGACAGGTCAAATATGCATTCATGGACAATACCCAAAAGAAAAAAAGGTAAGAAAATTCGGGCAACTCTCTATCAAATGACACAGAATAAACAAGATCACAACAAGCATTAGGTATAAATTGTGTGCAGTCACAGAGATGCAGAAAACAACAAACCAACATGCATTCATTGTCCTCAAAAAGCATCCAACTTCTCCCCCAAAATGAATTAACACAGTTAAATGTCTATACCTATACCACATGATTGAACACATATATCAGAAAAGAAGCTTTACCTTTTTTCTTTGATCAGGCAGCATCTGGGCAACTTAGCATAAAACCCGTCAGTGGTTTAGGACAATATGTGCATCCAACAACCCCTTCTCCCAACTCAAATCCAGATCCCCCAACCCCTAAGACGAATTTCAAAACCCAGAAAAGCGAAAACTTACAAGAAAAAAACGATGAACTTGTAATATAACGCTTAGGTGCACGGTGATTAGAGTGCAAGATAAAAACCAAATAAAAAGTTAGAAAACTTAGACATCAAAGAACAAAGAACAAAGCTCAAAACGAAACAAGACGCGGTTTAGTTTGCCAGCTACAGTAGCATCTAGGATTGAGAGCAAGGGGTCGTAAAAGAAAAGACAACGGACAGAATTAAGGAACAAATCCTCTAATACTTCTATATTAAAATAAAAAAAGGGGGAGACTTTACCAAGCAAAACATAATCAAGACAAGTTAAGTTGGCGGAAGTAACAAAATGCAGCTGGAAACTTACAGGTTACAGATCACGTAGGAAAAAGTGCTCTGGTATGTTATTGAGCTAGAATAAGCGGAAAAAACTAATCTTGGGAAGATTTGCTTTAGCGATAATCTCAAACGCGTCAAAAAAAGAAATGAATATAATATAAGCAGGCAAAAAAGGGAAATGCTCCGGCTTTCCGAGCATAACAAGATTCTTTTGTTGTGTGTGAAGAAGATGGGAATCGAAGGAGAAGAAGACTAAACAGATTTCAAAGGAAAAATTTTCCAAGTGAAAATCAGCTTCCCAGAGAGACCTTGTACTTCAAGTTGAAGGCTGTGGTGGGGAAGCTCGGAGAAACAAAAGGGTGCGAATGGAAATAATCACTAGGAATAATTTTTTAAAAGAGCACAAAAAAAAAAAGTGATAAAAATTATTTTAAAGAATAAGATTTTTTAAAAAAGGGTTAAGGTGCATTTTTGCCCTAAAGATCTTGCCCACGGATTTCGCGCCGGTTTTAAAGATAAAGATATTCTTGCCGAAGTTTAAAAACGTACGATTTGCGCGAAGTTTAAAAACATAAAGAATGCCGCCCTCTCGTTAACTTCCCTAACGATCCAACGTTAGGATTTTTAACTAGGGGCAAAATTGCTACGTTTTTAAACTTTGCGCAACATTGATAAAAAAAAACGTAAGCAATTTTACGCGAAGTTTAAAAACGTACGATGTTGCCCCCGTTAAAAACGTTAGGATTTTTAACGTTAACCGTTAGGATTTTTAACAAAAACAACATATTCTACGTTTTTAAATTTTAGAAGCGACATTTTCGCCGAAAACTTCAAAAAAAAATTGTTTTGACGCCATACTTTAAGGGCAAAAATGCACCTTAACCCTTTAAAAAATGATTTTGGTAAATTATTATCAGAATCTTTTTTTCCATGTACAAATTATAAAAAAAGATATTAGCTAATGTAATAATTACACATGAAAGTATAAAATTCCATTTCAAAAAAAAAATTAATTATGAAAATTTGATATTTTAATTAAGAAAAGAATAATATTTCATCCGATAGATAATATATATTTACACACACATATAGGGTTTAAACTTCTTATGCAATATATATATATAAATATATATATAAAATAGAGTTTCTTTAAAGGGGTTTTTTCCTATATATATATAAAATAGAGTTTCTTTAAAGGGTTTAAACTTCTCATGTTACATTAGAAGAAAAAGATTCCTACACACATGAAAAGGTGGGACTCACATATATATATATATATATATTATATATATATATATATATATATGTGTGTGTGTGTGGGTCTCACTATTTCATGTGTGTGTGACATGAGAATACACTTCTCCTATAACATGAAAAGTGTTTTTCCCTTCTTTGAAACCATGATTTTGGGCAAAGGCTTCTCCATTTGTTTGGGTGTTTGGATAGGTAAATTTTTTCAAAATTGTAGTTTTGAATCCGAAGCACTTTTTTCTTTTTATCCAAACCCTCACTAATTCCAAAAATTGTGATTTTAAAATAATGAGATTGGAGGAACAAAGGGGAAAATGGGCTAAGCAATCACCCAAAAAAAAAAAAAACTATTTTTAAGGGAGAATCCCAAATAAATACCATATGAAGTTTCAAAACCCCAAGAGGCCTGTTAACATTTGTAAAGGACATAAAAGTGACAAAGATCAAATTAAGATTTTGAAATGTTGATGAATTTAACATTATACCCTCAATTTTAAAATAAAAGAAAAATGAAAAATGAGTCTCGCACAGATTCAGGTGTCCGCGGCGCCCCTTGGTCTAAATTGTCGTCGAAAAAAATGGAGGTTCAGCGATAAAGACAGAGATGATGGTGTGGAGGTTGTCGATGGTTGTTTAGGAAAGAAGAAGAGAGGGAGTAGGACAGAGGTTCACCATAAAAAAATGGCAAAATGACGGTGGTGGTGCTTGAGATGGTGAAGATGCGGGGTGATGGTGATAAATGGAGAGGACATAGATGGTCGTATATTCCTCTCTCTCTCTCTCTCTCTCTCTCTCTCTCTCTCTCTCTCTCTCTCTCCCCCTCCTCTGTCTCCCTTCGATTGAAATCGTGGTGTTGTTGGTGATTATGGCGGAGTGGGGGTCGAAGCTCGTTAGCGACGGTGAAGATAAAAGTTGTCCCTGAAGGAAAAGAGATGAAGGTGGAAGAAGTGGTTGTCAACTTTGAGCTCTTCTAAGCTCGTCCCATGGCACAATAGCTCTACTCTAAACTCATAAATTTTGATATGGTATTAACTAAATATAAATGGGCTTTACCAAAATTCGTAATGAGATTAACAAGTTTATTAATGGTTTTAAGAAGAATTGTAAAGGCTTTGACAAAAGAGTTTGCTAATAAAAACATGTGAATCAAGAGTAATGATTTTGCCAAAAATTGTAATGGTTTTGATAAAAGTGTTTGCTGAAGAAAACATGAAAGTCAGGATTCACTAACATTTGTGGTATTTCACCAAAAATCGTAATAGGATTGACAAGTACACTAATGGTTTTGACAAAAATGTTTGCTATAAAAATTTCCAAGTCAAGATTCACCAACATTTGTGTTAATTTCATTACTCATTTTATCAATCTCATTAGCCATTACTATTCACCTTCTTCTTCAACCTCTTGGCTTTTTCCAATCCTCAACCAAACTCTTCCCCGCGCTACATAAATCTTCTCTCTTAGTGCAACCTCTCAAAACCCACAACACCCAACCAATTCCTTCCTCCTTCAAATGCTTCTCATTTCTGTTTTGGAGACACGTACACAGAGGGGGGAAGATATGACCATTGTTGTCCTCTCCATTTCTCACCACCACCCCGCGTCTTCACCGTCTCAAGCACCACTACTATTGTTTTTCCTAGTGAACCTGTGTCCTTACACCATCTCTTTTTCTTTCCTCAACGACCATCAACCACCTCCATATATACCATCATCTATGTTTTTATCGTTGGACCTCCATTTTTTTCAACGACAATTCGGATTAGGGGAGTGCAGCAAACACCTGAACTTAGAGGGCTCATTTTTCTTTTTTGTTTATTTAAAAACTGAGGATATAAGGTAAATTCATCAACATTTTAAAATCTCATTTTGATTCCTATCACATTTATGTTCTTTACAAATGATAATAGACCTTTGGGAGTTTTTAAATTTCATATGGTATTTATCTGAGATTCTCTCTATTTTTAATGTTATTAGTATTAAATATTTAATTAAATTCGTATTTTGTTTTGACGTAAGTGTTAGAATAGGAAATAAATCATGTTAGAATAAGAAATAAATCACCCACTTATTAGGATCCCTTGATTGCCGATCTCGATTATGGGTGTCTTAATTAGCCTTTATTGTCTTAATTAGTATTTATTGTATTTCCTAATTTACCTTCTAGGTTCTCCCTTGTTTCCCTTATAAGTACGTTGTAATTCTCATTATCAAATAACATAACGAGAGTGTGATACCTCGATACACAAACATGGTATCGAGCCAAGGACATCTCGTTCGAGGCCGGGAAAGGCGAGAGAAACAAAGAGGACTCGTGAGGTAGAGAGAAACAAAGGGGAAAAGAGGCTCCGACGAGTTTAGGGTTCTCTGCGTAGGCGGAGAGTTACACGACACCGCCCACCCGGAAGAACCAGGAGGCTCGATCGGCGAACGCCCGTAATCCGGTGACTATCCCGCGTCTCCAAGCGGCGCGTGGGCTTCACGCGCTCGACGGACAACGAATGCGATGGGCGCGTGCGAGAGGTTTTTTCGACGGTGACTTCCTGGATAGGTCTCCTCCTCTAATTTCCGGCCATCCCGTGGTTACTTCCTTTTCCTGGCGAGTTCTCCGGACAATTTTCCAGTTCCTGATCGATTTTCTTCTCTCGTCCACATGGATTCCTCTTAGTCCTCTCCTTTATTCGGACAATTCCCGGACAAACAACCGGAACATCGCCCATGGTCTTTATGTCCGGTACCGATTCTCAAACTGAAAATTCCTCATCTTCTTCCACTTTAACCAAGAATCTCGCACTCATCCGAACTTCGAGATGGTTTCGAATTTTCGTACCATCATATTATGGCTATTAGCCATAAATTTAATGGCGAACTATCTCCGGTGGTCACAAAGTGTCTTTGAGGTATATTCGAGGTAAGAGAAAGGAGAAATACATTAATGGGGCAGCTCCTCAACCATCCCCGATGACCCTAATTTTGACACATGGTTTCTGCCGAAAACAACCAAGTCATGACATGGTTGTGTAATTCAATGACCTTGGAGATCAATGAGGGATATCTACTTGCACACACGGCAAAGGAAATATGGGATGCCGCTAGAAGGACCTACTCCTCCCTTGAAAACACCGCTGCTTTGATTCATCTGAAGAGACAACTTCGGGATTTACGCCAAGGTAATAGTTCAGTCACTGAATATTATAATGCCCTGCTAAAATTGTGGCAGCAATAGGATATGTTTGAAGTTCATCCCCGGGAAAGTCTCAAAGATGCACAATTGTACAAACAAATTGTGGAAGGAGGAAGGATACATGATTTTCTTAGGCCTCAATGGTACTTTCGAAGAGATAAGGGGCAGAATCATGGGACTGAAGCCACTCCCACCGCTCTTTGATGTGGTTAACCTTGTGCAATTCGAAGAAAGTAGGAAGCTCTTGAACCGAAGTGGACCAAGCAACATTGAAAGCTCCACACTCACAATTCAGGGACCAATCGGGGAACGAAAAACCAATAAATGGTGCAACTATTGTAAGAAGAAGGGCCATAATAGGGAAGAATGCTTGGAAACTCCATGGCAAACCTTCCGGGGAAAATCGAACTTCCAAAGTCACTCGACCTCGCCGAACCAAAGGTGGAAAGTGATGATCGCTTGAATTCGGAGGAGTTACGGATGTTTCAAACCTTTCGCGAGAATGCTCGATCAACGAAAAAGTCTAATTGCATTCCCAACGTAAACCTTGTACAATCGTGTAACTCTATTATTGCTCTCAACACCGTGATGACTAATGACGATACCTGGATAGTTGACTCCGGAGCTACGGATCATATGACCGGTAACAAAACTCTATTCCACAACCTTAAATCCCGTCACGAGAACCTCAAGGTAAAAGTAGCTAATGGGGTATTCACACGGGTTGAGGGCATTGGCACCGTTATCTTATCGATCACTTGGCGATACATAATGTTCGTTTGTACCGGAACTTACTTGTAATCGATAGTCGTAAGCAAGTTGACTAAAGGTCAAATATGTCGAGTGATTTTTGATGATGGTATATGTTTGTTTCGGGATTTAAGAACGAGGAGGACGATTGGGACTTCTAGAGAATGGGATGGATTGTTCTACTTTGAAGGATCAAACTCAAAGAATAAAGATACGTGGAAGGCAAGACGAGCGCTAGTTAGCTCAAATTCACAGAATAATGATGTATTTTTGTGGCACTGTCGATCAGGTCACCCTAGTTTTGATTATATGAAACATGTTTTTCCCAATTTATTCAATAAAAGTTCTGTTCCTTTTCATTGTTAAACTTGCCAATTTGCCAAACAGACGCGATCTTCTTATCCCAAACAACCCTATACTCCCTCCTCACCATTCACATTAATTCACAAATATATCCGGGGCCCTTTCTCGAACCACTACCCACACTCATACTAGGTGGTTTGTTACTTTCATTGATGACCACACTCGAACCACATGGGTTTACTTAATGAAAAACAAATGCGACGTTGCCAAAGTCTTTCGAACTTCTATACCTTTGTCCGAACCCAATTCAACACGTCCATTAAGGTCCTTAGAAGTGATAATGCCCAAGAATATATGAGCACATCCTTCAAAGAGTTTCTTGATCAGCAAGGAATTCATCATCAAACTTCTTGTCCTTACACTCATCAACAAAATGGGGTAGCCGAACGGAAAAACTGTCACCTGTTAGAAGTAACCCGTGCCTTGCTAATGGAACGAAATGTTCCCACCATATTCTGGGGCGATGCCATCCTCACCGCGGCCTATCTAATTAACCGCATGCCTTCTAAAGTTCTCCAATATGCCCCTCCAATTCAAAAACTTCTGGAACTCTTCCCAAATTGCCCTCTCATCAATTCATTACCTCCCAAGGTATTTGGCTGTGTTGTCTTTGTTCACAAAAAGGAGGGCAACAAATTCAGTGCTCGAGCTGACAAGTGTATCTTCCTTGGCTACTCCTCTACTCAAAAAGGGTACAAATGCTACTGCCTTCTAAGAAACTTATTATCTCTCGGGATACGGTGTTCTCGGAAGACGAGGCTTATTATCCCAAATTACCCATTCGGGGAGTATTCGATATTGAATGGCTAATCTCGGAAGAAGCATCTAATTCCAACACCTCAAATTCACCCGACACATCATCGTACCACCTAACCCTATAGCCTCTCTTGACTCACTTGCTTCCCGAACCAAATTTAATATACACATTTCACCCCAACCCGAACCCAATGAACAGAAACTCATGTTGAGATCAATTTAAGGGTGGATGAAGAATCACGACAGAGATAGAGTCCAGCTCACATATTCAAACCGAACCAGCATTAATCGGTAGAACAATCTCTCTCATTCAAAGGAATGACCATGAATCGACCGGATTAAATCCGAAGAATCGGGTTGGCTATTGCCTTGAGAAAAGGGGTAAGATCTTGTACTCATCATCCAATTCAACGATTTGTCTCATATGGTAATCTGCCCGCAAAAATGCAAAGTTTTGTTGTAAACAAGGCATGATAACTATTCCAAACACGTTTCAACAAGCTATGGTTGATCCAAATTGGAAACAAGCTGCGAGAAGATGAATTGAGGGCACTCAAGGAAAATAGAACATGGGAGATCACGACCCTTCCCGAAGGAAAGAAACCAAGAGGGATGCGGTGGATTTTCACTCCAAAATTCAATCCCGATGGTAGCATCAACAAATACAAGGCAAGACTTGTTGCAAAAGGATATACCCGACGTACGGAATTGACTATCAGGAGACATTTGCTCCGGTGGTCAAGTTTAATACCATTCAAGTACTGTTATCACTTCTAGCAAACTTGGATTGGTCACTGTACCAACTGGACGTGAAAAATGCATTCCTGAATGGCAACCTAGAGGAAGAAGTATATATGGAGATTTCGGATGGAGTTTTAGCTCCTCATAACACTGTGTGTAAGCTAAGCAAGTCATTGTACGGCCTGAAACAATCTCCGAGGGCATGGTTCAGTCGATTCACCAAAGCAGTAAAAGGGCTTGGGTATACTCAAGGACGAGCAGATGACACATTGTTTACCAAACGTGTTAATGACAAAATCGCCATATTGATTATGTATGTTGATGACATAATCATTACGGAAATGATGAAGAAGCCATTGCACAACTAAAAAGTGACTTGTCGATGAATTCCGTGTGAAAGACCTTGGCCAAATGAGGTACTTCTTAGGCATGGAAGTGGCAAGAACTAAGAAGGGCATCAATGTATCTCAACGCAAGTATACACTAGACCTGTTACATGAGACAGGCATGTTGGGCACTCAACCAGAAGGGACACCAATGGAAGAGGGATGCCACCTATAGATCAAACCAAAAGGTGTTCCAGCTAATTCAGAAAGATACAGAAGACTTGTGGGGAAGTTGATATACTTGACCCACACTCGTCCTGACATTAGCTATGCAGTTGGAATAGTAAGTCAATTTATGCATCAACCACAAGAAGAGCACATGGAGGTCAGTATACGGGATCTTGAGCTACCCGAAGCTAAATCCTGGAAAAGGAATATTCTTCAAGAAAGGTACTACCGTAAATATTGAAATCTACACCGATGCGAGACCATGCAAGGGATAGAGAGACCAGGAGGTCAACCTCGAGTGGTACCGTACATATGTGTGGGGAAATCGGTTACATGGAGAAGCAAGAAAGCAGAGACAGTGGTGTCACCAAGCGGTGTCGTAACCGAGAGCCGTTAACAAAACAAAGGCGTTTGTGAAGGAATGTGGATTATCATATTACGAAGGAGTTGGGGATTCAACATGAAGGACCAATGCAACTCGTGTGACAACAAGGCCAAGATTGAAATGGTCAAGAACCCAAGTATATCATGATCGAACCAAGCATGTTGATATAGACAAACATTTCATTAAAGAAAAGATTGAAGCGAGCATTATGACCCATCTCACATTCGATCCGAAGAACAAATTGCGTACGTCCCGACTAAACCACTCGGTCGAACCAAGTTTGAAGGATTTTGTGGCAAGTCGGGATTGCTCGACATATACTCTCCAAACTTGAGGGGAGTGTTAGAATAGGAAATAAATCATGTTAGAATAAAAAATAAATCACCCACTTATTAGGATCCCTTGATTGCTTCTCTGATTATGGGTGTCTTAATTAGCCTTTATTGTCTTAATTAGTATTTATTGTATTTCCTAATTTACCTTCTAGGTTCTCCCTTGTTTCCCTTATAAGTACGTTGTAATTCTCATTATCAAATAACATAACAGAGAGTGTGATACCTCTGATTCACAAACAAGTAAGAATAAGACAACTATTGCTTTTCATATTATGTTTCAATTTTATTTAATATTTTTTGTAATTTTTATTGCAAACTTTATATAAAATTCAAAATTAAATATAATAAATACATTTATTAAAAATAATACTCGTACATTGTATTTGATCATTTGAAATTTAATTTCATAATTTCTGGGGCAAAAACTTGGAATTCACTATTTTGTACTTATCCCTCTTTTCAGTTTTTTTTTTAATGAATTTTTCATTTTAGAAAACTTTAAGATCTTTACTCTTCTTGACATAGGTGCTAATAAAAATTTTATAATTTAAAGCTCGAATATTAAAGGAGGAAAATTGATTAGTACTGGTTTGGAAAAACTCAAGTAAGTCGGATTACAGAATCTCTTAATTATTGTAATTTTCATCAAGTTAATGATCATAATTACTCATACTTCTCGATTTAGCAGTAACATTAGTTATAAACTATCCCTGAAATTATTAAATCAAATCAAGACTCTTTGTTTCAATAAAAAGGACAATTTTTTTTTTCCAAACACATGGGATAGTTTATCTATTTGAATAAAAATCATTAAAAGAAATTATTAGCATTAATTAATTCCACAAGAGCATGTGCGTCACATGGGTTCGAGAGTTCTCTAGCTGGGAAATGGTGGTATTTGTCAATTAATTAAATGAAGGGGAATCTTCAATCTAGTATCATTTTTTTCAGCCACAAATGTTATTGCAGAATAATCATTTTTAATTAAAAAATAATTTATGTTATTCTTTTGCGGAATTTTGGATGATAAAACCTTTCTTTTTTTTTTGCGTTGGAAATTTTTCTCGTTTTTTCTTTTAATAAAGAAGTTGGTCACAATACTTTTTTTCTAGATATAAAGAAGAAGATACTTTTTTCTTCTTCTTTTGCTGCGGTCCCAGATAAACTGAGAAAAATGTAACTTACTTGAAAGAAACTATTTAAAGAATTTAGAGAGAGAAATGCAAGATTTCTTCCAAAAGAAAATGTAATTAAGGTGTTGTGCGAAAATTAGAAAGAGGATTATCAAGTAGATTCTAAAAAAAAAAAACGAAAGAAAAGAAAAGAGAACGCGTTTATTAAGAAAAGAAAAGAAAATAGATTTTAAAGCTATAGCAACGCATTGAAACAGAGAATAATTTTCTATAAGAAATTCAATCTTTTAGTCCAATAACTTTAACTTAATTATAACTTAATCTTAAATTTTAACTCATTGCAATTCAACTGCTATAGCTTTAATCTTTTAGAACTTTGTAGCTAAGTTTCATGTAGAATATAATTTATTTTAAAAAATATATAAAACTCCATATTTTAACTGGTTAAAAGTATTGGAAGTGGGCAGCAAAAATATAGAATCCAACTAATTAAAATTGGGACCTATATAAGAATAAGTGGAGCGAGCATAAAGATAAAGTCGTGAAAAGTGGAATTTGACAAATGGATTTTTACTGTTTGAAGGTAATGACACCCACAAGGCTTATCAAGTCATTTGTGGCAAACAATAATGATTCCAAACTAACGTTGATTCCAAACAGGCACAATAATCATCACACCCATTCCACTATGGAAAGAAAGACTAAAGAAAACTTTCCTTATTCTTTTTCTTTTTTACTTCCCAAATTGCAGGAGATATCATAATTCATAAGTATCGACTTTAGTGCACAGCCTCATCTGTTTGTTTCATTGTTGATTTTGGCTCACAACAAGACATACGCACAATAACATTATCAAGATCAATACTAAAAAAGAAAAACAAAAGAAGCTTTATAAAATGTTTGCTATATGTCAGGGACCATTTCTCCAGCAACTTGAGCCGTGATTGAACAGTCAGCGCTCACCACAAAGCCATAATCTAGACAACCATAACCAGACAGACAAGTCAATCCAATCCATCCCTTCCAAGTATTTATTTATAAATATTTCACATTTTTAATTCCTGTTTGAAAGAAAAAACTCGTGGATATAGAATATTACGTACATATCATGATTCTGTTGGGTTTGAAGGGGGCCCAGTACATCCTTCTCAAATCACAAGTTCACTAATTATATGCGTGTGTGAAATTGATTGGCTATAGAATAAAACATTAATTTAAATGTGTGTGAGATTATCTTTCAAGTCAAACTAGACATGGGCCCTTGCTAAACACAACCTGAAAAATAAGTGACATAATTTATGATTAATAAATAACATAACCTCCTATAGATTTTGTGTATCTATGGATATGGATGATTGATGATGATAGTGATTTTGATGAGAAGTCTTGTTAAAATCCAATCAATGAATTAAATATTTTCATATACAAAAACAAACACACAGACACATAATTGCTCTAAAAAGTCAAAAGGTGGTTTCAAATCACTTCCACGGATCACACAATTTTTCTAGCCTCCGTCAATTATTGTGCCAACGTGAGTGAACTACTTAGGTTAGTCAGGAAGGCCAAAATTACTGAAAACTACATTCTATCAAAGGGTTATATGAATGACACACTTGTGTCAACATCATATTATAGCACACTGCACACGTCATTTAAATTATCCATTAAACTTAAGTCAGAGTACTAGTCAACTACAACAATAAAATCTAGTATAGAAAACCCCGAATATGCTTGGAACAATAAAATTATCCCTTTCTCACAAAGCTGGAAAGAATAATTGAGGTCCAACTACGAGCAAGATAACACCAGAGTATGGTGCTTTACAATTGCTACAACATAATATCATATTTAGTCTAAAAAAAATCCATCCCAAGAAAAAGGGGCTGAAGAAAAAGGCCAAAGGGATGTCATCATATTTTGGTAAAATAGGAATCAAAGTACATATTTTTGATTAATGATAAGGGCCAAATTGTAATTGCAAAACAAACTAAAGCTCACAAGAAAATAACTCAGCTAAACTCAGATACCACTAGGAGATTACCACTTTGTCATTACAGTCGGTAGGAGTCTCAAAAATTGGGGTTGCTCTCCTTAAACAAGCAAGCATGCCTAATAAAAGAAACCCAACACTTTACCACCAACATTCTTTCTCCTAGCCTCTTCATGATCCATAATACCAGCAGAGGTAGTCAAGACAATATAGCCAAACTGCATTAGGGTAAATCAAAGATTAGGGCCAACAGGGAAAACCATATGAAAAATAATAATATTACCAAGCCATCTAACGTAATTGACAAGTACTAAGATGATGCTAAGTGGAGACAATAACCAACTATAGACTAAGGGTCTGTTTGGCAGGAGGGAAATGGAGGAGAAGGGAAATTTTTATGTATTGGTTTTAAAAAAATGGGAGAAGTGGGGTTACAAAATTTTAATAAAGATAAGATGTAAAATAAAAGAGTAAGAAAAATTAATTAATAATTTCAGCCCCACTTCTCTAGTTTTTTAAAATCCAATTCATAAAAATTTTCCTCCCCTCCCTTTCCCTCCAAAACCCTCATACCAAACAGGTCCTAAGAGTTACCAAACGAGAAGATTTAAAATTATAAGCAAATGTACAGCAAGTTTTTTAAGCAAACCTGTCTAGAGGGAAGTAGCCTTGCAGTCCAAGGTTCTATCTCCTTGACACCCACATCAAAACGGGGACTAATAACACCACATTTATTCAATCTTCCATTCAATTCAACAACAATTTTGCCAGCCCTGTGATCATCAACATACTCAAACTCGCCAATGTACCCTAGAAAGCAGCAGAATTAACCAGACCACCCAAAAATCAAAACAATCAAGATTTCAAAAGTGAAATGCTAAAAGAAATAAAGTTGAGACATACCATGCTTCTGCATCACCAAAAGAAATTTAATGATAACTTTAGAGGATGGCCTAATCATGACCTGACGTTTCCCCCGTTTCTCAGCATTGTACATGCTCTTTAGAGCATCGTTTAGGACACTGACCCTCACCATTGTTACTATTAACAAGTTTAGCAAGGGTTAACAATCTCCAAGATAAAGTAACAGATCAATCCGAGACAGAGTGAACAATGAGTGGAAGAGAATTCATATTTAGAAGTTTAAATTGCTTTTCAAGATACAATCTAGATGTTTTTATAAAACCACATCCATTTCTCTGATTTCATTTGATGAAGGAGACATATCATTAATCAACAGCACAAGTTTAAAATGGAAGCTAAAAGTCCATTCATCCATAACTGAAAAAATAGCCATAAGTAACACTAACTCTTGAACAAAATCAACATCTACACATTAGATATTTGGTAGTAATTCAAATGATCAAGAATAACAAGTTCAAAAACCGAAAATCCAAAAATAGTGCAGACTGGCAACTTCTAACTTATGAATCAGCTCCACTTCCCCAAAAAAATAAATAAACAAATAAAAATAACAAGCAGAATACTAAGTGCCGACTCAATAACCAATTTAGCTTTGTTTAAGTATGGCTGAACCTCAAATCCTTCATATTATCACGTCATTACCGTAATTTCTAAAATATCACTTGTTTCAGACATTCGTACATCAATCACATACAAAAGAAAGTCCGCCTAAAACCTCCAGTCAAAGAACAAATTATAAACCAATCCATTGTGGTTCACATTTCAAGAATAACAAGTTAAAAAAAAGGAAAAAAAAATATTAGTAATAACGCAGACTCAGGTGACGCCTAAATTATAAACCCAAAAAATGGAAAAATACAAGCAGATTACAAAGCTGACTCAATAACCAATTGTGTTTTGTTGCCGAACTACAAAACCTTCGAGTTATCAAATCATTCCCATAATTTATAAAAAAATCGCTTGTTTCAGACATTTGCATTCCATTGGTCAAACTTATACGTAAGTACACCTAAAACTTCTTATCAAGGAAATGTTAAACTACTCCGTTGTAGTTCCTCAAATTCACAAAAAGAATTTGCAATATAGCATCGAGATGCAAACAACCAGCATACACCCGCTCTCCAAACAACACAAGTAACACCAGGCGGGCGGATTAACAAGATCATGAATTACAATTCCATATAGTTTCCTCAAAGCAGGCCAGAGAGTTCGAAACTATAAAAGCCGGATCTTACCAACTCGGAACAGAAAATCTTCACTGAATCGGCGCCAGTGCTTGCGAGCTTCGTAACCGAGACTGATCGCAAGGGAGACGAGTACCTTTAAAGCGCCCTCCCGGCCAACTAGGGTTTTGAAATTTGGGCCCTACTTTAATTGAGCCCAATGACCAATTTGTGGGCCATACCTAATCCCGTCTTGGACTCCATTCTGTTTAGGCCCTTTTCATATGGAAAGTAATAATATTTCAAACAATAATTTTTAAATATTGGGTAAATTTTTTATTTTATGATTCCATTAAGAATTCAACGAATTATATCCAAAAAAAAAAAAAAAATCAATGAATTTTTTTGATTATGAAATACATTTTAAGGTCGTCAGTTTAACATCTATTGATATATTGATTATATAATAGGAGAGACGTTTCCTCCTCCTGTCATTAGGCACACCCTCCTCTTTTTGTGCTTGTCTCAAACAAAGTACGGACGAGTTTGAACCGGAAAATCGATCGGCGTATGGAATCGAAAATAATCCCGACCCTTCAAAAGATAATCTTGTAAATTGAAAAAATGATTTTTTCATATAAATGAAGTTGGCTCTGCATGGCCGACCTGTTAAGCCCTTTAATTTTTTTTTTTTGTTTCATTAACTTAATTTGACCGTTTAATTTACTAATTTATATGTATTTTGTATTTGTTATAGTTATTTATCCATTTAATTACAAATACATAATAATTATACTTTAATTTTATGATTTGATTTAATATTTGTTACAAATAAAGATTATGGATGTATTAAGCGATGTGAGAAAGATATTCTCGATATTTTTATTACATGAAAAACGGCTCTTGCTTTAAAGTGAAACACAATCAAATGTTTTTGAAATTGATAATAGTAGTGAAAAGATGAAAATGATAGTCATCGTACTACGTTACTTAGTGGTAAACTTATTATCTTTGTATGAGTTCTTGTGAACGATAGTTTACTCTTGATTATGAATTAATGATCATGCGTTTGTTTATTGAATTAAGTGTGTTGCGTAGACATTAATGTTGACAACATTTATTTAATAAATTAAAACTTTAATTATTGTAATTTTCAAATTATATTTTTTTGAAAACAAAAACAGAGAAAAAAAATAGTTAATATTTGGTATAGATCCTGTAGGGCCGGTCATGTTAGGCGCTTGCTAACCCCGATTCTCAACTCTACTCAAATAGAGGAATATCATAAGAATTAAAATCATAAAGACAAAAAATTGCTTAATAAAATAAAGAGAAAACCGAAAGATAGATGGGGACACATTACAATAAAATATAATATTTTAAAATTTTAAATTTATCCACGTCACTGGGGACCCTAATTATTATTCTTTTTCGCTCAATCTATTACAAATATATATATATATATATATTTAAAAAACTACATCAAGATGACCTTAGAACCGAAAAGAAAAAGAAACAAAAAATGCTAATAAGGCTATAATATCATATACCACCAAAGCACTATCCTGAACATGGGATCTGATTCTGAACAATTGCAGCATAAGAACATTTAGGAACAGTAATCAAAATAGGATGAGACATTGGGCAAAGAATAATAGATTGATGAAGAATAAGTAGCCCTCGCCAAGATGATATTTCTGCATCTTCTCTATGACAACTTCATTGTTGAAGTTAAGAACAAGTCGACATTCCAGGTAACAAAAGTGCTTCCTCTTCCTTGGGTTCCAAAGAACAACTGACCAACCTTCTTGAACAATGTTAGAACTTACCACCTGAGAAGGAACCAAATGAGTAATTCCTCGCACCAAAGCAATGTTATCCATCAACTGACAGTGAGACATATCATCGTCAAGGACATTCCAAACACCTCCAAAGGGTGACCAGAGCCTTGACCATGTAAAACCTGATTGAGCGAATACCACATACAATACAGAATCACACATATCCACAATTTGATGTCAGTAGGAGCAGAAGAAAACATTCTATTTAACCAAGGTATCAATGTTGAGCAGATGACACAGCTTCGAAACCCAAGACATGAGGCAAACCATATAGCTCAAGACCAACTACAGTGCAAGAATAAATGATCTTGGGACTCATCAGCCTGATTACAAAAAATACATAAGCCCTCCAATGGAACATGACGCTTCCGAATATTTCCACCAGTGAGAAGGACATCAAGAGACACCTTCCACATAAAGTGTCGAACTTTAGGAATCACCTGCAGCTTAGCAACAGTCTGGTTAATAAAATTAATAAGATCAAGATTAAAAGGATTTTCTTGTCCCACAGAAGGAATTGATAACCAGCAGCCACTGAGTATTGACCATTTATAGAGCCCTTCCATGACAGAATATCAAGGGAAGGAAAGACTGAAAATTGAGTCTCCAAAATCTGTTGAGCTATATTGCAATCATAGAGCCTACGAACTGGACTCTTATTCCAAATACCCACATCATGCAGAATAAGGTCTCCCACAGAAGATAAAGAAACAAGGAAAACCCATTGCATTGGCCACTACAAGCAGCTAAATAAGCTAATTTGGAACCCAGATCCCACCTTCCACTGCAACTGATCAGTAATCAAAGGAACAACTAATTTACTGTCCTTCCAAATATGAGACTCCACCGATCTATTCACAACGAAACCATCTTCTTGACTCGATAAATATTTTGACCGCATCACTTGAGCAAATAAGGAACTAGGAGGAGCCTTAAGTAATCTCCAAATTCCTTTGGCAACTAAGGCTTAATTAAAAAAATAAATATCCTTAATACCTAAGCCCCCTTTATCCTAATTAGCGTATTGTGAAATACAAAAAGGGAAAAGGGAACTAATTAGGAATTACGCTAATTATCTCCACCATGTAGGAGACATGAGAATAATATATGAGAACAAAAAGGGAAAAGAAAACTAAGTATTTCACAATGCTCTGAATATAAGAAAAAGTTGATTTTTTTTTTTGAGAGAGATTAAGGAAGCTAAATAAGTTACTTAATCATATCATATGTTGTGTATCCTTAGGGAAAATAGTTTAGAGAAAAAATAACAAATAAAAATATTTTAAAGTAATTTAATTAGTTTTCTTAATATCTCCCAAAAAAAATCAACTATGTCTTGCCTTTTATTAATTCTAATCAATTCCACAGTCATTTGAAATTCAGTATTCGTTGGAGAATTAAAAAAACCAGATATCAAACTGCATTTATATGTAGTTATATGAATTGCACTCCAAAGAAAATCAAGCGGCTACAAATCATCACTGTTAAATGCCTTTTTGAATAAAAGAACACCTAAGGTGACTAAAGCAAGAGCCGTCAATCCTCCCTGCCTGGAACGCCAGAACTCAGTCCATGTCAAAGGTTTTGAGACCTCTGATAAGACCTTCTGAAACTGTTCATTCAAGTCATCCAGCGAACCAGAGTTATCTATTATTATGTCTGCTTTACTCCTTTTTACATCCAGTGACATCTGAGCATTTACCCTATTCCTCGCATCCTCCTCAATTGATCCGTCTCTTGCCATGAGTCGCTGAATCTGTGTTTCCGGATCAACCCAAACAACAATAATGGGCTTTGTAAACTTGTCCATCTTGGCCTCAAATAACAGAGGGACATCAAGAACAATAATCTTATGACCCTTCATCCAAAGCTTCACAATTTCCCAAAAGATTCCAGAGGATATATGAGGAACCAGCAATCTAAAACAAATCACAATTGAAACTCAAAAACTGATTCCAATACACCTTTAGAAAGAAAATATTCCAAAGGTTTCTCACCAAAATCAAGGAAAATCATGCACTGAAGCAACTGTCATAACCTAGCAATCAAAATATAAATTGAACTTTGGACTAGGACCAAAAATTGATCGCAAAATATGGTTTGCCCAGCCATATATGCAGCAGTTTGTTGCATTGAAGTTATTAGCTACTACGGCTCGATAAGGCAAAATTATAACAGCGTCCCTTCTACATGATGAAAGTTGTCACTCAGGTATAATAACAAGAAAAATAAAGAAAGTTAACACAAAAGAAGAAAAAGAAACTTGGTTCTTGGTTATGGGTGAACAACGGGAATTGAACCCGCGCATGGTGGATTCACAATCCACTGCCTCGATCCACTTGGCTACATCCGCCCCAATACTATCTAAAAATTACAGAGATTTCCATTTGTATTCTTTCTTTCTTTTTTTTTTTTTTTTTTTTAATAAGTAGGCCATGAAAACGAAAAATAAATTAAGGAAAACAAGCTTCACATCAAATGCAAAAATGGCAAATAAAAAGTACCATTACCGATTAAGAAGTTGGCGCTTATCTGGATCGGAAAAAACAATCTGTCCAAGTCTTGGCCTGTTAACTTCTCCATTATCGAGTAAAATTTCCTGCCCGAAAGCTGCAACAACTTTTCTCCACCCACCGGTGCCTTTATCTAATGCAGCCTGTAAGTCCACATAAAAGAAAATTATCTCACTCCAACTCAGAATCATCCAAAGAAGAGAAAAGTCAGAGCCATTAAGACATGACCTCTTTTTAATGCAGAGAGTAACAAAAGTTTAATTTCAAAATCCATCTAAAATTTAATAGGTCAACGAAAGAAGAACTACAAACATACACGAGCAACGACGTCGGCATCTACAACCGGAATGCCATGAGATTTGAATAGATTAGAAACAGTGCTCTTTCCTGAAGATATCCCACCGGTAAGTCCAACGATTCTCATTGTTCCCCCTGCCGTTGAGTCCTTGATTCGCTGCGATTGTGTTTTGCCAACACCTTTATGCTGAGAAATGGTATGAATCATACATACTCACTATCAGCACCAATGACCAACCCTATTATTACTATATGGACTGAAAAATATAATGTGGAAATCGTCATCTCAACTAGCGCATCTGGTGTAGTGGTATCATAGTACCCTCCCATGATACTGACTAGGGGTTCGATACCCCGGATGCGCATATGTTGTATTTTTTAAGTCACGCTCTGGTAACTACTTTCCCCCACAAACGGTTGGTCACGCACTTTCCCTCACGTAGATTCGAACGTTGTCCAATTGTGAGCTACTAGCCTCTCCAATAAAAGAGAGCCTTTATATAGGTATACGCTAACTGTAATTCCTAAATTTATTGAATCTACGTGATCTGGAGTTGTGCTATCATGCTGTTGGTGTAATAGACTAACCATAATTATATCGAATCTGACGATATAATTAGCGTAATTCCTAATTATATCGAATCCATGATCGAACATAACATTACTTGTTTGATCACCATGTTCAGATATCTTTTTTAGGACATTTGTGCTATCCTTAGATGCGTTAGCTATTACACTAATAGCATCAACTAGTTGTTTCTGGGACATACATTTTTTTTTCTTTTTTGATCCATCTGCCCCTTCACCCCTTTCTCTTCCCAATGCTTGCTGAACCACAAGGTGCACTTGGTTGGGTGTTGGATGTCAAGTTCATACCTTCTAAATCTGTTGGCAGCTGCACACTACCTCCAGTATTAGTATCTTGAAGCTCCTCACTATCACCTGAGCTTTCTTCTAGGTCCATTTGCGGTCGATACACATCATCTTCATATCACCAAGTGACACCCGTCTAGTTAACGATGGACATTTGAAATCCTCTCCCGATGCTAGAACATCCCTGAACATTACTTGCAATTCTCAGGCAAACTTCATACCTTGAACATTACTTGCAATTCTCAGAGCTAACTCAGCAAAATGAAGAACAGATGAAGAAAGCAAACAAAAACGACAAGTCTCAGCAATCAAAAAAAGAACAAATCGGATGAAGAAATCACCAGAGGCAAATGAAAAGAAGAACAGATCTAACGAGGATGAGGAGATCCGGCGAGTATCACGGTCAGACAATGATATTCAGTGAGATCAATGGCGACGCAAAGGAAAATAAGAACAAATCTGATGAATCAACGGCGGTTTACGGAATGCAATAATAGATCTAGAATTGGCGCAAAGGAAAAGAAGATATATGATGCGGAGAAAAGGAGGTAGGTCGCTGGATGAATTGAAGAGGAGAGGAGGTAGGTCGGAGTCTTCGGACTTTAATTGAGTACAGGAGGTAGCTGTTAATTGCAGAGGAAAGGAGAAGGCGAATTGAAGAGGAGAGGAAGCTAGAGGAATTGAAGAGGAGGTAGGTCGGAGACTTTGGAGGTAGCTGGCGGATTAATTGCAGAGGAAAGGAGTCGAATTGAAGAGGAGAGTACCAGGCAAAAATTGAAAGAGGAGAGGCACGACTTTTGGGGGCGGGCAATGTCCTTAGGAGAGAAGCAGATGCAAAAAAAAAAAAAAAAAAAAAAGACAGAAGCTGTTGTGATGGGGTTAAAAGCACCAAGGGTTGGCTTCCAAAAAAAAAAAAAAAAAAGCATCACAACTTGAGCCCCATCAATAAATGATGCTATCCCAAACACCTCATAATTGGACTTCCATTGTGGCTAGGCTGTGGATGGACTTATTTTAGCTTTCACAACCATGCCTCTTAATGATCACTTTAGAGGATGGCCTAATCATGACTTGATGTTTCCCCCGTTTCTCAGCATTGTACATGCTCTTTAGAGCATCGTTCAAGACACTAACTCTCACCATTGTTACTGTTAACAAGTTTGGCAAGGGTTAACAATCTCTGACATAAAGTAACAGATCAATCCGAGACAAAGTGAACAATGAGTAGAAGAAAATTCATATTTAGAGGTTTAAATTGCTTTTCAAGATACAATCTAGATATTTCTATAAAACACATCCATTTCTCTTATTTCATTTTCATTAATCAACAGCACAAGTCTAAAATGGAAGCTACAAGTCCATCCATCCATTACTGAGAATATAGCCATATGTAACACTAACTCTTGAGCAAAATCAACATCTACACATCAGATATTTGAGTAATTCAAATTATCAAGAATAACAAGTTTAAAAACCGAAAATCCAAAAATAGTGCAGACTCAGGCAACCTCTAACTTATGAATCAGCTCCACTTTCCCCAAAATAAAAAATAAAAAAATAAAAATAACAAGCAGAATACTAAGTGCTGACTCAATAACCAACTTAACTTTGTTTAAGTATGGCTAAACCTCAAATCCTTCGTATTAATTATCACGTCATTACCGTAACTTCCAAAAGATCACTTGTTTCAGACATTCGTACATCAATCAAATACATAAGAAAGTCCACCTAAAACCATAAAGAACAAATTACAAACCAATCCATTGTGGTTCACATTTTAAGAATAACAAGTTTAGAAACAGGAAAAAAAAAAAAAAACAAACAGACTCAGGTGACACCTAACTTATGAACCCAAAAAAATGGAAAAAAAAAAAAAAAAAAAAAAAAAAAAAAAACAAGCAGAATACTAAGCTGACTCAATAACCAATTGTGTTTCGTTGCGGAACTTCAAAACCTTCGTGTTATCAAATCATTCCCATAATTTATAAAAAAATCGCTTGTTTCAGACATTTGCATTCCATTGGTCAAACTTATACGAAAGTACACCTAAAACTTCTTATCAAGGAAATGTTAAACTACTCCGCTATAGTTCCTTATAGCATCGAGAGGCATACAACAATAATTCAAACAACCAGCATACACCCACTCTCCGAACAACACAAGTAACACCAGGAGATCGGATTAACAAGATCATGAATTACAATTCCATATAGTGTCCTCAAAGCAGGCCAGAGAGTTCGAAACTATAAAAGCCGGATCTTACCAACTTGGAACAGAAAATCTTCACTGAATCGGAGCCAGTGCTTGCGAGCTTCGAACCGAGACTGATCGCAAGGGAGACGAATACCTATAAAGCGCCCATCTTGATGGACTTATAAGCCCGGATAATAAGTCCATCGGAAAATAAATAAATGAGTATCTGAGGTATGTTGATTTTTTTTTTTGAAGCTACAACCCTAGCTTCTAATCTTATCAAGTGTTTCTCTATCAATTTCACATATGGGCCCCATTTGTTAAATGACTGTCCCCGGTCGTGCTTCTCTCTCCTCTCCTCTTTTTGGTCTTTCGCCTGCTCTCCTCTCATGGTGTGTTCCTGTGTCTTCATACCTCTCTGTATCTACCTAATGAACATTACGATGCATGTAGAGTAGCCACAATATTTATTTTTTAAATTGGGCTGATGGCAATTAGTAATTATGTTGATCATCTTAACAACATTGCATTATCTTATAAAAAAAATTGAACTTCAAAATAAAAAAGGTAAAAAAGTAATAATTGCTCTTATAACTTCGGGAGATGATATTTTCATAATGATTTTTCTCATTTAGTTTTCGAATCCATCTCAACCTTTGGATTAAAAAAATGAACCATTCAAATTAAATATTTTTTTATAAAACTATTATTACAGTATTTTATATATAAATCAAATCGGAAGACCTTACCAAAACATCCAACAATTTGGAGCTCGGATAGATTGGGAAAGGAAATACATAATTTTATCCGGAGATATTCCCAAAATGATGTGGAATATGGGTGAAGAAGATAATGATGATCCACTTGATGAAGATCCTCATCAATACAAATGAATCATCTTCGGGATCAAATCGAAATCAACTTGTAGGGATTAGGTTTATTTAAGCACTTCATTATGTTGTAATTTTTTTAATGGTAATTTTACTATTTTATTTAGCAAATTTATATTTAATTTTTTTTATCTCAAATTATCACATTTTATACAACACATATATATGTGTGTGTGTGTGAAGAATTTGATTAAATATTCATGTCATTTTCGATCATTTTCCATATCATCTATATTTTTAAAAGCCTATGTAAAAACAAGTTAATCGAAACAAAAAAACCTTCTGCTATCGCTATTCCAAACACAAATCACATCAAAAAAAAAAAAGTTATCGAAAAAAAATTAAGAAAAGTCCATCAAAAACAAAAACTACTTCTCCCACCGTATCCCAAACGGCCCTAACTAGGGTTTTGCAATTTGGGCCCTACATTAATTGAACCCAATGACCAATTTGTGGGCCTTACCTAATCCGTCTTGGACTTTATTCTGTTTAGGCCCTTTTCTTGGAAAGTAATAATATTTCAAACAAAAAATTTTAAATATTGGGTAAATTTTTTAGGGAAAATAACAGTCAGAACCCAAGGACCATAAAAAATTATAAAAATGTCCCAACAAATTCATATTATTTGTATTGAAACAAAATCCAGGTTTTTAAATTTTGTTGTAAATATAAGACTTCCCGTTTTGAATATGGTTTTTAAATTTGTGAATGGCCAGGGTTTAAAATTTTGTTGTGAATATAAGCACTTCCCGTTTGTGAATCTAGCTTTTTTCTCGTTGTAAATGACCTTTGTATGTTTAGGGACTTGAGTTTGAAACAAAATCCATGTGTTTAAATTTTGTTGTGAATATGACACTTCCTGTTATGAATATAGTTTTTTCTTGTGAATGGCCAATATTTTTTAAATTTTGTTGTAAATATAACACTTCCATTGTTGATAGAAATAATATCAAAAAGTTCTTGGGGCGTTTTTGATATGTGAATTCTGTTGAGGCTTTTTTATAATTTTTTATGGTCCTTAGGACCTTCATTTTCCCAATTTTTAATTTAATAATCCGTCTTGGACTTTATTATGTTTAGGCCCATTAAGAATTCAATGAATTTTTTATTATAAAATACATTTTAAGGTCATTAGTTTAATATCTATTGATTTATTGATTATATGAAGTGTTTCATGCTTCTGCTTTTGCTCTAGATTTTTTTTTTTTTAACCATACTCACATAAAAATAAGTAGATATCACTAATATTTTCTTTTTCTTTTCTTTACATTGGGACCTACTCACTTTTATGGGAATGTGACACAAAAAAATTCTTACAACAAAAACAAAAATATTAAACCCTAATATAAAAGGAGGGACGTTGATATTCCCTACTCATTACAATAAAATATAATATTTTAAAATTTTAAATTTATCCATGTCATTAGGGACCCTAATTATTTTTTTCCACTCAATCTATTACAAATATATAAACAAATTACATCAAGATGACCTTACAACCGAAAAAAAAAAAAACAAAACAAAAGAAGCTACTATCCTGAGGACGTGGGATCTGATTCTGAACAATTGCAGCATAAGAACCTTTAGGAACAGTAATCAAAATAGGATGAGACATTGGGCAAGGAATAATAGATTGATCAAGAATAAAATAGTAAAGCCTTGTGAAATTCAACCATAGTCCATCGAAAGTAGCCCTTGCCAAGAGGATTTTTCCGCTCCTTCTCTGTGACAACTTCATCGTTGAAGTTAAGAACAAGTTGACATTCCAGGTAACAAACTTTCTTTGGGTTCCAAAGAACAACTGACCAACCTTCTTGTACAATGTTAGAACTCACCAACTGAGAAGGAACCAAATGAGTAATTCCTCACACCAAAGCAATGTTATCCATCAACTGATAGTGAGACATAATCATCCTCGAGGACATTCCAAGCATCTCCGAAGGGTGACCAAAGCCTGGACCATGTAAAACCTGATTGCGCGAATGCCACATTCAATACAAAATCACACATATCCACAAGTTGATGTCAGTTGAAGCAGAAGAAAACATTCTATTTAACCAAGGTATCAATTGTTAAGCAGATGACACAGAGCTTCGAAACCCAAGACATGAGGCAAACCATATAGCTCTAGACCAACTACAGTGCAAGAATAAATGATCTTGGGACTCATCAGCCTGATTACAAAAAATACATAAGCCCTCCAATGGAACATGAAGCTTCTGAAGATTTCCACCAGTGGGAAGAACATTAAGAGACAACTTCCATATAAAATGTCAAACTTTAGGAATCACCTGCAGCTTAGCAACAGTCTGGTTAAGAAAATTATTAAGATCAAGATTGGAAGGATTTTCTTTGTCCCGCAGAAGGAATTGATAACCAGCAGCCACTGAGTATTGACCATTGCCAACTAAGGCTTAATTAAAACAATAAATATCCTTAATACCTAAGTCCCCTCTATCCTGAGGTAAACATATCCGATCCCACTTAATCATATGTATGTTTTTCTTTATATTAGATTGCCCCCAGAAAAATTGGCCAAAATCATGTCAATTTTATGACAGTAGTGACGACGAGGAAGAACATGATATGAAAGAGGATAAACCACAGAGGATGATAAAAACAGATTTAATCAAAGTCAGCCTTCCCACTTGCAAGAGTAATGCACCTTTCCAGGAAGAAAGTTTAGAATTAAGCTTAGCAACAACATCATCAAAAACCTCCTTCCTTATTTCGCCCTGAGTCAACAGAAACCCCCAAATACTTACCAAACTTAGAAGCAAACTTTATCCCCAAGATTTGTGCGAAATTCACCTTACAATAATGAGAAACATTCGGAGAGAACACCACAAGAGACTTAGAATAGTTAACACACTGACCTGATAAAGCCCCATATGTTTGCAACACCTGAGCAACTCTAGACAGAGAGGAAGAATCTTCTTTAGCAAATAAAACTGGGTCATCAGCATACATCAAATGATGAGTAACCTGCAACGACCCTCTGGAAATTTGAATACCCTTCCAAAAACCTGCAACCTTTCCTTTAATATCATACAGGATAACACATTAGTCCCAAGAATGAACAAGTATGGCGAAAGGGGGTCTCCTTGCTGAAGACCACAGGACGGATGAATCACTGAAGGGGGAGAGCCATTAATTAGAACTTGATAACTAACTGAAGACAAGCAGAACATTAATAAATTAACCCATATAACTGAGGAAATCCCATACAAACCAAGACTGCCTTCAAGAAAGCCCATGACATTTTATTATAAGCTTTCCTAATATCTAGCTTTATAGCACACCAACCTTGCTTATATTGTCCAAGAGATTTCATTTTTTTAGATGCTCTAAATTTGTAATTAGTTGCTCTAAACTTGTCATTACTAACAGAGGGACAAAATTGTACTTTCATGTTTGGAATTAATAGCACCCAAGTCCCTTTAGACTTTACTGCAATTTTGATAATTCCGAGGGATTTGATTGTCATTAAATCTGTTAATTGGGACCTAGTTGTAATTTTTCCAAAAAATACTTCATCAGGTAACTTTTTTCCTTGAATTTGGATGGTAGGCGTAGAGCTGAAAAGTATGGGGAAGGAATTCCAGACCTGGTGTTGCAAAGGGCACATCTAGTACCACTAGACCAAATAGTCTTTAGCACTTCATATCATAACTGACACATCGTGGCATCATGGTGTAAGTGATAAAAATCTATTGATTATATAAAACAACGGACGTTGACAGACACTCCACCTCTCTATCACGCCCTCCCCTTATCATCTCACATGTAAGAATATCCAATTCTATAAACATAATAGTTCAAAATACCATGAAAAGAAACATGCTACCTTTAATTTCTCTCATTTGTGCCAAAAGAGAGCTTACGATTTAAGACAGAAAAATGTCTCTAACCTTTCGTTTTTTGATTCCTTCCCTTGATAACAGTGCATAGTAGGCACCTTAATGTTGTGTTTGGTTTGAGGGGAAGGAAGAGAAGGAGGAGGAAGGGAGACTAATCTTAAAGGCTAGCCTAGTGTAAGACACGTGACACAGGGGAGAATCCAGAAAATTTATGAACGGTGGGCACTAGTGGTGGGGTATTCGGGGGTTCGTTGCCTCTGCATTTTTTTAAAGAAAGTTTTAAATGTATTAAAAAACAAAAGAATATAAATAAGAAAAGAAAATCAAAAAATATATATTCATGAAATCAAGTGAATACTGATGATGTAATAAGAGAGGCAATTATTTTACAAACCTGTCATTTAAAAAAGCAAGGCTAAGTGTTGTTAGAAATGCAACTAAATAAATTACGATGAAGGGTGGACGCTCAATAAGTTCAAATACATATATTTTAATAACAAAAGTATATTACAATAAAAATAATTACAATGTCATCCTTATAAGCTTTATTTTTTAGAATTTCATCATAATTGCCTTATTATCAATGTTATCAAATATATCTTTTTCAATATAAGGCACTAAACAATCATCCAACCATTCATCCCCCATCTGATTACGAAATGCGATCTTGATATATTAAGGGTAGACAATCATTCAAACATATATTATTATTATTATTATTATTCTTTTTTTAAAAAAAAAAATCCCCAATTTCCCAATTCAAAGGTGGCCACTTGCCCCCCTTGTCTAATACGTAGGTCCGCCTCTGAAGTGACATCTTGAACTTCTCTTAATAACAGTGCATAGTAGGCACCCTAAGGGTGTGTTTGGTTTGAGGGGAAGGGAGGTGTGTAATATTCTTAAAAATTTTAAAAAAAAAAAACGCAAAAAAAAATTGTATATATATATATATATTTGTGTGGCAGGTACGCTGCCACCATTTGGGTCCGGTGGCAGTTTTCCTGCCACTACTGTGCGTGGCAGAGGAGATTATATATATATACACACACTTAAAAAAAAAAATCCCTCGATTCACCGCCAATCCTCTCTATGAAGTGTTGTGTGTGTATGTGCGAGAACTGAGAGTGTGAGATGGGAGAGAGCAGAGTGAGCGAGAGAGGGAACCAGATTCAGTGCTCATCTCGTAGGATGAGCACCGAGCTCGGGCCGTCCGTTTGATCGGGCCGGTCCGATCTCGATTTTTTTTACTTTTATATTTTTTATCAAAAATAATTTTAATGGGCGAGGGATCCAAAATAAAGATAATCTCTTAACTATTATTTTTTTCAAAAAAATGATTTTTTTATATAAAAAAAAAATAAAAACGAAAATTAAAAAAAATCGGATCGAACCGTCCGGATCAAATCGGATGGTCCGAGACTGCTCGTCCGTGGACGAGCACCGAATCTCGGTCCAGCGAGAGAGAGACGACGAGAGAAGGAGAGAAAAGAGAAGAAAGAATGCCTATTTGAGTTTTTTTATGTACGTTATTTATTTTATAAAATCATTTTGGTAGTTAAATTAATTTTTTTCAATAAACTTTCTTCATGAAAGTTGTTCTACATATTTTTCTCTTTCTAATGAGGGTAATATAATATTGATTATTGAAAATTTTGAAATTTGAATATTGGCAAAGTTTTAATTTTAGATAATAGATTATTGTATATATAAAGAGCATGATTAATAAATAACTTTAATCAGTTTAGATTTGTTAGTTGGTTGTTGTGTGAATTTAAATTTATTTTCTATTCAAAATAATTTCGGATTTGTGTCATATAGGATATTTTTAACGATTAAATGAGAATTTAAGCATTTAGTTGGATTACTAGAGATATTATTTAAGGTTTAATCGGTTAGTTTTGCTAAATCTTGAACTTATGAAATTATGAATTGGGATTTGAGATTTTAAACTAGAGATTGATACGATTTTGATTATATGGAGATTTGGAGATTGTTTAATAAATTGAGTTATATTTATAAAAGTTAGTATTAGGTTAAAAATTGAGGAATAGATAAATTGTCATTTTTCTAGGAAAACTAAAATGAGATAACAGTTTAATTAATTATTTAATTATGGTATTGGTGATTATCTTTGTTAATTCTATTAACACATAATTATATATTTATTTTTAAAGGGGACTTTGATTTCTCTTACGCTTAGTGTCGTGTTAAGAATTTGAGGTAACCACTTACCAATTTATCTTGTATACTTGAGATGATTATATATGCTCGTGTATTTAAATTATATGAATATATCATAGTATGTTACCTATGAAAATGTATATGTGTGGGAGATATTTGTTTAAAGGTAAATTTTTAGTTAAGTGGACATAAATTGTTTATATTGTTATGATTAAAATTGTTTATTTTATAATTATGAAAGTTTATGCATGGTGTTGAATATTGAACATAACTATGAGTTGATGTTGAAAATTGTGATATTGCATTGCATATTGAGGTGTTCTGGATTGAGATGAGATGTGATGGTAGGAGATTGATTTTATACCACGTGGTATAGCCGCCACTGAGCGCACAGTGGATGGCCGGATATTTTCTGGGCCCTTGGTATCATCCTTATCCTTTGGCCGAGATAAGGGTCAGCCCTTGGAACAGTAACACCTTTCTATATTCGAAAGAAAGGGAACCCATGGTCCGATATGAGTTTTGTAGCCTTTGGCCGGGCTACACCTCATCATTGGTGAGCTTGGTATAATCTCATCAAAGAGATTAAACCTATTAAATTGTAGCCCATGGGTTCTGTCAGCGGTTATAAGAAGGTTATAAGGATGGTTGAGAGAGTTACATGCATATTGAATAATTTTGAATTATTAATTGGTTTGGTAAATTACTCAGAGTTATTGATATACGAATGGATAATTGGCCCACTTCACTATTTTGTAATCATTCCCTGTATACTTGTTAAATTGGATATGTGATTACTGAGTCTTTGTGACTCACCCCGTCATTAATTATTTTTCAGGCGAGAATACCAAGGGGAAGAAGGCATCCGAGACTTGATCAGAGTTATCAATCTTGTATGTCTCTTTTGTTACATGAACATAGTCTAATGTATATTGCTAAACTTTAGGGTCTTTTTGACATGTATATTTTAATCATTATGCTGCAAACTGAACCTTATATTATGAACATAGTCTATTGATATGAAGTTTAATGTGGAGTAATTTATTATTGGCCTAATTTAAATATATTTAGGTATAAAATAATTATTTAAATGGTAATTTTGGAAGGATGTTACACAAATTGACCAAGGCAAGTAAAGAATTTAAAGAAAAATTTGCTCTCTGTGTCACTAGCCTCAGCAAGTGACAAACTCGTCGAGGCAAGAAGAATTTCAAAGAAGAAGTTTACTCTCTGTGTCGCGCGCCTTAGCAAGTGGCACACTTATCAAGAAAGTAAAGAATCTAAAGAAAAATTGGCTCTCTGTGTCACTTGCCACATCAAGTGTAAAACTTGCCAGGGCTAGCTAGTAAGGAAAAGTATAGCTACACGTTTTGATTTTTGAAGCAATAAAAGCTTATTTAACCTAAGAAAAAGCACTGAAAACAAACATTCTACATTCTAGAAACTTGAGGCACCAAAGGGAAGAGGTTGGTGAGGAGTTCTTGAAGAGTTTTAAAGCTTTGGGAGTGATTCCAAGAGAGATTTTGGAGTTCCAACCTTGGTTTTTTCTACTTTTCTTCCCTTCTCTACGTAGTTCATGATGTATTTGGTTGTTTGGCCTAGTTTTTCTATACATTTGGATATGAGTAGCTCAACATTTCTCTTCTAGGATTATTTTGAACCTCTATATGAATTGAGACCTTGTTATTCTCTCTTTTCTTGCCTCCAGTGAAGTATCATGTATCGATTTTATTCTTTACTTTATTCCTCTAAGTGATTGATCACCACTTGGTTGATTTGTTGAATAGGATGATGCTTGAGAAAGATTATCTTGTTTTAAGAATTTGGATAAAATCTTATTAATCTTGAAATTCATGCTTGAATGGATCGTTTGTTAATAGAAAATAGATTTATCTCTTAACCTAATATTGTTATTATAAGATTAAGTTTTAATAACTATTTTCACCAGCTTGTTGCAAAAAATTGAATGAGTATTTTAAAAATATATGTTGGTTTTAACCTGAGAAAGATTTTCCAATACTTATAAATCTTAGACAAACACTTGGTGTTTCATTAGAGCTAATTGAGAGGGAACTAAGTGGTCTCTTGAAGTATAGAGAGGAGAAATGATCTTAGAGTTCCATTTTCTGGAATTTAAAAACAAATTACTTTGTTTTGAACGAAAATATTTGTTTTTGGAATTTAAAAATAAATATTTCCTAGTATGTAGCTAAAAATTTCGATAATTAAGAGATGAAATCTAATCGTATTTTCATTTAGTTAGTTCCTAATTAAATTTAATAAATTAAACAATATATCTCTTTTCTATATATCTAAAAAAAATATCAATATCATTTAGTTCAAGCCTCCCAATGTCATTTTATTTTATTTTTATTTTGAGTTACAATGACCAGTTTTTCAAAACCCGTCATTAAAATCAAATTTTGCATCCCTCATGTCATTTTATTTTATTTTTTATTTTGAGTTACAACGACTGGTTTTTCAAAACCAGTTGTTAAACTCAAATTTTAATCCCTCGTGTCATTTTATTTTATTTTTATGTTGAGTTACAATGACGGGTTGTTCAAAACTAATCGTTGAAACTCAATTTTTTTTTCACGAACCAGAAGAGATTGTGTCACCGATGAGCCAAATCTAACAATCTGTCAACCATTAAACCAAAGAAGCTTGAATCGTGCGTTGGGATCTGAGGGAGAGAGATGAAAGCTTGCAACGACACGAGCAATAGCCGAAGAAAGAGGATCAATGCAGCTTGAAGGATGGTGATGAGCAACTGATAGAGGGAAGGGATGACAGTAAAGTAAATTAAAAAAGTTAGGCATTTTTATTCCTTTTAATAATGTGGGGCCCACTGCAAAAGTAACGTTTGTTAAGCCAATCTGACGGCGATGATATTTTTGCCCCATTTTTAAAAGTTCATGTGTAGTTTTGCATCGAAAAAAAACATTTGGTATTGGGCGCTCTTCATGGTAAAACACATGTGTATTTTTGCACATTTATCCTATATTTTTTGAACATCATCCTCTATAGACGGCCTAAAAAGGGGTTTAAAAATACTATTTTGTACTAGTTAGGTAAGGTATATAACTTGTAGATGTAACTTGTCATTTATATGTACTATATAAAAATCCATTCAAATTATAATAATTCTTTTTGAAGCAAGCTTTTAGATCCGTTCCAGTCATCCTCATCATGTTCAAAGGAACGAAATTATTACATCAATATTATATTGACTAAAATAACTATGTAATGAACCTAATACATTATTTTCACCATTTTATTGACAATATCCTTTTTGCAACATAATCTATCCTATTCTATAAACATAATAGCTATTTCAAAAGAACAATTACATGGTGATGAGTAACAGCTTCAAAGTAGACACGAGATTATTTTTGAGGCCATAGAAAATTTAAACGAAATAACGAAATATTTTGAATTATACTCGAAAGATGCTATGTATATGACTTCGATTCACTAAAAGTTTATCTGAGCTGTAAACCGTGTGTTATACAAAGCTTTTGGTAAAAGAAATGAACGCATATATTTAAAAAGGCTAAATATTGAGGAGGCGGCCGGGTATGTTGAAGGGCTATTCACTGAAGCCGAAAAACCATGAACCGTGGACATAGTTGGCGAGTACTCAGTTTCTCCTTCTCCGCCGGCAACCGTGGTTCACGCCCTCTCATATGATACGATGGGAACATAGACCGAGCCCTCTGAGACTGAGCTCCCAACCACAAACCTCCAATGACGTTGCCGTTTGGGGTGGTGAGGCTAATGGTGAGGGCTTTGGGTGCGTAACTGGCAGTGGGGTATTGTGTAGGACAGAATGCGGCGGCCATGGAGAGGATGGCGTGATGACCGGTACAAATGATGTGAGGAGTAGAAGCCGCGCGCAAGAGACTGAGGGAAGCATTAGCGATGGTGCCGGAAGCCATGAGGACGCAGAGGCCGATGTTATTGCGGATGCTAAACTGGGAAATAGCCTAGACGATGTCGTTGCCACCAGGGACTTTGAGAAAGTAAGGAGCCATAACGCCGCCGCGGTCTCGAGGTACTAGGGGAAGAACGGCCCTACGTTTGTTCTTTGAGCCTCTAGGGTGGCCCCTGGGTTTCTTGACTACCTCCGCGATGGTTCCGGGGATGAACATTTGCTGCTGATAGTTAACGAAATCGTCATTCATCTCCCTCAACTCTGGTACAGAATCTCTCTGAGTAACGAAATTGTCGTTCTTAACTCTTGTTCGCCTACCATCCCTTTTATCATCTCTTCGATTTCTTGTTTAGAATCTCTCGTATATGCTTGCGGTTGATAGGTAACGGAATTGCCGTTCATCTCTCTGAACTCTTCTTCAGAATCACTCTGGTACGTTTGCGACCGATTGGTAGCGAAATCTCCGTTCATCTCTAAGCTTTCTCTAAGTAGAGAATGCCACTTAGTAACATCTAAAAAATATTACATGTCATTAATATAAGAGGTAGTTGGAGTTGAATTTCGTCATGCATATAAATCTTTAATCCATTTCATCTTTTTGGAAGAATGAACAACAAAATTTTACTGAAGAGAAATATAAAGAGTCATTAATCTTATGAGATAAATGAGATACTTCTCGTTCTATGATTGAACATTTAGGATGTTAAATGTATACTTATTAACTAATTAAAAAAATATTTGGGGGCTAAATGTATAATAAAATTATTTTAATAATTCTAATTTATAAGATAACATATTTTTTTACATTATATTAAATTTTTTAACAAAAATCTGAACAAGTTTTTTTTTTGGGGTCATGACCTCCCCTGGTCTCTTCTATTCTAAGGTCTGTCATTGATTACTGTTATACGAAATTATTAATCAATATTTACTAAAATACCTATGACTATGCAATGAACCTAATACATTTTTTGGGCGGTGGAGGAGGGAGGGAAGAGAATGGGGATGACGAGATTGTTGAACTTTGGACATTGAAATGTAAGTACAAATCTGACAAGAACTTATGTAGGAATTAACTATGACACATGTGGCAACTCGGGACCAAAGGCTTGGTTGACTTGGTGTTTCTCCTCCTTAAGTGGCGCCTATGATAGTTTGTGGGAGAAGAAAACATGTTAAATGGCCCTCATGCCCTTCATTAATGAGGTAACACCTTCTTATGACTTGGAGGTAACCTTGAGAAATCACTGAACCGGACCGATCACTGAACCGTGCGAGGTGATATCTTTGGTCAAAGGTGATGTCAAACCAGAAGTAAACTCGTATTAATTAAAAATTTAGTTTAATTAAAATTAGTAAAATTTTTTATATTTTAATAATTTTTTTTTTATAATCAAAATATAGGATGATATAATATGATAATTGGACAATATGAGAGGAGAATATATCATATTATATTCAGTTCCCTAGTCGCTGTGCAAACACCACCTCTGCGCATCATTTATGCCCAACTGCACATCACTACTCCCTATAACAATTATCAATTATGTGTACCGTGCACACTGCTCAATGTTGACTTTGCCACTACTACCCTTCCATTGCATTTACTTACTCCCTTCACTCTCTTGTTTTTGGCTCAGAACTCTCATCCCTCTCCGAACCTCGTCTCCAACACACCAATTCTTCTTCTTCACTCTCTCTCTCTCTCTCCCTGCCGTCTTTCTCTCCTCCACCATAAGCCAAACAAATCTACCAAATGCTTGATCTGCTTCTTCTTCTTCTTCTTTGATCTGCTAAAAGGTCAAAATGGCAACCCAAAGATTTCTTTGATCTGCTCATGTTCTTCACATTTTTCAGCGAATTTGAGTCACTGTCGTCGACGAACACTGACAGAACTCACAGCCATGGATGGATTTACACCTCCGGCGACTTCGCGGTCTATTCTCTCCCTCCATCTCTCCCTCTAAACGTCAATACCCGTCTTCCTCTCTTTAGTCGACTTTTTTTTTTAAAAAAAAAAACATGCAACTCGGAAACCCGGTTTGTCCTTAACTCGGATCGGCTTTCCGACCGGTTCATTTTTTAGTCAAACATACAAAAAAAGAGTTTCAAAACGTTGATCAAAATCAACTACCCAAATAGGTCTTTAATTAACAATAGAGTACTATCCATCTATAAATTGTCGGGCAAAAAAATAAAATGTATCTATAAACTTCCTAGTACGAATTCATATAATCCATGAGAATGCAAAATCTAATGTAAGGATAAAAAATGATTTGATTAATAAAAAAACAAATTAAAAGAAGTAGTAATTTCGTTTGAGTGAAGAAAAACAAAATAATTTCTCTTCTCATCTATAATAAGAAAGTGCATTAGCGCAAACGAGTCTCAACTCAATCATCAAAATAGAAGTTTAACGTCTCAACATGTACTTATAAAATCATATATTATAAAATGGAAAAAAAAAAAAAATTGCCTTTTCTTTTTACCAAAAAGAGGAATCCAACTTTCTACAACTCACTCAATTCTGATTCCACCGTCTGTGTTTTCAGATGTATAAAATGAACACTCTTTTTTAGATAATTTCAGGAAATAAAATAAACTTCCAACACATTTCACTGCATCCAGACTTCCAGAGTAGCAAGACGAGAATTGAAAATCCATTTTACCTTTTGGCCAATTCAACTAGACGGGCTTTCTCTGCTTCATCCAAGAATTCGGAGCAATCATTAACACCTACTCCTTGGATACCTGGAAGAAATTACGTCCTTATTCATTATCCTTGCCTGCTGCTTCGTGTCAGATTTCACAAGTACATAGTCAGACTTTGCTTGACTTCAACTTTCCCAAATGTTTTCAGGGTAAAAAAGATATATCAAGTTTCTAGTCCCGACATTATCGGGACCGAGACATGACCATTGGGGCCGATACTATTGGGACACTTCTAATTGAACCTTATGAAATTGACTTTTATGTATCATTAAAACAAGTTTATGTCCCTATAAAAGTCTATCCAAACATAAATCACATTACACTAATTGACTTTCATCCCAACTTCAGTTTTATGAAAGTCAGTTGGATTAAAAGTCACATCTATCAATGTTAATCCAAACAAGTAGTCATGATGAGAAGGTAAAGAGATGAATGGGGAAGGAGCAAGGCAGAGGAAGAAAATCTGGATCAGGCACTGTCTCTTTTGCTCTGTTATCCTAATCTGAAACTCTAATCGCCATCCTTCCTCTATCAGTGTCACTTGTATCTGTGGCAAAAGCATGTGAGTGGGTTTTGTATAGTGCTCTATTTATCAGTGTATTGTATCTGTGCTTTATAGAGCCAAGGGTGATCTTGTTTGGAAGCATTTGTTAAGGTCCTATTGTAGATCAAGTCGAACAATAGACTCTATTTATTCCTTTAATAGAACCAGTTAGCTTGAGATATCAGTTTCTGGAACTCAGGACAGACAATCAAGCATTCAGCTTCACTGCAAAATTTGGAGGAAGTGAGAAAGCAAACCCGGTTATGGCTATCAATGGAGGAAGTTCAAGGCCTGTGATTACTGTGGATGGATGCAAGCACAAGGTTGAAGTGTAAGCTGACAAATTGTTCTTTTAAAGGGATTTATGAGATTTCATCCAAGACCGAGCGTGATATTTTATCAAGGCAATTAATTTTCAGGAGGACAAAATCCACACAAAATTAAAAAGCTACATAGACAGAAGAAGCATATTAGATTTTTAACACCACCATAAAATATGATATATTGATATCTCGAATGAGAATGTCACAAACTCCGATCACACAGGAAGAAGCATTGCTCCGTTCATCCTAGCAATGGGATTCGTGTCCAACAAGTGATACCCCATCATTTATTTCCCCTGACAACTACTCCTACTATGCCTTGACACAATGCATAGCACTTGCTGCTCCGAACAAATTAGCATTGAAATCAAAGGACATCTACACATACTATGTAGTTACATGCATGCAGAATGGAAATTGATATCTTCTACCCTAATATGAGATATAATCCACAGAGTATTTCCGCAGAACAAGATTTCTCACTTAATGTGCTTGCCAAACCAGTTCAGCAAGTCCTGATGCGCTTCTTCTGCTGCCGGCACGGCTTTAGCATCTTCAGTACTGTACCTCACAGTCCAACCATGTGCAACTTGAGGAAATATCTTCACGAAACTCTGAACCTGCATGAAACAAACAAGTTAATCAGCAGCATATCAAATACAGATAGCCACAGAAAAGAAAAAAGGCAAAAAGGATAGTCAAACTACTTTTATTATATAAAGCAAACAACTGCCCAGGAAATGAATAACTGAAGGATAGAAGTATGTAACAAACTATGGGAATATTGTTTATTTATTGTAAATATTCTCTATTCATTAGTAGTTATTAGCTAATTAGTAATTAGTAGTAATCAAGGTAGTCAAGATCGCGATTTTACTTAAGATCGGAAGGGGTAGCAAGATCGTAAATCGTGGGATCAGCACGGATCGTAAAGATCTTACTTTTTTAATTTTAGTAATAATAAAAAATATATATACATATAAAATAACATTTAACTCACAACTTAATATTAAAAGACAAATCAATCTTCAAATAAAAATATATAGCATTCAAAATATCATTTAATAAGTCCTAAAAGACAATTCAAAGCATCGCTTGAGCCACAAATACAAAATACCAAATCACCAAAACCAAAACAAAATACTTCAAATCTAATCTATCAATGCATTCAAATCACAATTATCATCTAGCATTTCACCAAGTTCCTCTTCATCTTCAAAGGCTTCTTCATCAAAATTTGGTAATTCCAAATCATTGCTAGACTCAACCAATGCTTCATTTTGAGTTGGCATCAAGTTGTCTACATCTAAGTCTTCAATGTTAGATGGACTTTCATCATTTTCCACAATCCAATCATCATCAGAAGAAATATCATCAACATTATACTCATTCGCTTTTCTAGCCATCTTCTTCTTGGCCAATCTTGAATTAGTCATCACAAAAACAACATCATTCATAGTTTTTTGTTTCAAGCGATTTCTTCTCTTTGTATGGACCAAAGCAAATATAAAAAACAATTAATACAAAATTCATTCTTTAAATGAAATATAATTCATATCTCATATTCATGAAAATTTACCATCTCAAAGGCACTCCGATTACGCTCACAACCGGAGGCACTTGCATGTCAAGCTCAAAACACGAATAGCAAATTTTTGGAGCTCCGGGATGTTCATCCCCATATGACTCCCACCATTCTTCTGGAGCTTTTGTGTTAATTGCAATCTTGGCTATTGCTCTACCAAAAAACTTACTTTGATACTTGAAATCTTCAAGTTGAGTATCAATCTTAGACTGCTCTTCTATATCCCCCACCATCCTATCCATGCAATCATATAATCCACGTTTCACTTCAATATCGGCTTAAATGAAGAATTATAATGTAATTGCGGGTTAAGGTAATAGCTGCGGCATGCAAAGGGCGATGAAGTTGCTTGTCCCATCTATCATCAATGACGTCCCACAAAGGCAAATAACTGAAGAATAAAAAAAATTGAATTAGTGTAGAGAACAAAACTACAAGTTTAAATTTAAATCAAACTTGAGAATTTACCCTCTCTCTACGTTGTTGAAAGCATGAGCAATTTTCTCTTTAGCTCGATCAATCTCTTCATATATGAAGCCCATGGCTGGCTTCGCATCTGAATCAACCATACGGAGCACCCTAACCAAAGGATAAGCACCTTTCAAGCAAGTAACAATATCTTTCCAAAAAACCTTGTCCAAAACCACATCTTCTATAAGCTTCCCATCCTTTGTCTTTACAAACCGGCTAGACTTCCACTCTTCGGAGGTGAACATCCGAATCAATGCTCCTTTGTTATCATGGAGGCACCCCAAAGTTAGGTAAGATGTGGCAAAGCGAGTGAGGCCTGGTCTCACCAAATCTTTTCCTTTAGTGAAGTGGTGCAATAAAGTAATCAAAGCGGTTCTTGAATAGATGTAGGTTGTGATTTTTTTCCCCCTTGGAATAGTATTATGGTGAACTTGTATCTTCTTTTCCAAATCCTCCAAAATTAAATCAATGCAATGTCTTGCACAAGGTGTCCAATACAATCTCTTTCTTTTCTCCATTAACATCTCTCCTGACTTTGTAATTTGCTGCATTATCCGTCACCACTTGAATAACATGTTCTTCACCAACCTCTTCAACAACATCATCAATCATCTTAAAGATTTTATCCATGAGTCTTAGATATGTCGGATGCATCAATAGACTTAAGGAAAACAGTTCCCTTAGGGCTGTTCAATAAGAAATTTATGATTGTCCTCCTCCTTTTGTCGGTCCACCCATCTGTCATTATTGAGCATCCAAATTTCTTCCAATAAGCTTTATGTTCTTCAATATCCTGCATTGTTGAGTCATATTTTTCTTCAAATATTTAACTCGATCTCATGGTAGGATGGTGGCTTGAATCTGGACCATGTTTTGCAAGCCGATTCAAACATTTTAGAGAATTCCTCCGTCCTTGCCACATTGAATGGAATAGCATTATTGTAGAAAAAAGAGGCAATGTCTTCACATGCTTCATCTCTCAAATTCTTCTTGAAGATGCTATTTATTGTAGCTTGAGTGCTTATTCCCCTTTTTTTTAAAATATTTTTATCATGCCCACCATCCTCTTCACTCTGTTTTCTTTTTCCACCAAGTTCATCACCATCACCAGATTCTGTGGATGTGATTGATTTCTTCATTAGTTTCTCTTGTAAAATCGATACAATTCTATACATTTCTGTTCTCACTGCCTCAGGAACAAAGCTACAAGCCTCCACATCTCTTGAGGTTCCCGCCAAATGGTGCTTGAGTCGGTAAACACCTCCAGTTATTGTCTTCTTGCAATAATTGCATTGAATTTTTCTCCCACTTCCATCAACTTCAACACCATGCTTCCATCCTATGTCAGTCCTACTTCCAGTAGAATTTTTCGTTTTAATTCCTCTACTGGAGGAGGTAGCAATAGCATCATTACTGGCACCAGCACTAGAAGCCATTGTCCAAATGCTAAACCACCACAATCTAATATGAACGAATAGAAATAAAGAACACAATAAAGAACCGAACAATCTAATAATTATATTGGCACCCGACCTCCGATCAACAACAATTATAAAGCCAAGCATTCTAATATAGTAATATCAAATATGCAAACCACAATCTAATATTTATTTGAGCAGCATTGAATCGTTTATTAATAAATAAATAAAAAAATCCAAATCTGCAAGTCCACATCAGAGAAACAATACCAAAATTTTATCCAAAAAAAAAAGAAAAAAAAGAAAAAAACAGACGAGAGGTGAGAGATGGAGAAGAGAGGCGGGCCGGGGACGGGAAGGCACCAAACGAACTAGACAGGAAAGAAAGGGGAAGGAAAGGAAAAATGGAAGAGCTTACATCTTGGCGTTTGTGGCTTGAATCCAATTTTCGTTGGGTACGAAACGAGAGGTGAGAGATCGAGAAGAGAGGCGTGACACGCAACTAGAGAAGAGATGAAGAGAGGCGGGTACGAGAATAATGGAAGTTCCGATCTGCCGACGCCCCGTGAAGAGAGCCTGGAAGTTCCGATGCTTGGCCGTGGAGACTGGAGAGAGCTGGAGCGGCGAGAGATAAAGAGATGAATAAACACACGCGATTTAGGGCTTTGAACCGGGTAAAAAAGTCGGGTAAATGGGTTGTCGAACCGGGTCAAAAATTTCAGCAAGATCGTAGATCCCATACGCTCTGCTCGATCTCACGATTGGACGAGTTTGCACGACGATCTTGCTCGATCTTGCTGTCAACCGATCCTACATGCGACTCAGCTCGTTTTCTGTCCAAAAAAACGCGATCTTCCGAGTTTTCCGAAAAAGCACGCGATCTTGACTACCATGGTAGTAATTACTAGTATTTATTAGCTTTCATTAGTCTTTACTATTATGTCCCTCTCTTTTGCATATAAATAGGATCTTATGCAATCAAAATATATTTTCTCTCACAAATTGTCCACATGGTATCAGAGCTTCTTTGGAAATAATCAAATATTAACTAATTTCTCCGACACCGCCAAAACTCCCAACACTGTTGATTTTGCCGTCACTTCCGCTCACCATCCGATCACATTGTCGAGCATTAACCCCTATTCCTTATGATCGCCGCTACCTGGTCGCTTGTCAGCACCAACCCAGCAAATCAAGCCGACCTTGGAGCAAATCAAGAGTCTTCTTGCTCTTCACCATCGTCACCTTCAAGCAAGACCTAGGCAAGAAGAGAGCCAACACCATCGAAAAGCAACGGCGAACAAGGTTCAGTGGAGAACAAGAGAGAATGAGAATCGCTGCCCACACCACCACTACCGTTGACTTCCTACCACCACCATCGTCGGAATCTCACAGTCAATGTCATCTCATCTTTTCATAGTCAAGAACCAACAACGCCTCCCTCATTCTCTAATTTGTTCCTTCCACCTCCATCTTTCGCCTTTGTCACCGGAGAAGCGAGAGATCGGACCACTTTTGTCACAGTTGGCCCTCCTCTCACAATGCCGTCGTCCGTCTACATCAACCTAGGCTCACCGTCAGCCCTCCTTTCACAGCGTCGACCTCCTTGCTCAATATCCCAATGCCACTCCCAGGTCTCGCTAGCAGAACACATCCGAATCAGGGTCACAGTTCGCACTCTCAGCTTGTTGGCAGTTTCTGAAATTTGAAGGACCAATATGTCATTTCGACAATTCGTAGGCCTAAACTGTCATTTCTGAAATTTGAAGGACTAAACAATCATTTTGAAATTTAAACCCCAAACTGCCATTTTTCATTGTTTTCGAACTAAAGCTGAAGCAGTTATGGGATATATGTCACAGACTATCGCTTCGGTGTTACTAGCTAAAAAAGGTAACTTTCTTCAAACCCTCAAAACCTCACGGGATAAATAAGTATGGATAGTTGATTTTAGAGCATCGAATCACATGACTGATTGTCATCAACTATTCCCAACTTATGTCCCATTTGTCGGTAGCCAAAAGGTTAAGATTGCTCATGGTTCTCTTGCTCCTATCACCAGGAAAGGAAGTATTCAGATTTCCGAGTTTATCACTCTTGAATCTGTTCTCCATGTACCAAAATTAGCATGTAATCTGTTATCTGTTAGCCAATTGAATGTGATCGCAACATCCGATTAAGGCATGCAATTCTGTATCTCCCCCAACAATATGTGATCGTTGATCGTTAAAATCGACATATCCTAGATGTTGCTCAAGCATTAATGTTAACTTGCAATGTGCCAAAGTTCTATTGTGGGGATGACATCCTACACACCACCTATCTCATTAACCGAATGCCAAATCAAGTTAGATCATTTGAAACCCATGTCCAACAGTTCAAGAGTATCTTTCCCACAACCCACCTTAAATCCAACCTTCCCTTTCGTGTGTTCAGCTACTCTGTGTACGTCAATATGCACTCTCATAACAAGTTTGACCCCATGCCGTGAAATGTATATTTCTTGGAATCCCTTCCATTAAAAGGGATACATCTGCTTTAATCCTATTTCCAAAAACATCTTCGTCAACTTTGATGTCACCTTTCATGAAGAAGTTCCTTTCTATTCCAAGTCTTCAATTCAGGGGGAGAGCATGGGTGATGAACTTTACACTTGGGAACCAAAACCCAACAGAGAGTATGTAGTGATAACACCATCCGAGCCACTACCACCATCTATACCATTAATAGAGCCAGAGCCATCACCACAAATAGAGCTAGAGCCATCACCACCTATACCATCTCCTACGCAAACCTCAACACAAAATGGACAAGCCGGGGGAGATACCCAAAATAAAAAAAGCATAAGAAAGGGTTGGTGTACTCTCGGCAACAAAAATCTAAGGGAGGAGAACACCATGCATTTGAAGCACCAAAGGAGTCAGAAATGGTAGTAGTTCTTGCAGTATCAGAAGAGGTAGAAACAATAGTAGCTAAAGAGGTTAGTGAACAATTTGACTTTAATTTGCCAATTGCTCTCAGGAAACAACCTCGATCTTGCATATTGCATCCAATTCAGAAATGTATATCTTATAAAGCTCTCTCTCCTCGTTACTGAGCATTTGTTACTAATTTGAATAAAGTATACATTCCCAACAACATCCAAGAGGCAATGGAGATACCAGAATGAAGAAAAGCGGTTATGGAGGAGATGAGAGCACTAGAAAAGAATGGAACATGGGATATAGTTGAAATACCTAGAGGCAAGAAACTTGTAAGTTGCAACTGGGTGTTTATCCTTAAATATCTGGATGATGGTACTCTACACAAGCTAAAAGCCTGCTTGGTAGCAAGAGAGTTCACTCAAATGTATGGTCCAGACTATCAAGAAACATTTGCACCAGTGGCAAAGCTAAACACTATTAGAGTTCTATTGTCTGTGGCAGCCAACCTAGAAAGGCCACTTTATTAGCTAGAAATCAAGAATGCCTTTCTAAATGGAAAGCTAAAAGAAGTATACATGAACCTACCTCTAGGTTTTGAAAAGGGCACAAATGTGCAAGCTGAAGAAATCGTTATATGGTCTAAGAAGTCTCCTAAGGCATAGTTTGACAGGTTCTTGAAAGTCTTAAAGTTAGTGCTACAAACAAGGATAATCATATGATATGTTTGTAAAACCAGAAGACGGAAAGAAGTGCATTGTCATTGTGTACATTGATGACATAATCCTTACAGGAGATCATATTGAGGAAATATCTAGGATAAAAGTTGCACTTGGGAAAGAATTTGAAGTCAAGGATCTTGGAAACTAGAAATACTTCCTTTGGATGGAGGTTGCTAAGTCAAGACTAGGCATCCATGTCTCTCAGAGGAAGTATATACTTGATCTTCTAAATAAACAGGTATGCTAGGTTGTAGTCTTGAGCCAACTCCTATTGTGGTTAAGAAAAAGAAGTAGAAGAAATCTAAGTAGAACAATAAAGAGGAATCAGAAGAAGGTGACTCAAAGGATGAGATTGAAGAAGAAGAAAATCAAGACCAAGAAGCAAATGAAGCTGTTGATAAAGGAAGACATCAGAGACTTGTTGGAAAGTTGATTTATCTTTCACATACAAGTCCTGATATAGCCTTTATAGTGTGGCCAGTCATTACATGAGTGAGCCAAAGAAGAAGCACATGGACATAGCCTATAGAATTTTGAGGCATCTAAAGGGTACTCTTGGCAGAGGGTTGTTCTTCCGGGAATAGGAACGAAGAATTGTAAAAGTATACACTGATGTGGATTGAGGAGGAACCCATCTTGACATGAGATCAATCTCTTGTTATTGCTCCTTCGTATGGGAAACCTGGTTACCTAGAAAAGCCAAAAACAAAGGGTTGTATCTAAAAGTAGTGTTGAAGCCAAGTTGAGGGAACTAGCACGAGGGATAATGGAGGAGTTGTGGCTGAAACGGGTCCTAGATGTGATACAAGTCAACGTAGATTTACCACTGAAACTCTATTGCAATAATAAATCCTATTCAACATGAATGATCGAAACATGTAGAGATAAATAGACACTTCATCACGCAAAAAAGTAGAAAAGGAGTCATATGTCTCACTTATCTACCAACAAATCTTCAAATTGCTGATGTGTTGACAAAGGGACTACTCAAAACCTCCATTTGAAAGTTGCATAAGCAAGTTGGAAGTTGGACGTGATTAACATCTACAATCCAACCTTTTTTTTTTTTTTTTTTTTATATAGAAGGAGGCTAAAAGTCGGCAATACAAAAGGAATTACATAGAAGGGGAAATTAATCCCATACACTCTTGGTAAACCCAAATCCTAAGATGGGGTGGACAGTCAACTAGGAGATTAGATTCGGAGATGCCTATTTTAGCAAGGGCATCTGCTACTCTATTAAAATCACGCTGAATATGACTTAAAACTACCTACCAATCCTTATTAAGAAGCTCCTTAATTCTCTCTATCATAAGGCTATGGGCAATATGACTATTATCTGTAATCAGTCTAAGAACTTCCACTGCATCTGATTCGAGAATGACCTATTTTAGATCCAGGTCCCAAGCCAACTTTAAACCTTCCAGAACAGCCCATTCTTCTGCCAAGAAAGAATTGCATACACCAATTTCCTTGGTGAATCCAGCTATCCAATTACTGCTGCTGTCCCTCAAGACTCCCCCACAGCCGGCCATAGAGGAGTTCACAGCGATAGCCTCATCAACATTCAATTTGGCCCAACCATCTAGAGGCTTCATCCAACACATCTATGATCCAACTTGACGGGGAGTGTTGGAATATTGTGTATTTATTGTAAATAACTTGAAGGGAAGTGTTGGAATATTGTGTATTTTTTATAAATATTCTCTATTTATTAGTAGTTATTAGCTAATTAGTAGTAATTACTAGTATTTATTAGCTTTCATTAGTCTTTACTATTATGTCCCTCTCTTTTGTATATAAATAGGGGATTGTATCACAACATCTTATGCAATGAGAGTATATTTTCTCTCACAAATGCCCCACACAAACAGCCAAAAGACAAAATAAATATAGGAGGTTAGTATCCCCCATGTATGTGCATGTAATCAATGAAGTGGAGGCCGCAATCAGTAACAGGATTTTCCAAAAACTGTACATTGATTGTATGATTAGGGTGTTCAGGTTCTTCTCGTGTGCATGATCATGAAAGTGAGAATTTCCAAGAAGCAAAGACTGAGCCAAAGTGCCATACATGACAAATACCATTGTCATGACAGTACCAAATGCATGACTTTGTGCATTGATTTCTACCATACAAATATAATGAATCAATGCTAAGGTAATTTGAAAAGGAGAAAGAAAAACTCGTTTTCTACTGAATTTGACGAACAACTTTATTATTGCTGAATTTTAAATTAGGATGAACAGCTACAGCACAAGAACAGAAGATAAGATTAAAATATGTTCATGTAATTAATTACCCCAGAAAGGAGTGAATAGCATGATACTAAGCATTATTGGCAACCCCAAAAAAAAAAAAAAAACATGATACTAAGCAGAATAAATCCAACTTGTCACCGCCCATCCAAAATGGAAAAAGTACACAACATTTTCCAAGTGAAAAAATTTGTACAGTTTCAGCAGATTTCATTATATCATCATGAAATTGACGTTAACAAATTATCAAAGTATAATCCAATTACATAAATTCTCTGAATAAAAGAAAACAAAAGAATAGTATCAACAAAAAAACAAAGGAATAGTACTTCATCACAAAGAGAGGGCAAAAATCATACCCCGGGCTTAGCAGATAGGATTTGTTCGAACTGTTTAACAAGTTCCGGAGGAGACATTTGGTCAATCTCAGCTCCAAGTATAGCAATTGGAACTTCAACACCTGTAAGAGACTTCAATTATTGACTGATGCGCCAAGTAAATGTCAGGAACTGCTTTAAGAACTTCCTTTGCAATTTTCATTTGATATCTCAGAAATAAGACAACGAATCTGAATGGAAGTTGCTAAATTGTAACAATATGACAACCATTGCATGACCAATTATAGATCACATATAGAAAAAGAAGTTCAATCAAAATAATGTCAAAATAACTGGATACAAAGCCAATGTAAATAACTCCTTTCAGGAAATAACTGCCCTCCCAAAGCATATATCACACGAACAGATGTCCATGTAATTTAAAAGCCTCGTGTGTAATATTCCAATAATTTCCTCCCTTAGCATACGCAGATGCTATATTTTCCACCAAAAACAAACAGAGTATGCAACTTAACAAGAAAATAAAGCATTTAAAAAGCATACTCTTGATGTCATCCACAGTGACAAATGATGGGTGTAATAGCACAGCAGCATCGATAAGACTGTGTCTCGCAACTTCAACCACAACCTTGGCTGAAAAAAGAAAAAATATATGTCAGCATCACTCGAGACAGTTGAATATAGTCCATTTGTGATAAATAGATGCAATACATACACCTATGAAGATTCGAAACTGCTATATACACAAATTGAGAAGGAAAAAAACAGAGAGAGAGAGTAGGATGAGAGGCACTCACCACCCCAGCAAAAACCAGCAGCCCCAATTGCTGAAACACCTTTACCTTTTAAGGCTTCAATTACAGGTTTAGCAGCCTCAATACCTTTTTCCTGATAGGACAATATGACAGAATCAGATAATAATGTATTACAGCTTGCAATTGAAGCATGATTATTAGACGTTTAGTATTTTCAATCCATAATGGATCCCAAAATCCAGAACATAACATCGAGAAGGAATATTTCTAATAAGGATGCAAAAGATTTTATTAAGATGAATTCTTTCCAAAAAAGTTGTTTTTTAAATAAAACAAAAACAACGTACATAATGTGTTCAAGTATCATAACAATAAACAAACACTAACCGGTGCATGATCTTTTATCCAAACAGAAAGTGGTCTGTCAGCTTTCTCACGAACAAAAGGATCACCATGCAAGAAATCAGGAACAACAACATAATACCCTGCAGCAGCAACCTTGTCCGCAAGCTTCCTTCACAACCAAAAACAAATGGTTTTACTTTCTAGGGGAACATGTCTTATTAAGAACATCCAACAAATAGTAATGAGAAAGAAATCAGAGAAAGACCTGAAGAATATAGTCAAGCCAGATAATCACATCACCTATCATCATCTAAGAAAATCGATAACTAGTTATATACCTACATATATCATAGACATCCTACAGCATTACTTTCATAAACAGTGATCTCTAAATTATACTAAGTGTGTCCATTTAGTGTGGGTTTGGGAGCACTTTAAATAAGTGGTTTTATGCTTTACGAGACAAAACTTTTGTCACATATTTATCTTGTTCAGTACAAAATTGCTTAAAATAAGCCAATCCAAATAATTTTGGCATGGTAAATGATAGATAGCCCTTTTATTATTTCTTCATCAAAATGAAATTGTGTCTCCCACCTGAAGCAGAAGCTGAGCGGATGGCATAAAGAGGACAAGTTGGTTCAACTACCATACCATGCAGATTATCTTCCAAAGTAACTTCATGAAATTCATGAATCCATAATAGAAATGAGCAACTGGGTCCAAGAAAACAGGCATTTGAATTTTGATAGATAGAAATGCTCAGGGACTATATTATTAGTAGTGGCTGTCAATCACCCAAAATGTATATAAAATAATTTTTTTTGAATAACTTAAAAGAGTAAAGACTATTCACTATTTTCATCCCTTTAATCGGAATTTTCAGGTTCCGAATATAAGAAATAATGACGCCCAGCTAAAATACAGCTTGATGACAACAGGAGGCCTAATTCACTTACTACAACAATAACTATACCAGCTAAAATAAGAAACAAGAAAAGTTGATAAATAAATTAGTCGTACCTCAAATTTGGTGCTTCATAACCTGCAGGACGAGTTGAACGTGCGAAGTTAAAACATGATAATATATCTAGAGCTGTACTTGTTACTATCAAATCCATGTAAATACCCCAGCCTCCAAAAGATACTTTTAGTAATATTTAGCAGGAAAAAAATTTATGTCATGCTTGCATACAAAAATATATGACTTTGCGGGTTTTAACTATTAACCAAAATAGTTATTCCAAAAAAACCAAAATATATCATGCACGTGCATTTGAACAGAGAAAAGCAAATAAGTGAATAACAAATACACATTCAGCCCTAAAGCCAATTAGGAACCAAAAATAGACAAATCCTGAACTTCTACCCCATTCAGTCAAAAAGGCAGCTCTAAACAATTGTTTTATCATGCAATAACAGTATTCAGCATAGACTTCCAGTAGTAAAACCTTATGTCACAGAAATAAATGGCATCGGTGAATCAAAGCTGAAACATGATAATTGAAATCTATTAGATCTTTTGAACAAAATCTTCTGTACAACACCGAATAGGTCCCCAAGCGTATAAATTATAAACAACAACATTGATGTAAAATTAAATTACCATAAATATCGGCGATCAGAAGAACGGCAAGCTTGGAGTCGGCGGAGCCAGTGATATAAGTATCAATGCCACCAACTTTCTCAACATGGCCAGCCCCAGCATTAGGGTTGAGGGTTGGAGGGTTGGAGCAACACTGTGGGCCTGACATTTCTTTCTTCTTCTTCTTATTCAAGTAACCACCAGCACAAACAATGCACAGTGAAGGTCAAAGCTCGAAAATGCGGGGTTTGGGGAGTATTTAATGATGATGAACGGAACTTTCTGGGGCCTGATTCTTGATGATTGAGGAAGGAGGACCACAAACGGAAGTTCCATTTCGTCAGCTGTGACGTTTAAGCCTTGGTACGAAATGGCGAACGCCACATAAAAACGATTTTTCGTTTAATTCAAGGAGATGAACCAATTGGATTTGGCCAAATAGGGAGGAGTTTGATTTGGGTAAAAGCACTTTTCTTAAGTGCTTCTGAGTTTCCCAAACAAGTACAAAATGATGATTGATGAAGGAGAAATAAAACAAATCAAAGGAATGAGAAAAATGTGTTATTTCTAAATATGAACTAATTACATCTTTGATATCCTACACCAATAGCAAAAAGCTTCAATAAAAAACAAAAAACAGCATAAGGTGAAGATTGTTGTTGTGTTTTCTTTTTCGGCCAATTGTTCTGGTTTGTTTTAGCTCTCATACGAAACTACTTTTAATTATTCCTATACAGAAAAATCACTTTCGTAGCCTGTTTATAGTGAGCTTGTTTGGAGATAGCTTTTTGAGAATGTTTACAAAGAAAAAGCCCAGTGATGTTGGCTTTTTAGAAAAAGCCCATATGAAGGTGTTTAATATGGCTTTTTTTACCATGGGGCTTATGAAACAAACGCCCATTAAAGAAAATGTTGAGGATGAGAGCTTCTACTTTTTTGGATAATTGGGCTCGTGTGGGCCCCACTATTTTTGTTTTTTTTTTTATGGAATATATACATACATGGTGTGTTTTGGCCAGGCAATATGACAGCGTGGGCCCGCCACAAGTAATTTTTTTTACTCTAATTCTTTTCTTTTATTTTCTTTTCCTTTTTAACAATTTCTATCATTTATTTTTTTTTTTCAAATTAAAATTTTTATCTTCAATTATCACAATATATATAACTAATTGTTATGGCCTACCCGAGGCCCAACTCTGGGACGACCCAATAGAGAAATATCATATATCTAGATTCACCTATAATCATGGGACATTCTATCATATCTATAATTAAGGGATAAGATAGACCAGCAGTTACGATACTGAGGCATACCCTATATATACAAAGGTCGAACCCTAAGGTGCATACGTTCTAACTCAAACCTAGTTACTTTCAGTATCACTGTGCACTCTCCTACTAAACACTACCCCCATCCCCCTTGGTGAAGAGCCTTTATATTCGTGTACAGTGATCATCCACTCTCCTGGATATCTGTATCATAGATATTCCAGTAGAGCTATTCGATCCAAGATTAAAGCACCAGGGGAAAACGACCAAAATAATGTTCAAAAAAATAATAATTACCGGACTAAAGCAGATTGGAAACATTTTACCAAAGTAATGCAGTTAGTGGCGCATGACAGGCTTGCGGAACTAAAGGCGCATGACAGGTTCACGCCACTGACACATACTGACAAATTTTGTGTCAGTGGCGCAGGAAAGATCCACGCCACAGGTGGCGTAGAAAAGACCCACGCCACCTAGTGGCGTGGAAAAAAGATTCCATCTACGCCACACTGGCGGGCTAATATGGACTCGGCGGAAATGCACCTCAGACCGGAAGAAGTATCGAAGGGAAAGGACCCCGAACGATGAAGACCGGGGTAGAGAGGACGACGAGGAATCACGTGAAGTACATAGCGGGACATAATTGTAGTCCTTTCTCAGAAGAAATCGAGAATGCCACGTACCCGAAAGAGTTTGACTTGGTAGACCTCCCAAAGTACGACGGCACTCAAGATCCGCGGGCACACCTTGACACGTTCGAACTGCTCATGTTCGTGCGGAAAATTGGGGGTCTTGGCCATGACTCGCAAAGATACTTGGACAGATTTAAGGAGGTTGCCCTGCAAGTGCGTTCTCTCCCAGAAAGCGTTCATGTACATTGCCTCATCGATGGCCTGGATCCTTCGTCCAGGTTAGCTAATTCAATCTTCAAGAACCGGGTTTACACCCTCACCGAGTTTAACACTCGATCGAAGCAATATTTAGAGGTAGAACAGATGGAGATAGCCAATGCCATCGGGAGTGAGAAATGAAGAAATATACCTCCAGAGAACAAGAGTCAGCCAAGCAGTCGGAGAGAAGATCCCCATAAGCAAATCCAGGATAACAGAACTAGAGGCGAAAAAATTTGAAAGAAAACCGAGGTATGAAAGGTACACTCCGCTCAATGTTTCGCGATCCCAATTATGGAGGGAGGTCACTTCAACCGAGATAAAGAAAGTCGATAGACCTCGGCCCACCAGATACCGGCCCACCACGGATCATTCAAAATTTTGCGATTTTCATGACGGGCTGGGGCATACCACGGACCAGTGCTACGAACTCAGAGACGCGATTGAAAAATTCATCCCAGATGGCAAACTACGCCAGTATCTGATAAAGACACAAGGCCGAAAGAACAACAAACGGAAGCAAGGTGACCGAAGTCCGAGTCCGACCCTCGATTGGAAGATTGACGGAATTCGGCGAAAGTCATCTACTGATGACGAGGAGTTCCCAGAAATAGACATGGAACACAGATGCAATGTAATTAGCGGAGGCATGGGTGGAGGCGGAGATACTGCAAGCCAAAGAAGGAAATACTTAAGGGAAGTCCTTTCGGTAAGGAGCATTCCCAAGTTCAAAGAAAACCATCACCGACCGACACCTCCCCCATTGCAGTTCACAAAAGACGACCTGAAGGACGTTGTACCAGGCCATCAAGACGGACTGGTAATCACTGGAATCCTGGTAAATTGTCAAGTAAAGAGGATTTTCATAGACGCGGGAAGCTCGGTGGACACCATTATGTGGGATGCCTTCAAAAGGATGAACTTGGATGAAGAAGACATGAGACCATGCAAAACAACACTCATTGGGTTAATGGAGAGCAATATACTCCGAAGGGATATATCGACCTCAGACTAACATTAGGAACAAAAGAAGCATTCAAGGCAGAGAGGGTAAGATTCATCGTAGCCGATTTCCCCTCCCCATATAATATGATATTAGGCAGACCGACCATCCATAATTGGGACATGTTAGTCTCTACCAAACATCACAAATTAAAGATGGTCAGCACCAAGAACAAGGTGGTAACCGTCATCAGAGACCAGAAAGAATCCCGACAATGTTATTACGAGACGATCCGGGAGAACGAGAACGGGACGACGTCTCCATCTCGGGTTCAAAGAAGTGAGCATACCTCAAACACCAGAAAAAGAACACATCCGAGCCGACCCGTTAGCATGGTGGAGTTAGATCTACGAGACGAGCCCGAGATCCCACGACTCGAGCCAGAAGGCGAATTAGAAGATTTGGTCTGGGAGAAGACCCGTCACAAATTACGAAAGTAGGTGGGACAATGACCTTAGAGCTAAAAGGCAGATTAAAAGAGTTCCTAAAAAGGAACCGAGATTTATTCGCGTGGAAAGCGTCGAAAGTGCCCGGGATCGACCCCAACTTTTGTTGTCACAGGTTAGCCATCCAACCTAGGGTCAACCCGTCACGAAGAAGCAGAAACAAGGGGCCGATAGGCAGATGGCCTTAGAAAAACACGTGAAGGAGCTATTAGATGCCAGATTCATCCGAGAAATACAGTACACAACATGGTTATCTAACGTGGTCATGGTGATGAAACCCAACGGAAAGTGGAGAGTGTGCACGGACTACACTACTTTAAACAAAGCTTGTCCCAAAGACTCCTATCCGATGCCCAACATCGACCAGCTGGTCGACAACTCATCCGGATTCCAACTCTTATCCTTTATGGATGCCTACTCCGGATACAACCAAATCGCGATGCACCCCGAGGATCAAGAGAAGACAGCCTTTATAACCAAGAAGGCCAATTACTGCTACAATGTGATGCCTTTCGGACTGAAGAACGTCGGAGCCACCTATCAAAGAATGATGAATAAAGTTTTTGAAGACCAGCTCGGTCGAAACGTGGAGGTGTACATTGACGATATGATCGTCAAATCAAAAGAGACGGAGGACCATATCCGAGACTTAGAGCAGACGTTCGACAAGTTGCGGAAGCACCAGATCCGCTTGAACCCGGCAAAGTGCGCATTCGGAGTCCCAGCTGGAAATTTCCTGGGTTTTTTGTTGACAAACCGAGGAATCGAAGCAAACCCAGATAAATGTAAGGCCGTGCTAGACATGAAAGCGCTAAGGAGCAAAAAGGAGGAACAACAGCTGACTGAGAGACTGGTGGCTTTGACGAGGTTCTTGCCGAGATCGGCCGAGAACGCTCTACCTTGCTTCAAATTACTAAAGAAGGAGGCACGAGGAGGCTGGAACCCGGAATCCGAGTTTGTGTTTGGAAAGATCAAGCAATGTTTGGCAACCCCACCAGTCCTATCCAAACCTGAACCCGGTGAGACGGTATATATATACTTATCGGTAGGGGAAGAAGCTATAAGTGTCGTTTTGGTCCGAGAAACAGAGGCCGACCAAGTACCGATATACTTTGTAAGCAAAGCTTTGCAGAGCTCGGAACTCAGATATCAGAAGCTGGAAAAGGTGGCATTTGCCTTGCTAATGGCGGCAAGACGGTTACGTCCTTAATTCCAGGGGCATAAGGTTGTGGTATGAACCAGTCAGCCAATCCGACAGGTGCTACACAAACCGGACCTGGCTGGACGAATGATTAGTTGGGCGATAGAATTGTCTGAGTTCGACATTATATATGAGGCCTGACATACGATCAAATCACAAGCGCTGGCGGATTTCGAGAGGGAGCTCACCCCGGCACACACTGAAGAAGCAACCGACCTCCAAGAATGGAAGGTATACGTTGATGGTTCGTCAAATGCTAAGGGAAGTGGAGCCGGAATAATACTTCCCAACCTCCAACAATCGAAGATGTGTTGGCCGGGCTCCAACAGGCGAAAGAGCATGGAGCACGGAGAGTCAAGGTCCTAACCGATTCTCATCTCGTAGCGGCGCAGATTGAGGGTACTTACCAAGCGAAGGGTCCTTTGTTGGCAAAGTACCTAAACAAAGCAAGGGATATGATTACCGAGTTCGAAGAAGTAACAGTCACTCACATCCCTTGGGAGAAAAAATACAAGAGCGGATATCCTTTCAAAACTGGCCAGCACGAAAGGTCTAGGAAACCACCGGACTGTGGTCCAACAAAACTTGGCCGAGCCGAGCTGTGTCATGACCATATCATCTGCCACGGAATGGAGGAAACCAATCAAAGATTACCTGGAAAGAGGAATCATACCTGTTGATGTGACAAAATCAAAGAAATTAATTCGTCAGGCCGCCATGTACACTATGGTGGACGATTAGTTATACCGAAAAGGACTCCATTCTCCTATGATGCGATGCTTGGGGCCGGCCGAGGCACGATACGTCTTGGCCGAAATACACAAAGGTATTAATAGGCAGCACATGGGAGGGAAATCACTAGCAAGAAAAGCTCTGCGCACTGGCTACTACTGGCCGACCATGGTGGCCGACTCTAAAGAAGCATTAAAAAGATGTGATAGCTGTTAGAAACACGCCAAAATCATTTGGCGCCCACCATCAGAATTACAAAGCATCTCGGCTCCATGGCCCTTCTACAAATGGGGGATGGACCTCCTCGGATCATTCAAAGCAGCTCCCGGACAGTTAAAATGGCTCGTGGTCGCGGTTGATTACTTCACGAAGTGGATTGAAGCCGAGCCTTTGACAACGATTACCTCGGCACACATACAACGATTCTTTCGCCACAGCATCGTCTCCCAGCCGAAATAGTCACGGATAACGGGACCCAATTCATCGATAAGGAATTCAAGGGTATGATGTCGGACCTCGATATCATATACCACTTCGCCTCGGTCGAACACCCCCAGTCAAACGGCCAGGCCGAAGCGGCCAATAAAGTCATTATTGACGGACTAAAGAAACGCATGGAGGACGCCGAATCTTCCTGGGTCGAACAACTCTATAGTGTGCTATGGGGTTACAGAACCAGCGTACAAACCTCAACCCAGGAAACCCCTTTTCGGCTGACATACGGGTGCGAGGCGATAATCCCGGTCGAGATAGGCCAACCCTCGTGGAGGAGGATGAAAGCTCTCGAAGAAGGTGAAGAATCGAATAACGAGGTGTTGATAACAGAATTAGACCTGATCGACGAGGCCAGAATAGCGGCACATTGCCGAGACCTAGCCACCAAGCAACTCATTGCGGCAAAGTACAATCGAAAGGTCAGGCCACACTCCTTCAATAGGGGTAACCTGGTACTCCGACGAGCGGACGTCGGAAACAAGAACGCCAGAAATGGCAAGCTAGCTGCGAATTGGGAAGGTCCTTACCGGGTTAAGGAAAAGCTCGATAAGGGAGCGTACGTATTGGAAACCCTGGGAAGGAAGCAGGTCAAAAGGACTTGGAACGCCGACAAGCTAAAAATCTACTACAATTAGACCTCGGTCTGGCTGCCACAATGTGCTTAACCGGCGCATCCAAGTTCGTTTATTTCTTAATTTCAATTTTTTGATTTCAATTTTATGTTTTGGTTCATGCTTGAAGTAGTAGTTCTTTCGAGCGGATTATTTACTTAATAAAGAACTCCTTAGGCGGAGACACCAATTATGCATTATTGATAGTTTAAAATCATTACACCGAGGTAATCAAACCCGGTCAAAAACGAAACCCAATATAAGGGATTACACCGGGGCTACCACGCCTAGGTTGTGAAATGGTAAAGTCACTATTTCTTCAATTTGATGCATCGAACACATGCTCCTAGATAAGGAGGTAAATTGTCATATAGACCCTGATCAGGTCAAAATGTTTAAATGTGTGTTTCTACACCACGGTTCGACATCTAACAGTTTGCCCTTATTCTGGCAAAGAACCCGGACAACGGATCCGGAACTCGGTAGCTTGGGTAATCTAGAACACCTCTACCCCCATACCCGATATTAACCCATCGGAAGAATACGATTAGCAGATACTGCACATACAAGACCCTGGCCCGATTGTAAAACTATTAACACAAATTAGAATCGGCAAGTTAAAGATTATATTGATGAAGTAAACAAAGTCAATGTTATCAAATAGTCATAAATTACAAAGATAACCCGGTATAATACATCGGTACAACAAAAGCAATAACTCCGACATTCAGCTCGGAGGAACAGCATCTTCAGAGGGGACCACCTCGGCAGATGAAATAGATTTTGAAGTTCCTTCACCACTCCCGCCATCCAACCCCACGTTAAAAGCCTCCTCTTCACCTTGTTCCTCGAAAGATAGGATTCGTCTTCAGGGGACAGAGGAGGTGGGTACAGATGCCATCTTTGACATAAGCCCGATGGTCATACCTGTCAATCTTGAGTTCCACCCCCGGATTAAGATGGCGAATCTGGGAGAGTGCCATCTTAAAGCAGTCGGCGACGGCCTCCTTCAGAATCTCCTCACAGTCGAGGCGGGCTTTCTTCTCCTCGGCAGGAGCAGCATTGGCCTGGTTGAGCTCACAACACAAATCTGCACGCTAGGTCTGAAGGACCTTAACGACATCCAAACCCTTCGTGTAGGCCTCTTTGAGAGCAGCAAGTTCCAAGGAGGTCTTCTTTATCGCCTCTTTCGTTAGAAGGAGCTCCTCGGTAGCCTTCCTGGCACTCGCCTTGGAAACTTCAAGCTTTTCCTCAGTCCGCTTCTTTGCCTCCTCGGCCTCTTCCCTCTCCAGCCTCAGCTGGCGTACCTCAGCGGATTGCCTGACATATTTTCCTTTTAGATGAAGCAACGCTTGGGCCAACCCGACACCCTTGCAGAGATGATCCTGCACGTCATGAACTAACCGTTCATCGATATCTGCAAGGGGTAAGGCATTCATAAATTGGCGGGGAGGCAAAAATGCGAGTTCCAGCTCCTCAGCCACTCCTTTCTCCTATGTTAGACCACGAGCGATCTTCAAGGCAGGAAGAGGAGCAGAAGGACCCTTGGGTGGAGATGGTGGCATTGGCGAATCCGAGAGAGAAACCTCTTTGTTTTTGGCAGTCGGCTTGGCGGATGGAGAAACCGGACCGGCTCGAGGAGATGGAGACATCCGGGGTTGGGCTGATATCTTCGCTTTCTTGGCCACAGCAGCTGGGAGGCTCCAGAAGACTGCCCTTTCCCGGCCTCCGAAGAAGGCTGCTTCTAAGTACCCTTCTTGCTAGGAGCACCGGGGGCGGGGGCCACAACGGACAGATACCTCGGTAATTCGTCCATAGCTTGAGTTGCAAGAGGAAGGGAACAAAAGTCAATAATCGATTGTAATAGAGATATAAACACACTCAAGAGAATCGACCAAAAAGACCATACTGATCACGTATCTCGGCTTGGAACCAGCACCGGTAATAAAGAAAGCCTCGCTTCTGGGGCCATATGTGTTAACATAAGATACCAGGTGGTCTATAGACAAAACCTCCTCGACTGGAAGATCGTCAGATTCGACCTAGTACGAGGTGGAGGCCAGTTTGTGATGGTCATACGTCCAATAGAGGGGGGAACCTCCACTCCACATCTTTGGCCTCGGCCCCTTGTAAAAACCAGGGCTGCTGACCGGGTTTAGCCACTACTTTGAAGTAACCATTTTTAAAATGTTTAAAGGAGTATGAAAAAGCTGTTAGGAGTTTTCTGTCTGGATCACCCCGGAGGGAAGTCAACCCCTTTAATTTCTCCGGTTCTTTACCAGATCGGGGGGTATAAGGACAAAAGAAAAAGAAAAATAAGGTAGCGGTATAGGGAATAGGGCCGAGAAGGAGCGACACAAGCGTTTGAAGGCCACTAGATAGGCCCACCCGTTTGGATGAAGCTGTGAGGGGGCCAGATGGAGATGGTTCAAACAAGAAATTTGGAACTCGGTAAACGGGAAGCGAATACCGAGCTAGGACATATAGGCCTTGTAAGAAAAGAAGAAGTTAGTAAGGCATTCCACCCTCGAGGAGCAAATAGGCTCATCGTCATTGGGGGGACTCAGGTGGCAGCCTTCCAAGGCCCCTAGCTTCATTTGCCGTATGTCGGCGATGGTCACAAGGGAGTGAGTCGTTAGTATGTCACGCGTCACCCAGGGGTATCGCTCAAGCAGATCCTTGGGGGGACTGGAGGAATCCGACCCCCCGGCGTCAGATCGGGCACTAGTCGGCGAAGATGATGACTCCATTTACCTATAACTCAAAACAAAAATATTAAGATCAACAAGTGTGGGAATACCTGACACAGGAAAGCTATCACAAGGAGAAGGAATAAGGGGTGGACTCGGATGATGCCGACCCTCAGAGCTCGGGCTCGGGTCAGAGGACGACCTATGACGACAAGAGCCTAGAATGGAGTTGGCCCGAGAGTCCTCGCCATTCACAATATAGTAAGAACTCGAGGCAATACATTCCCAACATGGACTGAAGTATCCTTTCGGAACCGGATCTGACCTAGGACGGTTGGGGGCTTCATAAAAATTGATGGGTTGTACCGGTACGGCCTCGGTTTCATTCCGACTCTTAGGGTAAAACCTAATATTGGAACCCGTACTTCGAGACCGAGCAAGAGGGGGGCGAGACGCTTCGACAGTCCTCCTACCGGATCCACCACGGAGAAAGGAGGCTAGTTTTTGCTCCTCAGAGAGGGGAGTGCCGAACAGCCAATGACTAGTTCGAGGATAACTTGCACGTAGTGCTTCCTCCTCTTCCGGGGTTAAATCCTGACTCGATGAGGAAGGGTGATTAACTTTAACCATGGATATCGAGGGGGCAACCTAAAGAGAGGCACAAAATGACCAATAAGGAACATGGCGGAAATCCCCCCCATGAACAAAGACATGGCTATGGACAAGAAGCCAAAATGTAGGATCTACCCAGAAACCTCAACCAAAAACTCAGAAACACAAAAGGAATCATATCGAGGAACTGGGAAGCAGTAAAGAAAAAGAAAGACAGAATAGACAAACAGTGGATGCGATAAAGGAAAAGAAAAGAGCAGTAACGACATACCTGATAGGATGAAGAGACGGCGAAGCAGGAAGCGGATGAGTACAGAGAAGAGTTGGGAGATCGTCGAGTGCAATGAGACTAGAGAAAATCAGAAGCTTTTCAGAATGAATGCGAAAGAGAGTGGAAAGGTTAAAATGAAAGAAATGGAGGGAAATGTGAAGGGGCGCTGGAGAAACAAGGGCATAAGAGACAACTCGCCTTTAAAAGTAAAAGTGATGTACGAGGGGTAATGGGCGCATTAAATGCGCACGAAATTCAGAGGCAGCTATAGGCGACGGTTGCAAGCCTTCACCAATCCGGGAAGGTCAGGTGTTAGGAGGCCATGATGGCGAATGCGGAAGGGTTGTAACCTCGAAGTCAAGCGATCCACCTGGCATCACCTAGGATCTTCGAGTGCACAGGCGTAGGATCGGACTTTTGGGATATGTCCTCGGGTCCAGAAGCCAGCAAGGGTTCCCGGCAGTACATCCCGGCCTGGGGGCAAGGGACAAACCGGCCCGAGGAGCAAGGTTCACCCCGGCAGCTCAAAAACTTGAACTATCGGGTTGGGGGAAACTGTTACGGACCTACCCGAGGCCTAACTTTGGGATGGCCCAATAGAGAAATATCATATATCTAGATTCACCTATAATCATGGGACATTCTATCATATCTATAATTAAGGGATAAGATAGATCCGGTAGTTACGATACTGAGGCATACCCTATATATACAAAGGTCGAACCCTAAGGTGCATACATTCTAACTCAAACCTAGTTACTTTCAGCATCACTGTGCACTCTCCCACTAAACACTACCCCCATCCCCCTTGGCGAAGAGCCTTTATATTCGTGTACAGTGATCATCCGCTCTCCTGGATATCTGTCTCATAGATATTCTGGCAGAGCTATTCGATCCAAGATCAAAGCACCAGCCTACTGGGCTGGACATTCGTGTTCTACACCGAACATTAATATATATGTAGTATTCAACAAGATTCATACCTTTTTCAGTCATTTTTCATCTCAACTTACTTTTCAAATAATAATCCAAACACTCTTCAGTTTAAAAAAGTCACTCCTACAAAAGTCAAATGGGCAATCCAAACACAAATCACATTTACAACCTGACTTTTTTTCTATCAAGCTTTTACAAAAGTCGGATAGCTTTTAAGTCACCGCTCCCACCACTAACCCAAACAGTGTTTCCACCATCAAATTGATTTTTCCACTGAAAAAATGTCACTTTTGGAGGAATTGTTTGGGTTTGCATCATTGGTTACCGTTGTAACATCCCATTTGAAAACGGCGATTTTTTTTAAACGTTTCCAAATATTTCAAGCAGAGTAATCAGAGTAGAGCATTGGAACGAAAGAGTAACTGATTCATAACAAACATCAACCACAGTGTAACATTGTAATGATTACATTAATCCTAGAGTTTGAATGTGAATAATTGAAAGCGGTAAAGATAGATAAGTCTCGGCCGCACGTCTCTCATCTGCTTGCCTCGATCTTCGATCCGTATTCCTCCGGATCCTGAAGCTATAGGCGAGATTCAATTTACCGCATTGAATCTCGGAGTAACGGTAATCTCAAACCCAAACAATACGGTATACGGATAACGAGATATTCTAGACAATACAACGGTATATCACTACATAAGCATACGGCGAGATGCATGATCATTATGTCGACAAAACATAAGCATTACGCAGTATGTAAAGCCCCACAATGTAAAACAACAATAACGGCTTGCACTATTCACCGGTGCCACGATACCACTCGTGTTCTCGCGCTAGAAAAACATACGGCGTTATCATGACTATAACCCGTGTAAAACTGTCTGTATATCGGTCTACGAACGTATCTATCACACATATATGCATTTAAGCAGTACAAGATTAGTGTTACAGTACGCGTCCGTACCTTCGTTGACGACGTTAGGTACTTCTGGCGGAAAAACGTGAAATGTTCACCAGCGGCACGTCGGGCAGCGTAACGGCAGTAAATCAGAGTTTCTGATGCCCTATAGGAGTAATATCACTTTCATTAGTGATTTGACATCATAACGGCATTTTAGGTAAAAATTACCATTTTGCCCTTCTACCCCTAATTTGGCGGAATTTCGCGAACTTCGTTACTTTGACCGTATTCCATTTCAAAATTATCCCCACTATGTTTTTACCTTGTCGGGCATCTTTCAATGCAATGAGGCATAAAAACAAACATAGGAACAAATTCCGAAACTTCCTAGATCAAAACAACGGTTCTACTATAACTACCGAAAGAACTACGGAAACTAAAAGCTAAGGACGAGAAGAACTTACTCGGAGCTAAGGCAAAACTTTTGCAGAGCTTCTCACTCTAAGTTTTGGCCAAGGTAGAGAGAAGAGGAGGTGTGAAGAAATGAAGGAGGTGCTCATGCCTTTATATAGGCAAAATTTGTGCCACTTTGGTAATTTCTACATCCCAAATCTTGTAATTTTTCCTTTCCTTATAACAATGTAAATTCAAGACAAAATGGTGGTTAATTCTTGACCATGGGCAGCTCATAGTCGACACAAGGGGGTGATGTGGCATCAAACCATTGGTCCAAGAATGGTGACTTAAGCTTACTTTATGCCCGATCCGATAGAATTTCCCCGATCGGTGTCCGTTTCGCGTAGTCTCTAAATTCGAATTCATAACTTTGAAGATCTTCTCTTCCTTATCAATAATATCTAATTTAACTTAGATTCCAGTCCCTTACGGGGTTCCAACGATCCAGTTGAAGTTTTCTCGAAAAACGTGTCCGCGCGTCCGATTCGAAAATCGTTTTCGGAATCATCAACCTCACGGACAAAAATTCACGATTCCAAATATGTCCATATAATCATAAACTCATCTCTGGATGTTGAGTTATAATTTATTTTCTTCAGATCCAAAATGTGACTATCTGCATTTTTCTCTCTATTTCGTCTTATTAGGTAAATGCGCTACCGACCTCGGAATTAACTTCCTAAGAGGTCACTTGAAGGTAAAAACTCACGATCAATATTTTACCTTGACTTTGGAATTCCTATTCCTGGTTCTCTAGATAGGATCCGTTTCCTATTTATTCATTTACTATTCACTAACTTTAATTATATTATATAATAATAAAATATCATGATTTTTTTAAAATTTATTCCTTTCTCTATTTTCTTTCTCAATTTTCGGCTGCCCCCTTTTTTATTTTTATTTTTTTAATTTTGTATTTATTTTATATTTATTTAATTATTTATTTATTCCATTTTTCCAAAAATTTCTCAAAATTACCTAATTGGTCCAATCTTGTATTTAGGCTTAAAAAAAATACATAAACTCACTTATTTTTTACAAAATTCTCCAATTAATTACTAAAAATGTTCTTACTAATTTTAAGCCAAAAACCACTAATTTTAGGGTTTTACAAAATTACTTATGAATTTCCTTTACTTATGCTTAAGTAATTAGCCGTAAATTACTTAACTACTTTATTATCACTAGTTGATAATTTTCTTAATTAAAATGCCTCATTACCTCATAATTCTAGCACCGACATTTTGTTTTCATGTATTCGCATTATTCTAGAATTTGAGAGGGTATTATGGTCATTACAATGCTTTTTGAGCATTTTCATTCCATTTCCCCAAGCTCACAATTTATCAAATTATCACAATTAGAGATAATATACTCTCCTAACTCAAATAATTATTTCATTGCCTTTTAGGATTTTTCACAATTTTCCTAAGTCATTTTGCATACCAGGGGTATTTTGGTCATTTGGCACTTTGGCCCTTAAATTCTCTAATTTCCTACCGAACTCATCCTAGAAAAATAGGCTATAATAACACAAGTCTTGCAACAATAATTTCACTTATCAGAAATAGCCTAATTTATTTACCAAAATGTAATATTTCAGATAAATAAATATGCGGGTATTACAACCGTGCTTCAACCCAAGAACTCGGCTAACGCTGAAGCTATTGGCTCTGTTTGGGTTGTATTTTTTATCAGCGTTAGCGTGCAAAATATTTCAGTGACTTTTAAGCAAATGAGTAGTGAGAAAAAAGAACAACGAACCCTGTTTGGATTACCCAGTAGCTTATCTGAAAATTTTAAACGCCACCGGACTTATTAGACGCTGCAATTTGGAGCTTATTTCCTACTGAGAAGCTGCGTCTCATGCGAACAAGGCACGAAACGCAACAGAAAAGGAAAGGAAATAAACACAACGCCGTTCATGCATAGCTCCACCATACTACTTCTCTCGGAAATCCCATCGAGCCCAACGTCTCGCATACACCCAACGGACCTTCTTTTTCCTTTGGTCGGTCTTTGCTCGGTCTAGACCTTTAGGTCCTTATATATACTACCGATTCTACACTCTTCTCGCGCTCTTAATAGTCAAGGCCGAGAGTGAAGAGAGAAGGGAAGTTGTGAAGGAAGACGAGGGAGAGAAGGAGAGAGATCGAGTGAGTATCGGAGCGAGTGCGTGTATACTGTTTCAACCAGCAAAAAACGAGGTAATGCTAAGCTTCTCTTCCTTCTTGTTCCAACTCAAGTCCTTGAGTAGAAGTTGTAGGAATGAGTTTTGGTTTTGCTTTGCTAAATGAAACGATGTAGGATCATTTTTACGACGTGTTGTGTCGGTTTTCTCCTCCGCTCACATATATGTGTATATAAGTATATCCATCTCGCATATTAATTTGTCATGAATGATAGGAAGAGTGTTTTGTAGATGCTATATATATATAAAACCTTGCGATATTTTTGGAACCTAAAACCTCACTCGATGTATTTTATATGAGGCCATTGATTTATAAATGTTTGAATCACTTAGGCCTTGTTTGGATCAAAGAAAAGATGGGAATGGAAAGGAATGAAAATGAAAAGAATGGAATGGAAAGGAAAATATTTTACCTCGATGCGTTTGGTTGGCACTGGAAAAGAAAATGGGTTGATAGGAAAAAATTTGTTTGGTTGAAAGAAAATAAGGTAAGAAAATGAGACAAAATATAATTTTACCCTTCCAAATATTAAAAAAAAAATACTGCGCCGGCATTGAATTTCAATGCCTACTTGAGAATGCCTAAGGCATTCTCGAGAATGCCTATTAAGGCATTCTCAATGGAATGCCTTAAGGCATTCTCGAGAATGCCTATTAAGGCATTGAATTTCAATGCCTTAAATGCCTGGGCATTCTCTTGCGAATCAACTCTTGCACTCCCATACCAAGCAAGAAGAAGATAAAGGAATCAAAATTGAATTTACCTGGTGACCCATTTTGCCCAAAAAGCTTGAATTTATATACGTACAACTTTTTTAATTTATATACGTAAATATACCTCGATTGTTGACACGATGATTTCCCGATTTTCTCCGATCCAAACGGGGCCTTACTTCTACAACTTATCAGTAAGCATATTGTTGACCTGATGATTTTAATTTATATACGTAAATATACCTCGTGAAACTAAAAAGGAAATTTTGTTTCCTATTATCTATACAAATCATGTTGCACTGTTTGCATGTTATAAATATATATATATATATATATATATATTATTTGTATGCATTTTATTTTATAAATAATTTTATCATTAAATATATTTAATTAAGGAGTTTATTGTTTATTAATTTTTTTAATAATCATTTAACTTTTTTCCAAATTAAAATTGAAATTACAATTTTTATTATCCTAATATATACAACTAATATGTATAGTAGTATTTAATATGATTAATGCCTTTTTTCATCATTTTCCATCTTAACTCGACTTTTCAAATAATAATCCAAACACTCATCAGTTAAGAAAAAACCACTTCTGCAAAAAGCCAAACTGGCAATCCAAACACAAATAATCATTTACAACTCCGACTTTTTTCCTACCGCTTTTAAAAAGTTAGATAGCTTTTAAACCACCGTTTCTACCGCCAACCCAAACAGACCCATTTTATTTTGCTTTTCAAACTGCGTCGGAGTGCATTGGTTGGCACACAAGGGGCAAATGAGACATATGTGAGGAAGAAAACTAATATTAAATGGAATGAATATTAATAAAAAAAAGTTTTAATGTATAGAAAGTGAGAGATTGACGTCTTGAAATAAGGAATTAATGGGTGCCACTTTTTATTTTTAAAATTTTTAAAATTAATAAATATATCTAATTAATTGTTTCTAGTATTTATAATTTCCTGATAATACCTTAACTATTCATAATTTTAATGTTAATATTTCTTTATATATATATATATATAGACAATATATATATACATAGATACACACACATATATATATATATGTGTGTGTGTACATGGATGCATGCATGCATGTACTATAATTAAATCAATAATAAAATCAAAAGGAAAGAAAGTGAATGCTGATTTATCCTTTTTAAAGTCAAAAGGAAATAATAGAAATAGTCATATGAAAAAAATAATAAAAGAATCAATAAGAGAGGGAGAAAGCTTGTGCTTTACTTGAAACTCTTGGCTCCTAAAGCTAGGCGATTGTATAATGTTACTCTGAAAACTATTTGTACATATTAGAATAATATATACTAATAGGGATTAACATATCTGCATTTACTGCAGATATGTTTTTGCAGCAAGCTTAAACACACCGTTTCATTTTAATAGGGCAGCTTATTTCCAACATATAAGCACATGCTACTGAGAGGGTTGATACATGAATCTTCTTATTACTCAACTTAGACTCTGCTATCTTCTTAAGCTTTTGAATGTCTGATGGAACAAATTCAAATGTACCCCTTATTGGCTTCCCTTGATCTGTCTTCATCGGGTTCCACAACTTTAAGCTTCTATTATTTGGTGCACCCAACTTTGACCAATGTTTTGAAAATATCTCTGCAACCCCAGATGAGTCTCTGATCACTGACCTATCATAGAACGACATTAGATTCTCAGGTAGCGATGAATCTGACAAGGGTTCATCGAGTTTAGAGAAGATATAAGCCCATGTTTTTCCATCCATGGTTGCATGGTGCGCAGTTATTCCAATGGAAAAGCCAGAGTTTTGGAACAGAGTGATTTGCAAGCTCACGATGGAAGCTTCTTCATCGAAAACAGTCAAGTCAGGTATGAGTCGGAGACTTTCTTCGGCTTCGGAGAAATTGGAACTTGAGAGGACATTGAAATCTGCATCGGATTCAGCAACGGTGAGTGAGACGCCATTGCCGGAGACGTAACGGATGAAAGGTTTCGGGAGTGAGGCGGCCATATGATGTTGCCGGTAAGAGGAAGAAAGTGGCGGAGAGTGAGAGATAAGGAATGTTTGAGTTTTGGAAGGAGGGAATGGAAAGGAGGAGGAAGGTGGGTGCGGAAATAAGCTGCCCTATTAAAAAAATGAAATGGTGTGTTTAGGCTTGCTGCATAAACATATCTGCAGTAAATGCAGATATGTTAATCCCATACTAATACTCCTTTTTATTGGAGGGAGGGAGGGAGGGAGAGGAGAGAGAGTTGGCGTGAGGTGGGAAGAGGAAGCAGACATGGATGAAAGAAAGTGAGGGTAAGTAATTTTTGACACCACAATCGTCTTCTTTTCATCCCGTAATGTTGGCTAGGGTTGTCCAAAAAATCCGAAGATTTGGTTGGTCTGGTCTAACCCGGTCTAACCCGACCCAATCCAGGTAAAAAAATTTGGTCCAAAACAATTTGACCAGACCAAACTGTTCGGTTTGGATTGGACTTCGGTCCAATGGCTTAGACTTCTCGAACTGGTCCGGTCTGACCCGATTTTTTTTTTGGTAAATCACAGCTACACTCTGCATTTAGCTACTCATTGAAGTCTTGACATCTTAATGTGCTTTTTAACTTATAGGAATCACTTTTCACTCAGTCACTTTTTATTACTTTCGGAAGCTAGGTGACACCAGAGCTAAAATATTGCCTCCCAAAAAGGCAAAAAACAAAAACAAAAACTGGAAAAAAAATGGACTCATTGGACTAGTCCAGACAATCCGGTCCAGTCTAGCCCGACCTCAGGCTAGTACTAGACCAGATCGAACCTCAGGCTGGCTTGTCCAGCCCAAGGTCCTATCGAGCCAGACTTCGGGTTAACCTCCAACAAAGTTAACCTCCAACCCGATCTTTGGACATCCCTAATATTGACCATGGTGTTCTTGTTTTTCAATTTGATGGGTGTCGTTTCTAGGCAACTGGCCTTTTAGCTTTAGGGAGGTGAACGTTGATGGGATGAAGGTGGTAGGAGGTTGAAATTGGAATACTGATTGTGAAATAATTTTGGCTTGGAGGGAGCTTAAGGTTGTGGGCTCAAGCGGTTACCTTTATCTATACAAGTATATTACTACAGTCATAAATATAAGATAAAGTTTATAGTGTAATTGTACTATAAATTTTATCTTATATTTAAGACTGGTGTATTATGCAATTGGTAGGGTGATCAAAGTTGGGGAATATAGCCAATTGTTGAAGGGAAATTCGAAGGAGTTCGGTGATTATTATAAGTTGTACCCTTTATCCACTTATAAAACTAGTTATTGTCATGGTCCTGTTCGTTTTTTTGGGTAATGCCTAAGCTGATGAAGTTGTTATTTGCTTTCGAATAGGTGTTAATTGTTACAAGTTCAGGTTGATGTAACTCTGTAATTTCATGTTCGAGTTAATTAAGGTGCAGATTGGCCAACCAAGTTTTACGTTGGGAGCACCTAGCACAAAAATATTTTGAAGGTATTAAAAATACCAATGAACAATTAAAAGAGAGCAAAAATAACAATGAAGAAATAAATTCTAATGAAAGTAGCATAATCCCCGTTTTGGTCTATTCGCTAAAGTTTTAAATTTTTCATTGGTATTTTTGATACCTTCAAAATATTTTTGTGTCCAATGCTCCTAGCGGAACATTTAGTTAGCCAATCTACACCTTAACCCTTTCATATCCCATATTGGTGAATTGGATAAGAAAAGTGGTTATAGCATATCAAGTGTTTAGGAATTAATCATATCCAGAAAACATGTCTTTTCCTCATTTCACAAGTGTTTAATGTGAAATGGTGTGTTATGAATTTCAAACACAAACTTGGTAAACTCAACTGAGAGGTGGGCAATAGCTTACGGGGTGTAGGAATTACCGATTTTCAAATAAATATCAAGCCTAAGAATTAATTCATGAATGTTTTATCATTTTCACAATTAATCAATTTAGAATGGTGAGTTATGAATTTATTATCTAAACCTAGAGCCAGCAAAACGGGTCAGACCCATCGGGCCGGCCCGTTTTTGACCCTTCAAGAGCCGGGCTTGAAAAATGGACGAGATATTTGAAATTAGCCTTGGAAAGCTGGCCCTGACGGGCCACGGGCTTACACGGGCCGGCCCTGGAGGGCATGGCCAACCTGCGCGCCCTTTTCACCGTAGTTTTTTTTTCTCTTTTTTCCTTTTTAAATTTATTAATTTATATATATTTTGTATTTGTTATAGAGTTGTTTATCCATTTAACTACAAATACATAATAATTATACTTTAATTTTATGATTTGGTTTTCTATTTGTTACAAATAAAGATTATGGATGTGTTCATGATGCGGGAGAAGAATTTCATGATATTCTTACTCATGAGCCAGGAGAGGCATACTCAAAGTGAAGAACAATCAAATGTCGTTAAAATTGATGATAGTGACGAAAATGGCGACAATAATAGTCATAGTACTAATGTCGCTTAGTGATATGTTTTTTTATGTTTTATGTGAGTTATTTGTAAACATAGTTTTCTTTTGATTATGAATTAGTGACTGTGCTTATTTATTAGATGATTCGTGTTGTAATTTACTAATTATATTTCTTTGAAACACACGGAGGAAAAATAGTTAAAATTTGGAATAGTAATTTTCGGGTCCTGCGGGTCGGCCTTGGCCCTGGTGTTCTCGGGTTGGGCTTTGAAAAACATATGTTTTTTTATCCTGGAGGACCGTTAAGCCTTGACCCTTCATGGGCCGGCCACAGGGGCCGGGCCGACCACGATTGCCAGCTCTATCTAAACCATGTAAATTCAAATATGGTAATTTCATATCAAAGTTTAGGAATTCTACAATTAGTGTTATCTCATTTTCACAAGTTTTTAATTTTGAATGGTGAGTTATGAATTTCTTATCACAGCTAGGTAAATTCAAATTTGAAAACGTCTAAGAATTTTGTAATTATTGTTTTCTCATTTTCATAAGTGCTTACTTCTGAATGGTGGGTTGCAAATTTCTTATTTGATCTAAAATTCAGATAGTAGAATTTTGGGAATTAATACATACATGCTATCTTATTTTCACAAGTGTTCAATTTTAAATGAAGAGTTTTAAATTTCATTTATAAACTTGGTAAAATCAAATTCCAAGTTGGTAAGAAGATAGGCAGTAGAGTAGTACAAATATTTTGAACTTCAGGAATTCTGCAATTAAAACCCTATGCTTCCATAAATCCAACAAGAGTACTTCTAAATTAAATTTGCAACAACCTTATGGGCATGAAAATGACAAGTGTTTACATATTAAAACCATTATCCAATTGTAATAACGACGGTTAATTAAACTCCCCCTCAACTAACTGTTGGGACAAACGACGTCATTTGGTCTTTGTAGTGTTCTCAAAACATGAAATTAGCTCCAAAGCACTGTCAAGACTAGAATTTAGCTCATATGATTAACTAACCCCCACATAAGGTCAAGCCTTAATTGAGGAATTTGTTGTTACAAATAAGTAAAAGCTCAAATTGTGGTCAAACCACAAATATTTAAGGGTTAAATACCAATTTTGCTATGGAAGTATTGATAATGGGAGCAAGACTTTTTCGGAAGTTTTTTGGTATCGTTTTTTGCGCGGAAGTTTACAAACATAATGACCTTACCGATCGGTTGATCTTGACCGTTGGATCATTGCTCTCTTTGTAAACTTCCAGGGAAAATTTGCTCCTAAAAATAACTTCTGGGGCAAATTTGCTCCTTAAAAAAACTTCTGGGACATATTTGCTCCCTTTTGTAAACTTCCGGGGTAAAAATAATACCAAAAAAACTTCCCGGTGCTAAGTGTCCTTTTACCAATACTTCCGTAGCCAAAATTGTATTTAACCCATATTCAAATCCACTAACTTACCCCATTAATTAAATTGCTGAAGAGCAACTGCAACTGCAACTGCAACAATCGGCCATTCCCCAGTTCCACAATAACAACATTTGCCCAATGCTCCTTAATTCCACAAGAACAACTTCTCCGACCCAATCCGTTCTCCTCTTTCACTGTGTGCTTCCTGAGCCCTCACAACGAAAAATTTTCAGCCACAATATAGGAGCAAGTTAGAGAGAAAATGGGAGCACGATACTATGTGGGAAGTTATCGCGCCTTCTTCTTTGTTTTTTAATTCACTAAGAACAAATCAGACCCTCGCATTTCTTTGATATTATAAATATTAGGTGCATTTTTCTGTCTATTAGTATTTTTCAAGTTTCTTATAAGGGATTTTCTCTTTAATATATTACGAATATGAAATGGGGCAATTTTGAATTTTGTTACTATTTTTTAAAGAAAAAAATATGCTACTTTAATTTAGTTTTGAGGGGCTCAAACACCTTCTTGTGAAATGAATTTAAAGTTTATTGGGTCTAAGGTATGTATTGTTTTGTTCTTTATATTTGTCTGTTTAAGATATGAAATAATATCTATTATATCTTGAACATCCAATCTTTTAATGTTACTCAATGGAAATCAAATACCAGTTTGATAAACTAATATGAACTTGAAAAGAACGAAATCCCAATTAAAATGTAGCACAAGCGTCTCAATGAATCCCTATTAAATGTTGAGATTCTCTTTTGTTCTATTATCCTCAATCTGAAACTGTAATCGTTATCCTTCCTCTATCAGTGTCATTTGTATCTGTAGCAATAACATCTAAGTGGGTTTTGTTTAATGCTATGTATTAGTGCATTGTATTAGGAAGTAGTGTATTTAAGCTCCTTTTTTTAAAAAAAAAATCAGGAGTAAATCTATACTTATATATATATAGCCCAGGGTGATTTGGAAGCATTTAAGGGGCTCAGTGTACAAAGCTCTCATTAGGTGGGGTCTGAAAAGGGATAGATGTATACAATCTTATCTCTGCAATCAGAGAAAGGTTGTTTCCAAGATTTGAACCAATGACCTCTATATCACATAGTAACAACCTTATCGCTTCGCTAAGGCCCACTCTTTAGATTTTCAAAATAACACCTTCAAATATGATAGATTGATATCTCCAATGAAAATGTCACAAACTCCAATCACAGAAAGAAACATTGCTCCATTCAACCTCTAGAAATGGGATGGGATTCAAGTCCAACAAGTGATACCCCCGTCATTTATTTCCCCGGATAACTACTCCCTACAGTCTTAAATGCAGCAGGGACATCAAAGGACATCAACACATGCTAAGTAGTAACATGCATGTAGAATGAATACAGATATCTTCTACCCTAATATGAGATATAATCCACATAGAAGATTCTCGCAGAACAAGGTTTCTCACTTAACGTGTTTGCCAAACCAGGCCAACAAATCCTGATGCGCCTCTTCTGCTTCCGACACGGCTTTAACATCTTCGGTGTTGTACCTCACAGCCCAGCCATGAGCAACTTGAGGAAATGTTTTCACAAAACTATATATGAACCTGCACCGAAATGAAAAGCATGTTGATGAGGGGCAAATCAAATACTTATAGCCACAAAAAATAAGGCAGAAAGGACAGTCAAACTACTTTTGCTATATAATCAATGAGGTGGAGATAGCCATCAGTAATAAGAATTTCCAAAAGCTGAAATCATTTTCTTCCAATATTAGGATGTCAAATTAGACATTATAATTGATTGCATGATTAGTGTGTTCAGGTTCTTCTTGTGCGCATGATCATGGATGTGAGAATTTCCAAAAAGTGAAGATTGAGCCATAGTGCCAAACATGCTAAGGGGTCGTTTGAGAGTTACTTTTGGAGAATAATTTTCACCATTTACAAACGAGATAAAACCTAGATTTTGGAAAAAAATGATAGTGTTTATATGTTTTTATCAGAATAGCTTTTGGAGGGTTAAATTTACTAAAAAGAACATTAGCTTTTTGTATAATTGCATTTAAAGGATAAAGTAGTATTTTAAATATTATAAACATTATGCTCAATAATAAATACCAAAAATTACATAAAATTGTTAGAAAAATACATTTCTATCGTTAGTAAATTATATAACATGATAAAAATTAAATCAAACATATATGTATTAATAGATTGTATAGAAAAAAAATATTTTAACATATAAAAATATTTGGGAAAATTACATGTAGGTCCTAAGGAAAAGAAATAATTACAAAAAAGCTCTTTAAAATCACCAAATTACACAGAAGTCCCAAGGGACTTTTTTTATATTATTTGTATTAACAACAACAAAAAAGTATAGATTTACAACGAAATGCTATATTTACAACAAAAGTTAAAATTTGGCCATTTACAATCGAAAAAGCCATATTTACAACAACATTTAAATACACATGAAAGATCATTTACAACGAAAAAATGCTATATTTACAACGAAATGCTATATTTACAACAAAATTTTAAATATGGTCATTTACAACGAAAAAAAACCATATTTACAACAACATTTAAACACCTGAATTTTGAACGTAGAAATGTCATTTACAACAGAAAAAATGTTATATTTACAACAGGAAATGCTATATTTACAACAAAATTTAAAATATGGCCATTTACAACAGAAAAAACCATATTTATAACAACATTTAAAAACCTGGATTTTTTTCCATACAAATAATTACAAAAAAGTCCCTTGAGACTTTTGTGTAATTTGGTGATTTCAAGGGACTTTTTTATAATTATTTTTGTTTCTTGGGACCTACACGTAATTTTCCCAAAATATTTTGGTATAATTGAACATAAAGGATAATGTTCTATTTTAAATATTTTTAACATTAACTTTCATAATAAGGATATTGACTAATACTTGAAAAAATAATTTTCATGATCTTAAAAATTTATTTTAGGATATTGAAAAAAAAACAATATCTTTGATATTAATATACGTTATTTATTGAATAATTCAATGTCTGAATGCTAAAAAATGAAACTTTCAACATACAAGAGTGATGTTTCATAAAAAATTTAACTAAGGCCTTTATAAATATAGTCTATTTGTTCATGGTAGGAATACAAATACATTTCACATAGTCTAAATAATAGAGTACGTCAAACCTGGGTTTCAATACATGACTTTTGGTTTTGACTATAATAAATAATATGATCTCTAATGAAATCACGAAAAGAAGCCATGTAAGATGAAGATGCTAATGATGAAGGTATTGTTGAAGTTTCTTCCATATCAACATCATCGTCAGAACACAAAATATCCTCTCGTTCACCATGTTGGAAGTCAGGATCAGAAACAGAGGCTCTTCTAATGAAATTGTGTATAGCCATCGTATGTACTACAATTTTAACCTGTGTTGGAAATTAATTGTAGCTACACATTTTCTGTAAGATTTGAAATTTGTTCTTCCAAACTCCAAAAGTTCTTTCTATTGTGGACCTAAGACTTGAATGCAAGTAATTGAAGTACTCATTGTCATTCTCAAGTCTAGATGATCTCTGAAAGTCAAGGAGATGGTAACACACAGATTTGTACGGCCCAAGGTACCCAGTCGGTGTTGCATACCCAGAATCCACCAAATAATATTTATCTGTATGAAAAAAGGTGATTAATTTCAATGCATGTGTTTATAGTTATAAATAATTAAATTGTAGGAATAATAAACATACTAGTAGGTGGATGGGGAAAATTATTGGTAGGAGTTGTGACGGGAGCATAAAAAACGCGAGCATCATGTGTTGTGCCTTCCCATCCAGCCAATACAAAAGTGAAGCACATGTCCCAATCACAAACCGCCATAACATTTTGCAATGGATATCCTTTTCTTCAAATATATTTTGTTCTTTCTTCAGAGTTGACACATGTAGAAATATGTGTGCCATCAATCGCTCCAATAGCATTTTTAAAGAAAGGCCAGTACCGACCACTATGCATTATCTTTGAGTGAACATTCTGAAATGATGGATCTTGTAGTTTGATGTTGGACATTGAGAGTTTGCAACACACCGCTAAGACATTATGCATAGCCCTACTAATTGTTTCTCCCGAACGCTGAAATCTTTCTTGTTGCAACCTATTCCCTATTGCATGTCCAACAATGTTAAAAAAAATTCCAACCATTTCATGTACCCCCATTTCTCTACTTTCAATCAAACCATGTCGTTGCAATTCCAAACAAAGTTCTTGAAACACATGAAGCTCCATTCCAAACATTTCATAACAATGAATGGAATTTCCCCTAAAATATCATTTACCTATGCAACACCTATATAATCATTGTTGTGTCGCGGTTCTTTACACAAATATAGTTGAACATATGCACCAACACATGCTACAATTTTTCGAACCGTCTTTGACCACCGTTTAGCATTTGCTGCAATTATTTCACATTTATTGTCCATATTTGCAAACATCTGTACACATATACATTAAATTTAGTAATTGTAATAGTCATTCATATTGTGTCGATAACATTCAATGGTACCACAATAACATAAAACTAGTCATTCATAGTCATTAACATAAGCTCGATAACATTCAATGGAAAAACAATAACATAAAACTAGGCATCATTCATAGTCATTCATTGAAGTTGTTCAGGGCATATATAGTAGTGACTCCCTATATAATAACATCATTCTAAAATACTTGGTTCATTGATGTTTAGCACATTCCCGCCTCAGAATCGCGACTAGCTGTTTCCTCATTCCCTTCATTGAATTATACACTTCCCTTAAAGATGGGTTGTTCATAAGGAGGAGTATACATTGTGTATGAAATTCTTCATCAGCCACAACTTCTTCAATTTGCTTAAGGTGATTCAATACTCCAGATATTGATATATCATAAGCATGTGATGTCATCCTTTCTGAGAGTTGTGCTTCAGTATCATTCGTATAAGCTATCCTACTTAGACAATCAACTATTTTTGAAGAGGCATACGTTTTCTTCTTCTTGCCATTACCCTTCTTCCTCACCCCCAATGAGCTAGTTGTTCTATAACCACAACTTATTTTGTCTTGACTACTGCTTGCCTTCCCTTTCCCTTTGTTAGTGTTGGCTCTACTACCTCCAGAATGACTAGTTAAATTGAATGCATTAACGTCTGCACTCAGGCCAGTTGTTGCCCCTAACACTTCATCACTATCTCCATAACCTTCTTCTAGATCATATTCAGGCGCAACATCAGTTGGGACAACAGTAGGGAGTTTCTTGGATGATGGGGCCCATTGATTTGGTCTCGTGGCCGCAATAGATGAAAACAACTAGGTCAGTTCTTCTTGGAATTGCAAACCCTCATCTCTGAATTTCTCATATCCACTACCTACCTGTACATTTATCACCAAATATGTTACATAATATATAGAACCACAATCATGCAAAATAACTATGTAACATTATAAAAAGGTAATTACTTACGGCAATCTTCTTCTCCCACCAATCATCATTGGCCAAAATAGTTTGCTTCTCATAATCCCATCCAACACCTGTTTCATTAAGCAACCTATTCCAACACTGCCATAGGCCTCGTAGGGAATCATACTTGTTTTTCAACTGGTTCTTGTCATATGTTTTACTAGTGTGTATCATGAAATCTTTGACAATTTCTTTCCATCCTTCCTTGTTGAAGCTTGTAGTTTTCCTTCTTCCTTTTTTTACTTGTATTATGAACAAGTCCTTCCTTGTTGAAGCTTGTAGTTTTCCTTCTTCCTTTTTTTACTTTTATTATGAACAAGTCGATTAACACTTTTGTGCTTTCTTTGTCCCAAAAAGCTTTCTTACTCATTGTACTGAAACTTATTACAAACCACCAAACTCATTACAAACCATCAAACTCATTACAATTCATTATGGAACATAGACGGAACTTTAAAAATGTACAAACCAAATAACAATTTCTAAACAATTCATGAAATTTCACGTACCTACCAGTGCGACAAACAAATTATTGCATTCTACCAGTGCAACTTTATTGACATTAAAAACATGATTTCCATATCAGTGTGTTCAGTTTCACTTTATCAACATTAAATACATACGCAAACATATCAGTTTTAACAAGACACAAAGGCAACCAACGACAAAACTCTGTATTAACATGACACAAATTGGATTACCTTAATTATAACTAGGATCGGCTGACATGAATCTGAATTATGCAGCAAGGCCTAAGAAGCAGTAATGAATGTGTATAAATGGATCCTCTATGAAGCGAAAAAATAACATGATGGGTAGAGGAATATATAACTTGGTGGTTAAACCCATTAAAGTAGGAAGAAACTGGTGAGTTGGAGAGAAGAGAGGGAGGGTGAGGGTGGATACATATATTATATATACATGACGTGGTATTTGAGTTAACCAGTAATCTATTAGTACCAATAACTTTTTGTCTGGGTCTCCTCCAAACCTACATCAGCTCCTTTTATGTTTTTTTGTTCACTCCCTCACAGTCATGGACACTCAATAACTACACGTATCCACACAGATATCTTTATTATGTGATTTGCGATATGTGGGGACTGTTTTTGCAAAAAGTCAAAAAAGGAGGAGGTCAATAGAGCTGCTGCAACCTCTTCGTACATTTTATAATTACTAGATTTAATTAATTTTATTTTCTCTTTTATTATGTCAGGATTTGTTGTTGAGTGGATTGATTCTTTGGAGGCATATTCCAGCTACAACAAGTCAACAATGATATAATGAAACTATTACTTTCTTTATTTTGAACAGAAGAGGGCATTGGCAAGGAATTTCTTAGCTCTTGGAAATCAATATCTATGACAGAGACATGAACAAAACCAGAGGAAGTCGCAGATCTACAGAGTATATGAACAGAAGGTTGTGACAATGGATGAAGATGTCCGACGCTAATGGCTCTACATTTCTGGGTCTGATTTTGATTTCCTCTTGCTCGGTCCTCATCGATGTGAGTTTCTCCTTCCCTTTGGTTCTTCCCTAGCTGTGCATGTTCATAAATATTTTGGCTTATGTATGAATACCTCGGAGGTTTGTGCGTTTTCTTTTTTAACTTTCTGTATATGTTGGTGAGGAGTAGTACTTTGCTTGACAATGTTTTGATGCGCTGTGCGCAAGTTTTATGTTCTGTCATAAATATTTTGATTTGGAGACTGCCCACTACATCCATACCCTTATCTTAATTTTGTGTGCCTGAAAAATTGGGAATCGATTGGTTTTGTTTTGTATAAATTAATTAGATGTTTGGACAAGGAAGTTGAGTTAGAGTTGCATAAGTAAGGCTGATGCAAGTAGATTGAGCATGAGCTTGGAATCTGATCTGATAACAGTATAACATAACATGAAAAAGTTATATGCATTGAAGTCAACTAAAGTTTTATTTAGTCTTGAAATGCAATAATTTTGAAAGACATAGCTTTGTTAGGGACCTCCTTTCTAGAGTTATAAACGTATAGCAATGAACCGATTAACTTGTGCATAATGTGAAACTGATTATATCATCTCATTTTATAATACTGGGTGCTAAAATATATTAGTAGCTTGATATGTGATTACAACGCATAGCTTTATTATAAACATCGATTAGAAGTGAGATATGATCCTACCCCAAGTTCTCCAAGAAAGCCCAAATCAGTAAACCAATACATACTATGTAACCAAAGTGGCTCAAGTAGGTATTGTTGGTTAATTTTTCCTATTACATGACTTCCATGTAAAGTTTTATGAGGTTGAAAAAAAAATTTTGTTTGATCGTTGCGGAAACCCGTAACTTCTTATGGTCTTCATAAATTATTAACTTTAACTCATTACGTTAATTATTAGGACAATTTGATAACACAACTATTGGAGATTAGGATTACCTTATATCACTTGAAGACCTCAATGTTGTTGATGTCCTCTAACATTGATCCACACGGCTATCCCCCAATTGCAATGAGAACTCCTTCTCTTGAAACCTCTCACTCCTTGGATGCTTGCTAGGCGAAGACAAGGTTGAGGTTTGATTTCCTTGTGTTTTACTATTTTCAAGAAGGTAATGGTTTGTTGGAATTAGGTTATAAATAGGATGAACAAGGTTGGATAACCTTACCCTTTTGTGGATGATGTCTTTTCCTCTTTAAACCTTTGGTAAAGACCGAAATTTAGAGAGTATAAGAATTTTTATAAAATGTCTAACCCTCCCCCTTTTATAGCCTTGGTGGGCCAAGAATTCCTAGTCCTAATTGCCTTAGGAATTTTCAGCTTATGTACTAAGAAAGGGGTTTTAGGTAATAAGTTCACAACTTATCAATCAAGTCACATTAAATTCACATCTTGATTGATTGATTTCTTGATTGTTGGATTGATTGATTGATTGAATTTAAGATGATGGATCAAATTTATTTCTTTTTTTCCCTCAAAAAACGTCCATAAAAAAAGGGCACACAAAAAATCAGCACTTTATAAAAGTCTAACACTAATTTAAGTGCTCACAAGCAAGGCCCAATCCAAACTTGAATTGGAAAATCCAAATCATAATGAATTAAATTCATATCTTGATTAATTGAATAATAATTTAAGATAATGGATCACATTCATATCTTAAACTAAAATTCAAAATCATTTTTAAATCAATCTTCATTTATTATTTCTCATATCTTCATCCAATTATTATTGGATCTTTTTATATATATATTAGATAATTTAGAATTATCTTTTATAACCTAACCTTTTGAATTAAAATTTAAATTTAAATTTTAAACTTAAATTCAAAAATTTTAAACTTAAATTCCAAATTCAACTTGACCTAAGACCCGTTGGGTCTTCCAACACATATGGGCTCTTTTGTGGAGAAACTGATTTCACATTGAGGACACCATATATGATGTCATTTTCTCCTCATTGGGCTTGGAGTCTCACTCCAACCCAATTACACATTTACTCTTAATAAGCTTAATAACAATTATTGGCCTAAATTTGCTAATTTTAAACATTTGGGAATAACCTTTGTGTGTGACCCATTAGACCCAATTAGTCACTGACATAAATAAATTTGGACTAATTAAAAACCCCTTTAACGGGCCCAATTTATTTAATGACTTCATAAGACACTAGCAATGCTCTGCGGCCCCAGAACTAATTGAGTTGATCAAGTGATCTACCTTTCATATTTGGATACCGTGCAGGCATCATCCCTCACATCGTCATTCACATTTAGTCAAGAGCAAAGATAGAGTATAATCTCTCTTAATTGACTAAATGTAGCTAATTCACATAACTATAAATCTTCTTATATTAACTTTATAACGGATCATGACTCTTGACAATCACTTGTTGTGCGCACAGACTCCTGAGTTAATTAGAAGCTATCCAAACTCTACCGGTCTTGTGAATAACTAATCCCTTGTAGGGGACTATGAGTCCTTTTGGCATGTCCATCTATCCCTTGTGGAGTCTCTCCCAAGAGTACATTGTTCTCTTCATTTTCGAGTGAATGATTTGTACGGTCAAAGTGTAACCCTTGAACATAGTGTTCGATGACATCCTTATCCCGGGATGATCCGTACTACCAAACGATTTTACTCCAACGATCTCTACAATGAATCTACCCACGACTTTAGCTAAAGCATCTCCATGCCCGTATTCCATGAGGTCCCTACCTTGTATCTTTATACAAGTAGATGATGTCGTACTAGTTTTATTGAGATCATCAATGCTCTTTCTTGGTGATTCAAGACTATGAACAAGTTTTAGGCAATATATATCCAATGTTGTCGAGTCCTCATGATCATGATCTCTATCATTGATCCTCAAGAATAACACACGTTCTATTCCTAGGGCTTTTATCTTCAAACACATATTTACCTTAAAATAAAGGCGAGACATAAATATGATAAAGATAAAATATGCTCATTTATTAATAATGAAATATTACAATGTAGAAATAATGCTGATCTGTCCTTATAGATTGTCTCTAGGACACCTAAATACTAACAAGTATAAGAATATGTATAAAAGAGATAGGATTATCTGATATTTTTGACTTCCAAACAGATATATATTTAGAATGGTAAGTTTTATTGGCCAAGTTTGTTACTCGACAGTATTGGCCTTGCTATTGTGTTGCATGAAGATAACATATCCCCAGTCATTAGCAAGGGAAGTAATAGTGCATTGGCGTCAGTGGTCAGATATTTTTGTTTCTTAATATGAACTTTACAATTCTCCTACTTCAATTTTTTGTGACCTTTGAATTTCATGGAATTTATCGCATAAGAGCAATGAAAGGGTCATTTTGAACTAGTGACCGACATACATGACATGTGCTATCGATTAGTGAGTCATAAACATCAGGGTGCAGGGGAAAACAAAAGATATGATCGAACTAATTATTGGAGCGGTTGCCTTGATGAGAACAAATTTCATGGTTTTAGCTGAAAAGCTCCTCTTTTTCTTAAGCTTTGTTGTTTATAAAATAGCTAGACATGATATAGTGGTTGATATAGAAAGTTAACTTCTACCGATGTGGCTTCAGCAACATGGTTCTTTTGATGCAGTTGTAGATGGTGCCAATATATAATGTAAGCCTTGCCAAGACGCAACATTTCAGCGTTTTACAGGTGGGTGATAGGTTGCTAACTTTATTAGCACTTTACTAGAACATCTATTTGACAACTACTTTTCTCTAGGCTGTAGCTTAATTCTGTTAATGCAGCAATTGCAACAAACGAGTCCTTCAAAAGGATTGCCACTTGCAATCTTGCATATGAGTTGGGTTACTATTGGTTCTGTTCAGAAGACCAATAACAACAGACTGTTAGAATATTGGAAGAAAAATAATGCTGTTTGTGCTACACCTCAAGGTTTCAATGATGACTGGTAATGGAATACTCCTTCAGTATTAAAATTACATTTACTTGTTTAATTTCACTATACTTCCAATATGTACAAGTACGGTCTGGAACAAATTCATTATCCTCATCCGAAAGCCTTTTTTTAAAAAATAAAAAATCATAGGTGATAGCTATATGTAGCTGTTAGCTGGAAAAGCTTGTTGGTGACAAATGATGAGATGAGAGACCACTTGTTCCAACCATTAGGTTCTATTTTGTTTCCAAGACGGAAGGGAAAACATCAGGTACGTAATGGTTTTGGGAATTTCATATATAATTTTATTAAATGCATTCATAATAAGGCTGCTATGAGTTCTGTGGGTCTTCTCTACTTGAGGCTACTCATATCCACGTTCCAATGAAAAAAGATGAAATCATCAGGTACGTAAGTGATGATTGGTTTAACTTATGCATGCTAACTTATGTTGAACGTTATATGTTTGATAAGATTGATGATGAAGATATAATGAAATATTTTCAAAGAATGAAGAATCGAATAACGCTTTTGTAATCGTTCTGTTGTAATAGCTTAGTTACTCTTGATTATTATTTTTCTATGTTAAGTTGAAGTTTTCTTTTCTTTTCTTGTTTATATTCTTTTATTTTTTAATACATTTAAAACTTTTCTTTAAAAATTTTTTTGGGGCAGCCCGAATTACCCCCATTAATTGTGGGAGTACAAACAAAAAATCCTAACTCCGGCATTTTATATATGTGATAGAACCCAAGCCAAATGATGAAAAATATAATGCTGAATTTATATTAAATATCTCAAATAGATGGAAGAAAGAGATTTACAGCATAAATATAGCCCTACATAAGTTGCTGGAAATGATAAAACAACACTCTAAGCTTAACTGACATAAAGGATAGACGATGAAGCAAGATGAACTTCATCCCAACCTGGTATTCGAGAGGCCAGGGCTCTCCTTCACTAAACTCGCTGTCTGCTTAAAAACCCTACCAATTTCCTCTGCCCAAATATATATATATATATATATATATATATATATATATATATATATATATATATAAGTATATTGCACAGCCCCCCTTCTCTCTCATGTGCACATTTATTGTAGGTCCATTGGCTACGGGCCCATCAATATGCAATAAATCTAACCCGTCACCACCCAACCAAAATGGAAAAAATACACACATTTTCTAGCTGAAATTTTTTTGTATGTTGTCAACATGAGCATATTTGTATTAGCGGTGATAGAAGTGGTCTTTGTCAATTTGAATTTTACAAACTTAAAATAGGGTGAAAGTCAGATTGTAAATACGATTTATGTTTGAACCGTTGGTGGCAGAACTGTTTTTTTTCAACTGAAAATGTTCAGATCTCCATGTAATTTAAAAGCCTCTTACGCACTCCCTCATCGACGCCTCTTGGAAGATTGGGTTTTGCATTTTTCCTATTATACTGTAAATGAAGTCTTAGTAAACATCAGAACCACAGCAACACACACAATTAAACATAATTACCATCTCCTTACTAGTTTTATGTAGAGTTCAGCTCTTAGTAGTCTGATGTAAATCTTAGAACCACAGATTCATTATTGTACAGCTCATTCCTGCAATGAAATCCTCCTTTTCATGAAAAAAAAAAGCCTCTTACGCAACATGCTTAAATTGGTCATATAACTAAAAGCTGCAACAATATTCTGATATCCCCCCCCCCAAAGGAGTATGCAACTCAACAAGAAAATAAAGCATTTAAACGGCACACCCTTGATGTCATCCACAGTGACAAACGATGGGTGTAATAGCACAGCAGCATTGATAAGTCCGTGTCTTGCAATGTCAACCACAACCTTGGCTGAGAAGAAAAATATATATATGTCAGCATCACTCAAGGCGGGTGAATAAAATCGCTATATAACAGCTGATTCAATTAAAAATTCATTTGTGATAAATAGATGCAATACATACACCTATGAAGATCTGAAACTATATACACAATATGAGTGGAAAACACACACGCACACAATTTAAGCATCTATTAGTGAACGAGTTGGACATATTCAAAGAACGTCATTGGGTCTATTGGTATAGAGAGGGTCAATCAAGTATTATGGAGTTCTCTAGAAATAGATAGATGAAGACAAAAGCGAACATTCAATGAAGTTATAGAGTGGGATCTTCTGGTTAATAATCTATCCAAAGATTTGGTTTTTGATAGAGCACAATAATGTCGTGTGATCCATGTAGCCGACCCCATCTAGAAGGATAAGGTTTTATTGTTGTCGTCGTCGTCTCCTCACACACAGAGACAGAGAGAGCGACGAGAGGCACTCACCACTCCAGCAAAAAGCAGCAGAACCAATTGCTGAAACACCTTTACTTTTTAAGGCTTCAATTACAGGTTTAGCCACCTCAATACCTTTGTCGTAATACAACAAATATGACAGAATCAGAGAATAATGTATTACAGCTTACAAATGAAGCATGATTGTTATACGTTTATTATTTCCATTCCATAATGTTTGAACCTAAAAAGGACGCAAAAGATTTTATTCCGATCATAAACATAAAAGAAAACATTGTAGAATAAAATGAGTTCAAGTACCATAACCATAGGGGGACCCAGGTATATGATTGGGGGCAAGTGCCTACCCTTGAATTAGGGATTTGGGGATTTTTATTTTTATTTTTTTAAAAAAATTAATATATATTTAAATGATTACCTCTCCTTAATACATCAAGACTACACTTCGTAATCTGATGGGGGATGAATGGTTGAATGATTGTTTAATACCTTATATTGAAAAAGATGTATTTGATAGCATTGATAATAAGGGAATTAGGATGGAATTCCAAAAAATAAGGCCTAGAAGGATGACATTGTAATTATTTTTATTGTAATATACTTTTGTTATTAAAACATATGTACTTGAACTTATTGAGTGTCCACCCTTCATTATAATTTATGTAGCTGCATTTCTAACAACACTTAGTCTTGCTTTTCTAAATAACAGGTTTGTAAAATAACTGCCTATCTTATTACATCATCAATATTCACTTGATTCCATGAATATTTTTTTGATATTCTTTTCTTTTCTTGTTTATATTCTTTATTTTTTTAATGCATTTAAAATTTGTAATGAGAAAGAAAGAAATCAAAGAAAGACCCAAATAATATAGTCAAACCAGAAAATCATATCACCTATGATCATCTAAGAAAATCAATAACCTAGTCATATGCCTACATATATCATAGACATCATACATCATTACTTTCATAAACTATAATCTCTAAATTATACTAAGTTCATTTGTTTAATTTTGTCATGGTAAGAGAAAGATAGCCCTTTTATTATTTCTTCGTTAAAATTAAATTTTGTCGGCCACCTGAAGCAGAAGCTGAGCTAATGGCATAAAGAGGACAAGTTGGCTCAACTACCATACCATGCAGATTATCTTCCAAACTAACTTCATGAAATCCATAACAGAAATATGAGCAATTGGATCCAAGAAAACATGCATTTGAATTTTGATTGACAGAAATGCACAGGGACTATATTATTAGCAGTGGCTGTCAGTCACCAAAATGTATATAAAAAAGGATAACCCAATGCACAAAGCTCCTATTAGGTGGGGTCTGGAGAGTATAAGATATACGCAGTCTTACCCTGCAAGCGGTGAGCCTATTTCTAGGATTTGAACCTATAACCTTTTAAAAAGCAAAGACTTTATTAAAAAAATAAATAATAATAAGTAAAGACTATTGACTATTTTGATCCCTTTAATTGGAATTTTCAGGTTCCGAATATAACAAATAATGAAGTCCAACTATGATAAAGCTTGATGCCAACACGAGGCCTAATTAACTTGCAACGAAAATAACTATACCACCTAAAATAAGAAACAAGAAAAGCAGACAGAGAAATTAGTCGTACCTCAAAATTGGTGCCTCATAGCCTGCAGGACAAGTTGAACATGTGGAGTTAAATAATGATACTCCCTCCCTCCGAACCTATATGTAAGATATAGTCAATTGTTTTTGGAGATATTAATAAAAAATTTAAATATTTATATTTGTCATTTTTTCTTCTAACTATTTTATCTAACTTATAAACTGATATATAATCTAAGAATACACAATATATTATATGATTAAGTCATAGGTTTAGCTTCTTTAGTCTCTACAAAAAAGGTCAACTCGGTCACACGGTACTAGGGGAAGAGCGGCCTTAGGCTTGTTCTTGGAGCCTCTAGTGCAGCCCTGGATTTCTTATCTATTCTGGGGCTGAACATTTGCAACTGATAGTTAATGAAATCGATATTCATCTCCCTCAACTCTGGTTTAGAATCTCTCCTCGCCGTTAATCCCTATGAACTCTTGTTCGCCTACCATCTCTCTGATCATCCCTTTGATTTCTTGTTCAGAATTTCTTAGATACGTTTGCGGCTGATAGTTAATGGAACCGCCGTTCATCTCTCTGAACTCTTCTTCAGAATCTCTTTGATACGTTTGTGGCTGATTGGTACTCAAATCTCCATTTATTTCTAAGCTTTCTCTGAGTAAAGAACACCAGTTAGTAACATCTAAAAAATACTGCCGCTCTTAAATAAAAGAGGTAGCTGGAGTGCGTCAAGTCATGCATATAAGACTTCAATCAATTTCATCTTTTTGAATGAACGAAGCGAAATTTTTTTCTAAAGAAAAACATAAGAGTAAGTAATCTTATGGGATTAATCAGACACTTCCCATTCTATGATTCAAAGATTCTAATAGAAATGGCAAGATTCCTTTCCCACTCACTAAGATAGGGTAAAACTCAAATAGTGTAATGTCACCGCCCGCGGCTGAAAAATCCTTTCTCGAGGAAGAGGAGGAGATTTCAATAGAATGGCAGTTTGAGAACAGAGAATGAGAACTTTGTGCTTCACAATTTTTTTTGCTCAAAGGAACCTTGTATTACTGCTAATATAACATAACTGAGTTCAAAGACCCTACACCGATACAAGAATACAAACATACGAAACTCGGATAGACAAACCGGTAAAAACATAGAAGGCGAAGAAAACAAATTAACCAACATCAGTCTCAGAAATACATGACTGGAATAACGAGGACTCATTACAAGATAAGTGCGCTTCTTGAATATCCAGGGTTAGAAGTGACAGTAAAGCAGGTGTTGGTTGGAAAACCCACCCGATCGGGTACACCTCTTTATAAGCAGCCGCAGCAAGAAAATCAGCGACACGATTCCCCCTTCTAGGGGTAAAAGACACAGAGAACCCAACCTTGGAACTAAGAAGACAAAGAATATCATGCACAATACCTCTGCTTTTCCATTCAAATAAATCAGAAGACCTTGCAAGAACACAAGAATGCAGGGAGAGACTATCCGTCTCAAACAGAACTTTATCATGACCCAGATCAATGGCAAGCAATAGGGCCTGTTTTAACGCAAGAGCTTCAGTCATGAAGGCTGAAATAGATTTAACTTTATCAACAAAACCCCATTTAAACTGGCCCCATTCATTCCTACAGACCACTCCTATAGAAGCCGACTTCTTATCAATAGAAAAGGCACCATCACAATTCAGTTTCAAAAAACCAGTAGCAGGAGGCAACCAATGAACCTTAGGAGCCTTCATATGAGTAATAGAGGAATCACTAACATTCAAATTGTTCCAGACTAACCAATATTCCCAATTATTACTTTTAGCCAGCATTAAAACAGACATAGGATTTGGGTCAATATGGCTAAATACTTTGTCATTTCTATGCTTCCAAATGAACCAGAGGATCCAACAGATTAGTGAGATATCATGGGAATCAAGAGCAGAATTACCTGTTACCATTAGCCACCAGGAATTAAGGTTATTCACCTCCGCAGCATGGAACTTTACACCTAATGTACTCCCAAACCAGATGCAACGCGTCCACTGACAGTGAAAGAACAAATGTTCCAAAGTCTCATCTGCCATCTCACAAATTGGGCATATTCTCGTCTTAGACCTCCTGCGTCGGAATAAGGAAGCATCCGTTGCCAAAGAATTATGAAGGACACGCCATATAAACTGCCGGACTCGAGGGATTGTCTTAAGTTTCCAGATCTCTTTCCACGAGGCTGATGGGATTATAATTGAAGAACCTGCTTTACAACTGGTATCGACAGTTTTAGCCTTAGCGGTATGATAGCCAAACTTAACCTGATAAGTTCCATTCTTGGCACCGGTCCAGACAAGCTTGTCACCCAATCCATTAGAGGGGATAGGGATCCGATAGATGGCCTGTTGGATACCCACCGGGATAAATTGTGCAATCTGAGAAAGATCCCATGCTCCGTCCACGATTAAGTCGCTAACCTTACCATGGGATACTATCGGAATGTCGCTGACCGTTGGCTTTGGTGGAAAAATCACATTAGGAACCCAATTGATCCCCCAAATACTAACATTAGCTCCAGACCCCACATCCCACCTTAGATCAGCCCTTAGAAATTCTCTACCGTCAAGTAAGCTAGACCAACACCACGACGCCCTATGTCCTTTTTTTGCTTCCATAAAGTCGCAATCAGGAAAATAGACACTTTTAAACACTTGTGCCCATAAGTCAGTTGGCCTAGTCATCAACCTCCACGCTGATTTGGCCAATAAGGCATTATTCATAGTCAATAAATCACGAAATCCCATCCCGCCTTGGGCCTTGCCAACAGTTAGCGCTTCCCAAGCCTTCCAATGTAGCCGATTACCCCACGCTGAGCCATCCCACCAAAAATTTGCTATGATCCGGTTTAATTCCTTGCAAGTGCCAATGGGAAACTTAAAACAGTGCATCGGATAGATGGGAATTGCTTGAATTATGGCTTTGATCATCACCTCTCGCCCCACAAAGGAGAGAAAGGAGTTTCCCCATCCCTGAATCTTCCGTATCACCCTTTCTCTTATATATGCTAAGGCTTGGGTCTTGGTCTTACCCCAAATACTCGGGATACCCAGATACCTCCCCGGATCTTCGGTGGTTTGAATCCCCAAACTTGACCCCACGAAGGTCCTAATTTCATCTGGGGTGTTACTAGAAAAGAATATGCTTGATTTTTCTAAGTTGATCATCTGCCCGGAAGCACCACAGTAACTACGCAGAATATTGGCTAAGGCATTACAATCTCTAGCACTGGCATTCATGAATAGGAGCGCGTCATCGGCAAAGAAGCAATGGGTGAGAACCGGGCAAGTCCGGCTCAATTTCACCCCTCGGATCTGATTCGCGGCTAGGCTTTTATTGATCATCAATGATAACACTTCAGAGACCAGAATGAACAGGTAAGGGGAGAGAGGGTCCCCCTGTCGTAAACCTCTAGTGGGCGTAAAAGAATTGACCTTTGTACCGGATAAACACAAATTCATTCTGACAGAGCGGACGCAGTTCATAATCAGCTGTACCCAGGAGTTGCAAAAGCCAAACCGTAGCAAGATATTTTCCAGAAATAACCAGTCCACCCTGTCGTAAGCTTTGCTCATGTCCATCTTAAGAGCAAATTCAAATTTTGTATCCGACTTCTGCCTCCTGAGATAATGATAGACTTCGTGTGCAATAACTATGTTGTCTTGAATGCTTCGGCCGGGTACAAAGGCTCCCTGGCTATGAGAAACGCAGCTATCCAAAAGGGGTTTCATCCTGACTGCCATCAGTTTTGAGATAATCTTATACAGAAAATTGCATAAGCCGATAGGCCGCAATTGGGAAACATGATCTGGTCTCTCTACTTTAGGAATCAGAGTGAGATTAGTATCATTAATATCATCTAACCGGGACTTCCCTGCAAAAAAATCCTGAATTAGCAAGAAAATAGACTCTTCAACCTCAGTCCACGCAGCATGAAAAAAGAAACCAGAAAATCCATCCGGCCCCGGGGCTTTTGATTTCCCCAAATTAAATGAAGCAATCTTGACCTCCTCCTTCGAAACCGGCCGCATAAGCCTACTATTCATCTCATCAGAGATCTTAACATCGATAACAGCCAATGCCGATTCCAAATCAACAGACTCCTCAGTAGAGATGAAGAGCTTGTGGCAGTAATTAATAATATTGAGTTCGACAGCTTCTTTCTCTAACAGCCATGAACCAGAATCATCCTTCAGACTCAGAATACTATTCCTACTCCGACGTTTCATGGTTGAGAGATGGAAAAACTTAGAATTTCTGTCACCTGCCTCCAACCAGTTCACCCTAGATCTCTGCCACCAGAATTGCTCTTCAAGTTCAAATAATTTATCCAGAGTTATCTTTACATTAGAAATAGCTATTGAGGATTCCTTATTACGCACTTCTTGAGAGAGGGTAGCTAGCTTCAATTGTAACTGATCGATGAGCTTAGCTGAGTTAGGAAATTCTTTTTGACTCCACTTGATTAAATTCGACCTGCATCTATCCAACTTGCATATAAAGTTAGCCACCATATCAGGATCTTCAATCACAGAACTCCTCCAACTCTCACTGATAACCTGCGGAAAACGGCCATGGGAGGCCCACGGAGCTTCAAATCTGAAAGATTTCTGACTACGGGAGTGTTCAGGGGTGCACTTGACCAAAAGAAAGTGGTGGTCAGAACCAGTAGGATCAATATTGTAGACTTGAATATTTGGAAATAAATCCTTGAGCATAGTGTTTCCAGTGGCCCTGTCGATTCTTTCCCAAATTGTATCAGGCTCAGTGAAACGATTCCCATGAAAGCCCAAGTCATCTAAATCACAATCTGCCAGAAAACATTTAAAGTTTAAAATCTTACGCCATGCTCTCGGACGACCTCCACGCTTTTCATCTTGGGAGAGTATATCGTTAAAATCTCCAAGGCATAACCAGGGATCACTAATCGACCGGCCAATACGCCTTACTTCTTGCCAACACAAATTTCTATCTTCTTCCCCCGTAGGGCCATAAATAAAGGAAATATAGTTAGGAGTATCAAATTCACCAAACACTACCGAGGTATGTATGATATTAGAGGAGGAGAAAAGAATATTTACCGAAATCGAGTCTAACCACCAGAGTGCCAGACCTCCACTATACCCAATCGGATCTACTATCCATTCCTGAGTGAATCCGCAACGTCTCCGCAACTTCCTCACCACTCTCGTCTTTTGTTTAGATTCCATCAAGAACACCAGTTGGGGCTTTTTACGGAAGCAAACTTCCTTGAGATTCCGAACTGTCTTGGCAGCCCCAAGGCCTTGACAGTTCCAAGCGAGGATATTCATGGCGCACCGGTGGTGGGATCACCCCGACCACCGGCGTTGAGAGAAACCGAGCTCTCCTGAGAAACATGGCGTGCCAGATCAGGGTTGAACCACTCCACTGGGAAGTCGATTTCACCTGTCGAAGCTGAGGGATTGTAGCTGCCTCCTGGAGAAATAGTCAGATTGCCACGAATAAGAGACTTGAGGGCTCTAAAATTCCTTCGTTTACCTCTCGAAGCCCCAGGCCTAGGCGCACTCAGGGGAACATCAGGGACAGGGTCTTCGAAGGTGAGTCTACGCTGGCGTTTAACTTCTAAGGGCTCTTCCACGTCATCCTCAGGTCGCATAATGCGAATCCTCTTCAAAGAAAATGCCATTGCAGAAACAGGGGAAAGTCCAACCGCTGGAGATGGGCCTAATTGATCCGCCACGGCCTCAGGAGGAAAGTCAACCTTGTAAGCCATGTTTGTATCCTCCCGACTTGGGCTATCTTCATTTGATATGGGCTGGATACGAGGTTGGGTCGGGTCCACCGTGAAAATAATCTCCTCCAAAATTTCCCTTGTCACGACACTAGGGTTGGCCAAACCCTCGGATGATGAAACAACTACCTCTTATAAGCGCCTGCTCTCAGGCCCCACAGCCGTATTGACAGATCCTTGGTTTGACCCCAACTCAGAATTTGGGGCATCAAGAAAAATTCCTTGGGATTCCCGACTCACACTCTGACAAACTAACATCAATTCGGATATACCTTTCGACTGGGCTAGTTCGACCGTAGGAGTACACCTTCCAGAATAAGGAACCTCCTTTCTTGGAGACTGGGTCCGGCGAGCATTCGGTGCCGGAGCATGAGAGTCGAGGAACGGAGCCTCTACCCAGTCCTTCTTCCAAATCACCACATTCTCATCTATGGTTCTAACAGAAGGAACGCTCAACCATTTACCAAACTCAGGATCGGAGACGACACCATTCCTGGTAATATCAAACCCATTACAACCAATCCCATTGTGACCAATCCTGCCGCATTTATGACAAAAAATCTGAAGTCTTTCGTATTTAATAGACACCCAAGCATGCTCCATATTGTCACGTGGAACCCAGAATCCGGTAGGTAGAGGATTATCATATCTTATAAGTGTTCGCACTCTCAAAAAGCCGCGTCCCAACTTCCCATCGACTAACGGTTTCTCGAACATTACTGTCTCACCAACGGCATCACCAAGAACGACTGCGTTGGAGCTATCAAAGGCCTCCAAAGGGAGCCCGTGAAACTGAACCCAGAAGGGAATGAGGTCGAACTTCACATCCTTAAGCACCATTAAATCATTCCAAACCTGCAAGTTGAGTAAAAAGCCCTGAATAGACCAGGGGCGACCTTTCAGAACGCGGGCGTAAGCATCCTTGGTTTCAAACCTGAATAGAAAGACAAGCTGGCTTCGATCAAGTTCTATAACCTCCACCTCCCCATCAAGTTGCCACCCCTTTTTGATCATAGCTATTACAGTTGGGACATTCAAATTCTTATTTGTTAAGATCTTTCCAACGAGCGTACCTCCTTCAGACTTCGCTTTCTTACCCAAGCTCAAAACTAACAGTTGGGACATTCAAATTCTTATTTGTTAACTATTTGTGCTTCACGATTGAGAGAAGGGGAAGAGAGGAGAAAAAGGGGGGGAAATGATTCTGATTTTGTCTCCTGAAATAGGGAAGCATAAATTTTCTGCTTCTTTTCTTTTTATTCCCAAAGACAAAAAATAAACCGGTTCATCCCGAACCCAAAAAAAAAAAAAAAAAAAAACCGGATTTACCAAACACAATTCCTATTCATTTTTATTCTTGGGAACAGAAATTTAACAAAAAAATGATTCCGGGAGCGTTACCATGCACACCCTAATTATCTTCCCAAATTTATTAATTTCACTCTTCAGAAATACTACTCCCGATCCTAATTATAGGAACACTTTCGTAGTATAATTTGCACTATGAAAGTGTTTCTATAATTAGGACCGGATGGAGTAATAAAAGTATGTATGGTATAAAACTTGTAGATGTTACTTGTCATTTGTATGCACAATCTAAAAATCCATTCAAATTATAAAAATTATTTTTAAATCAAACTTTTAGACGTTACTGTCATCCTTAACATGTTGAAAGGAACGAAATTATTACATCAATATTGACCTAAATACCTACATTGGCAATAATAATATCCTTTTGGAACATAATCTATCCTATTCTATAAACATAATACTACGTAGTTAAAAAGAACAACAAAATACAAAATACAAAATACAAAATACAAAAAAAACAACATGCTACCTTTGATTTGTCTCCTTTATAGCAAAATCTCTCTATACATTTCTAGATTCTCTCAGTATTTATTCCCTTAGTATCCCTCAGTAGCTTTAAATCCTAACCGTTCAATATTGATCCAAGCGTTCAAAGAGAATCACGTCATCTACTTTTAAAAATTTCATTTCCACCGCATGAGATAATTTTTACCGCGTAAGGTAATTTGAAAAAGATGACATTGCTCTCTTTAAATGCTTGGATCAATATTGGACGGCCATGATGTAAAGATTCTGAGGAATACTAAGAGAATGGATACTGAAAGTATCTGCTTCCATGAGCAGTAGCGGATCCAGGATTTTAGGTTTGTGGGGGTACAATTAGTAGTGGGAACCGAAAAAAAAAATTAAAGAAAGTTTTAAACGCATTAAAAAACAAAAGAATATAAACAATAAAAGAACAGAAAACTTCAATTTTATGTCAATTTAGTAAGTAATTAGTAAGTAATCCAAAACAAGATAAATTAACATCCAAAGGATGAAAAGACAGTATTTGTAATCAATAAATTATGAATAAGTAAACTAAATGAAAGGCGTCTTTTTATATTTTTTGCGTCTCCTTCTCTCAATGAAAGGTTGCTTCGCTCAACTGGCAGATTGCATCCTCTTAGGGTGCAAAAAATTATGAAAGAAACGCAAGAATATAAACAATAAAAGAAAAGAAAACGCACCCAAGATTATTTCGCGAGTTCGAAACCTCTTGGTGCAGTTTTTGTGCAGCGTGGCATTTCACTCTTTAAAAAAAAATATGAAAGAAACGCGCCTTGGAGGAATCGAACACAGGTCAGTATGACAATCAACTCTGTAGACTTATGACCAACTAGGCTACCTAGGTAAGTTGATATGATTGGATTCCTTCAAAATATATATATTATGAAAATTTTAGTGTCTGCACTTACCCATACTGGCACCAGTGTGGGTTTGCTGTTGTCCATGAGGATGGTGGATTTATTGGACTTTGAAGTTTGGAATGTAAGTAAAAGTCCGAGCGACCTGAATTTGTATATGAACTAATTATGACATGTGGCAAATTGGGATGCAAGGCTTGGTTGACTTGGTCTTCATCCTCTTTAAGTGGCGCCATCGGATAGCTTGTGTGAGAAGAAACCATGTTAAGTGACCCTCATGCACTTCATTAATGAGGTGGTGCCTACAATTTTTTCAACTATTTATCCAATATTATTAAGTCATTTCTGTTAGAGATAGTTCCATTATTGAATCATTCTTTTTATTTATCAAATATTATCGTAGAGAAATAGCACCTTGAATTCAATTTAAATACATTAAACATGCGATTTTAAATTTGTTACTGATACAAAGCCAAAAGAATTATAAATAGGCAAAAAAAAGTTTTTTGGACAATATTTATTAATTCAAATTGGTATTAAATTCAAATTTCAAAAATTTTAAATAAGAATAAATGTAAACAATTACTTGATAAAAGTTATGAATACCGCTTAGTAAAGTCTAAAAAATATTATCGGTCTTTAATATGAGAGTTAGCTAGAGTTAGATTTAGTTATTCATATAAGACTTCAATCCATTTAATCTATTTTCAAAGAATGGACTGAAATTTTTTAACTAAACACAAACATAAAGGGTCATTAACATAAATCACACACTTCTCATTCTACTATTCAATGATACTAACAGAAATGGAAAAATTACTTTCCCACCCCTACTAATAATTATCTTCCAAAATTGATTAGTTCCACTCTTCAAAAATAATAAAAGTAAGTACAGCATAGAACTTTGGGAAAATTACATGCAGGTCCCAAGGAACGAAAAAAATTACAAAAAAGTCCCTTAAAATCATCAAATTACACAAGTCCCAATGGACTTTTTTAATATTATTTGTATGAAAATAAAATCGAGGTTTTTAAATGTTGTTGTAAATACATGCATTTCCTGTTGTAAATACATGCATTTTCTGTTGTAAATGACCTCTCTATGTTCAAAATCCAGGTATTTAAATGTTGTTGTAAATATAGGCATTTCCTGTTGTAAATACATGCATTTTCTGTTGTAAATGGTCAGGTGTTTAAATGTTGTTGTAAATATATGCATTTCCTGTTGTTAATACAAATAATATCAAAAAAGTCCCTGGGGACTTCTGTGTAATTTTGAGATTTTAAGGGACTTTTTTGTAATTTGTTTTGTTCCTTGGGACCTGCGCGTAATTTTCCCTAGAACTTTTGGATGTTACTGGTCATTTGTGTGTACTATCTAAAATTCCATTCAAAATATAATAATTATTTTTGAAGAAAACTTCTGGATGCTCCTGTCATGAACGAAATTATCCCATCAATATTGAGTAAAAAGCCTATGACTATGTAATGAAACTAATACATTTTTAATAATTTTATTGACAATATTCTTTTCCAACATAATCTCTCTTATTCTATAAACATAATAGTTCAAAAGATGAATAAGAAATTTATAATATTCTAACAAAGTGGCCACATATAATAATAATAATAATAATAACAACAACAACAACAACAAATAGTTTAATTTATCCAACATGAGACACTATTTTTTTTTTTTTTTTTTTTTTTTTTTTTTGATATAAAAAAGTTTTGGAGGGTTTGACATCGTCACCCACCAAGGCCAAGGCACGGCCCCGCCTATGAGCATTTATTGGGGACTTACGAGATCACCTACCAAAGGAGTCCCAATGACGCGAGGGATCGAACCACCCACCCAAGCGCCTAATCCCGATCCCTTACCATCTATCTTACTCACATTGGCACATGAGACACTGTTAAATGGCATTCAAGTGGGCATTTTTACTTGTCACACAACTATCTACTACCTATAGCTCAGTTGTCACATAGCCAGCCCTACCAATGTCCCTCATATTATATAAGTAATAGAGAATTTACTTATTGAATTAAACATGTGAGTTTCATCTAACCCGATCTTTTTATTAGTTTCTTGGTTTTCAATCTATTTCCCGACTGTATCTCCCAAAATGACGCTATGAAAAAGTTTTAAAGAAATATATAAACATTTATAATTTGTTTCCACACTATGTACTTCCAAAAGACGCTCTAAAAAATTTTAACACACAAAATCTAAAATCATTTAAAAATATCATTTAGACCTTACATATAAGCAATCGGTCTAATTGTTCTTAATATTTATAAAAATGTCACCAATCATATTTTTTGAACATCACCCTCTGCAAGCGGCCTAAAAAGGGGTTTAAAAAAAATACTATTTTGTACTAGTTAGGTATGTCATATAACTTTTATGGACCCGGCTTTTGTGCGATGCTTTTAGCATCTGCTGCACTCCGATATCCTAGAACTACGTCGTTTTGACGCAAAAGGTGCAGCTACCTCCTTACAGACACACACATATTTCAGGGTACTAACAAATGTTAAAAAGATACTTTAGGATACTGATCAATACTGAAAAAATTACGTCGGAAAAATAATTTCTACCGCCAATCCAAACCCAAACTAACACTTTGTAGTTCCAACTCGAGTCCCTCCATGTCTATATCATCTCTTGTATCCTAGAGCTAAACTTCACCAAAGCTTAGAGTAAATCCTCTTCACTTTGATTTCCCCCAGCCTATTCTATAACTCAAAAATTTGCATCCAACAAAGGTATCAACTTTATCTTTTTTCATGTAATCTTCACAAAATCTTTTCAGTAAACCAGCCAGCCCTTATCTGATCTTCAAATCCCGTCATCTCCCTCTCTCCTTAAAATGATTGAAAAAGTAACCCGCCTAACCCAGTCAACTCAGCGGGTTACCCAGTTCATTACCAGTTTACACTGATTCAAACCTGATTCTTGCTGCCAACCGAATCGGACAACTGGCCGGGTCACTATTTTCGGGTCAAACCAGCCAGTCCTGCTTTTAATACCAGGGTATCAACATAATAGTTCAAAAGAACTACAAAAAATATGCTACATTTGATGAGCGCGAAGGACGGAGGGAAGAGAGTGAGAATGGCGAGTAAGTTGGACTTTGAAATGTAAGTACATGTTGCGCCTTAGGATAGCTTCTGGGATTTTTTAGAATCTCGTTAACAACTAAATCAGTCACATTAACAACTAAATCAATACCCGTTAACAACTAAATCAGTCACATTAACAACAATATTTTAACAACTAAATCAGTCACATTAACAATAATATCAGCCCCGATTAACAACTATATCAGCCCTATTAACAACTAACGAGATTCTGAAAATCCCAGAAAAGGCCCTGAGGCTTTTTTTTTGGATTTTCATAATCTTAAGGCCCTTTTTGGGTTTTTTTCTCTAAAAAAAACCCCAAGTGGATTTTCCCAAAAAACTATATTAAATGACCTTCATAGGTGGCGCCTTCTTCCGATTGAAAGAAGAAAAAATCTCAAAGAGAGTAATAAATTTGAGAGTATATCTTGTGATAAAAAAGAGGAAACATTTTACTTACCATCAAAATAAATAATTTCATTGAAAAACAAAAAAATTTACATTATGTTGTCAAAAAAATCCTTTTAAGGGAGAATGAGTTTTAAATCCCAAGGAGAATGAGTTTTAAATCCCAATCAAGGAAAACAATACATTGACAATTCATTAATAATAACTGATTCACTTGTTAATCCTCTGTTCCTTTGTCGGAGACTTTTCTGATATTTAGAAAAATATCAGTTTGTGTAATTAGTTCATATTTCAGAAATAACACATTTCGCAGTAACCTTGATAGAGGCCTAAACACCCATACTTTTGGTTCATTTAATGATTAACTATAAAAGTGAGTAATTATTAATAAAAACATTCCCTTCAATCATTTATATGGAAGTTACCTCTACCTTTCTAATGCCCCAACCTCCCAAATGATGGCCTACATGAAATAAATAGGACATATTGTGGTATGATTAGAGAATATATAAGGAACATGACATAAATATTGTCCTAAAAAAGCCATTTACTCTAACGAACATGGGAATAAGAAGCTTTTTGTCTTCCCGAGTTTAGCATCGGCACACTAAATTAGTATCAACAATCATTTTTAAGGGCAACAGAAATGCCAACTGGGCTTATAAACAATGCTCAGCTTCTTTCAGCTCTCCTTCAGAAACGTAACTTTAGACAGCACAAGAAATCACTGCTTCGCCCCCTTATCAAAAACAAAGAAAGAAACCTATGAATGAGAATCCACAGGCTTCTTCACATTGTTAGTGGCTAAACTACAGGCAACGCCCAAGAAAGATAGCTTTACTGTGACCTGCAAACAATACCCAACATGAAACATTTGTCAAGTCCAGAGTTTCGAACATTTGTCAAGAAAATCAATGCTCATCATTCCACGGTTCAAAAGAGAATCACTGGATCAACATTGCAACCGACAAAGACAAATTGTCGATTGTTCCATTCTGAACCAAGCGGATTTGTGGGGAAGTAGGCTGAATCAATTGGCATTGCATCGCAATGCCAGCTTTGTATTATCACGCACAGTAATTCAAGGGAAAGATGAGACTAGCTTTTACTTTTGTCAATCACTCCACTTTACTCCCAGTTCTGACCATCCCTAAATCAGGCAAAATAAACCAATTTAAAGGTTTCTTATATTTGCTTTCAACCAGCAGGAGGCTGTGTGTAAGCAAAAGAGCGCAGATTGAGCGGATCTGTGGACAGAGATTGATAGTAAGTCAGGAATCTGGCGTCAAAGGTTGATGAGGATTGGGTTCAAATGATAGACTATTGCCAAATTTTGTGGGAATATTAAGAGATCTGATGACCCTTTAAGGGTTATGACCTTTTTAGGTCTCCTACCAAGTCCCTACGAGGCTCCTAGACGTCCACTTTACCAGGCTGGAATCTCCACTATCTTCCAGCCCCTATAGGGTCCTTTTGTATCTTTACTATTTTGTCCTTCTATTTGTGTATAAGTAGGAATTGTATCTTCACTATCAACATATCAATGAGAATACATTTCTTCTCTCATATTATTCCACATGGTATCAAAGCAGGATTAATTCCTGAAGCAAATTAGCAGTTCTGTTCTGGCTCTCCGGCGCTGGTGACTTGCTGCCCTCTAGAGATAGTTAGAGAGGCTACAAGACACACAGCGCCGGGAGACCAATCCAGGAGACACTCATTTTCTCTGGCAGAATCAGAGAACAAAAAAAACTCATTCATCTTCTCAAATCATTCTTCCATCCTCATCCTTTCTGGTATAATAAAGGCATCATAAGTTCACAACCAGAACCTTAGGTGACCTTTCAGAAAGAGAGAGAGAGAGAGAGAGAGAGAGAGAGAGAGAGAGAAGAAGCCATCACCTTCACTGCTGAAGTCATAAGAAACAAAAGCTCGACATTGCAGAGGTTGTCAGGCCAAAGAAGCAGAACTGGAAAGGGAGAACAGTTGTGATATTCGAACTGGAGTTTCAAATCACCAAAATCGAGCACAACCGCGACGGAAGTTTGTAGGAGAATGAAAGCTTGATTCGAACAAAGCCGTAGGTGAGGAAAAAGACCACCGAGAGCTTGATTTGAACGAGCCACCGTCTACCACCATCTTCACCGTCGTCTTCTAATCAGAGGAAGAGTAAGCACGTTGTGACGGACTGGAAAACACCAGCACACCGTCAAATTAGATTGCTGCTCAAAGTCAGAAGGAGGGAGAGAAAAGATCAGAGAAACCCAGTCACCACTGTGAGAAAAGATTCAGCGGCGTGAGAGTTTCCTCGGAATCTGCAGAAACCTGTCCTAATCTTCAGCACTTATCGAAAAGCTCAAAACTGGAGAAGCTTGCTTTGAAATGAACAGTTTCGTCGCACAAGTCCGAAACTCGCCGGCGTTAGAGATCACGTTATCACCTCTCGTTCTTCATTTCGTTATCACCGGTAAGTCGGTTATTTTCGGTGAGCCTAGAAGCCACCTCAAGCCACCGAACGAACAAGAGAAGAGGAAGAGAAAATTGGACGAGATCCATCCACGATTCCGCACACCGCATTTCAATACGTGCCAATGAAACGAGTTTCAAGTGCTTTGCTCACTAAACCAACAAATTTCCGGCAAAAGTCGCTCTAGTTTTCGGGTGAGATTCCGGTTTCCGGCGAATTTTCCGGGCTTTCCAAAGAATTCCGAGAGAACAAGCGTGATGATGGAGAGAGAAGGTTTAGATCGAAAAGTCACAATTAATTCAGATAAGAGAAAAGTAGTAGTCATGGAGAGAGAAAAGGTGCGACAAGAGAAAAGTCATGCACCTAGCACATCATGGGACCACGTGTGTTGGAAGATTGATAAAGAGTGGAAAGTGGTGCATGTGTTCACACCTTTGAATATTTCCATGTAAAGCGCACTCGAATTCCATATTTGAAGAATAGTTGGTTGTAGTGGGTCCCACAGAATTGAAAATGGGGGCACTTGTCCAATTCCTCTTCTTTCTTGCAGGACGCCTTTGAAACACAGAACGGAGACTCACAGTCTAATCTCGCCGACATCATGATTCTGGTAAAATATTTCCAGATCACTATTCATTCGGCACTGTTTATTTTTCCCCATCGTAAATCTTTCATAGTCTCCCGGGAGACGTCTCTCTTCAACCCCAATTATACATCACCGACGTCGCAACTCAGGGGGAGAGAAGTTCACCAGTGGTGAGAAACAGAGTTGCAGATCCGTCAGGTACTGTTCATCCGCCCTCTTTCTGGCTTAAGTTGAAGAGAGGACCACTGCCATCGTTTTCAGACTCTCACAGCTACCTTAGCAAAGATCGCGAACTATGCAGAAGTTCACCATCTCCACCTTTACTTTAAACACTGACCAAAGTGACGGCCTAAACGCCGATCAACGGCGGTAGGATGGAATATAGAAGTCGCTGTCCACGGAGGAGACGGAGGTGAAGAAGGACGAGAAGTTCAAAGTCGAAGAACCAGGGAGAGAAAGAAACGAGTAGTCAAATTCGTGGAGCTGAAGAAGTCCCAATTGATGAATAGTGTCCACCGGGGTCCACACATTTTTCCTTTCAATTGTTTATCGCCGCGCACGGAGACGGAATTCTTCCAGCGTGTTCACGAATGGAAATTTTATTCAAGATGTCTCTTTAAACTTAATGGGATTATTGGGTCTCAAAGTTGAAAAAGTGAGAAAGGAGACGTGATTGTAGGAAGAAAACATCGGGACGGGCTCAAAAGCATTGAGAGACTCAATTGGGTGGATTATTTCAACAACTGCGGGCAGATTTAATGGCAAGACCAATCTGTCACTTGTCAAATTCGAAGACTAATCTGCCATTTGCTAAATTGAGGGACTAAACTGTCATTTCAGAAATTCGAAGATAGAATTGTCATTCTTCAAATTCAAAGGCTTAAATTGTCATTTTGAAGTTTTCTGGAACCGAGAGGGACAGAAACTCCGGAACTCCACTGGTGATTTCAAACCCATCATCACTTGCATCAGAGACAGGGATTCAGAGTCCGGCCAGAAGACACCGGTGAGACGAGCTCGGACCGGAAACTCAAAAAGGAGTACAAGCCTAAAGTAAGGGCCTCGAGACTCAAACAGAGTACAAGCCTAAAGTAAGTAGGCCTCTGAGACTCAAACAAGAGTACAAGTTCAGAGTCCAGACAAAGTAAGTGGGCATCTGAGACTCAGAAATACAAGCCTAAGGATTTTGGAGACTTAAGCAGTTATGGGACCTTCATATGTTGCAATAAAAATTCCTAGCATCAACAAATTTCCAGCGAGTGTTGTTTCCTAAAGTGGAAAGAAGAAGAGAGCCACGCGGTAGGAGAACTCAAAGCAATGAAGATTGCCAGAAGCAACAAAGATTGCCAGAGCAACGAAGATTGCCAGAAGCAACAAAGATTGCCAGAAGCAACACAGATTGCTACCTTCACCGTCAGACAGCCTCGATCTCACCACCAAAAAAGAGGATAGGAGAAGAAAGCACCGCTAGGGAAGAAAAAGATTGTCTCAAACAAAGGACTACCAGACCCAAAGTCTACCTTGGTTACTGGAAACCATCTTTCTAAGGATATAAACAGGAGTGTCTTTCCTGACCCAACACCACCTTGGCTAGCATCAAGCTAGACCTGCACACTCTCTGTCATAATTGGAACCAATGTCGGCGCATGTCCGTTTGCGAGCTTACCGGGGATTCAATGACAAGAGAGACAGGTAACCGCCTCTTCAATTCGGGGGAGAGTATGGGTGATGAACCTCGAGACTTGGAAACCGAACCTACGTTTACAATTTGTCCGTTTGCCGTCAAGTTTGCCACTTGCCAATAACTCTCATGGTCAAGTATCTGCTTGCTACCCGGCCTATAATCATCAATCTTCTTTGTCGTCATAATGTCGCCAAATCCAATCTTGGGGTCCATGGTTGACTTCGGAGTACAAAGCGGGAACATTGTGACACTACGAGAAGCATCGAGATCTCCATTTAAAAATTGCAAGTTGGATATGATTAACATCATCCAACTTGAGGGGAGAGTGGGAATATTAAGAGATCCGATGACCCTTTAAGGGTTATGACCTTTTTAGGTCTCCTACCAAGTCCCTACGAGGCTCCTAGACGTCCACTTTACCAGTGGAATCTCCACTATCTTCCGGCCCCTATAGGGTCCTTTTGTATCTTTACTATTTTGTCCTTCTATTTGTGTATAAGTAGGAATTGTATCTTCACTATCAACATATCAATGAGAATACATTTCTTCTCTCATATTATTCCACAAATTTGCATTCAAACCGGTAACGCAAGTCCACCAAAATAATAAATAGCCTATAAATCATGCCAGAAAAATAATTTTAATGAAATTTCCCAAAGCACAAGTCAAATTTGTCACACTTGACACTTATCTAGGTCAAGCCTAGGAAAGGCCCGCCACGAACCTTAGTTGGAAATAGCATAAGTCAAATTTGTGTTTTGAATGAATGGTTGCCACAGTTATAGCATTCAAACCACGGGAAATAAAGGGGGCTAATGCTACGTGGCATGCCTTCCCCTTAAATTGTCTTGTCTAAAGCCAAGGAAAAAAAAACATTCATCTCCAGGTAACAATTAGAACTAAAAAATAAAAATGGTGCTATAGAAAACCTAAAAAAATCACAAAAATGGGATATTTCACACCTTTTGGTTGATCTTTCAAATAATTTTGTTCCGTACTTCCTCAAGCTTCTTCAGAATCTCTCCAGGGGTTCTGTCTAATTCATCAGCAATTTTTCTCTGCAAGTCCAGAGGCAATGTCGGGAATTGCTCACACAGATCACCATCAATCACATCCTGCATCATCATGTAGACCTCTCAGAACATTGTTAAAATTATTGCATTGAACAAGCTAAAGAATCCTAATATCAGCAGCGGACACAAACAGTAGCATCCAGCAATCTCATCAAGAAGGGCCATGAAGATACAGGGTGGAAAACTTTCCAAATCCAGCACAGATGACATATGGTGTCATGTAACTTCAGATAAAGGTTACAAGAATAATATAAATGAGGTCAAAAAACTTACCTTAACAGGAAAATAGGCAGATCTATAAGCCATGTGGTCTCTACCACACAAAGGCGGATGATCCTGCCTCATGTGCATCTCCAAATGAGAAAAGAAATCAACATCATCACGGGAAGTAAAAGCATGCAATGCACCAACACTTCCCATTACTGTTCCATATATGATGCTCTCTCCACCACCTGGTATAAGAGATGCTTTCTGAATACATGTAACCGCATCACCAACATGAAATTGTAAAATTTCTTCCACCTTATTGGGAGCTCCATTCAGCTTTCCCTGCTCCCACTTAATCCTCCCACCAGTAGGATCTTCTTCTATCTCATCTGAAACGTCTTGTGGTAAACGGACAAAATAAATGTTTCCAAATTTGTCTGCTCCTGCCATGGTGTCAAAATCTACATGGTATGATGCAGTAAGCCATCTTGGAACGCAATCATCCGCGAATATATAGAGTTGATTTTCATCCCGCCTATACTTACAGTAATGGAAAGACTGGAGAGAAAACACAGAACAAAATTAGCAGAAAATTGGAGAGTAAAAATGGCACATAGAAGATAATAGAACATTAGAGAAATTTATATCTCAATACATAAATTTAGTCAAGTTTTTATCTGATTTGAATCCCCCCCCCAAAAAAAAAAAAAAAAAAAAGTTTTGAACAAAATCATCAGCAACAACATTTACCACACTAGAATAGGTGGACACACTCATCCCTGCCAAAGGCCATAGCCACGTGATTGGAATATGTAAACATCTAGATGTGTGCCAAGTATAAATATGTATAGTAGAAACATACCTCTTGAATGTCACCAACATAAATGCGATCACGATATGCATGGATTGAGACAATTGTGTTGGGGAATAGTTTATTTTCACATTTCCTTAGCAATCGTCTTTTCCCCAAATCATATAGCCTGAGCACTGGCCCTATTCCTGCAAGCAATCTTCCTTGAAATTGGCATAAAGCAAGTGGGACACCTTCAACCTGAGTTTTGTGCAGAAGTTCAAGGGACCTTCCATCTTCTACAAATCTATAAATATGAATAAATCCAGCACTTATACTCCTTTTGGGCCAAAACTGCAGTCCCTTTGCTGTACCAACGGCTAAAAGAGTTCCATACTCCTTATCATGGAAATTCACTGTGCATACACTGAATGCAGCCTCATTATCCTGAAGCTCCAAAAGACAAGTGGTATTTCCTGTTCTAGGGTCAAGAACTCTAATGCAGGAAACCCATTTCTCTGATTCAGCTTTTGGATAACCATAATGCTCATCAGAGCGTGTATCATCTTTATCTTCGTCCTCACCACCATTCTCCATTTGGTCCACATTACCATTTTCATTTTCCCCTGCTCCAGCAGCCTCAAAACATTCTTTTCTTGCAGCCTCTCGCTCTTCTGCTGTGAATGCTCCTTGATCACTCTCAATCATAACCAAAAGCTTTTTTTTGGGTTGCAGCACAAACTTTCTTGGCGTGTAACGTAGTGGAATTACTGTCTCATTAAATGTTTCCCCAAGCCTTTCAATTGTAAAAATTCTCAATGCCTCACCAGCCACAGCAACTACACCTTCCACACATTGGTCAGATGAAAATGATGCAGCATATTCAAGGGTTTCATATGAAAGGGGGGTTAAAAGGAAATGTCCCTGGTGGATGTAACCAAGCCAGGGTCGACTTGACAAGCAAAGCATTGCCTGCTTGCCTCTTACAATGATTGGAAATAGCTTTGGGGCTCTCAATCCTAAGAATCGAGAACGAGAATCAGAAAGCTGACCAGTAACCATATCCACGACAGTTCTAAACAAGACACCATTCTGTAAACCAGCATTCAGGAAAAGGCTAGCAGGATGATCTGCACCATCCTCACCACCAGTGGATGCCTGAACTTCAAGAAACAGAAGAGATTCTGGAGCTGAAGAAACACTCTGCACACTAAGAATCTGCATACAGTCATCAGGACTCAATGATAAGATACGGATGGTTTTATCATATGAACCAACAGCGAGAAAACGAGATTTTTGTCTGCCTTCAGGTATTGTTGCAATAGCCAGACATGCAACATCTCCTGACATTTCATGCTTCTCCACCTCCATCAACTGACCTGTGACATCCACCTCAAAGTAAATCAGTTCACCTCCACTCAGTGCAATGACTACTTGAAGCCTATTTGAACCAACTTTTGCAATTGTCCTCTTTCCAGGAGTTCTCCACTCATTAATACGTCCATCCTCCCTGATATGTCTAATACCATTGGGGTGAACCTGCACGAGAGAATCATCACCTATCAAGGAAACAGCAAGAGAGGGTGTGGTATCAAGAAACCCACTGTCACTAACTTCTTCAACTGTCTCACCAATGGAAAGAACAAGTGTCGCATTTGTGAATGACACAACAATATATGCATCAAACTCATCATTTACATTCTTCTTCACAGTCCAGACAGCACTAGGTATACCAGGAAGCTTTGACACTGCCATCTCACTGACTGCTAATCCAGTTCTCAAAATCCTCAAAGATGAACGAGGACCACGCCCACACAGTGTAAATATTTGAGGAGTTTCTTCTTCAAACAGATTTGTGACCTTCATATCCATTATTGGCATCAAACTCTCAACCTGATCAATCCTAACAAGGTTCTTCAATCTTCTGGGGTGGAAAAAGACTGGCTGAAAACCTTCATCAGTTTCCATTAGTGTTGCCGATGAAGCTTCAACATCAGGTTCATCCCCTATCGCCTTAAACTGATATAAAGCATGATTTCCAAACTCTGAGGCTGCAAATAAAAATCCTGTTTTCAATACACACATTGAAGCAGTAACTGGAATAGTGTCAAAATATTTGATTTTCAATTCTGAGACACGGTCACCATCATGATCTAGAGTAACCTTGAAAATGTCTCCATATTCTGTCTGCAAAAGGAAGAAGAACATGGATTTCAACTTATGCATAGCTGCTGAAACTATAAGAACTCCACGCTCAGCAGGCAAGTCTAATCGTCTTGGAATCACAGCCCGGATATCTGGGTGTCCGTGATTCTTATAAATAACAAAGTTTTCTGCACAAACCAGCACACCGCTGGGCCCGTCCCCACCCCCAGGAACGGTGACAAGTAGATTTGCACCATTATCAACCTGTTCTGACCACTTCCTAGACACATGGTTCAGCCCCAAATCAAGTTCATAAAATGTTAAATGTTTCTGACCCTCACTAGCTGCCTGACCTGTTGAATCCTGATCAGCCTCTGAGTAATCCAATTCAATAGCGGCAAATATTGGGTTCTCAAACCCGCAGTCAACTCCACAAATAGAGTACACTAAAGTATGAGACTTATGCGCTTCTAAAGGAGAGGATATTGTCAACCTAGCTGCAGTATCCCTATTTAACACATAAACAAGCTTTTGCTTCTCACAAGCCCCAATCATAACCGCCCTACCTTTGGGATCTATGGCCAAGTATTGTCCTGGAACAATACGACGGCAACCAGATTTACCAAAAGTCTCCTGGTGGATTTTATCAAAAACGTTTTTCTCCTTGTTGTACTCAAGAATTACAATTCTGCCAGAGTCAGAACCCACAACAATATAGTCCTTCTGAGCCCCAGTAAGCCTAAATTGAGCTAAAGACCTTACAGCACCAAAAATTTCAACGGACAGTAGAGTTTGCATCCTACCATTATCGTCAGGGCGGAGAAGATCGAGAACTTTGCCTCTAGCAACGACGATTTCTTGGACTTTGCCACCAGAGAAGTTCCCATTAATGGCGCACACTATGCCAGTAGGTCGCTGGAGAGTAAGACTGTAGAGATACATGGCTCAACCCAAAAGAAGCGAACAGTGGGTTCGGGGAAATGAACGAAAGAAGAGAAGAGGCAATAAATGGCTTTAAGGTCTCTTAGAAGCTTAGTCAAGCTCCGAAAAACTAATCTGTCAGTCGCTTCGGGTCAGCCGCTCAGTTCAAAGCTATGAAACAAGTCTTCAATAGCTCAAAACTTCGAATTGGCACGATATCGCCGAAGTGGTCGCATTTGCTCAACTTGGGTCAGACCTTGATGCTTCAAGCCTGCGACTCAGGAATTACTCAACGGAGATGCAAGTTTTACAGAAAACTACCGAAACAAGCCCAATGTGCAGCCACTTCCAATTGAAAACGAAAAGAAAGAGCGGGGTTTTGTTCGCCAGAGAGGATATAAACCCTAGATTTGTCTTACCGCCCCAGCTTCGTTATACATTAGCCACAATATAAAAAAGAAAAAAATAGGGAAAATGATATTAACATCCCAATTAAAAAATTAATATCAGACAAGTTTTAAAACTTATCAATGATTACTCTTTCACTTATTATTAACAAATTATAACATTTTTCTGATATTATTTCTATTTTTTATTTTTTTAAAAAACCTCCATGATCTCATCCTTTTTTGTTTGGATTAGTGACCAATTTTAACGTGGAGTATCACTCAAGATTATTAGGTATTGAGAAATTTCAAGGAGCAATTATGCACTTAAATTTAAAGGGTTAAAAAGGAGCAAATCTGTTTGGTTGAAAAACCTAACCTTAGGAAATGTGTAAAATTGCAACATTTTTTTATTATTTTCAGAAAGAATTGTTCTTTGAAAAACTTTCACATGCCCCACATTTCTAAGTAGTTGCTTCTAGGAACAAAATTACAACTTAATCTTTTAAATTTTACCTAAGATTTTATTTTGAATGTCATAAAAATTATTTTAAAAACAAATATAAACCACTTATAAATTTAAAATGTATATTAAAATAGTACCCATAAACTTCATTTAGATACAAAAGTACTCAAAAACTTCTTTAAAAAAAGGTAAAAATGTCACATACGTTACTTCCATTGGTGGGCCCAGGTTATAATTTTTAAATGATTATCTTCTAAAAAAACCTCCCCGCTCTTCCCCCACCTTCTTCCTCTTCCTTCTGAGTTCTGACCATCCCCGCTCTCAGGTCTAGCTTTCCTCGATGCTTCTAAAATCCGCTGCCTTCCTATATACTTTAAAACGACTTCGTTTTGTAACTTAAAAAGAGATCTCCACCCTCCATGCTTTTTTAATCAAAGCTGTTGGTTTTGAGGGCAGTTTGCTCTTTGTTTTTGCATGGAACCATTCCCCAGATTTGGTTGAATTGCTTAAGCAACTCCAGAGCTCTGATCTGTTATGAAATCTTCCCATTTCTTGTTGATTAAAGAAGACGAAAGCATCATCTCTTTCCAATTGAATAGGAACAAGATATTGTCTCACAACAGCCTCTTCCTTTCTCGCCGATTGAACAAGATATATAGAAAGAAGATATTGTCTCACCTCGAGTCTCTTCTTGATGGCTGGTTCAGTTTCTTCCTGAATGAGGTTACTTACTCAGCTTTCAGGACCTCTTCCTCAGACTTTTGAAAATTTGAGCAACTTACGAAGATTATAAGTTGGCTTTTGTTCTTCTTGCAACCTGTTAATCGAATTCAATTGGGGCTACATAATTGATTTTTTTTTCCCCCTATTTGGATTGGCCTTTGTCCTATATTGAGATAACACCTAATTTTCTGGCAGTTTCATGGATTGGAACAACTTCTCAGGAAAGATGCAAAGTGTTATTTTCTGCAATAGCTTGAGATTGTATGGAAATCATTCAGCCTTGTAGTTTTTTCTATAAGCCTCCTTGTCTTTAATCTTTATTTTCTACAATAGCTTAGGATAGGTTTTTGGTCATTAAATCTTTATTTTCTCTAATAGTTTTTGGTGAGATGATCTGTGGCTACAGATAATACTGCTTCTCAAAATTGTAAAGTTGGAACAATGTTTTGAAATGAATATTTCTGCTTCCACTTTAATTTTTCTACATCAGTTAAATATGAAGTATGAATAACATATCAAGGCATCATAAATTTCCTCATAGACATGTCTTGTTCAATTTTGTTCTATATATATTATACTTTGAGAAATTATTAACAAGGAGTGTTACCTTCATTCCAAATCATTTTTCGTGTGGGATATTCAGGATGGAAGAGCATCTGCTACTTTCCAAAGTCACAAAATGGTTATAGCTGAGATTTTGTAATAGCATATATTTAATTGATATTCATTATATTTAAGAAGGGAGAATCAGAAAGAAGTGAAGAGCCAAAGACTTGTCAATGGCTAAAGCAAAACAGAATAAAAGTTAAAAAGCTTAGTCAGTTCTCAAGTCTGTGACTTCGTGATATAATCAATAGTCTTACTTGAAATTATGTCTTTTAGAGTTGAGAAAGAGAATGCATCATACTATGCAAGTTAACAACTTCCACAAGTTTTGGTGATTTTAAATTTAGTTTGAGATAAAGACTTGTATGAAACACAAAAATGAGTTCTTATATAGGAATCAAATTGTTCCATTGGAAGACATATAAGGATCTGAATCTCACTGGATATATTGCATCTATTAAAAAATTGCCTTGCTCGTGTATTTTGGATGTTTATAAATGATTAGATATAAGGTTGTGATCTCTTAATTTCTGTAGAACATAAATTTATGCCTTTTTGGTATTAACAACAATACAACATTATACATGTTCCATGTTTTGCAGCACAAGATACTTTTGTTCCTGGGGTTTATTATGCATTGATTTGTATGCTAAGATAATTGCGATATGTATTTTATAATAAGTAGCTTTCTAATTCTGATTTAACTTTTGTTTAGGCATGTCATCTACCTATGACATCATTAAAATTGGCATCATTGATGGAGAAGATTGATTCTCTGAAAGTAAGATTCATCACGGTCATTTTTTGTCATTTTATAAATCAAAACTGGAGTGTAACTTCTTCCTCATTACTGTGTGAAACTAATACCGATTTCTAATTTTAAAATATGTACATTTATAGCTTTTATATTTGTTTCTTTAACTCCTTAAGCTTAGGCTTAGTATCATGTCTAAGTTTGACCAGTCGACATCATGGTCACAAATTTTCTGTTTTACTCATTCTATTTGCTATCAAGAATGACTGATATGTTGTTTTTGTCATTAAAGCAATCAATTAAACTATGTCTAATTAATTATGTAGTTTAGGGTCAACCTAAGTCATTCTTCCAAGGAATAAGTTGTGGGTTTTTCTTTAAGATTGACTTTCAAGTAACAAAAAATGCAATGAATGAAAATAAACCTAAACTAGACTGCAAGATACTACTACCTATTAGAGCCAAGAAATCGGGTCGGCCCATTTAAGCCCTGCCCTGCAAGGCCCGAGCTTGAAAAATAGGCAAAAAATTTGAAATTGGCCCTGTAGAGCCTCGGGCTTAATCGGGCGACCTATTGACTGCAGGGCCCATTTAACTCGTAGTTTTTTTAAAATAATAATAATAATAATTACTTAGACTTCCACTAAATGAATATGTTTATTTGTAATTACTTAGATTATTTTAGTTTAAACTATAACCCTTTTTTATGTTTATTACTATTCTGTATTAAAATACATAATTAGTTATTATAAATTTTAAAGAAGGGATATTTTCATATTAAATAAACACGTACTTTGGTATTATAATATTATATAAGTACTAAATTATAAATATATTTTGTGTAAAATAAGTATAATTATTTTTACTTGTCAGTAAAATCATGCATGAACCGAAGGAATCTGCAAACACATACAAAATTACGAGAGGGAAAGGCATTTTGTCGTGGGCATACATAAATCAATTCCTTTGTTTAATATTTTTTTGAAAAAAAAGGAAAAAACATATTCTTTGTGTTTATTTATTTTTTATTACGAATTAATGAATGTGTTTATTTGTTGAATGATTTATATTGTTTAGATATTAATGTTGATAACATTTATTTGATAGATTAGAACTTCAATGGTTGCAATTTACTAATTATATTTCTTTGAAAAAAAATCGAAGGAAAAATAGTTTAAATTTAGAATAGTAGTTTTCAGGCCCTATAGGGCCGGCCCTAGCCCTGGTGCTATCAGGCCGGGCTTTAAAAACAGATGTTTTCCTTACTTCAGGCCCTGATTCCCAACTCTACTACCTATATGCAATTAACTAATTAAATGCACTAATGCAATTGACTCTAAAACCTATATAAAAATGAGACTAATCTATATGAATTTGAATGCAATTTTTGGGGTTTTTTTAATGAGAGAGGAATTAAAATCCCAACCAAAAGATTGATTAAAAACAATTTAAACAACAAAGATATAATTCAATTACGATGATAAAGGGGACAAGTTAGGATTCACATGAAGTTAACTTCTTAGCCAAAATTAATTAATTAGACCAAAGGGAGATTAATGAAAAATTGGAATTAATGAATTTAATTACCTGATTGAAACATGAGAAACCTTTAAGTTCGATAACACTTATTCCACTAGAAAACTCATAATGAAATAAGCGGTGCCTAATTAAACTCATTAAAAACCAATCACATTTAATTTCAAAATAATTTTGGAAATCTTATTTACAATTATCTAATTGAAATGCTAAACAATTTATCAACCCAATTAAACAATTAAGAGGATAAACCAAATTGACAATTAAATTAATAACGAAAACTCAATTAATAATTCAATTGACAATCCAAAGGTTGCAAACAAAAATCTAGCAATTGTCTCAAGCATAAAAACTTCCAATTATCAATCCAATCCAAAAGAAATATGTCTACAATCTAAAATTATATTATTCTCAATTAACACCACTTGAAATCCTCTAAAACTAAAATATCTCAAGTCTTGAATTAAAAAGATAAAAAGAACAACACTTCCCTTGTGATATTCAAATATAAGTTCTAGGCTCTGGTTTCCTCCATGCTCCCCCCAAGTTGCCTCCCAAGAGAATTTAAGCTGCCATGAATTTTCCCTCTCCAAGCTTCAAGTAATTTGTCATAGCCATAAGGAAATATTGAGAATAATTGATAAATTCAATTGCCTCGGTCACTATGCATCCACTGGAGAAATATATATGATTTGAATGTCACGGTCTTAGCAAAACCACCCAACATTGTGCCGGCCTTAGCTTGATCACTCTCCTTGATCTTAGCTAAGTCAGCTGATCCCTCACAAGTAGGCAAAGAACACAAAAGACTAAGAGAACTTTTAGAGAGAGAGAAGTAAACTCTTAGAGAGAGAAGCTCTTGATTGCAAATAACTTGTATTGCTTTTTGATGGATTACAAATGAGGGAGGCATCTCCTATTTATAGCCTATCACCTCCTCAATGAACAGTTATGATTCAATACATCCAACGGTAGAGATTGGTTATCTAAAACCTTATCCCAAAATATCTAGATATTTATCCTTTACAAGAGAGTTTTTAGAATTCTTTATACAATTCTAGTTTTATGTACAAGTATCTACAATAATGTGGAATTTTCTAGAAACCTCCTTTAGAGTGTCTTGAGCACAAAATTCTTACATTCCTTACGATGCGTGATACTCTCCCCCACCTAATCCGGTGACATCCTCGTTACTGACTTGTACCGATGTAGGTGGTCTTCAAATTGGCAAAGATCCTCTTGAGGTTCCCATTTGGCTTCGCTCTCTAACAATCCTTTCCATTTGATTAAGTATTGGGTACTTAGTGGTACCCCTCGCCGCCGTACCACTTGATCAGCTAGCACCTCTTTTACGCCTCGATCAAATGACTTCATCATGGTCGAAGGCACTCTCATCGAGATTGCTCGATCAGGATCACCCACATCTTCATGAAACGGCTTGAGCATGCTAACATGGAAGACGAGATGAATCTTCAAGTTTGGGGGTAGATCCAGCTTGTAGGAAACCTTTCCTACCTTCCCCACGATTTTGTACGGGCCTTCATACTTGCAGATGAGGCCCTTATGTACCTTTTGGAACACTTTGAATTGTTGAGGAAGAAGCTTCACCATAACCATGTCTCCCACTTGGTACTCAGAGGCTCACCTCTTCCTATCTGTAAACTTTTTCATCCGCTTGGCCGCCTTGACAAGAAAGGATCTCGTTACCTCAGCTTGTTCTTGCCAAGATTTGGCCATGTGGTAGGCTCCTGGACTCTTGCCCTTGTAGGTGGTGGCAAGGGCATAAGGAGTGAGTGGTTGTTGTCCCATCACCACTTCAAAGGGACTCCTTCCTGTTGCCTCACTCTTTAATAGGTTATAAGAGAATTGAGCCACATCAAAGAGCTTGGCCCAATCCTTTTGGTTAGTACTCACAAAGTGCCGTAAGTAGCATTCCAATAGAGAATTCACCCTTTCTGTTTATCCATCAATTTGTGGGTGAAAACTTGTGGAGAAGTGTTGCTCAGTGCCCAGGAGCTTGAACAACTCAGTCCACAATTTTTCAGTAAAGCGAGGGTCCCTATCACTAATGATTGTCTTAGGTAACCCTCAATACTTTACCACATTCTTGAAGAATAGTCTGGCCACTTCTTTTACTGTACAATTCGTAGGGGCATCTATGAAAGTTGCATATTTTGAAAATCAGTCTACCACCACCATGATAGAGCCGCACCCTTTGAACTTTGGTAAAGTTGAAATGAAGTCCACGGAAACACTTTCCTATGGTTGCCCTGGTATAGGGAGAGGCTCCAACAGTCCTACAGGTGGTTGATTTACTATCTTGCCTTGTTGGCACACAAGACAAGTCTTCACATAAAGTTCCACCTCGTCCCTCATTTGTAGCCAGTAATAAGCTGCTTCTAATAAAGCAAGTGTGCGTCTTTGTCTTGGATGACTGGTCCACTTGGAGTCATAACACTCCTTAATGAGCTCTTTTTGTAAATTTTCCCATGTCGGAATAAAGACTCGTATCCCAATAGTATAGAGAAGGTCATTTCCTAAACAAAACCTCTTGGTTTTCCCTTCCTTGGCCATCTCTATTAGTTGTTGTGCAATGGGATCATGGTTCATACCTTCAATTATTTTTGTGATCAAACCGCCCTTGGATTGACTTATTGCTGCCAATTTGCTTTCCGGCATAATGCATTCGCCACTATATTAGCCGTGCCGGGTTTGTACTCCATCACATAATCAAACTCGACTAGAAAGTCTTGCCAATGGGCTTTCTTGGGTGTCAACTTCTTTTGAGATTGGAAATATCTTGTAGCCACATTATCAGTCTTGATCACGAACCTTGATCTCAACAGATAATGTCTCCAAGTTCACAAGCAATGCACTACGACAATCATCTCCTTCTCTTGGACCATATAACTCCGCTCGACATCATTGAGCTTATGACTCTCAAATGCTATTGGATGCCTCTCTTGCCTTAGCACCCTTCCAATAGCAAAGTCGGAAGCATCTGTGTGAACTTCAAAAGTCTTGGAGAAATTTGGGAGAGCTAGTACCGGTTCCTCCATTATTGCCACCTTCAGATCTTCAAAGGCATCATGGCACTCTTTAGTCTATTCCCATGGCTTGTTTTTCTTCAACAAGTCTGTCAAAGGGGCTACCCTAACATAGTAGCCCTTGATAAACCGCTTGTAATAGTTTACCAACCCAAGAAAAGATCACAACTCGGATACTTGAGTGGGTGGCTCTCATTCCTCAATAGCACGAACCTTATCTTTATCCATCATAAGGGTCCTATGGCGAATTATGTGTCCAAGGAAGGGCACCTCTTCCTTGGCAAAAGAACATTTCTCCTTCTGAACATATAACTCGTTCTCGCGCAAAGTCTAGAACACAGCCCGTAAGTGTTCTACATGGGCTTCCAAGGTGTCGCTATAAATGACTATATCGTCCAAGTATACCACCACGAACCGATCAAGAAAAGGATGAAAGATCTCATTCATCAATGTGCAAAACGTCGCCAGTGCGTTGGTTAGTCCAAAAGGCATCACCAACCACTCGAAGGACCCATACCTTGTTACACAAGCGGTCTTGGGTTAATCTCCTTCGGCAATGCAAATTTGATGGTATCCCGACCTCAAATCAAGCTTGGAGAAGTACTTCGCCTTACCAAGCCTGTCAAATAAATCTGCTATTAAAGGGATAGGATACTTGTTCTTAATAGTTACCTTATAAAGGGCCCGATAGTCGATGCAAAGTCGTAATGATCCATCGTGCTTGTGTTGGAACAAGACAGGTGCCCCATAAAGGTGCTTTGGAAGGCCGTATATGCCCAGCATCGAGCAATTCCTTCAATTGTCTCCTTAGCTCTTCTAACTTAGGCGGTGCTATGCGATAAGATGCCATGGCAGGCGGTCATGCTCCTGACTTTAACTCAATCTTATGGTCCACCTCTTGTCTAAGTGGCAACCTCTTAGGAAATTCTAGCGGCATGATGTCCTTGTTCTCTTTGAAGACATTCTGGATGATAGGGGGAAGACTCTCACTATCCTCTTCATTAGAACTCACTTCCTTTAAAGCAACAAGGTACGTGACTTCCCTTCTTTTAAGTCCATTTTCTACCTGCATGGCTGACAAGTGAGCAACCCGATAATTGCTTGTTGCAGGTATTGTGCAAGCAAGCCCCTTTTCCATGATACATACTGAGTCATAACATGGCATGAGGAAGGCTTTTGCTTTGCGCAAAAAGTCCATACCAAATACCACATCAAAATCATCCATAGGGGCTACTGACAAATCAACAGTCCCCTTCTACGTGCCAAGGCATAGCTTTACTCCAGTTGCTACGCCATTGAGGGGTTTGGTAGGAGCATTCATAGTCTTCAACCATCCTCCTCGTGGTTGAGTAACCGAGAGGCCAACCCGCTTAGCCTCTTCTAGAGTAATGACATTTTGGGTTGCCTCGATGTCCACCATCACCTTCATGGGCTTCTCGTTCAGTTTTTCCTCCACATACATCAGTCCGTTGCTTCTTGGAGCAGCTTGCACAGGTTTAGCCTTTAGAGCATTCAAGAGTCTGAAGGACCCTATTTGTGAACTAGGTCCTTCCTCACTGGGTTCATCTTGCCCTTCAACAATGGCTGATAAGGTACCGAGCTTAGGACAATTGCTCATGCGATATGGCCCTTTGCACACAAAGTAGCTTATCGTATAGTTCTTCTTCTTCTCCTCATATTGATTCTTATGGAAGGATATGCCAGTTCCTCCCTTAGCGGTCCCCTTACCTTTGTCTCCCCCACCTTTTCCTTGATTAGGTTTAGAAGACTTAGGCTTGGAAGACTCACCTTTCTCTCCCCTTGAATACTTGGTAAGGCTTTCGGCGATGGCAATGGTTTCATCCACATCCGTCACACCACGCCTTTGAAGCTCGTGTTTGGCCCAATTTTGAAGACCATCTATGAAGTAGCACTAGTACAAAAAAGACTTTTAAGACCGCCTGGTTTAGACCGGAGAATAGAGGCTCTTGTCTAAAAAACATGACCGGTGGCAGTTTCGTAATTATAAGGAAATTTTTAGACCGGATTGTAAAGGCTCCGGTCTAAAAAAAATGACCGGTGATAGTTTCATAAATATAAAGAAATTCTTCTTAGACCGGATTATAGAGGATTAGGTCTAAAAAATATGATCGGTGGTAGTTCCGTAAGTATATAAAGAATTTTTAAAACCGGACTTATAAAATATGAGGTCTTAAAAGTCTTACTTTTAAAAGCTAATATTTTAAAAGTCCAGTCCAAAAAGTATCACCAGTGTCATTTTTGTAAATATAAGAAAAGTCTTACTTTTAAGACCGAATATTTAAAAAGTCCAATCTAAAAAGTCTACTTTTAAGACCGGATATTTAAAAAGTCCAGTCTAAAAAGTCTAAAAGATGAATATTCTATTTTCCCGCGTCGAAAATTGAATTTCGCTCTCTTAACCTCTCTTCGACCCTATAAATCTCGCCTCTCACTCTCTTCAACCTCATCTCAAGGACCTCTCTCACAAATTTTTGCTTTGTCTTCTTAGATCTGTTTCATGTTTCATTTTTGTTTCTTTTGTCTCTCACAATTTTTTCTTCGAAATTGTAGGCTTATCTCGCTCAAGAAGAGACATTCCTGGGAACTTTGATAGGGAGAAAAGCTCTCATGTACTCTGCGAAGATGGGATTGATTTCAAAAATGGAAAAAGAAGAGATAAGTAAGATGAGATTGAAATATTCTATCTGTTTTATGATTTGCTTCTGCTCTCTGGTGGAGAAACTTTTTATTTCGGCGAAGCAAAGATGGCTCTGGAGGTACAAATGATTTAAGCAGAACACTAAGATTTCGATGAAATTAGTAGAAATTTTGAGTCCCTGGTTATATCCTCGAAATTGTTTTTTGCTAATGCGGGCTTCCCTTGTCCAACTGGAAAAAACCCTTCGGATCACTTCCTTCTGTGCGTCAATTTGAACTTTGAATTGATTGTAAGTTTCATGCTAGTAGCTTGTTTCCTTTTGAAAATATTTTTGTCAAGCTTCTAAATGTGAATTGTCATTGACAGGAAACATCATGAAATTCTGCAGTGGACTTGAAAGCATCAGAGAGCACAATAGCCCTTATTCGAAGTTACAAAACATCAGAGACAATGGTCGATGCAAGAAGGAAGATTCGAAATCTAATGGACCGACTCATGACTTTTGTCTTTTTTTTAATAGAAAGGGACTTTTAAGACCGGATGTGAAAATACATTCGGTCTTAAAAGTCTCTTCTTTTTGTGTGTGATAGAAATGGACTTTTAAGACCGGATGTGAAAATACATTCGGTCTTAAAAGTCTCTTCTTTTTTTTTGTGTGATAGAAATAGACTTTTAAGACCGGATTTTTTTCACATCCGGTCTTAAAAGTTCCTTCTTCTTTTTTAACAATAAAAAGGGATTTTTAAGACATAATATTTTAAAAATCCGGTCTTAAAAGTCTCACTTTTAAGACCTCATATTTTAAAGGTCTGGTCTAAAAAGTATTTTTTAAGACCGCTTGCACATCCAGTCTTAAAAGTAACAAACTTTTAAGACCGCCTGTATCAAGACCGGTTTCATATCCGGTCTTACGAGGCATTTTTTGTCCGGTCTTAAAAACCTTTTTTGTACTAGTGTGGAACAATGTTTCTTCACTGGTCAGGTTGGGGATTTTCAATATGAAGGTAGTGAAATCCCTTACATAGTCAGTAATAGTGGTCTTATGTTTAAATTCCTCAGCTTCTTTCAAGCCTCATAGACCACATTCTCAGGAAAGAACTACTTATTCAACTCTTTCTTGAAATCTTCCAATGTTGTAATGGTGAAAAGGCCCTTTTCCATATCTGCATGCTTCTTACGCCACCATAACATAGCATTATCTGTAAGGAATAAGGAAGCAATACGTACCTTGTCCGTGTTGTTGGCCAAGTTCATGCTCTTAGCATATCGCTCCATTTGCCACAAGAAGTTCTCGACCTCTTTGGCATCACGAACACCTTTAAATTCCTTTTGCTTAGGGAGGTCCAGCCTTACTTCCCTTGCTCCACTGGTACCGACTACCAATGAAGTCTTGGCTTGACTATCCAAATAAGTCTTAAGGGAGTTAAGTTGTTCCTGCATGGCAGTGATGGCATCCATCACTTTTGCCTCAAGCCGCCTCATAGACTCAGCTCATTCCTCTTCGACATTGAGGTGCAAATCAAGATCCGACCTCACATTGTCTAATTGGTCTAAGGTGTGGCTTTCAAGTGTTACAAAGTCACTTTCCACCTTGTCCACCCTAGTAACCACCTCTTGCAAGGCCTCATCTAATGCCTCCACCTTTTCCATCAAGGTGGCAATATCCACGGCTTGACAAGACTTACTTGTGCCTCGAGCCTTCTTTGGTTGATGAGGAGGTTGAGTCTCCCTACCTCTTTCTTCTCCAGCAACCACAATGTCCTCAGTCGTGCCCAATATCCTTGCCTACACGATGGCTCCCACAAACCACGCTCAAAGCTTCAAACCAAAGCTTTGATACCACATTGTCACGGTTTTAGCAAAACCACCCAAAACCGTGCCAACCTTGGTTTGATCACTCCCCTTGATCTTGGCTAAGTCAACTGATCCCTCACAAGTAGGCAAAGAACACAAATGACTAAGAGAACTTTTAGAGAGAGAAGTAAACTCTTAGAAAGAAAAGCTCTTGATTGCAAATAACTTGTATTGCTTTTCGATGGATTACAAATGAGGGAGACACCTCCTATTTATAGCCTATCACCTCCTCAATGAACGGTCATGATTCAATACATCCAACGGTAGAGATTGATTCTCTAGAACCTTTTCCTAAAATATCTAGATATTTATTCTTTATAAGAGAGTTTCTAGAATTCTCTATATAATTCTAGTTTTATGTACAAGTATCTATAATAATGTGGAATTCTCTAGAAACCTCCTTTAGAGTGTCTTGAGCACAAAATATCTTGCGTTCCTTACGATGAGTGACATGAAGTACTTGATGGATTTATGGAGGTGTGTCGTGGCTAGAGAAAGGGAATGACAAATTGATGATGAATGGAGAAGAACCTCCAATAGCAAATTCAATTGTATGCCTGCATATATTCCGCCTCTTTTAGCCTCAGCGTCTCCGAGAAATATTCAAAAGGAAGCTGATTCTCAATAGCCTCTGTTCGAGCGTCACTGAGTGCGTCTCAATATGGCAGCTAGGTTAATTAAAATAAAGGAGGGGAAAGTTTTGGGTACCAACTTGAGCCCATTAAAATTTAAAAAGCCCAATAAAGTTTCACCATCAGATTTTCTTTTAGCTTCTTAGAAAAATTCTGCACCGTAGGATCTTCTAATATGCTTTTCTTTGTCTTATAAGAATTCAATAACATTATGATCTATCATATGTTTAGAAATATTATTCAATCACAAGATAACAATAAGAATATTAATAATTTAAGTCCAATAATCTTATAATTAATTCATATTTATATTATTTCCTAAAATTGGCTAACCATCCAAATATTATCTAATAATTCCAAATTAACATAAAATAGTCCCCAAAATAAATGAATAAGGCGGTATAAAATATATGAAAATTGGGATTATCAATGACTAATACATGGAGAACTTTAGTTGTTAAATTCAAATTGTTATCTTTCACTTTTTAAGTGAAACAAATTAGGATTGAAACTAATTATAATGACTAATACATTGGCTTTGTTTCATAACAGATTACACAAATAATGAGCCTATTTGACCAAAATAGAGAGTAGACACAAAAAGAAGTACAAAATGAGCCTGCTTGACCAAAATAAAGAACATACCAAAATAAGTACAAAATGAAGTTGCTTGAGCAAAATAGAGAGCAGTCTAAATGAAGTCATAAGTTGTAAAAAAAAATAATGTATCAAGGTGGAACAAAACAAGGTGGAATGGAGGCTTCATGTAGGAGGATCAAAGTCAATCATTGAATTTGTATTTGTAACACAATGCAACTTTGTAGTGTTAGTGAATATATATTGACAGTCTTGAATTTGTCCACTATTGTAAGATAAGATAATGTTATGTAAAGAATTTCATATTTCAATACAAGAGACTAAATTGTTTTCTTTTATTATCATTATTCTTTATGCTTACCATCATTATATTTTGGCTAAAATACAGTGCTTCAAGTGATGTAAAGTCACAGTCAAGTGGTGCCTATAAAAAGTAAAACAAAATAAATCTCTCAATACATAAAACAACTAGTTAAGGATGTTATTCAACATCATATGACATAACGTTAATAAATTCGTAAGAGTCATTTGACTTGATTGAGACTTATCTAACATCATGTCATTATGTTGTACTGGAGTTAATGTCTCAGCTTTTTGAAGTTGATTATGGTGTCCCCAAAACATATTTAGAAAGAAATATTAAATATGTAATAAGCATTAAGCATCTTTGAAAAAAATAATCGATCAAAAGTATACATGTGAAGCTTGATGAGACTTTTGTTATTCCTCTTCTTCGACTGGTTTCAAGACAACTCTTTATTTGTTTACTTATCTTTCCACCACATCTCTTTCTGAAGCCAACGACTTTTCCACCACCATATTGCCATCATAATTCCCCACACCATTCTCATCACCTTTACCATCATCTTAACTTGTCAAACGAATTTTCCCTAATCTCATCTTCACACACATTGAAATCATAAAATTGAAGTAAGCATGAATCACAACATTAAATGTGAGAACTACTAATAGAAGAAGCTATATCAACAGCACACAAAGCTACTAGGAGCAAAGCATTCCTTTCGGGCTTTAACAAATTAGTCTTAATGATTTCTACAAATGAGTGAATGATTTCTTATAGTCTAAGCCTCTGGCATCACTCAAGTTCTTATAGCCTACAAATGCTCTTGTTTCAACATAGAAATAAGAAAATGGTTCAATGCAAACTGTAAAAACATAAATTAGAAGGTCAGTATTTCACACGCCAAACTCAAAGTATTAGTGCCAGCTAGCCCAGCAAATTTCCGTAGAACACATTTTTAGGCTTAATAGTCAAACAACTAGGACAATATGGCATATTGCAATTAAAAAATTTGAATCATCAGGCATTTTGTTTATAAGAAATACTTTACTAACTCAGACTCTAAAAGCTTTTTCTACCTCCTTCGATTTCCTCTTCTCTAAAACCTTTTCCCACCTCCTCGATTTTCCCGTGCGGCTTCAGGAAGAAGAATGGGATTCTAACACCAAAGAAGTCGGGTGTGTTTGGTTGTTTTAGGAGGAAAACGAGTGTTTGGCTGTTTTGGGAAGAGAATGAGAGGGGAAAAAAAGACATTAAATGGCATCATTTTAAGGTATAAGAGGGCAGTGGATATTTTTATTTTTATTTTGAATGAAATGGAATTCTATTAATAATCAGAAGGCGTACATGAAAATCAAAGAAAAACTATAAAATGGAGCTAAACTTGGCAAAACAATTCTAAGTATGTACAGCCATGGATTTAACCTGATCTATGATCTCTTCTATACAAAAATTTTCTTTAGCAAAAATTGTCCTATTGCGGACTTCCCAAAGCTTCCAACAGGAGAGGCAAATACCTATCTTCCAGGAGACGTCTAAAGAATCAAATAGAATAATGTGGCACAACCAACTCTAGATAAGGAGGCTGAAAAATCGACATTGAGATTAGCAGACAGTATTTTCTTCCAGACTGTTGAGGCCATAAAACAACCTTTGAAGGTATGATCTAAGCTTTCAACATCATTCTGACAGATGGAGCAGAGGTTATCATCAGTCAACTTCCTCCTAAACCGCTCTTCGTTGGTTAAGAGCTTCCCTTTCAGTAGGAGCCAGATGAAGGTTCGAACACGTTGCGCTATTGGAAGCTTCCACACAACAGGCCAGATTATATCTGCATCATTTCAATGCAAGGATTTTAGGTTACGGTAGGCCGATTTGGTAGAGAAGTTCCCATTGGATGTAAGATTCAAGAAGCAGGAACAAAGTAGAGGAGTCGAATGGATGGAGATGTTAGAGATCTCCTCCAAAACAGGGGAGGACAATAAATGTTGAAACAACTGCCAGTTCCACGAACCATCAGATGATAAAAAATCAGATATAACTTTATAGAGATCAGTATCTAGAATGGGAGAAAAGGATAAATTTTTTAAGGGGCCGGAGTCTCCTACCCAGAAATCAGACCAGAAGCGAATTCGCTTGCCATCACCAGGGAGCCATTTTATATGGAGTGAGGCATCATCCAATAGCTTTAACAGATTCCTCCAAAGGTAGGACATACGAGCTCGGCTGGTGACTATTCCCAAATCAGAAACTGCATATTTTTGCCTCAAGAGACGAACCCAAAGGGAGTCAAGCTAAGAATGAATTTTGAAAATTAGCTTCATCATAAAGGCTTTGCTTTGAGACTAAAGGTCTAGTAACCCACAACCACCATGTCTGGTTGGTTGGCAAAGTTCCTTCCATTTGATCAAGTTGACACCTTTTCGATCTTTGGAATACCCCCAGATAAATTTCCGAATTATCTTATCAATTTTGGCCAGACAAGACTAAGGGAGAGGGGAGAGGGGAGCTTTGCATGGTATAACATGGAATTGTTGCCAGGACAGACTTGGCAAGAGTAATTCGCCCAGCCAAAGAGAGACTATGACTTTTCCAACTTGCTAACTTAGATTGAATCCTATCAATGATGTACATATAAGTATGGGAAGAGACTCGACCAGTCAGTAAAGGGACTCCCAAGTATTTCCCCAAGGAACTAGACATTTAATAGCCCAAATTGTCACATATTATCTTCCGGACCCGATGATCAGTGTTCTTGGAAAAGAAAATCTTAGTTTTAGATTGACTGACCTTGTGCCCTAATGAGAGGCAAAATTCCTGAAGGATACTATGTATCATATTTGCTTGCTAAGGAGTAGCTTGACCAAAAAGAACTAGGTCGTCTGCAAAGAAAAGATGTGAAAGGTGAACTCCCTATTGACCGATCTTGACAGACTTCCATTTCCTTGATCTTACAGACGCCTCAATTAGCTGTGATAGGCGTTCCATACACAACACAAAGATGTATGGGGACAAGGGATCGCCTTGGCGCAACCCACGCTGAGGGTTAAAGGATTCGGTTGGCATACCATTCCACAACACTTGCATCGAAGTGGAGGTTATACACGACATAATTAGCAGAACCAAAGAGCTCGGGAGACCAGAATCATGCAATGTATCTTCAATGAAATCCCAGCGCAACCTGTCAAAGGCTTTCTCCAGATCAACTTTGATAGCCATCCACCCTGATTTCCCATTTTTTCCTTGCCTAGAGTGTATTACCTCTTGAGCAATAATAATGTTGTATGTGATACTTCTCCTCTGAAAAATGTAGTCTGATATTGACTAATTAGATCCGGGAGAATTGGCTTCAACCGATTGGCAATAGTCTTCGAAAGAATTTTGTAAAGTAGTGAGCATAGGCTAATGGGACGAAAATCCCTGATGCGATAGGGAAAGGAGACTTTGGGGATTAGTGCAATAAGCGTATGGTTTAAAGGCTGAGGCAACGGAGAACCAGACCATATGCTTTGAATAAAAGCTAGAATACTGGGACCGGCCACGCTCCACTGTGATTGGTAGAAAATAGCATGAATCCCGGAGACTTCAAAGGCTTCATTTCAAATAGGAGCGCTTGATTTCCTCTAGGTTGACTATCCTTTCCAAGGCCAGCAGGTGGTAGGGCGCAATTGGGGGAAAAGCACCTCTTATCAAAAGAGGGTGGAAGGATGGGTCGGTCAGGGAAAAAAAGCCTAAGAAAAAATCCTTCGCATGGTTAGCTAAAGCCACGTCTTCCGTCATCCAGTACCTTCCTTATTTTTCAATTTGGAGATGCGATTTCTCTTTTTCCTCAGCAAGGCCTTCAAATGGTAATAGTGAATGTTATGATCTCCTAAACAGATCCAATCCGAAGATGATTTTTGAAGCCAAAGAAGCTCTTCCTAAAAGCATACATCCTCAAGCTCATCCCTAAGAGATAATTCCATATCCGAAAGAAAATCATCAGGACAGTCTTCTAATTTAATTTGGATGGCTTTGATTCTATTGAGGAGGTGTCTCTTCTGATTGCCAATAGCTCCAAAAGTCTCCACGTTCAATCGTTGTGCCTCGTCAGTGAATGATCAGATACTGTTCAGGATATCTTCGCCATTCCCCTAAGCTTGTTGGACTAAAGATGGGAAATCTGGGTGAGTTAACTAGGACGCTAGGAACCGGAAGTGGTTGTGGGTTGGGCCGTCATGAAGATGGGAGCCCAATCTTATTAATAGGTATTGGAGGAAAGCCAAACCCCCCAGTCTCCCCCTCTCTGTGGCTCAGACCTCTCTTGCTCTCTCTCCCTCTCTCAAATTGTCACAAAAACATTTCCCATTTTAGCAGTATGTCACGGTCTTAGACAAAGTCCTCTCAAAATCGTGCCGGCCTTAGCTTGATCACTCCCTTGATCTTGGCTAAGTCAGCCGAACCCTCACAAGTAGGCAAAGAGCACAAAGACAAAGAGAACTCTAAGAGAGAGAAGCTCTGGAATACAAATGACTTGGATTGCTTGCGATGGTTACAAATGAGGGTGGCACCTCCTATTTATAGGCATCCACCTCCTCAATGAACGGCTAAGATCGATTACATCCAATGGTGGAGAATAGTTCTCTAGAACCTTCCCTAGAATTATCTAGATATCTACATCTTTCATGAGAGTTCATGAGATTCCTATACAATTCTATATCTATGTACAAGTATCTACAATAATCTGGAGTTCTCTAGAAACCTCCTTTGGAGTGTCTTGTGCACAAAATATCTTGCGTTCCCTGTGATCCGTGACAAGTAGCTAGCTTGAGCCTCAAAATCCCTTTCTACAGAGATCATCCATGGTTAGTAAACCAAAGTTTGATAAGGATGGTCTCTTCATTGAATACCTCAACCCTAGCCCTCCCAGTGTGCAAGACCCTCAATTGCCTCAGTTTCTCCAAACCGATTTCTCGCATATCCAAGTATACAACCACCGACGATGAAAGGAATGACGACCGCAGCAGCGGCGGTGATGGAGAAGAAGACTAGACCGGGGAATAAGAAAACCAAACGTTCATACTCTCTACATGTGCCACTGCAGCATTGAGGGCAATGGAGTTGGAGAGACAGTTGAGACATGCAGAGTTATGAGAGTGAGGTCGGAAGAGGGAAGGCGTGGGGAAGAGCGCATGTGGAGAATTTTTCTTTCAAGGGCAGTAGCATTTTTGTCCCATTTTAGAAAATTTATAGGTACTTTTATAGTCAAAGAAAATTTATAGTAATGAATGTATTTTTGAAAAAAATATATGGGTATATTTATCCCTCTTTCTTATATATTTGTAATACCAATTTGTTAAATTTCACTCTCAAACTTTTATTTTAATCAAAATACCCATATTTAACATAATAATTATTTAAGAATTTAGATTTTATAAAAGAATAATTTTCACACAACCATAAAAATAATTCAAATATATAGATATTTAAAATTTCTAATATATTGATTATATTATAATTTTAAAAAAAAATATAAAAAAAATTGTAATTTTAAGTTAACTAAATTATTTAAGTTTCTATCCAATATGATAAAAAATTAAGAAAATAACTATTTGCAACAAAAAAAAAATATTAAAGGAAAAAAGAAAAGAAAATCAAACTCTTGAATTCTTCAAAACAATTTTAGTCAACACTAGGATTAGGAATTTAGTACATATAAATACACGGGTTGGGTTTCTCTCATCATCCCTCATAATCTCTAAATCATATCCGTCCAATCAATACAATACTACTTTAACTTTTTTCTCACTTTCCCAATCAAGGGCTCATATGAGGCCAATGAGAAAAAAATGAGAAACAAGATAAGGAGAAATCTCCTTCCATAAATACACATACATACATACATATGAAATTCAAAATGAATGGGAATTAAGATAAAATGCAAGGGAGGTGGGTATTTTCCTTTTACTTTATGTTCTTTTGTTGATCTTCTCCTAGTTGCCCAGTTAGATGTAAATATTTTAGGGAAAATCCTTTTGAGGCCCTTTTTAGAGTAAAAATCCCAAAAAAGGCCCTCAAAATCTGATAATCCCGGAAAAGGCCTTAGGGCCTTTTCAGGGATTTTCAAAATCTTACGCGAGTTGTTAATTGGGCTGATATAGTTGTTAGTTAACAACTATATCAGCCCCATTAACAACAATTTTTTAACAACTAAATCAAATTTCATTAACAACTATATCGCACTCGATGCTTAACAACTATACCAAATGGCCTAACAACAAGCAAAAGATTTTGAAAATCCTAAGGCCTTTTCAGGGATTGTCAAATTTTGAAGGCCTTTTTTTGAGATTTTTACTCCAAAAAGGGCCCTCAAAATGATTTTCCCAATATTTTATTAAAAATATTGGTTAAACTATATAGCAAATTTTTCTGAACATGATTAGGTTCAATTTTTATAGTAATTTTGTATTCATTTGTATTGATAACTCTAATATTTTGAAATATGAACCATATCAATTGGTGAAGTAATTATGAGTTTAATAATGATGTAATTATTTGAATAATTTCAATACTTCGATAACAACAATTTCAAGGAATTTTAATACTCAACTCTCCGCCCTATGCTATTACTTGTTAAAATAAAAAGGATTGGAAAGATCCGTTCTAATATACAGGGAATCAAACTAGCTGCATTTATATTCATGTTAGTTATTTTTATTAAGAAAAATACAAAATTTAAAGCTTTTAAAGCTTCACAATAGCTCCAGCTAGACCTAATTGTCAAATACTCATAATAAATTATTTAGCTATCAAACATCCCATGCTTTTGGGTTAGATCCAAATATATATGCAAACCCAACTGAAAGTAACTCTTCCAAATAAGCTTTTTACAGTCACAAAGACTTAAACCTGAAACTGTGCTTAAGGGACTCTTGGTCCTTTTTACTGATACCAAAACCTATTAGTACATCACTGCCCATTGTATCCAAGAGCATTTTATTTATTGTACTATGTTACATGCATGTAGGATGTATATACTGATAATATGATACTACCTCCGATTCTAAACATAGAACAAATGACAAATTTAATTTTGTTTTATATTTAGGACTGGAAGTAGTATCTTCACATAGAAGATTTGCACAGAACAAGATTTCTCACTTCAGGTGCTTGGCAAACCAGGCCAACAGGTCCTGGTGCGCCTCCTCTGCTGCCGACACCACTTTAGCGTCTTCAGTGTTATACCTCATAGTCCAACCATGTGCGACTTCAGGAAATATTTTCACCGAACTAGGAACCTGCACAAAAACAAACATGTTAATCAGCGACATATCAATACAGATAGCCATAGAGGGGGGGGAGGATTACTATACTATATAAAGCAAACAACTGCCTCAGGAATGTTTAACTGAAGGATAGAAGGATAATGGTAACAAACTTAAGAAAAAGCCAAAACATAGCGAGGACTAGATTATCATTCAATCAAAGGATAGGAAGTTGGCATTCCCCTACATATGAGAGATGGAGACAGCAATCAGCTATGAGGTTTTGCGAGAACTGAAGAGAAAAAATGGCAGAAAAGCATGAGGTAAGGCCATTGGAAGCGTCAATAAGAGTTGTTTGGTGCATAGTAAAAATGGGTAGAGGAAGATGGAAGAGAACGCTCAATAAGGTTATTGAGCAAGACTTCTTCATTAACAATTTATCCAGAGATTTGGTTTTTGATCGAGCTTAATAATGTCATATAATTCATGTGGTTAACAACACCTAGTGGGATAATGCTTTGTTGTTGTTGTTGTTTATTCAAATGTCGAATAAGACATTTGAATGGATTGCATGATTTGGGTGTTCAGGTTCTTCTTGGGAGCATGATCATGGAAGTGAGAATTTCGAAAAAAGTGAAGACTGGGCCATAGTACCAAACATGCTTAATTCCAAAGCCATGACAGTACCAAATGCATGACTTTGTGCATTAAAGTCTGCCTACAATGAATCAATGCTAATGTAACTTGAAATTAGGAGAGACAGAGCTTGTCTACTACTCAAATTTACGGACAAGTTTACTATTCTTGAACATAAATTAGAATGAAAGCTACAGCTGAAATGCAGAAGATAAGATTAAAACATAATCATGTTATCAATTACCTCAGCAAGGTCGAATAGCATGATATATACGGAATGTACTCAAAGTTAAGATACAGATATATGCAATAAATCCACCTTGTTCCCACCCATCCAAAATGGAAAAAGAACACAACATTTTCTAACTAAAAAAGTTGTATGATTTAAGAAGGTTTATAAAGGTATAACCGAATTACATAAATCCCCTTAATAAGAAAAATAAAAGAATGTTCATCACAGAGAAGGGGGGTGGAATCTTACGGCAGATTTAGCAGATAGGATTTGTTCGAACTGTCTGATGAGTTCTGGGGGAGAAATTTTGTCATGCTCTGCTCCAAGTATAACAATTGGAATTTCAACACCTGAAAGAGAATTCAATTATTGACTGCTATACCATGTAAATATCAATGACTGCTTCAAGAACTTCCTTTGCAATTTTCATTTGATATATTGATATCTCAGAAATAAGAGAACGAATCTGAATAGAAAAAGTTTCTAAATCCTAATATTATGAAAATCATTGCAAGATCAATTATCAAATATAGCAAAAGAAGTTTAATGTAGTAAAAAATTTCAAAAGAACCGGATGCAAAACGAATTAAACAACTCCTGTACAGGAAATAATTGCCCTCCCAAAGCATATATCATATGAACAGACCTCCATGTAATTTAAAAAACTTGTACACAACATGCTTAAACTGATCATTAACCTAAAAGATGCAACAAAATTCGGATAATTTTCCTCCCTTTGAAAAGACTATTTTTTTCCCCCTAAAACAGGGTGTGTAACTTGAAAAGAAAATAAAGCATTTTAAAAGCATACTCTTGATGTCATCCACAGTGACAGATGATGGGTGTAATAGTGCAGCAGCGTTAATAAGTCCGTGTCTTGCAACATCAGTTACAACCTTGGCTGAGAAAAGAGGAAAAAAAAATGTCAGCATCACTCAAGAAAGATGAATAAAATCATTGTATAACTGCTAATTCAATACATAAACCTACAAAGATCTGAAACTGCTACATACACAAAATGAGAAAAATAAACACATAAAAAGCAGTAAAATGAGAGGCACTCACCACCCCAGCAAAAACCAACCGCTCCAATTGCTGAAACACCTTTACCTTTCACGGCTTCAATTACAGGTTTGGCAACCTCAATACCTTTGTCCTAATAAAACAACATGACAGCATCAGAGAATAATGTATTACAATTTACAAATGAAACATGATTATTATTTTTTCTAATTCATAATGCTTGATCCCAATATCCAAACTATATCTTTGAGAAGGAAATTTTCTAGAAGGATGCAAAGGATTTTATTCAGATCAATTTTTTTTTAAAAAAAGTTATTTATAAAAATAAAACAAGATATTGTAAAATAAAATGTGTTCAAGTATCAAAACAATTAACATAAGAGCTAACCTGCGGATGATCCTTTTTCCAAACAGATATTGGCCTGTCAGCTTTCTCAGGAACCAAAGGATCACCATGGAGGAAATCAGGAACAACTACATAATACTCCGCAGCAGCAATCTTGTCCGCAAGCTTCCTTCACAATAGAAAACAGATCATATTACTTTCATAAACACATCTAAAAATTGTAATGAGAAAGAAAGAAATCGAAGAGTGAGCTGAAACATATGGTGAAACCAGATAATAAGATCACCCCTTGTCATCTAAAAAAATCAATAACCTAGTTCTATACCTACATATGTCAACAGAAATCATACAGCCTTGCTTTCATAAGCCATGATCTCTAAGAAAGTCCATAGGCTAGTTCAAGTGCATCTGTTTGATTTTTGTAATGATAAGAGATAGATGGCCCGTTTATTATTTCTTCATCAAAATTAAATTCTGTCTGCCACACGAAGCAGAAGCTGAGCTAATGGTATGAAGAGGACAAGTTGATTCAACTACCGTACAACACAGATTATCTTCCTTGCTAGCTTCACAATATTCATGAATCCATAACAGAAATGAGCAATTGAATCCAGGAAAACATGGATTTGAATTTTGATAGATAGAAATGCACAGGGATTGTATTATTAGCAGTGGCTGTCAATCACCCAAATGCATATAAAAGAAAAAAATTGAACAACTTTAAAGAGTAAAGACTATTGACTATTTTCATCCCTTTAATTACAACAGACATCACTTTCAAAGAATTTTCAGGTTCCAAGCATGACAATTGACAAATAATGAAGTCCAGCTATAGTAAAGTTTGGAACAAACAAGAGGCCAATAAATAACTTCCCATGAAAATTACTATACCGGCTAAAATAAGAAACAGGAAAAGCAGAAAGATAATTAATCGTACCTCAAATTTGGTGCTTCATAACCTGCAGAACAAGTTAAACATGCGAAAGTTAAAAGATGACATTGGTTAACATCTAGAGCGGACACATGTTATTATATTTGCATGTAGAGACCGCAGCCTCCAAAGGATACTAACTTTAATAATCTTTAGCCAAGTAAAAAAGAAAAGATATGGAGCATGGCAAAAGAAGTAAATATATAAAGCAAAAATAATTGTAAAGAGATAATCAAATAACAAATACATTCAGCCCAAAAAAGGTGTCTCTATACAATAGTTTTGTCATGCTATCGTTAGAATGGATCAAACATATTCAGAATAGACTTCCAAAAGTAAAACAACACGTCACAGAAATAAGAGTCCACATTATGTGCTAGGCGGTTACGTGCTTCTTACATGCTATTCGGCAAAACGCACAGTTTGGTTTAGTGGGAAAGCTGAGCCATTGAAACTTTACAATCTGGGATATTGACAAGCAGACACGTGGCATCTTCATTGATATTATTTCCCGCGAAAGGAGAAACGCAGAATAACAGGGGAGGATCTAATTGAGCGGGAAATAGAAAATCTTAGACTTTGCAGATTCCCAGAAGCCGATCACGCAAAGTCTAATTGGAACGCGACTCTGGAGCAGGCAGGGATGTGATTGGTTGGCTGCCGGAGAAGCTGGACACAGTGGAGGATTCGATCAAAAGGGCACAAAGATATGGAAGCAGAACGCTATGCGTGATCACCTTGATGCACCACATTCTTTACTGGACTTGGCAAGGCAGTGGTAATAATATATATTTACTGTGTGATACCATTTCTCATATAGATACATTCTTTCTCTACACACAACGTTGGTAGAGAGTTGGGACTATTTTGTAGATATAAAATTTGTTAGTTAGTCTTTGGCAATATGTTATGTACTATTCGTGTTTGTTAATGATGGCTTGAGTCATAAAAGGCATTAACATTTAATATATTGTTTATAAATCTGATTCAATGCAATTTCTGTTGTAGTATTCTAATTTCTGTTTAACATTTAACTACTAGTGTTTTTTTTATATCTGTGTTGTACTCTATATTCAAAAGCAAGCTTTTCAATTCTTTTGGGTTGTCAAGACTCAGGAAATAAAGAAGTGATTTGCAAGTGGTAGGTGAAGGGGTTAAAAACAAAATAGAGCTCCTTTCCTATTTTTGCTTTTCTGGCTGCTATAAAAGAACTTTTTGATTTAACTGTTATATTTTGTTTTTCCTTCCAAAAGAACACAAAAATTAAGATTTTTTTCTTGTGCTACTGTACAAAAATTATGCTTGTTTTAAGATATGGTTATTTTATTGTGTATAGGTGAATCATAATGGATGATGATCAATTGAAACCAAAAATGGGAAAGGAGTTTGGAAGTTTAGAAGAAGCATGGATGTTCTGGAATGATTATGCTAGAAGAACTGGATTTGGAGCTAGGAAGTATTGTGGTACAAAGAGCAAAAAAACTGGTGAATTTATAACATACAGGTATGTATGTTGTAAGGAGGGTCGAAAAAATGAAGGCAAAGGAGAGAGACAATCTTCTAGGCAGCGAGGTGAAACAAGGACTAATTGTAAGGCCCGAATGGTGGTGTCTTGTATTAATCAGAAGTTCAAAATCACTACATTTGATGAAGAACACAATCACCCCCTCCACACTCAAGAGACAGTGCACTTGTTGGTATCCCAAAGAAATTTATCAGAAGTTGATGCCTGTGAAATAGACCTTGCAAGGAAGTCTGGGCTCCAACAAAAGGCTACATTTGACTTGATGAGTACTTATCTTTGGGGGTAAAGCAAATGTTGGATATACTCGCATAGATGTGCAAAACTACCTTCGATCTAAAAAGAAAAGAAGTTTGAAGTATGGAGAGGTGAGATGCTTATTTGAATATTTTCAACAACAACTTGCTACAAATCCCGCATTTTATTACAAATATCACCAATGTGTGGATAATGTTGATAGATTATGCACATTTTGAAGAACATATCACCAATGTGTTTTGGAGTTAATTGAACATAATGAGAAAGAGCCTTTATTTGTTTTCACTATCCATATGATTGATGAAGAGGGGGAGTGGAGAGTTGCTTTTAAGGCTGAAACACATGAAATTTTTTGCACTTGTGGGATGTTTGAAACCACTAGGATATTGTGTTGTCATGCATTGAAAGTATACGAGACAAAGGGTGTGAGAATTATTCCTGAGCAATACATTCTCAAGCGATGGACTAGGGAGGCAAGGAGTGGTGTTGTGCATGACACTATAGGAAATAAGATACAAGTGGATCCTAAACTTGAAATCACACAAAGATATAGAGAATTAATGCATAAATTTGTAAGACTAGCAAGAAAAGCTGCTAAGAGTCGTGAAGGATTTGTGCATGTTCAAGGGTTAATCAGTGAAGCAGAAAATAATATTCCTTATGGTAATGAAGATGATATTGTTGAGCCAAGCATAGGACCAACCATAGAATCAAAAAATATGCCTAAGGGTATTAAAAAGAGAGAAGGCAAGAAAAGAAAGCAACGCTACAAAAGTTGGAGGGAAAGGAATTTAAGCAAGCCCAGAAAAGTTGCTCCAAAGGAACATGTATTAAGTTTTAATTACACTTATATTTATATGAAACATAGAAGCTGCTTATTAATCTCATATTTATCTTGTGTAGGGTGTTCAAGAGGCTCTGCCATCTAATAAGAGAAGAAAGGTGAACACAGAGAAGGATGTACAAACACAACATGCTTATCCTATAGAACTTGCACAAACTCAATATGCTTTCTCACCATCTACATCTCAACCGTTGTCATTTACAAGCTTATTAATGGTATGAATTGATAAATTTGTCACTACTAATATTTCATATGGTTATGATAGCCTCAAGTCATATTCATTGACATTTGTAGGCAAATGAAGAAAGTGACTTCCCATCACTTGAAGCAATATATCTCAATGCAAGCAATTCTCAAGGTATTGAAAAGAAAGATAAAAAGAGACATTGTGAAAAATTATAACATTTTATTCATTTCAATATTGTATTACATGTACATGATACAACTCTCACACTAGACATACAATCCTCACATATCACATCTTTTGATTCATTCAGGAGACATACATTGGATTCTTTTGGTGGTTTTTTTTTTTTACTCAAACGGACATCAGACTCTTTCGGTGCCTATTTTTTGGATGCATCAATTCTGCACAGCTTGTTACACATCTCTTTTTTTTTGGAAGGATGGAAATTGCTCTTTTTCACAGGACAGCAACCATCTCCACCTACAATCAATGTCAAGAAGATTAATTTCCATCCTTATCAATATATCTCAAGTTTTTCCAAGTTCCAACAACAATGTACAGTGTCTATGTTAAACTATGCAACTTCTTAGAATGTCCAATGCAAGAATATATAACATTGTCTGTTAAGCTTTCAGCAAGGAATTTTCATACCTTACCAAATGAAACTATGTTAAACTTCTAGCAATGTCACAAATTTTTCAGTTTCAATCAGTATGTAGGATGTTTTGACCGAAAAGCATCTAATGTGGACTCCCAAGGAGAATGTTCACAAAGATAATCTTTACGAGTTCTTCAAAGTCAAAAGCAACAAACATTATATTATATTCAACTCTAGGTATACAAATCCCACAACATACTCTCAACATCATCAATCTCAGAGAACTATGTGACTTTTCATTTTCAGGTCAAAAATCTTGCATTAACAGCAAAACAGCTATTCATCTACATCGAAAAATAATAAACTATACAATAGAAGTGGAAAGAATACAAGAATCAACTAAATTTACAATAAGATTGGATAGGAATTCTAGTTTAGCTTCAGTTTTGCAAGAATCCCATCAGTACTTCTCCCAGTAGCACAGTCATAAATATAAACCCAAATTTTTCTCTATACTAAGTATTCCATTCATCCAATTCCTAAAATGGTCAAATGGACCACATTTAGGTGACCACCTTTCATTTATAAATTGCACAAATATCAGCTAAAAGATGGCCAATGTCTCTCTCAGACACATAAAGGTACAATTCTTATTCTCTTTCTATAAAATGAAAATAAATTCAAATTACATGGATGAAACACCAATCTAGTTGATAACACAGAATGAAGAGCTATGGAACTTCAAGAATTGATATTTTTTTTTTCCTAACCTTCATTCAATGAAGGATAAAAAAATAACCACATATTCTAACACTGCCCTGTGAACTTTATGCAAAAGAGGGAGTGGTATTAACCATAGGTGTTTCTAAGTAGTTATAATATTGTTTCAAAGTTCTAACACTACTAAATATTTATATGTACCTAACTAAAGGGTGGCAGAGGTTGTTTCAACTTGAACCAATTAATGGAAAATAATAAATCAGAATCATGCAAGACAAAAAAGCAGCTACTCCTCATACATAAATGAGACTATGGGATTCTAGAGTACAAAGGATTTTTAAATTAAAAGAAACTCACAACAGGAGGATATGTGAACAGAATAGCATTCTTCTCCTTCGTGTATATAATCAACTGCAGCAACCCGTTGAATACTACATACGTGCTAGAGTTAAGGATCAAAAGTAATTGAAGCAATGTCAGTAAAATTTACAAATCAGATGATTGAGAATAATTTAAGGATTTAAAAAATAATGAGAAAGAACAAAAATTATGAACAGGAACTTCTCTTAACCTATGCATAAAGTTGTCGAGCCATGGAGCAAGGTTAGGGTTGAACGGACCTCAGAGACCGACTCATAGAGGATGTGTTTGATGGAGTGACGATCTAAGAGGTTAGCTTTCTTCGGACCTTTGGACGCCATTTTTGGAACTCTTATCTGAACGAAGCCTAGCAAGTTGTAAGTTGTGACTTCAATTGGGAATTTGCGATTGCAAGCTCGGAATCGGCCCTGGAGTATAAGACTTCAATTTGTGACTTCAAAACGCAGATCCATTCTTCAAGTATAAGACCTCTGTAATCGGCAAGGAAAGAGGGAAATGACGGAGGGTTGGTGACTGGAGAAGTTGGGAAATAATATCAGTGAAGATGTCACGTGTCTGCTTGTCAATATCCCAGATTGTAAAGTTTCAATGGCTCAGCTTTCCCACTAAACCAAACTGTGCGTTTTGCCGAATAGCATGTAAGAAGCACGTAACCGCCTAGCACGTAATGTGGACTCCAGAAATAAATGGCATCGGCAACTCAAAGCTGAAACATGATAATTGGAATTTATCATATCTTTTTGAACAAAATCTTCTGTAAAACCTCGAATAGGTACCCAAGCCTATAAAATTATAAAAAACAACATTGATCACAAAAACAAAGATGACTTAGAAGACGAAGTGAAAGAAGTGGTAAAATTAAATTACCAAAAACATCGGAGATCAGAAGAACGGCGAGCTTGGAGTTGGCGGAGCCAGTGACATAAGTATCAATGCCACCAACTTTCTCAACACGGCCAGCTCCAGCATTCGGGTTGAGGGTTGGAGGGTTTGAGCAACACTCTGGGCCTGACATTTCTTGCTTCTTCTTCTGATACACGATTCGGAGTGAAGATCAAAGCCCGATAATTCCTCTATTACAGCGATTAGGGGTATTTAAATATGATGAACGGACCTTTCTGGGGGCATGGTTCTACATTGATTTAGGAAGGAAGACCACAAACGAGTCCACATACATTACGTGCCCAATGGTTATGTCATATGTGCCCTTTACTGCTCATACCTCTATAAATAGACACATTTTTATTTTTTATTTTATATATATATATATATATTATATTTAAATTATATGATGCTTTCTAAAATATTTTTTACACCCAGTTTTCAAATTAATTAGTTTTCAGTCCTGCATTTAGAAATATTTGTCTGTAACACAAGTATCATGAAAACTAATTAATTTGAGATCTTGGATCAAATAACATTTCGTAAAAAACAAAGATATAATTTAAATTTAAATAAATACAATATAAAAAAATGTGTTTATCCCGATGAGCACCTAAGAAGACATAACATAACACACTAATGTGGACTCGACCACAAACAAACGGAAGTTCTAGTAGTGTTGGCAAAAAATACCTCTGGAAAACGATTTTCCTTTTATTTAAAGAAGATGAACAACCGTAGGGAGACTCACCCACCATAGCCAGGTGCGCGACTCGGATCGAATTCAAATTAGTCAGGGCAAAGCTCTGGATACCAGATGGGCAACCCAAAAAAAAAGGGATAAATCAATTTGGCCCAATAAAAAAGTTCAAAAAAAACAAGAGAGAGATAGCGGATTCTCATGAGCGAAACGAATTGAGCAATGGGCGAGCGCATGACCACAAAAAACAACCACGGGGCAAAGTTGATATAACGACAGCAACAAGGGGAAGATGTAGATAATGGGCCATCTTTGCCTTTCAGACCCAAAGCCCAAAATATATTGAGCCCAAACATCAAAAGCGGACAGTGAAAATATTCCAGCAGAGTGTAAGCCTAATTTGAGGGGCCCAGAACTTTACTCTAAAGGGCAGAATTGGGAAAATAATTAATTTTCCAAGAGAAGATAAAAGGACAAATTTTCCAAACTATTTGTATGATGAACTTGTATTCGTGACTTTATGAGGGTGTCAGGAGGAAAGGTTAATACTGCTAAATCTTTTATTTTCTTCTCCCCTCGGGTACCAGTGCATACTAAGATGCGGATTAAAGAAATGACTCATATGCAAATCTCCAGTGAAATTGGTAGATATTTGGGTTTCCCACTAACCCGAAATAGAAGCCCAAGGGAGAAATTTCAATATATCATTGATAGAGTTAGATTGAAGCTGAGTGTTTGGAAGGCTAATAGTTTTATCTATGGCTGGTCGGATTACTCTAGTCAATTCTATTGTGAGTGCAATCCCTATGTACCCTATGCTTGTGGCAAAGATCCCGTCTAGTGTGTGCTATGAAGTTGAAAGACTCCAATGGAACTTTATTTGGGGTCATGATGGAGATGCTAGGGGTTTTCATCCAATTGGTTGGGATCAAATCACAAGACCCAAAGAATACGGGGGTCTTGGTTTCAGGAGACTATGTTCTGTTAATCGAGCATGTGGAGCGAAACTTGCATGGAGGTTGATTAATGGTACTAAAGGTCTATAGGTTGATATCTTAACTCAACGGTATATGCTAAGAGAGGAAGACTCTCTGTTGTCTTATAGGCAGGGTGATTCCCATTTATGGCATTTTATTTGCTCTCAAAAGGAGGTTGTTGATCAAGGTACTAAATGGAAAATTCGAAATGGGTGCATAACTAATTTCTTTAATGACTGCTGGATTGGTGAGGGTTTGGAAATCAGTAATTTTTGTTTGCGACCCTTAATGGAGGAGGAAGAGGACTCAGTTGTAGCGGATTGGGTGGTTAGTGGGTGTTGGGATGTTGAGAGACTATCAACTATCATCAATGATGATGGGCTAGGCTGCATTGCTATTATTCTACCTCTCAGGTCTGATGCGATGGATGACTGTATTGTGTGGGGTGCGACTGGTGATGAGAAGTTCTCCCTTAGGAGTGCTTATTTTCTTATCGAACCTAATCCTTTGCCTTTAAGGGATAAAGTGTTCGAAGTTATCTGGAAGTAGAAAGGTGCGGAGAGAATCCGAGTATTTATGTGGAATGTTTTGTTGAATAAACTTTCTACGAATCTATGGAGGAGTTCGTGGTCCCAATATTCTCCTTTATGTGGATATTGTGTTGATGATCTTGAGGATACTTTGCACATCTTACGAGATTGTAAGTATGCAAAAAGCATGTGGCTTGCCTTAATTAAACAGAGGTATGTTTCCCACTTCTTCTCCTTTAATTTACGAGACTGGTTGGTTTTCAATTTTAGACACCAGGTAGGGAAAATGTGGGAAGGATGGTGGATGTTATTCTTTGGGGTTGCTATTTGGAAGTTATGGGATTGGAGAAATCAACGTGTTTTTTATTGTAACTTTATTAAACCTCATAATCTTGTGGCTGTTTTATGTATGACTTGGCCTAGATTTGTTTCGCTTGATGATTGTATGGGTCTGGAGGCCCAAGCAGGATGCGGTCAGTTTATGGGTTGGGAAAAACCTCCGCATAGTTGGTTCAAATTGAATGTGGATGAGGCTATGGTTGCTCGCTCGTCGGAGGCTGGTTGTGGGGGTGTAGTTCGTAACTCTTTTGGCAATTGGGTTGTCGGTTTTACCAGAAAGATCGGGCTATGTCAATCCAATTCCATTGAGGAATGGGCTATTGCTGAGGGTCTTCAATTGGCTTGGGATATGGGCCTAAAGAAGATCATTTTGGAATTTGACTCTGACGAGGTTATTAACCTGATTTTAGATAATTCGTGTAATACTGGCAGTAGCTTGATTGTGAAAGCTAGAGTTATGCTTTGTTGGGATTGGCAGGTTGATGTTATTAAGGTCATCCCTCGAGACTGTAATAGAATTGCGGATGCCTTGGCCAAATAGGGTATCTCCAATTCTGCAATCTTAGCTGGTTGTCCCACTCATTTGAGAGTTTGGGTGGACCAGGAGTGTTTAGGATTAAATTCCTCTTATGTGTAATTTGCTTCTTGTAATGTAGGCGTTTAGCCATCTTATATATATATATATATATATATATATATATAAAGGACAAATTTTTATCTAAAAAAAAAAGACAAATTTCATATTTTTTCCAACAAAAATTTTATTCAAAATTAAGTAAAAAGATACTCCTCTTGTGGGGTCTGTTTGGTATAAGGGTTTTTTGTGGGAGGAAAATTTCTTTAAGTTAGATTTAAAACAATTGGAAAAATGAGGTTACAAAATTTTAATAAATAACATATGTATGATAAAAGGGTAATAAAAAAATTAATTAAAAGCTCTTAACTCCACTTCTCTAATTTTCTTAAATCATACTCCAAAAAATTTCTCCTCCGGCCACTTTCCCTTCCTTCATACCAAATAAGTACAATTATTTACCTAATTTGATTAAATTAAGAAAGTTAGTTAAATTAGTTAATATTACATTTTTTATAAAATATCTTAATCACACTTCCTAATTACCTCATTTCATTTCTTAGTTGATTATTGTTGAAAGATCATCCATAAAAGTAATTTTTGAAAAAAATTAACAAATATGATAAACATGTTTTACATTTAGGAGGAAAATCAACTTCTCCATTAAGTTTTACATTAAGGATACGGTTACTACATAATATTATAGGCTTTGTATTAGATTATGGAACTAATGCAAAACAATAAAGCCCAAGTCAGTTATAACAAAGTAACACATTGAAACATAATACTGCCTTCGGTCCTAAATATAAGACATGATTTATAGTGTAATTTGCATTACAAACTATGTCCTATATTTAAGACCGAAGGAATAGTACACATGAACTAAAAACATAAGATCTAAAGACAATTCGTGAACGCATTGATAGGGCATTGGGAAACTTGCAGTTACGAGAGCAGTTTCCAAATCTTCTGGTTTTTAATCTAGATTTGGCAGGTTCTAATCATCACCTTCTGTTTATTCGAAGTCAGTATGAAAATATTCAGAAAATTTGAACTTTTCGTTTTGAATAAGCCTGGACATCTCATGAGCACTTTCTTGAGGTTATCAAAGGGAGCTAGTGGCCCTTTCCCGAACAGGACCGCTCAATTTTGGAAGCGTTCTTGTGCAATCTGAAGAGGTGTAAACAGAGGTTAGTTGCATGGAGCAAGAAGGAGTTTCCTAATAGTAGCAAGCTCATCGATCTTTTGAAGGCTCGTCTGATTGAGTTGAATCAAGGAGATCGAACTCCTGACATTTCTAGAGGAATTGCGAAGGTAAAAGGAGATTTGGAAAGATTACTGAGGTAGAAGAACAATACTGGTGGCACCGCTCTCACATTAATTGGTTAGAAGCTGGTGACAAAAATTCACGATTCTTTCATATCTTTACCTGTTGGAAATTATGCCTAGGGGCCAATCATTGTACTTTAAACATTATTGTTATTTAAAATATTTCTTCATCTTTGTTATCATATCATTTGCATGTTTGTTATGATGACTGTATCATTGGATGTATCATAACGATTATCCTAAATGTCCCTAGTCGGTTATCTATGCGGGAGCGAAGACGAAATAAGACCAGTGTGACTTTGATAAGGTATGGAGATACGAATCAAAGTCTTAGGCACTTGTAAGAGTACAAGGTGCTGGACTGACCCATTATGAGAAAGCTGCATGGATTAAGTCATAAGCTCATCTCATGTATAACCACGTCGCAATGCCCTTTGACCTGAGATCATCATGGATTCCTACATGAGAGTCGCGAATCTTTGACCTAGTCAAAAGTCACCTTGGACCGGGTGTAATAAAGGCTTCGATCGAAATTAGTGGTTTTCATGCGGAGAGATGTGAATGGTCAAGATGAGATTTGTCCCTCACATTTTTAGAGAGATATTACTGAGCCCCTCGATGAGTAAGTATGAGAAAAGTATGGTCATACTACGATGGAAAGGAGTTTCCATTTCAATTGTTAGACCACTCAAGAATCAAGAAAGTAATGGTCAAAAATAGGAGGATGAACGTGTTGCAATAGATACCTCGGCATCCCAAGCATTTGGGGGAAAACAAAACATCGGGCTTTAGCTTATGTTTGTGAACGTGTTGCAAATAAGATTCAAGGGTGGGGTCATTCTTTGCTTTCCTTTGCCGGACGAGATGTCATGATTAAAGCGGTTCTTCAAGCAATTCTGATATACCCTATGAACTGTTTTAAATTTCCTCTCAAGACCTGTAAGGAGATCAGTAGTCTTATTGCCAACTTTTGGTGGAGCGGTAATGCCTCTGGTGGAAGTACACACTGGAAAGCTTGGGAGTATCCAACCACAGCAAAAAGTAATGGAGGGATGGGTTTTCATGATCTATCTGTCATGAATGATGCCCTTCTGGCTAAGACTGCTTGGAGATTGATCACGAGTCCAAACGATCTGTGGGTTAGGGTTTTGAAGAGTGTATATTTCCCTAAAAATGATTTCATGCAAGCAGAAAAAGGCTATAAGGCATCGTGGTGCTGGTCTAGTATTCTGGATGGCCGAAATTTTCTCATGCATGACCTACGATGGGACATAGGAGATGGTACTGCAATCAGAATCTGGGAGGATAAATGGGTCCCAGGTGTTAATTTTCTAGAAAAGCCAAGCAACCCAGAGGATCCTTCTATCTCAAATGGTAGAGTGTGTGACCTTATTGTTAACGGTAAGTGGGTTTTTTCTCTTATTGATCGATATCTACCGATGGAAGTCAAGAGTGTTATATATGATATCGCCATCCCCTCTAATGGGCTGGCTGATAAATTAGTGTGGATCAGTGCTAAGAACGGTGTGTACTCAGTGAAAGTGGGATATCATAGAGGTAAAGAGGGTAATCTCATAAATGTTAACAAAGTTGGGTCTTCAATAATGGTCCCTTCAACCTGCTGGAACTCAATTTGGAAGATCAAGACTATCCCAAGGGTGCAACAGTTTATTTGGCGGGTCTTGAATAGAGCTATTGCTACCAATAAGGCCCTTTTCAGAAGGAAGAGATCCTAGGGTAACATTTGTTTGGTCTTGTTAGTTCTCTATGTGTTTTGATGATAACTGACAATTGTAAACACAAATTAAAATGAGTTTTTGATAAGTTGAAAAACTTACCGTCAAGTGAATACTCGAGTATTGGTTTCAATACTCAAGTATTGAGTTGACAGTGAATGGTGCATTTTTCGCAAAATGCTCAATACTCAAGTATTGATTTCAATACTCAAGTATTGAGTTGACAGAGAATGGCTTGTTTCCACAAAGTCACACAATACTCAAGTATTGGTCTCAATACTCAAGTATTGGAGTTACAGAGAGTTCTCTAAGTTTTTCATTATAAGTCAATGCTCCAGTATTGGTTTCAATACTCAAGTATTGATCATACAGAGACTCTTTCGCTGAAAGGCAAAAGTGTCAATACTCAAGTATCCATATGGATACTCAAGTATTGGTCATACAGAAAATCATTAAAGTATTCAACATGTGAATACTCGAGTATTGGTTTGAATACTCGAGTATTGGGCAAACAAAGTTTTCAAAGTTTTTCACATGTTTATCAATACTCAAGTATTGAAATGAATACTCAAGTATTGGAATGGCGAGACTTCTCAAGTATTGAAAATAGTTCAATACTCGAGTATTGATATGATTACTCGAGTATTGACCGGATAGAAAGTTTCGCTATTTCCAAGTGATTTCAATACTCAAGTATTGACTTGGAAATGATTTCACAAAGTTTTTCAAACAAATTCAATACTCAAGTATTGAGTTGAATACTCAAGTATTGGGCACACAGAGAGCTTGGCTCTTTTTCAAATATTTTGAAAAACTCAAGTATTGATTTGAATACTCAAGTATTGAGGTTTTGGACTTAAACTTATTTTCACATAAAAAGTTCAATACTCAAGTATTGGTTTCAATACTCGAGTATTGGTCCTACTCAAAGAAATTGTCCAACGCTCAAATCATGTAGTGCCTTCTCTAGAAAACGAATACTCAAGTATTCGATGAATACTCAAGTATTCACATTAGTGCACAAAGCAATACTCCGCATATTGAAGAACTCACTCAGTATTGGTCGCAGCTTTTGAAAATAAACTTGAGCGAAATTGTGAAATCCTATTTGTTTGATTCTAATACTTGTCATCATTATTCTTTGATATTCCCTGCTATGTTTAATCACTTTCTTAGTGAGTTTCAGCTTGCTTAAACGAGATTAAATGAAGATTTAAAGCAAAAGCAAAAAGCTGTCAGAACATTAAATGCTAAACCCAGAAAGTTGCATACTTTTGGGTAATCCTTCTACACACGCTTACAAAGGATTAATGTCTACCTACCACATCCAGTAGCTGTTATTCCAACGAATTTATTTACTAGAAGTCAACTCTGAACTTCTGCCCAGCTGGATTAAGTGAAGATTAGTGAGAGAAGAAGACCAAAACTTTTCCTAATCCTTGGTTAAAGTCTCCAACGGTTATATGAGGGATTACAACAGTCATTTAATGCACTCTCAGTATAAATAGAGCTGCATTCAATTTCTCTCAACAACTAAGACAACAAAAAACGAAAATCATTAAAAGTTTCCAACTACTCTTGAGTTTTTTTTGTACTAAGTATCTCGTGATACATTAGAGCTTCGTGTTTATTTATATCTACTCTTAGAGAGAGTTTCTTACTTACAAATCATTTATTGTAAAGAATCACAAGTCAGGGGACTTGGTGATTGGGTTCATTGATTACAACTTGTAAGGGGGAGTAAGTTCTAGTGAGAGAATTACTCTTGAGTACAGAGTGTGTAATCATTTGAGATAGTGAAAAGCCCGGAGAGTCCGGGGACCGGACGTAGGTCAAGAGATTGGACCGAACCAAGTATAAATCCTTGTGTCTTGCTCTTCTATTCTCATCTAAGCTCATCTCTGTTTTTAGTGCTAAAAAACAGAGCTATTTCGAAAAGATTTTTAAAATCCCCAAATCACCCCCCCTCTTGGTGATTTAGCTCCACTTTCAGGTTTGTCATGGAGATGTGGAGTCGATTGAGCACTTGTTTTTTCATTGCCCCTGGACTAGATGTATCTGGTTCAGTTGTACTCTTAGTGCAAGAATCGACGTTATCAGCATGTCAAACTTCAACGCTTGGTGGATTAATATCACAGGTATGCATTCTTTGAGTAAGCAATACCTTTCATTAATTTGCTGGATTGTATGGTTTATTTGGAAGCAAAGAAATAATTTGGTTTTTTAATCATAAAGATCATAATCCTATTTATGTCATTGAATGTGCGAGGAAAAACAATTTTGACTTCTGGGTGAGTAGCGATAAAAGGCACAAAAGCCCGGAGGGTCACGGGGTTGTTCATTCTCACCTAGCTCATTGGTCCCCTCCATCTGCTGGCAAGCTTAAATTTAACTGTGATAGGGCGTTCTCAGCTAATAAAAATGGCGCTGCTATCGGAATTGTCTGTAGGGATCATTTCGGTGATTTCAAATGGGACTTTATGGATAAGGTGAAATCAATCTCCACATTTATGATCGAAGCTTTAGCTTTGAAGAGGGCACTGATGCTCATTGTTGACCTCGGTCATGATAATGTGGTTTTTGAAACCGATTGCCTCTCCCTTCTTGACTGTGTTGATGCCAAATCACCAGATCTGATTGAGTGGAGGTGTAAGAGCATTGTATTTGATATTATTTGTCTTTTGTTGTCCAAGGTTGGGTTCTCTTTGTCTTTTACCCCGAGATGGGGTAACCGTGCTGCTGGCTTAATTGTAGCTGATGCTTATAAAGGGGTGTGCTTGGTAGGGTGGATTTCACAACCAACGTTGTCTTTGATGTCTCTTCTAGCCTTGGATGCTCAAAAGGCGGATGTTGTTCCTCATAATGCTCCTATTCTCATTCATTCATTGAATGATGATTGTTTGTAGTTTGTTTTTTAGTATTCTGTTTGTTCGCCTTTTCAGGCTTGCCTTTCCCTTTGTTTATTATCTTCCTTTGTATCCCTCTATTTGGTTTTTGTAAACTTTTGAAGTATTAATATAAGTATCCTTTGACCCCAAAAAAAACAACAATAGCCCATTGACCATGGAATGGAACTAATAAAGCATGTTCAAGTAGATGACAAAGTTCAAAACAAAAACAGTAAATTAAGTAGAAACAAAATACAAACAACCTGGGTAGCCTAAGAAGACCATCAGCAGCCATGACACTATAACATTATTCAGTTATGCGAGTCTTTTAGGCCGCCGAAAGCTCTCAGAACCATAAAGAGGACTCAAATTTAGATAGGACCCAATCATGATAATTATCATTGATGTGTTTGGGATGTATTATAACAATCACTTTTGCATTTTACTTAGCGAGTATTTGGCTCTCAAACTATAGTTTTAGAAGCCATTTTCGCTAATCAAATAATTTTTTTTATATATATATTTATCTCGTAAATCGTAAAATTATTTTTCAAAAATTAATACAAAACACTCACTTAACAAAACTCGTCCCACGTACTTAATTTCAACACCCGTGTTTTTTTTTTTTGTATGTATAAAAAAAGGGTTAAGGTGCGTCCAACACAACAACCTATTGGCTCAGGAGCGTCCAACACAATTAACTATTAAGTGGACTAACCAGCACAACAAACTTTTAAAAGGAGCGCCCAGCACAACGCCGTTAAAAAAAGTTAACGTCTGTTATCTAAGATGTCGTCCAACACAACAAACTATTACTCCAAAGCGTCCAACACAAAATTCTAAATTTTACTAAATTAAATAATTTTTTTCTCAATTGTCATTATTCAAAACTACTTGTATAAATATCTATAGACAAAAATTACTCATTCTTCAATTTTGTCAAAATTATAATTTGCTAAAATAAACAAAAGTTTTCATTAAAAATATAATTATATGATTTAAATAAAAATCAAGGTGTTTTATAGTTTATTATATATGTTAAACAAACAAAAAAAATATGATTTATTTTTATTTTAGAAGAAATTTATGTGAGTTAAAAAATTCATTTAATGTTAATAAAATTTAAAAATCTATTATATCCTTAAAGAAATGAAATGAGTTTAATTTTTATTTTTATAAAAAGAGTTTAATGGATATCAACTTTGATACTTAATAATATAAATCCGGCAATTTGATGATATATTTGTTAATTAAATGATCTACTAATTATATGAATATGAGACTTGTTGGAAAAAAAGATAACTTAAGAGGCTTGAGCAAGGACAATTTAATAATAGGTTAAAGAGCAATTATAGTAGGTTAAGGAGCAATTTGGCCTACGAAAGTGTCATATCCATATAAAGCAATACATCATTTAATTAACAAATATATCATCAAGTTCGGATTTATATTATTAAGTATCAAAGTTGATATCCATTAAACTATTTTTATAAAAAAAAAAAAAAAAAAACCCCCATTTCATTTCTTTAAGGATATAATATATTTTTTAAATTTTATTAACATTAAATGAATTTTTTAACTCACATAAATTTCTTCTAAAATAAAAATAAATCATATATATATATTTTTGTTTAACATATATAATAAACTATAAAACACCTTGAGTTTTATTTAAATCATATAATTATATTTTTAATGAAAACTTTTGTTTATTTTAGCAAATTATAATTTTAACAAAATTGAAGAATGAGTAATTTTTGTTCATAGATATTTATACAAGTAGTTTTGAATAATGACAATTGAGAAAAAATTATTTAATTTAGTAAAATTTAGAATTTTGTCTTTGCCTTTTTGGAGTAATAGTTTGTTGTGTTGGGCGACCTGTTATAATCTGACGTTAACTTTTTTGCTAACACTGCTTAGTTAACTTTTTTAAAAGTTTGTTGTCTTTGCCATTTCTTTTTTAAAAATTTGTTGTACTAATTGGTTCACTTAATAGTTAATTGTGTTGGACGCACCTTAACCCTATAAAAAAAATAAGGGACATGATATTGATTACTGGAAAGCTCTAGTACTTTAGGATCAAAAGGTTTCGAATAAGTTAAAAAGGGTCAAACACAAAGGGGTGGATTCTCTTGAGCCGAAAAAAGAAAAAAAGGGATGGATTCTCCTCGATGCGTGAAAAGTAGGAAAGTTGAGGAAAAGCTATAAATATACACTTTATAAATTGAAAGAAGTAAATTAAAATTTAATGTAAATTTAGAGCATCAAACATATGCTTTAACCCTTTTTAATTTGTTATAGAACATTAGTGTCCATGCTATCATCTCAAAATTCATCTATAAATATGATTTAGATAATCAAAATAGGGTGTTTGAATATTTTTTTAAACAATATAATTAAAACAAATAATTATAACTTATAAATTAATGATGCTTTTTAATGGATATAAATAAATGAATCTCAGTTTTGTCCTATCATATACTACCGGAAGGTTTTTGATAGTTTACGGAAAAATCATGATTTTGCGTCTATAATTTATTTTAAAATATATATTTATATAGGGTTAATGTGTAATTTCACCCCAAAAGTATTTATGAAAGAGAAATGTTGTCTTGAAAGTTTTTTTTGCTTAATATCGTTATGAAAATTTAAAAATGTAACAATGTCGCCCCGGTTAACAGTTCACTTCAAACAGTCAAATATTGGTTGACCTCATAATCTTGATATGGCTTGCCCATGTGGCATCCCATCAAATTTTTGTCCAAGTCAGATTCAAAAGGACAACATTGGAGTAATATTGAGGCACAAAAAAACTTTTAGGACAGGATACTTCGGAGTGAATTTACACCTTAACCCTATTTATATATATGTATATATAAAGGGTATTTAGATATTTTCTTTAACAAATCATGATTTTGACTTTATTCTACTTTTTAATTACTTCATCCTATTAATAAATATAAGATATAATTTACTTTTTAATAGATGTTAAGCGAGTTAATTAAATTACTTTAAAATATTTATATTTATCATTTTTTCTAAAATATTTTGCCTAACATATAAACTTATATAATTTAATGATATACAACATATAATATGATTAAATAACTTATTTAAATTTCATTAATTTTTTTTTAAAAAAATATATTATATCTTATTTAGTTAGACCCACAGTATATTAAAAGACAATCTTATAAATCAATCTCAATCTTTTCAATTCAAAATAACCCCATAATTTTTGGATTGGGCTCCCATCCTTTTTTTTCTTTCTATCCACTTTATATCTCTTTTTTATTTGAGTCGTCCAGATTTCAATCTAACGGCTTAGATAAAAAAAAGAAATCCCATAATTTTTAATGATGCGGCCACAACCGGACCCTACATAAACTGAATCGTGTGAGGTACCCTTCCTCTGTTCTGGAACCCCGAAAGGCCGAAAGAAGAATCCCAATTCCCAATAAACATGGACGCTAACGAACAAAAGGCCTATAGTCGCTGATGATTTTATCCCGCGATTTCATCGTCAGCAATTTCGACCCTTGTGATATCGGGCGCGGTGGGTTTTTGTAGGGTTTTGCTGATTCCCTCTTATCTTTCTATTCTATTTCCTTTCACATTCACTATCAAGGCTTCAACTTCAGGGTCACACTCTTAAGAAATTGTAGTCGCAAGGATAATGGGGTCTCTGGAAAACGAAGTTGACAAAGCTAAACATGAACAAGAAGAACTTGCAGAACAAGAACCCATATTAAGGGAGCAAACCCAGAGGTTTTGTATGTTCCCTATCCGGTACAAGCAACTCTGGGAAATGTATAAGAAGGCTGAAGCCAGTTTTTGGACGGGTATTACTTTCTCTTGTGTTGCATTTCTTGGTTGGGTAACAAAGATTTAATTTTTCATACTGTTTTATCCTACGTCTGTCATGCCACTTATTTACGTGTTGAGGTTGAAGCATAATGCTTTCATTCCTCTGTATTTTTGGATTAACAATTGGGGTTACGAATTGAACGTAATTACTGACTTTATTTGAAACTTGAGTGATTTCATGGTTTAATTTTTCTTCGGGCAAAGAGTGCCTGGAATTTACACAATACCCACAATGCTTTTCTTACTTCGAATTATTCGAACTTTGAATTGGAGCAAGTCGGTGCATCTGTTTACTCTAAGGTTCCGTGTTTCGGCAATTATATAGTTGATTTCTGTAACATGCGGAGTATCATATCCATAAAGGAGACTTTTATTTATTCCAGTTATATCATCTGCAACGGAGTGACCCCTTGTGTCGGTATCGTTGAATTAACGCCCTTATACAGCCATTTGGCATCTAATTTTTAGCGATGCTTGAGTCATTGATTCCTTATGTCAAACTGGACTAAGCATGGTGAATTTTGATATTGATTACCTGTTTATTCTGGCAATTTGTGAATGTACTTACAGCTGAGGAGGTTGATCTCTCTTATGATGTTCAACATTGGGAAACCTTGACCGACTCTGAGAAGCACTTCATAACCCATGTCCTAGCCTTTTTTGCTGCATCTGATGGCATAGTACTAGAAAATTTAGCCGCAAGGTTTCTGAAGGATGTTCAAATTCCTGAGGTAAACTTGCATTCTGCTTGTATTCTAATTATTCTTTGGTATTTACCGCTGCTAAGTGCTAAGTGGCTGAGTAGTTTAATTATTTTTATGTTTCTAAATATCTAGAAGTGCTTTATCCTGTTTACCTTTTGATTGTGTCACTCTAGATACTCGTTTGGCTGTGTAGTTCAATTACATGTTACGAGTATTGTTTATGAACTTGCATAGACACCTTTGCACACACACGAAGCAAAAGTTGGCACCTAATATGTTTAATTATACTCTATCATTTACATTTCAGTGTTATTAATGGCAGGCTCGGGCATTCTATGGCTTTCAAATGGCAATGGAGAACATTCATTCTGGTATAGCATTGTGATTGATGTCTTCTCTCCTTCCTTAGTATTACTTCTGCTTTCTTCCTGATCAAGGTTTATATTTTGTCAGAGATGTACAGCCTGCTGCTGGAGACCTATATCAAGGATTCAAGAGAGAAGCATAGGTTATTTAATGCGATTGAAAATCTACCTTGTGTGGCAAGGAAGGCCGAGTGGGCATTAAATTGGATTCAAAGGTAAATGATTTTTCCAATAATGTCACCATAAGGGAGCACACAACATGCATGTATGAGGATTTGCAGTGGCTGGATTTTTACATATCTGCGGACAAGTCTGCAAGGCACACATGCATTTATAGAATTTATGGTTGATGTTCATGTGTTCCTGCCCTTTAACACCTTCACTAAATTGATGCATTAGGATTTTGAGATGCTGGATAGTTCATTTTTGTTATTTATTTATTTTTTATAGTCATATGATTAGGTTAGATTCGAGCATTGTTGAGCCAATTCGGGGTAGGCATTTTTTGCATTCATACATAATCGAACTTGATATATGAAGCCCTCTATATCTTGCATGCTTGTAGGCAATTTTTTTCTGTTGAACTTTTTCATTACTATAAAGTAATTGTAATTCATGTGGTTACCAAGGAGTAAAAGGTGCAAACCTCCCTATTTGTGTGTATCATGTTCTGTCATCTTATGGGGTTTATAATTTCCATTGGATCCGTTAATAGAGATGTTTCTGAAATGTAGGGTCTGTGATGAAACTTCCAATTTCTAAAACCTCTTCTTGCTTCAATTTTTGTGTCATTATTTTCAAAGTTTATAATTTCATCTATGTTTTGTGCAGTTATCTGATCTTTGTATTGTGCTCATCTTGATACAGAGAATATAGAAATTGCATACTAATAACTTCTTCATTCCATGAATTACAGCCCTACTTCATTTGCAGAAAGACTTGTGGCTTTTGCCTGTGTTGAAGGAATCTTTTTCTCAGGAAGGTAGTTATCAGAAGAAACATTGATTCGTTGGAGTCTTTGCTTTATAATGGAATCTTGTGCTGAACTCTCTCTCTCTCTCTCTCTCTCTCTCTATATATATATTTGATGATTCATTTGGTTTTGCTGTCAGTTTCTGTGCCATATTTTGGCTTAAAAAGAGAGGATTGATGCCAGGTCTGACTTTCTCAAATGAGCTAATCTCTAGAGATGAGGGCCTTCACTGTGATTTTGCTTGCCTTCTTTACAGGTACTGTAAATATATAATAATTTATTTTACATGAATAGCTATTAATTTTTAATTTTTGTGATTGATTTGATTTTGGTTTCCATTAATGATGCAGCAATATACAGATATTTATTTGATAATGATTAGTTTATGGGTTTGCTTTGCCTGCAGTTTGTTACAGAGGAAACTTGATTCTGAACGGGTTCATTGCATTGTGCATGAAGCTGTTGAGATTGAAAGTGAATTTGTCTGTGAGGCCCTTCCTTGTGCCTTGATCGGCATGAACGCCACACTCATGGGCCAGTACATAAAATTTGTTGCTGATAGGCTTCTGGTATGACAGTAATAAGTACTCCTCCCGTCGTAATTAGTGGAGCTAGTTAGTAGATTGTCTTGGTTCTAAATATAAGACTTCAATCGATTTTATCTCTAAGATTTATCATTTCTCCCCAAACTAATTTACTTAATTTATAAAGTGATATATAATCTAACGTTATACAGAGATATTTTAAAGAGATCAAATCACACTTGTTATAATTAAGTAATTTATCTAATTTTTTTAATTTACCCAAATTAATTAAGTAGCTATTATATTAAGAATCGGATGAGTATGCTTTTTTTGCTTCCTCTCCCTGCTGGCCCGAACAAAAAGTTCAGCTAACTTCCTTTTTTCATTGCGTACAGGTTTCTTTGGGTTACGAGAGGAAGTACAATGTGGAAAATCCATTTGACTGGATGGAGTTTATTTCCTTGCAGTGAGTATATTGCATTTTTTTTATTATCTTTTTTGGTTTTGGATTAGTAATAATGACAATGATCTTAGTTTAAATTTTGTATTGCTTTCTGATTGGGCAGAGGAAAGGCAAACTTCTTTGAGAGAAGAGTGGGTGATTATCAGAAGGCATCAGTGATGTCAAGCCTCCAAGATGGTGGCAAAAATTTTGTCTTCAAGCTTGATGAGGATTTTTAAGTCTCTTGTATCAAGATCCTAATGACTGTATGGCGTCAACCACCAGAGACCAGAAGATCTTGAACACAAACACCAACAAAGTTATGGAAATGCACAGAATAGAATGGATCATCAATTTTTGGTTTTTGGTATATTCTTTTGAGCAAAGTGTGTAGCCCGCACACCAAGTGATTCTCTCCTATAGGCATTAGCTGATTATGTTGGACCTTTCTTTGATCAAGGCCACTTTGTAACCTGTATAATATATATAGCTCTCTCTCTCTCTCTGCTATGATCAATTTACTCTGTAAGACTATATATATATATGCATTCTACTCCATTACCCTTTTCTCTCCACCAAGTATTCAATGATTTAATTGATCATCGATTTAGTTGGAGAAATATAGTAAAATTTAAATTTACCGATTGATGATCTTAAAAATTGTAATTGTTTAAAAGGATTAAATACTAAAATGTAAATTTAAAAAATACTAAATTATTCATAATCAAACCTCCTAATTCCGTCATCAGGTCATAAAAACCCCAGCATTGCTGGAAAGTATTGATTTCCACCTTATAAGGCGCCATATCCTGAAATGCAAATGCACACCAACATATTTCTCAATTCTCATGAACAAAATAAGGTTGAATGTGGTTTAGTAAAGAATGGATTCCAACATTCAGAGCTTTATTTCCTGTCTTAGTGGAAAATGATTGTTTGGGATTTAACTCCTACTCCATTTCCTCCTTCTGTTACTTTTTATAAGAAACAATTTGTGGGTATAACATGTTCTGTTTTATAAGAGACACTCCAAGGTTAATTTAACAACTTTTTCTTGATTTTCCATTTTACCCTCATTTGATTACCTATATCATTGTGTTTAGGGTTAAGGTGTATCTAGCACCGTCAAGTATTTTTCTAAGTGCATCTAGTGTTTTAAAATATTTTGTAGTGTATCCACGACTTTGAAGTATTTTTTGGGTGACAAACTATTTTTTTGGTATATCCACTACCTTAAAGCATTTTTTTTAGATGTATCCTGCACATTAAATTATCTAAATTGTTAAGTGCAAAATTACACACAAAATACTTTAGTGTGATGGACACTCGTAAAAAAAACTTTATGATGCTGTATGTACTATAAAATATTTTAGGGCACTTAATACACCTTAACCCTTGTATTTGTTGAGGTTGATGTCATCTTGGGATGCAAATGCAGATAGATGCATAATGCAATGCTATAAATAATACTACCCCTGGTCTTAAATATAAGATATTATTGACTTTTTTTGTAAAAATTAAGGAATCTAAATAATAAATTTCTTTAGAGTATTTATATTTATCATTTTTCCTTCAAACTAATTTGTTTGACTTATAAACTAATATATAATATAATAATACACAACATATATTATGATTAAATCATTTATTTGACTTTCTTAATCTCTCTAAAAAAAAAGTCAACTGTATTTTATATTAAGAATAAAAAATCCCATAAATTTTCTACCAAACCCCAATATTAAAAAATGGATAAGCATTTCAAGTGAAGTCAAAAGCATTGAATGTTGATGAGGTGGCCCTCCAACTTCCCACAGGCAGTGATAGGGTGCTGCTTTGGTGTTTCCCACCAAAGTCAAAATGAATTGGACGTGTTTGTTAAAATTCCACCCAAAAAAATCCCCATTTTTTCCCCCTGCAATCATTCCTCAACATTTTGTCATGGATCTCATAAAAATTCGTTGATGCTTTTTTTAGGTGGCAACCTGATCCTTTTGTGGGTTTATTAAAAGGGATATATGATTAATTTTGTTGCAATTAAAAAAAAAAAAAACATTCTTAATTCATAATTTTAGGGTAAAATATAGGGAAAATTCACCTTAGGGTCCAAATAACCAAAAAATTGTTAAAAAAATACCCAAGAAAAGGTTACATGTCAAAAAAGGCCCCAAAGCTTTTTCTGGTATTGTTTCATAAAATGATAATTGTTAACGTATAATGATATAGTTGTTAACGGACGCTGGTTTAGTTGTTGACGGGTACTGATTTAGTTGTAGGATATTGTTGTTAATGTCTACTGATTTAGTTGTTAATGTTCTACTGATATAGTTGTTAACATTTATGAAATAATACCAGAAAAGGTCCTAGGGTCTTTTTTGACATGTGACTTTTTCTTAGGCATTTTTTGACAATTTTTTGCTAATTTGGGCCCTAAGAGGGATTTTCCCTAAAATATATATCTACATCTAGTATAGTTAATGAATCATGCAGTTGAAAATTTGTCTTTGTATTCACTTCATCTTTTCTTTTTTTTTCTTTTTTCCAATCACTTTGTGTTTTTTGTTTTTCAACCACTTTATCTTTTAAGTTCCTGAATAAATATCCTAAATGAATGTCAAATATTTTGCTTTGATTGGCAATTACTTTCTTACTTCCAGGAGTATTGTCACAGGCGAGAATAATAATTTGACCAGTTTTTTCCATAGCTATTAAAGAAGTGTACAATTTTTTATTAAGTTTTTTCTACATATTTTAATAGTATTTAGGTATTAAAAATAATACAATATTCTGAAAATTTAAATTAATATCTACCACGTACATCATTTTTTTTTATATAAAATAAAAGATACAGTTTTTATATGTTCCGACTTATTAAAAATGATGCGGAGTATACAATTTTTAAGATATTAAATTCAGGGAGATAATTATGGTAAGGTACTGAGGTTGAATGTTCACCAATTCAATCATTGTTGCTTTTATTATAATCATAACACCAACATTTTTTTATTTATTTATTTACGTTTTTAATTTCAGCTACTTTTACAATTTCATTTAAAATCTAACAAAGATATCACAACTTATACTAATGTATGACAACCGATTTACGTCTTCTTTCTTTCATTTGTCTGATAAGTGAACTTTCTTACCACAAAATTATGCCATCTCAAATTCCTTATCTATCTACTATTTGATTGCATCATAAACATTTCAACTAAATCTTATAGTCTCGCTTGTTTGAGTCAGTGTTGGAAAAACACGTTTACGCAAATTGAGACAAATTAAAGCTCCTCTTACAAACTTATCTCATACATTATAAATCACATTGGCAAAATAGCTTCTACTGCTAGTTCAAACAACTCATACTTGATTATATATCCGATGAGATCGATCATATAAAATCCTTAGGCGATGTTATATGTACTATTTGATTATCTATCTACTACTTGTTGTATTATTCTGTATATGAATGAATGTAAATATATATTGTGATTCTTTCTTTACAAATGTATATGTAGGGGATATTGAAAGCAAAATCCCTCATTTGTTTTTTTTTAAAAAAAAATAGTTTCGATAAATCACGGTTGTTATTTAAAAACCGTTATTTATACCAACTATATATAATAGTTGTTAAAATAACCATTATATATGTTAACATATATAACTATTGTTAAAGCGGAACCGTTATATATGATGCAAGCATTACTATATATTATGATGGTTGTTTGTGTGCTCCTATTAATTATTATCACAACAATCGTCATTTCAAGGCATTACCAAACCTCAATACATCACGAGTGTTATATTATAACTATTATAATAAGTCTAGAATAGATAACGGTTTAGATCCATAATGTATCTGCGTCAAGCTTTTATAGCATCCGCATATATAATGGTTTAAAATCGTAATGTATGACAGTTAATAATCACTATATATCGGATTTCTGTAGCAGTGTATAGGAGTATGAGCATCTAATACAATTTTTATATATTGTCTCCCCTATGAAAACACACACGCACACACACTCACACGTGCATGTGCACGCACAAGTCCACATACGCACGCACACACACTCATGCAAGCGCGCACACACACACAATTTTTATGAATTAAAAAGAAAAAAAATGTATTAAATGCTCATATATCCACAAAGTATAACTTATGAAAATGACCAAACACATTAAAAAAAGCATAACTTATAAAAAATTGTAGAGAGTATATAATAATAAACTTATGTGTAGACTGTAGACTGTAGACTGTAGACCTAGTTATTTTCTCTGAAGAGAAGTTGTCAAATTGTACGTTATATTGAATTACTTGTCAATCACTACTAAATAGTTATCTGTGAAATTGTGTAGTTGTCCACCATCTCATCAAAATTAGTTATCAAATAACTCTAAAGAAGTTTTTAATTTCTATAGGAAAGTTTTTGGCCAAAAGTTATATGAGTTATTCATGGAAAATGACAAGTAAACTTTTAAAGAATAATTGTGAACTACTCCATCCAATCCTATTTATAAGCAACTTTCTCTCTTACAGAGTTGATTTTATATATAAGCAATAAATTTGTTTTATCTAAAAATTTAATACACTTTCTTATCATTTTTATCCTCAATTAATTGCACATCTCTCATCTTTTTTTCACCCATTTTATCTCATATTTTTCCCACCCATTCTCCCTCTCGCCCATATTCTTCATAAATAAAGGTATATTTGAAAAAAAAAAAAAACCTTAAACTTCATTAACTTTATTTTAAAATTTAATAACTTTCCAATTTTGTTTGGATTTAATACTAGTATATATTATACATCTAAGAATAAAGTTTACACATTATAATTATGTGGTTTAAACTTCTCATGTTGCATGAAAAGAAGAAGATTCCTACATACACATGAAATGGTGGGACCCCCACACACACACACACATATATATATATATATATATATATATACGTGGGTCCCACCATTTCATATATATGTGTGTGTAATATGAGAAAACACTTCTCCTACAACATGAGAAGTGTTTTTCCTATAATTATATGTTTACATGAAAAATTTAAAGCCGTGACTTATAAATTAGACAACAAATTTCTTCCCCTCTACCCTATAAAAGAGGATGAGAGTAGTTGTTATTTGTCAATTTTTCATAAATTCCCTTAACAACTATTCCATTGGATTCAAAATATAGGTTTGAAATTTGTGAAGAGGGATATGGTCCTAACAACTATTTCTAATTTGTCACACTTTCTTATTACATTTTCCCCATATGTTTCTTTTTTATCTTTTTTCTCACTTATTATTTATATAGATAAGAGCAACATATTTGAAAAAGAAAATTATATGCATGTGTTATATATTTATTATTTTTAACTAATTTTTTAATAAACACAAATTCATTATGTGAAACTCATATTTTGAAACAGATGGATTAGATGATAAAAATTAATAAATTTTATATAAAAAAAAATCACAATTACTCTAAAAAACATGTTGCTAACTTGCTATGTCCATTCAAATTTCATAGCACAAAACAAGAGTTATGATGAGGTAATTAAATAAAGGGAAAAGTATTTCTCCAGTCATTGAGATAAGTTTATTTTTAGTGACTCCAAAATTATGTCGTTTTGAATTAATGAAGTTTGTGTTGGTAATTTTAGGTGAATTAATGAAGGGTGTTTCGGTAAAATTTATATAATAAAAAAGTAAACAAAATTACGGAAACACCATTCATTAATCCAAAACGACGTAATTTTGGGGGTCACGGGAGATAACTTATTTTCCAATAACGGAGAAATCCTTTACCCTTAAATAAATATGCCTATTTAATCAAACATCATTTCTCAACATGCATGCGGCATGATCTATACTTTTACTTTGCACCAAAAACATCATATCAAGTGTCATAATATTGAGATAATGCAGTTATTCCTGGTTCAGATGATGACTTTTTTTTTTAAAAAAAAAAAACAAGGAATGCAAAAATAATAAAATATTATATTTATAATTATTAATTACGTGGAAATTATTATCTAGGTTAATATTTAATGCCATATTTAATAATTGTATTATAATTACTTCATGACTGAAAGTGTTTAACCATTTTTCATCTAATAATCGTTGTGATCCCATATACAAGTCACTTTTAATTAATTATCAGGCATCAATAAAAACAATAAATATAGGTATATATAACAAATAGTTAATACTCTTTAAAATTAATAAATGCCTTATAAGAAGGATTAAAAACATGTTTTAAAAATTTTTATTTTTTATTTTTTTCTTCAAACTAAATAGTTTGAGTAATAAAAAAACAATAGTATATTTCTTAATCCAAGCCTTAATTATATCTTTAGTTTGATGAATATATGTATTTAACTTTTTTAATCTCAAAAAAACCTCATTAGATCTTATAATTAGGATCCCCAATAGTTAATACTCTTTAAAATTATAAAGGCCTAATAAGAAGGATTAAAAACATGTTTTAAAAAGTGCCTTATTGGAGATAATTGAGAAAAGAGAGAGTACATGAAACAAAGACGAGGCATTTTTCTTAATCCAAGCCTTAATTATATATTTTGTTTGCTGAATAATTTTTATACATAATCTATAGTGTCATTTTTTTTTTTTTAAAAAAAAAAAAAATTGTTATACACTAGTAAGCCAAAACCAAAGCTGCACACCCTCTCCCCTACCAGTTCTATATGAGAACTAACCAGAACAAACGCAGGAAACCGGCCTTCCTTCTTTGTTCCTTTCATCCACTGCCCTCCTTTGATTTTAAGAACGGCGCAAAATAGAAGACGATGCAACTCTTTTTTTTTTTTTTTTATATTTTTAAAAAATATTTCAGGGTATTAACTGGTATTAAAAAGATAATTCAGGATAACTAGTACTGAAAAAAATACATCATGATCTTGAAAAATTATTTTAGGATCATGAAAATATATTTTAGAGTACTAACTAATATTGAAAAATACCTCATAATCTTAAAAAATTATTTTAGGATCTTGAAAAAATATTTTCATGTACTGACGTGTATTAAAAGGATATTTTAGGATCTTGATAATGAAAAAAATACTTCATGATCTTAAAAAATATTTCAAGATACTGATTGATACTACAAATATACTGCAAGATATATTTTCAAGATCCTAAAACAATTTTTCAAGATCATAACATATTTTTTCAAGATCTTAGTATATTATGAAATATCTTTTTAATATCATCAAGATCTATGAAATATTTTATATATATATATATATATAAAATAAAAAAAGAGGCACCATCCAACTTGTGTTTTGCGCCAAAACGGCACCGTTTAAAAGCAAATGAGGGTAGTGGACATAAGAGACATAGGAAGAAAGCAGGTTCCAAACACACACAGAATCACTATTGGGCAATTCATTAAAAAAGTTTTATATTGTTATATATATCATGTTCTCCAACAATGAATCTTGCATCATTACCTGGAGAGCACTTGTTTTTATATATTTGGATTTACATATTTCTTTATTTCTTCTTTAAATTAAACTAAAAGAGCTTTAGAAATGCGTAAATTATACGAAAAGAATCTTTACACTCTACCATTCATAGACAACAAATACTTTGTACCTGGACAACACATGAATCTACATTTATTTATTTTAATTAACTAATGTCCTTTCCTCTTTCATTTTTAATTAATTTTCGAAGACGTGGAACTTTTTTAAGACCTGAATAAGAATTCAGAATTTTGGTATATGGTCCTAAATTCTTTATTTAATTATGTGCATCAGAACTATCCATTAATAGGAATATTTTGAGGTAAAATTATAAATTTAGGAAATAAATTAGACTGAGGTTTTATAAATTGGAAGGAGTATTATTTACCAATTATGAAAGTGGGCCCATTCTTTTAATTTTGTGCCATGCAATGTATAAAATCTAAAATCTAGTTCAGTTCTATACTCCCTTCCCTTCGGTCTTTAATATAAGAGTTAAATAATTAATTTGTAGATATTAAAAAATTATTTAATTAATTTAATCATTTGTAATAAATATATATTTGTTCCTCTAAAATTCTCTCTTTAAATATTTGGAAGGGAAAGATTACCTTTTAATGAAAACCCTCTTAATATACGTTTCTAATATGAATATTTTGGAAAAATTATAACATTTGGAGACAAGGTAGATTCTGATCTTATATTTATGATTAAAGTAATTAAGCTAAGCTCATAAATTTGGGATGGGTGAGACTTGAGAGTATTTTTTTTTTTTTTTTTTTTACATTGGAGGGGTTTAAATTCTTAACCTCTGGACACAACATTGCACTTATATTTTGAATAGAGTGTGTAAATTTAGAATTGTTAGTAGTATAGTATTAGCAATGGTATTGCCGTATTGGTATTAGTATTTCTTAAATAAAATTTAAAATAAAAAGGGAAAATCCCACTTAAAAACCATTAGAAATGTTAAATGACAAAGAGATGATTCCAATATTCATATTACTATAGAAGTGTGAGTAGCTCAGCTGTCCTTTTTCAAACTAAAAGGAATTTATAAAAATATCCCTGGGTAAGTTTTAAAATAAAAAAGAAGAAAGAGCAATTTTTGGCTCACTTTACACAATCCTTGCCATTTTCTTTGGTTATGGTAGCCGAAAATTTTCCTCATGAAAGGTGAGGAAGCTCGCGGTGAGAGAGGAAACTAGGTCGAAACTTGTTATTGTGTAACTGAGGAGGAGGGAAGGCGTTTGTGGAGGGATTTGATTCATGACTTTGTCCTAGTGTGGTTGTCGTGAAGGAAAACGACAACCTCTATAGAAAATAACAAGTTCCGTTATGAAAATAACAAGTTCATTTAAGGAAATGGTAACTTGAGAAAATGAGAATGCAGAAATGGAAGAATTACCACATTAGACATTGACTTACCAAGTTCACATTTAAAAATGACAAATTCTGATATAAAAATGACAGCTAAGATACTCACATCTCCCAATATGAATATTGAATCACTTCAGTGTCATTTAGTATTTGTAATAGTCTCTATATGAGATTTTTCAATTTAAAAAAAAATTATTAAGGAGTTTGGGGCCCATCTAGGTAGCGAGGAGGCAAAGCAACAAGTCACCATCCCTACCTAACTTAACCACTCAGAATATAAGGCCCTCCACCGCCTACTAAGCTACAACGTTAATCTATTTCCCTATTTTATTTACCTTAAAAAGTTTATCAATTATCAATAAACATGCTTTATTTGGTTAATTTGTATTGCAAAATTTATCACATTTTCCACTAATTCAGAGATTAATTTGGAAACTGAAGAAGAATTATGTGTCCGAAACCTTATTTCCTAATTCTAACCTCTTCATTTATATCTTTTCGCCTCTTTCAAACCAAACCATGCATGAAAAAGTTGAAAGTACTGTTGAAAATGGAAACGGTCAAGTGTTTACTAGGCATACTCACACTTCATCCATTGCAGCATTTGTAGAAGATTCACTCAGATTCCTTTCCACCGGCGAAGCCAAACAGTAGCCGAATCTCCGGCGGTGGCGTGGTCATGGAGGTTTCCGCCGTAGGCAGCCTCTGGGATGGCGTCGTAGAGCTGACGAAAGCGGCGCAAGAAAAAGGTACTGATCCTGTGGTTTGGGCAATGCATGTAAGTTCGAATTTGAACTCCGAGGGAGAATCCTTGCCTTCCGTGGATTTCGCCGATGTCTTAATCTCTCACATTTGCTGGGAAAATAATGTTCCCATCATGTGGAAGTTTCTAGAGAAAGCCTTCACGTTCAAGATCGTACCTCCTTTGCTTGTTCTTGCTCTGCTTTCTGTTAGGTTTGTTTTATTATCCTTTGGTTTCTCTATTTTCTTCTCCTTCTTGGCTTGGTTCTTTACATTTGTAAATTGAAGGTGAATTCTGATAAGAGAGAACAATGAATCAAATTGATGTCCCTATTTTATTGTCAGGGTTACTCCATGCAGAAATTTCCAGCCTGGGGCATATAGGTTATACATGGAACTCCTCAAAAGACAAGCATTTGAACTTAAATATCAGCTAAAGCTGCCGAACTATCTAAAGTAAGCTTTTTCTTCTATTTTACTTCTCTTGATTTTCAATTGCTCTTTTGCTTCACCTTGTTTGCATGTTCGAAATTTTCTTTTGCAATGATGTAAAGATTTTTGTTCCTTCTGAGGTTGGCCGTATTATAGTTAATGAACGATGTACTGAACCATCATGATAACTTTCTTAACTTCATCTTTAATGGAGCGTGCTAATGAGGCATAGGATGAGCCCAATAGTATGCGATATATTTCGAGAGGATATTATGGTTATTATTTATCTTTTAAAGCAAAATCTACTCTTATGGACATTATTAAATTCAACAGCTCATGTCATTTTGTTTCACCATAATATACACTCAGTTTAATGTTCTTTGATTTGTTTAATGATGTGATTCGTTTCTTTGTTCAATACTTCTGTTTCTGCTCTGAACAGGGTCATGAAATCTATAGATGCTGTTCTTCATCTTTCTCAGATATTTGACCTGTCACAAAGGGAGCCTGGCGTTTTGGTGGTTGAATTTGTTTTCTCAATTGTCTGGCAGTTGCTTGATGCATCATTGGAAGATGAAGGGTTGTTGGAACTCACTCCTGAAAAGAATTCCAGATGGGAAATAACATACGGGGAAATGGATATAGATAGGCACAGGGACAATGATTTTGATATTAAGAAGAATGAGAAGTTTGAAAGAATGCAGAATGCAAATACTCTTATGGCTATTGAGATGATTGGTCAATTTCTTCAGGATAAAACATGTTCTAGGCTTCTTTACTTAGCCCGCAAAAATCTGTGAGTAATTGTTCTCAAATATTTATTTACAGTTAAACTTCTTCTTTGTTGGTTTAACAATTTCAGTGAAATCATGGATAGTATTTATATGTCCTTTATGTGGATCTTCTTTCATGATTGAAATTCAGCTTAGCACCTATTTTCTATTTTCATCAGGCCTAAGCATTGGCTAAGTTTTGTTCAACGGCTGAAGCTGTTGGTTGCACATTCATTAGTATTGAGAAACTCAAGAACTCTTAGTCCTGAGGCACTTCTCCAATTGACTTCAGATACCAGCATCATTTCTCGAGAATGCAAAACAAGTTCACAGCAAAAGTTCCATAAAGCTACGGCTTTTGATTATCTTTCTTCCTCAGCATCCCTCTGCCACGGTTCCACTCATTCTGCTCTCTGGATTCCCCTTGATCTGGTACTGGAAGATGCCATGGATGGCTATCAAGTTAGTGCAACAAGTGCTATTGAAATAATTAGCAGTAAGAATGAGTACATCTTAGAGATCTGATTCAAATGGTAGATATTATCTCTTAAAAAGACACATACACATTAGATATTAAAGCTTATTATTTGTGCTGTGTAGGTATGGTCAAAACTCTACGTGCGATAAATGGCACCTCTTGGCATGACACGTTTTTAGGCCTTTGGTTAGCAGCTCTTCGTCTTGTTCAGAGGGTCTGAACTCTCTCACTTCAAATTAATTTGTTTTTTATGTACTTTTGTTTCTGTACCCGTAATCAAACTTATTATATATTGTATACTTGTAGGAAAGAGATCCTATTGAGGGCCCAATGCCTCATCTTGATACCCGCTTATGCATGTTATTGTGTATCATGCCTCTTGTTGTTTCCAATCTTATTGAGGAGGAGGAAAGAATACCCAATGATGAAACAAAGAATGGCCCTACAGATCAATGGAAAGAGAAGATTCCAGGAAAGTGCCAAAACGATCTTGTCTCGAGTCTACAGTCATTGGGGGATTATCAGAGTTTGCTTGCTCCCCCTCAATCTGTTGTTGCTGCAGCAAATCAAGCTGCTGCAAAAGCAACGCTATTTGTTTCCGGGATCACAATGGGAAGTGCTTATTTTGAATGCCTCAATATGACAGAAATGCCTATTGACTGTTGTAAGTAATGTTTACTTTCAGAGCCAATAAGGAATTATGGATGGAATGTCAGAAATTTTTAATTGACTTGATGTCTTGGTTTTCAGCTGGAAACTTGCATCATCTGTTAGTTGAGTCTTGTATTGCCCGTAACCTCCTGGACATGTCGGCTTATATATGGCCGGGTTATGTGAATGGACGTATCAATCAAATGCCTCAAGGTGTGCCTACTCAAGTACTTGGCTGGTCGTCTTTCATGAACGGAGCACCACTTAGTCCTTCAATGATACATGCTCTGATTTCTAATCCTGCTTCAAGGTATGATCTACTCTTTGTAACTTCTACATGAATTTGTTTCAGGTTGATCTTCCAAAATGGGTGAAATGAAAATTTCTTTTTACTTAAATCTTCTGCATAAGGTTGCTGCCATGTGGCCTGAAGGTCATGAGTTCAATAGTTTCTCCGCTTGTGGGGGTACGGCTACATACATCTATTTTTCTCCCAAACCTCACCTAGTGGGAGCCTTGTGCATTGGACTGCCCATATATATACTTAAATGTTCTGGTTAATGTTTCGGTCAGGATGAATTGATGTGTTGAAACATGATATAGTTATGTAGGTATAACAAGAATGTCCTTACTTCATTAGTTGAGGTTAAGTTCATGAACATCATGGCTGACAGGTCAAACATACATCAGAATAAGGATTAATAATCTTTTTTGGTTGGAGAATAAAGATTGATATTAAGTTTGTTCTTTTTTGGGTTTTTTGGGCTTTTTGTTGTTTGGTGTTCAGTTTTTCCTTTTTCTTTCCTGAAGCCAGGTATATCAGATGCTCTTTTTTGTAAATTTACCAAAAGGTAAACCAACTGAATTTCTGCTCCTGGATTTCATGGAAGCTTAGCAGAACTGGAAAAGATCTTTGAGATTGCAACCAGAGGATCAGAAGAGGATAAAATATCTGCTGCTAACATTCTTTGCGGGGCATCTTTGATTCGAGGATGGAATGTGCAGGTAATGAAACTTGATAGTAACCTGGGGAAAGTCTAGTAGTTAACTGTAGACTAGTATCAAGCATTTTCCTGTTCTAATTGCATCATATCTCTATTTCATGCAGGAGCACACTGTTCATTTCATTATTAGGTTATTATCTCCACCAACTCCTCTAGAGAACACTGGAGGCAACAGCCATTTGATTAATTATGCTCCAATTCTTAATGTACTCGTTGTTGGAATAGCATCTGTTGATTGTGTTCAAATTTTATCACTTCATGGCTTGGTAAGTTTGATCTGAAATCCTGATTAAAAGCATTATAATCCTGATCATAATTTATATAGTTTCCTTAAACTCCCCAAACTAGTCAACTAGGGTCTTTTATCAAGGACCGGAGGTAGTATTAGTTTTTCCACCAGGAATATATATCAGATAATGATGCAGGGACCTATATTTGTTATTTCCATTATGTGAGGTACTACTAAATTGAAGTTTTAAGCTAATGCAATAGCCAAATGTCTCACCAGGTTCCCCAGCTTGTGTGCTCATTGATGCCAATCTGTGAAGTTTTTGGATCCTGTGTTCCCAATGTGTCTTGGACCGTAAGATCAGGGGAAGAAATATCTGCCCACGCTGTGTTTTCAAATGCATTTATTCTTCTTTTAAAATTATGGAGGTTCAACCATCCTCCTATTGAACACGGAGTTGGAGATGTACCCACTGTTGGTTCTCAACTAACTCCTGAATACCTCCTGTTAGTACGAAACTCCCACCTAGTTTCAGCAGGTAGCATCCACAAAGATCAAAACAGGAAGAGACTATCGGAAGTTGCTATTTTGTCATCACCAAATTCTGTATTTGTTGACTCATTTCCAAAACTCAAAGTGTGGCATAGGCATCATCAAGCTTGTATAGCTTCACCATTGTCTGGTCTTGTTAATGGGACCCCTTTTCATCAGATTGTTGATGGCCTTCTTAACATGATGTTTAAAAAGATTAATAGAGGAAGCCAGGCTTCTGTTACATCTGGAAGCAGTAGCTCTTCTGGAGCTGCAAATGATGATACGTCTATGAGACCAAAATTGCCTGCTTGGGATATTTTGAAAGCTGTTCCCTTTGTAGTTGATGCTGTTCTCACAGCCTGTGCTCACGGAAGATTATCCCCCCGTGAATTGGCTACAGGTACATCACTACTAGCCTTGTGTTTTAATAAGATAAATCCAAGAGAACATTTGTAGAAGGCTCACCATACAACCAACTTTTGGTAATTCTTGATGTTCAAATTTTGTTCTGTAGTCAAGTTTTCAAAATTCTCCTTCATTGATATGTGCAGCAAAATCATGAATACCAGAATATTCTTACTTGTTGTTGCCAGGTCTTAAAGATTTGGCTGATTTTCTGCCTGCATCTTTGGCAACCATAGTTAGCTACTTCTCTGCTGAAGTAACTCGAGGTGTTTGGAAACCTGTTCTTATGAATGGAACAGATTGGCCAAGTCCTGCTGCAAATCTATTGAATGTTGACGGACAGATCAGGAAAATTTTGGCTGCAACAGGTGTTGACGTCCCAAGCCTTGCTCCAGGTTTCCTCTTGCTCTGAACCTAAATTTTTCAAAATATTGAATGGAAGGCATGTTCAAGAACGTAGATTTAATCGTAAATTTCAATATATTAATACTAACTCCAGTCCTTAATATAAAATTAGTTGACTAATTTGCGTAAATTAAGGAAGTTAGTTATGTTAGTTATTTGCAACAATTATAGGTTGGTCTTCCTAAAATACTATCTTTCATCATGATTACCTTTGGATATAAACTCCTTAATGTGTACGATCAAATAGGGATACTTTAGGAAAAAAATATAAATTTGGGGATAACGTGAATTAAGGCCTTATATTTAAGACTAAATTCAATCCGCAACCAGCTTTTATATTAAGGACTAGAGGTAGTAGTTATAATCTCAGTCAATTAGTGTTTTTAGAGATGTGTACCTCCATAAAGCTTTTTCCTCCTACCAATATTATTGCTAAAGCTTTCTGACAAAGGGTCGCTCTTCCACAGGAGGAAGCTCTCCAGCCACACTTCCTTTGCCATTGGCTGCCTTCGTAAGCCTTACCATCACCTACAAAATTGACAAAGCTTCAGAGCGTTTTCTCAATCTGGCTGGCCCAGCTTTGGAGTCTCTTGCTGCAGGTTGTCCATGGCCTTGCATGCCGATAGTAGCTTCTTTATGGACCCAAAAGGCGAAGCGTTGGAGTGACTTCCTTATCTTCTCAGCATCTCGAACCGTATTCCTCCACAACAAGGAAGCAGTAGTTCAACTTCTCAAAAGCTGCTTCTCATCAACCCTTGGCATGAATATCTCTCTTATCTCATCCAATGGTGGTGTTGGAGCCCTCCTTGGCCATGGCTTTGAGTCCCATTTTTGTGGAGGGATTTGCCCAGTTGCCCCTGGGATTCTTTACCTTCGCGCTTATCGATCAATCAGAGATATTGTTTTCGTGACAGAAGAAATAGTTTCCATTATAATGCAGTCAATGAGAGAAATTGTATGTGGTGGGGTTCCAAGAGATGGACTAGAAAAGTTGAGAGCAGCCAAAGATGGCACAAAATATGGACAGCTTTCACTTGCTGAATCAATGACTCGGGTCAAACTCGCAGCTTCACTAGGGGCTTCTCTCGTTTGGTTATCAGGAGGATTGATGCTGGTTCAGTCATTGATAAGAGAAACTTTGCCCTCCTGGTTTATATCTGTTCACAGAACTGAGCAGGATAAGTGTGATGGGATGGTGGCAATGCTTGGAGGATATGCACTTGCTTATTTTGCAGTTCTTTGTGGAGCTTTTGCCTGGGGGGTTGACTCATCATCTTCAGCTTCAAAGAGACGTCCAAAAATTCTGGGCATTCACATGGAGTTCCTGGCAAGAGCACTCGACGGCAAGATATCACTTGGCTGCGATTCCACCACGTGGAAAGCCTACGTGTCGGGGTTTGTAAGCCTAATGGTGGGATGTACACCAAATTGGGTGCTGGAAGTAGATGTAGAAGTGTTGAAGAGACTGAGCAATGGACTGAGGCAGATGAATGAAGAGGAGCTTGCTCTTGCTTTGTTGAGTGTAGGTGGGGTGGGTACTATGGGTGCAACAGCTGAGCTTATAATTGACAACTAAATGTAATAATGTAATATGTAGGAAGCAGCACTTGTAATGTTCATTTGTTTGTTGCCCCAAAGTTGTGCAGAGATAACCTTCTTTTTGTAAAAGCATCGCCCATTAAGAATGAAATATTCTGTAACTATCGCTATCCTGTTAATGTTGAAGTTGAGCATATGACATCAATGTTCCCTTGTCAACCACACATGGTAAGTACTCCTTGTGAGACATTTCTATTTTCAAAGCAGGCACATAGTGAAGCAAAGCTTTATGTTGAGCGTGTATTGTTTTAGGAATGAGTGTGCATGTAGTGTTTTAGGAATGAGGACCATTATTATATCAATCAATTGAATAAAAATCGTGAGAGGACAGAACCAACAATTTGAGTGTCTAAAAGCTAACGAGAACCAATTAGCACTTGGATCAACTAGGTAAGATCATTCCAACTTAACCATTAGTCTCTTATTCGAACTTTGGGTATGCATCCACTATAATTACTCGGAGGTAGCGAGATTTCACCCATTGTGAGCCTACATTCCCACAAATTGGACTAATCAACTGCTAGTTGCACGGGATACTGAGGGAGAAATCCAAAAAAAGCTAATGGGGATGGATCAAACAGAGATTAAGAGATTTCATAAGTTTATTGCAGTTAATTTTGTATTATCCTTCTAATGTTATAGACAATATCTGTAAAGGTGTAAACATCGAGAAGGATGGCTACCACCAGATCATAATTTTCTTTTTTCATACAAAAATGGTTCTGATGAAAAGTCTTACACTAAAATGGGAACTGACGAAAATGAAAACACCATAAATAAAGATGCTGGTGGGGTAAGCAAATCTCAGTATATCAGCGATGATCTCCTTGTCTGTTAGGAGGCACATTGATCAAAGATCTGCAAAAGCCAAGATAATCATGTTAACGAAGCATCAAAGCAGAACTCATATCCAGTAATATTCAAGTTCAATAACAGTCATCCTAAGAAAATCATTCAAGTTCATGAAAAATAACCATAACTACGTTGGACTAGCAAATACTTCATTCAGTACAAAAAAGGGGGAAAAATAGGAGGAATTACAATAAGGTCCCAAGAAAGAGACTTAATTGCCCACAAGTCCAATAACAATTGAGGAGCATAGATTGCCAAGTTTCAGTACAAGGAATGACAACAAGTTTATACTCCTCACTTGTCATTGGGACTTCTTAGTAATTAAGTCCTTTTCTAGGGACCTCATAATAATAATTTAGTGTTTGTAGATCATAGAAGTTTGAATAAGAAAGTTTATGTGAAATGGATCGATGGTATGGATATTCCACAAACAGAGTAATTCATCAACAAAGGTTCAATCTAGAGTTCACAACAAATAAACCATTTTGACAGTTTTCCAAGATAATGACTATCTGATGCCATTGCTTCATTATTTCTTTGTTTTCTTTTTAAGGGGGAAGATCGCAGTTAGCCTCCTGTGAAATTCACACGCCAGCATATCAGAATGGCTGTTCAGATTTAAATCAGTAATCTTTCCAATAAAAGAAGCATTGAAGCCAAACGCAACAACAGATGCCCCAGAAACCATAGCTGGACAGTGGTTGTTGATGCTTTATCTGTAGCCTTTTATTGTCCCTATTAGTTGAGTTGGGTAGAGAAGTAAAGCTAGTTGGAAAAGTAAGGTGGGTAAAATGAAGCAAATTCTAACACACAAACTTCCAATTTAGTACATTGTTCTTTTTCCCTCGACATCCCATATATAGTAGTATTATATACATTAAAGTTCTCTTCCCAAAACATCTTCAAATATTTAAATAAGAATCTTAAGACTCTATTTACTGCAACTACAACTAGAATACATCAAGTAGAAAGCATTTTAAGTTTATCATTTTGAGAATATTAATAATTTTATTTATACTAATCCAATTAAGAGTTCATATTATGATTCAATACATATATGAAATAATGAAAATATCATCTTTTTTTAAAAAGATATTTATATCATATATAAATATATAAAGTATATGGTCTTTTACAAATATACAAACACAATAATTATAGAAGAGCAAAAACTTAAACATAAATTTCATATTTTACATTGATATTAATTAAATTGTATTAAACCAAATTTATGTTGACTTGAATAAAATTGAATTTAAAGATAAAAGCATAAAAAATTATGATAATACCACTTGTTATAAATTTAGGGAGTAGCTACAAAATTATAAATATAATAATCACTCGTAACATTTAAACGAAATTATATTTTTATAAATATAATGAAATATTAAATCGTCAACCTTTATTTACACTGCACTTCACCCTTGTTCATGTAGAATTTCTCAATGTATGTAATGAAACCCACGCAACCAAGTAAGAAATTGGCAGCAAATGAATCTAGGGATTAATATTTAACATCATATCAATATGTGAGCTACTCAAAACAACATAAATCTCATGCACATCAATAGAACAAGTTACAAGGGAATAACTCGGCACACTCAGTAGCACACTGAAACAAAAGAAAATGATGAAGAAAGATTATCTTCCTCCACCCCAGCCTGGTTTCCGAAAGGCTAGAGTCTCTCACTCACAAATACCCACTGTTTGCTCGCTTTACCCCTAAACCCTCACTCCCAACTATATACAACTGATAACTCTCTCTCACACACCCCTCATATAAAGTCCATTAGATACGGGTCCATTAGTATGTCACACAAATCACTACCATGTTATATAAGTCTAAAAAAATTGGAGAATTAGCAGTTTGATACTTTATTGCTTTCGATTGTTTTGAGCGATTTATGAGTAGCGTGACTTACAAACCAATACCTAGATCCTAGACAATGAAGAAGGATAAAAGTTACAATATCTATGAATACCTAGATTCCTAGACTATGAATAGGGGTAAAAGTTACAATATCTATGAAAAGTAAGATATTGTAGCTTCAAAGTCCTAGTTGAGTGATATCAAACTTGTTGTATAATGTACAACATCAGCAAGATCAGTTTTCTTTCCTCCGTGCCTGCCAAAATATAAAATGTTTGCATTTAGCATGCACAATTTAGAAGAATGCACCTATATCGAAAGATGTATAAGCCTGATACTGCATGGGATAGGATTAACTGATGGCTGAGTTGACAGAGTCTACGAGCAAAAGTAATGTCACCCTCACCAACAAGAATTTACCCACAGGCCACAACAACACCAAATAAGAGGGCATGGCTACCGGGGAGATTGACCCTTTAATCAAGCCATGGGCTTTACAGCATGCCAGGTCAGCCCTATTGAAGGGCTAGACAATTGGCCATATACATAAGAAATTATTCAACAGAAGATAACACTATAATTTCAAGACAGAAAAAGTTATACAATGCATCAAATACAAGGGCATATAGATTCACTGCCTAAACAATTAAGAACCTTAAGCTACATTTCTGCATGAGTCTCTCTTACAGAAGAATATTCTCCTAAGGACCTAGCTTTGTAGCTTTAGATCACCAGATAACTACTCTATGACTGTTCAACCATATTCTCATCTTCTCCAAGATGATTGATATAATTGAAAGAAGTTAATAAAAACTTCACACCTACAAAACCGATTTAACACATGCACACGAACTCAAAGTAGCATGCCATTGCCAGGGTCCAATGCCCATCATAAAGAACCTAAAATCCAAAGATAAATGATGCCATTCTATCAATCGAGTAATCAATTATCAATCATGCCTACAAATGAATCCCCACAATCACAGAGAAAAAGAGTGCAGACTTGCAAGATTGAATTCAGAAACAACGTTATTAAACAAAGTCAAATTCACCACGACCAACACTAATTCGTGAACTCATCAAACAGAAACCAGACTTACTTCTTCTGCCGCTTTCCCTTTTTGGGTGCCCAACCCACAAGCTTGGCATTGGGGCATCCACATCGTGATCGGAACAGCAAAACAGCCCGGCCATTGGGCGGCGCCATCCGCCTGAGCTCTGACCGGAGGCACTCATAATCGGGGTTGTCATCACTCCCACCCTTCCATGGCAGCTTATCAAAGTCATCACACCCAGACTTGAGACTCTCCTCCGACTGCAGTTGCAGATCAAACTCCATCGCTTTCTTCAGCCCTCTGCATCCAGGTTTGCCGCACTTTCGCAAAGACAAACCGCAGCAATGTTGCGTCACTAGAGCCGAAACGACGAAGAGGGCCAAAAACCCTAGAACGTAAGGGATCCGAGGGTACTGATAAACCTGTGGCGCGGATTGCGCGAGAAGGATGGAGAGGGAATTGAAGATGTAGGAGAAATAAGAAGAGAGAAGGAAAGCACCGGAGAAAATGACCAGAACGAAGATGAGGAGATCGAGAGTCGCAGAAGGAGAGTGCTTGCAGGGAGACAGATGGGAGTTAGTCGTTGAATTATGAGTATTGTTTGAGGATTTGGGTTTGGGATACGACGATGAAGACACGAGGGACGAAGAAGGAGAAAAGGAGGCGGAATGAGAAGAAGGGGCCATTGACGTGGTGTCGGTGGTTGGGGCGGCGGGGTTCACGGTGCCGGAGCCGGTGGTGGTGGTGGCGGCGTCTAGAAGCTGGCACATGTTAGAGAAACGTATATTATTTTTAGTGAAAATTATTACTCTCTTTGAAATTAATAGCTATAGATTTGATTATATGATACCGAAATTTATGGGATTTGGACGCGCGAATGGCCGATGATGATTGATGAACACAGTAAAGACTAAAGAGACGCCGTGTGAAGGGGCGAAGCTGATTACGTACTTGTACGTATACAGCTTCTCTTTGTCTTCTAAAGGGTAAATGTTAAAAAATACCTATCAAATTGATATATCAGGATTCTAATGATAGTAGTGTTGTGTTGAAGACACCTTCTAGTAAAGAGTTAAAGCAAGTAAAGACATAGACACCAACAATGTCATTGGAACCTTAATCTATTTTATCTAACAACGGGAGAACCCAGATAATCTGAAAATTATCATACTAACCTTTGTCAGGGAATGCTAACTTTGATAAGAAAGATGTTAAATCCAATGGACACTCCGAAATCCACGAGCTCTCTCATCTTTGACTCATACTTTTTATGACACTTTAGGATTCAAACATCTTCCTAACCAAAACTTACAATACTAATCAATATACTAATTTTCATAACTCTTTCAATTGGATTGTGATCTTGATTCTGTTCTAATGTACATGTGCCTCTTGAAGAGATAAGTGCAGAGCATACTTAGAATCTAAGAAGCAGATGATAAGAATATACTAAGAATTCAGGTGTTCAAAAACAAGAGAAGAAAATTAGAAGGAAGTCATATAGGAATACTCTGAAATTTTATTCCTGATTACTTGATGATCTCACACACTAAATACATTTTTTTTTAACAAAAATACTTACCAACTTCTTTAAATTGATAAAATGCCGATCTCCGTTAACCCATTAAGCAGACATTAATTTTGGTTTCGGTCCTTATCTTTCTTCTCATTTTCTCTCATCGGCCCCATCTAGACCATTGATTGGAAAAATTAGAGAAAAATTAAAGTAATATTGTATTAATTGAATGGATAGATCTGATTTAGAGATTATGAAGGATAATGAGAAAAGGATTATGAGAGAAACCTAACTCTTCCCCACTTTTCACGTGTCATCTCTCTCTCTCTCTCTTGCCTGACGCCTCCGGCCACCAACCTCAACACCAAAACATCATCTCATTGAGAGTAGAATGCCAGCAGCCATCAAAGCTATGATATTTTGGTTTAATGCTTTGGTTTCTTAAGCTTCATCGCTTTGTGGGTTCACAAGAGAATTTATGACGTCCGTTTAATGGAGTTAACGGGGATTGACATTTTTGCTCTCTTTTTTCATTACTATTCTATCTCTCCCTTACCCTATTATAAACATAAAAGCATAATTAAAATAAGTTTTTTTTTATATATATATTTATTATTTTAAGTAATTTTAATTGTTTAGATCACATATGTTGATATCAAAGGATAAGAGGAGTAATTATAAAAAGTCAAAACACCAATAGAGTCATCTTCCTTTCAGCACTAGGGGAAAATTTCCAATTTTTCTTTGGTTAAAGTGTAAATTTACTCTAATTTTTTTTGCTAAGAATGAATGTTGTACTGGAAGTTTTTTTAATTTAGGTTCCATTTTGTTCCGAAAATATTAAAATAGAGCAATGTTGGCATTTATAATTAAAAAGTTAACTGTTAACGTCAATTTTTTTAACGATATGGGACAATATTGCTACGTTTTGATACTTGACATTGAATTTGAAAAAACTTATGGACAACATTACTACTTATCGAATACTTCCGAGATAAATTTCCACCTTAACCCAATTTCCTGTCAGCAAGTTCATGTCTTTATCTCATTTATTTACTACTAAATATAATAAGTAACATGTAAAACTAAATTTTATCTTTTTTTGTCTTTCCTATATAAATCGAGACAAACTCCTCCTACTAAGATTATAATATTTCATGTGGCACTAAAAACTTACAAGAATTATTATGCTTTAGTGGACGATATGAATCGGGGAAAGGGAGTGAACCAACAGTGTCATCTTGAGTGATTGAAGAGAAAAAGGTGGGAGTGAATGATTGATTAATGCAAGAGTTGGGTGTGTGTGAATTATGATGAGATGTGAAATTTAGGATTAAGACTAAGTTCGTAAGCTTATAAATAATTTATAAATTTTTTAGATAATATTATATAATAGTATAATATTTTTTTTTTAAAAGCCAGTCCTATAGGCTTGTATGCTAAGCCTTATGAAAATAGGCCTGACAATATATAGGTATGAATATGAGTTGACCTATTCACTAAATATACTAGGCTAGATTTTATGTAGGTTAAGCCGTATGCCTCTGTTAATGGCATAGTCTATTTTCATCCCTACTAAACAATGAGTTCACTATGATCCTTAATAAAATATCTCAATAAACTTTATTTTCTAAATTTATAATTTTTGTCTCAAGGTATCCCTTTGATTGCACATGTTAAATTATTTCCATCCAAGATAATTCTCATATACATGATTAAATAGGATATTTAAAAAAAAACAAAACAAAACCCATATTATATATTAGAATTATATGTAACTAACTTAGCTAATTTTATTAATACTCTCATATTAATTATCTAACTCTTTTTGTCCCACTAGTTATCATATCTTATACTACCTCCGGTTCTAATTATAAGACATAGTTGACTTTGTTTGAAGAGATTAAGGAAGCTAAATAAGTTACTTAATCATTTTATATGTTATGTATCTTTAGATTATATATTAGTTTATTAGTAAAACTAATTACTTTAAAGAACAAAAATAAAATAAAAATATTCTAAAGTAATTTAATTAGCTTCCTTAATTTCTTAAAAAAAATCAACTATATTTTATAATTAGGATCGAACGGAGTATTAAGGATGAGTGGGGATTGCGCTTTGTAGATTGATAGTATGGCATGGGGTAGGATGAATTCTAGGCGGCATATTCCATTTGAAGATATACTAAGTAACAACATCATAATCAAGAAAACCCAGAAAAGGACTTTAACTCGCAACAAAGGCAGAGTTGTCAGAATCAAGGCAGAGACTTTTGGTGAAAGAATGATCTCGTTTCTCTATTTGTCTTTGACGTTTCAGCAGAGACTCACAAAGATCTTCTCAATACTCATCCTACATTATTCTTATCCCTCCTCACCTCTCCTTTCCTATCCATAGGAGTAGACAAGTTCCATCTCAGAAACCCATCCCATCTAACTAGGCTTCCCACGTGTTTCCATTCGGAAAAAAAATTGTGAACAGCTCTTTTAGTTAAGAAGCTTATTTGTTACAATATATATGTACTTTCAATTTGATTTGATTGTAATTCATTTCCTCCTTAAAATGATACCTATGCCACATGTGCCTTTTGAGCAATCTTTTCACTTCAAGTGAATATGAGTCATGAAGATAATAACCATCACATTATGTAATATCCTCATCACTTCATATTTCATTATCTTCAAGACAAGTGAATCGTATTCGCAGAGACTAACTTGTTAGACATATGTTATCCAAATAGCAATGTACTATTATTTAGTATCGACCTTTCGATATAGGTTATTCTCGAATCTTTTTTTTCCTTTTCTTCTCGATCTTATCTCTAAATGGTTCAAATTTAATATTTTCTAAAGCTATTATTATAGTATTTTATGATTTTTTTTAAAAAAAAATTGTGTGTGTTGCAGTTATGAATTGTATAGATCATATTTTAACAGTTTAAATTTATTTATTTATGTTTAAAATAATAGATTTATAAAATATGAAATTTGAACCATTTTTTTAATTTGATGGTCGACATGAGATTCTGAGAAGAAAATAAGATAAAGAATTATGAGAGAATCCAAACACCAACCTTTCACACACACACACACACATATATATATATATTAATTTATATACAATTTTATCCATTAGATATATTTAATTAAGTATTTTAGTGTTTTCTAGTTTTTTTAATAATAAATTAGTTATTCTTGTTTTATCTAATTTTAATTTCAATTTTTCTCATAAATTATCACAACGTGGGTGCATGCGCCCGCATGTGATGAGATTTATTCCATTTTCAGTCATTTTCCATCAAAACTTACTTTTCAAATTATCATCCAAACAAGTTTGAAGTTTGAAAAAATGTCACTTCTGCCATTGCTAATCATAACATAAATCACATCACACTACCTAACTTCTACCCTAACTTAAGTTTTCAAAAGTTAGATAGAAAAAAAGCTACTTCTGCCACTGGTAATCCAAACATAAATCACATCACACTACCTAACTTCTACCCTAACTTAAGTTTCCAAAAGTCATATAGGAACAAAAGCTACTTCTATCACCGCTAATCCAAACGGGCACTTAAACGAGTGACTGATGGTTGGTGGTCCTACTACAAAAATCGTAATATATGATGGTTATTAACTACCATACAATACGGTTTTGAACTGACATATATGTAGGCGCTATAAAAGTTCGGCGCAAATACATTACAATTTCGAACCGTTATTTATTCTGGATCTATTATAACGGTTATAATATAACACCTATTATGTATTGAGGTTTGGTGAGGCCACGATTTTCCCATTGTTGTGATAATAATTAATGGGCACACGTAAACAACCGTTACAATATATGGTAATACTTGCATGATAAATAATCTCATTTTACAATTGTTATTTATTCAGTAACATACATAACAATTTGTATATAAGAACCGTGACTTCTAATAAACTTTAATAACTGTCTCACGTGGACAACTGTTATGTGTTAAATGCATAAATAACGATTTTTATATAATCACCATGATATATGGATACAAGACTCTTTAAGTGAGAGTTTCTGAGACCTCCTTTATATACATAATAGAACAATAGTATCTCCAACACCGTGTGGCTATGCAATTTGGCATAGATCAAGACATTTCAAGATTTGTGAGGAGAATTAATGGCAACAGTTAACGTGTATAAGTGATAATGTACCTGGTGACCTATATATAATTGTGTCCCTTCACAGGAATTAATCCATGGAAAGCAAAGGACTCTAAGGGAAAAAAAATATATATACCTCTATCAAAAAGGGCGGAAGGGTACGCAAACCCTTGAATTCAAGGATTTGCATAACCCTTGCGTCTTTTCTGATAGGGTAATTTGTTTTTTCGCCATCTTCCTTTGCTTTTCAGGCTTAATTATTGAAGAGACACAATGGATGGGTGAACACTTACATTATTATATATGTAGATCAAGAGTGCAATTGATTCTAGCCACAAAGCCTAGAAAATCTTGATTAATCCAAATTGCATGGCTAGCCGATGTTGGAAGTATTACTCTATTATATATAGAGATGAGACCAAATAGTTCAGAAACTCTCACATTGAAGAGTCTATAACTGATCACAATGTTGAATTTCATAGCCTTTAACTTGGTACCACCAGCTCAATAGAAAAACAAGAGAATAACTTTCAATCAGAGTAATATGGGATTTCCAAAAAATAATAACTTCACAACAGTAAATTCAATATGTCATTTGAACTAGTTTATTCATAGAGCTTGTTCATGTATGACTCTTGATACATCTAAATTAGTTTATTCACAGAACTTGTTCATGTATGACTCTCATCGATACACATGAACTAGTTTATTCATCACACCTATTGAACTTTTTGAAGTAACTTCTGAAGACATAGATACTTTAAAAAATGGAGATATTTTTTTCTTAGGGATCATATGTCTAGAAGTTACTTAAAAAAAGATCAATAAAGTAGGAACCTTTAGCCAAAGCATTGGGTTGACAACTTCCTATAATAGGAAATGAACCTTCGATCATAGCAATAAAAGGTTTTCTAAGAAAAACAAAATTTCACAAAAGCAAGTTAATATCACTTTGAATGCTTTATTGTGTTGTGACTTCACAAAAGCACCTCAATCGAATAAGGAGAACTGAGCACCAAAGGAATACGACCCAGGTAGGGCTCACGAACGACGAACAATACGAGCTAGAGCAAGCAAAAGCAACTCTCTCGGCAATCGTTGAGACAAGTGTGAAGGTATTGACCAGCGCGACTGTCACTGAGAAGTAAGACAAATGATTTTATGATAGGGGTTAACTGAAAATGACTCTTGATAACTAGCAAAAAACAACAAGGGTACTAGGGTTATGATGTTGGAGAGTTTCGTTCGAACAGACTATTGGATTGTCGTACTGAAGACTTTACATAATGGTTGTATCGATAAAATTGTTATTTATTTGTTTATATCTATTACGATTCTTTGTTCATAACCGTGAATTATGCTATTGTTTTAACATATACATATATAAAGGTTGGGTATATTAGTTAATAACTTTTTTTTTTAAAAAAAAAGGGCAACTACTACCTAGATAATTACTTTTTTATGTTTTATAAAATAGAGGAAAATATCACCCTCTAGTGAATAGTTTCCTTAGAGATGATTTGAAGTTTGCTGCGAATTTAGAAACTTTTGTTTCAATTCGTTCAATTTGAATGAATCAAAAGTTTTGTAAATTCGCAACAAATCACATATAATCATGTTACTTTTCACTAGAGGAGCGGCCTAAATCATCTGAGAGTATGTCAGGATCATGGTGGCTAACCTCATACTCATCAAGAATGAGATTTTCCTTCCTATTTATACTCGACAAATGTTCAACCAGCCTTCCCACTTCATGGTCAATACGTTTTGCATGTTGTATCATTGCCTCCACTTGAGGTAGAGGCGGAGGTAGAGGCAAAGTTGGAAGCTGAGGTTGTGGAAGAGGAGAATAGGGAGAAGGAGGTGGTGGAGGAGGGGAAGGAGGTAGAGGATGATGATGATGCTGTGGATTTTTTTTATTAAGTCTTTAGCATGACATTTCATCTTGGTGATTGAAAGAACATAGGAGGACGATAAACATAAGAAAATTGGGAGTTTATATAGATTGGAAGTGATAGTTCAAACCATCATTGCACAAATTGGAAATTGACGAGGAGCAATTGCATGTAGTGGTGGGTAATGAAATGTTACTTGGTTCTCATGCTGATCATTGAAGACAAAACAAGCACAGAGTATTCTCATCATAAGCATTGGGAAGGGGAAATGTTTGGACCATTTATTTGACAGTTATTTAAGAGAAATTGTTATGTTGTATTTCTGATATGAAGTTAGACAACAAATCGTTTGTTTGTTCATATAACATTTCATGATGATGTTACCCTAAGAACCGTCATTCTCTTGAGACTATTTATGACTATTACAAAGTGCAACCATTATTTTGAGTAAATACCCTTTTAGGTCCCTGGAAAAAAACACGGACCCCCCATTTTGGTCCCTCACACAAAGAAATGCCCTTTTAGTCCCTAAAAAAGACGAATAAGGGTCGATTGGTGAACATTTTGGTCCCTCGCAAATTTCCAAAAAGCCATTTTTTAGTCCATAAAAAAATCTCATTTTAGTCCCTAGGGACGAAAATGGGGTTCGTGTTTTTTGTCGGGGACCCAAAAAGGTATTTACTCTATATATTTACATGGTATTCTAATAAATGACGGTAATTACTTGAAGGAGAAGGAGAAGGAGAAGAAGAAGAAGGAAGAGGAGGAACAAAATAAAAATCAAAAGTTACGAAGAAGAAGAAGAACAAAGTAAATAAACAAAATAAAAATCAAAAGTTACAAAGATGTTTTAAAAATTTGATGCATCAGTTCTTCATTCTCCACTAACTTGTCCACATTAAAGAAGAAGAAGAAGAAGCAGGAGGAGGAGGAGGAGGAGGAGGAGGAGGAGGAGGAGGACAAAGTAAATAAACAAAATAAAAATCAAAAGTTACGAAGAAGAAGAAGAAGAAGAAGGACAAAGTAAATAAACAAAATAAAAATCAAAAGTTACGAAGATGTTTTAAAAATTTGATGCATCAGTTCTTCATTCTCCACTAACTTGTCCACATTCTCGTTCAAAGAGCAAACAGGAGAGGTAAATTCTTTCAAACACTGGTCCATGCGTCCTTGCTCTTGCAAGTAAAACTTGACCATATGATGGAGCTCGTACGTTGCGACGAGACCTTCAATGCTTGTTGGTGGAAGGAGTTCATCTTTCGAATTTTTTCCAGACGATGAATCAAAAGTTCTCTTGCGTCTATCCATGATGTTTTGTTGAATCAGAAGTTGGCTTTAAGAAGTTGAAATGGAAGTAGAAAAGTGGAGTTCAGTTTTCAAAAGTTTTATATAGAAAGGGTTTTGTGGATTATCAAGTCGTCGCGTCTTTTAGTATTAAGGTCATATTTTATAAATGACGACAATTAATTCTTAAAAACCGTTGTACATAATCAACTACAATATCAATTTAAAATCGTTGAGTATGCTGGCGAAAATACTTTACAGTTCTTAATAACCGTGAACTATTTCTTCCTCGTCCGATAATGAGAATGAGGAAGAGGACACTGTGTCCTTATTGTCCTTTTTATCCTCCTCTTCCTCTTCCTCATCATTGGAGGAGGGAGATGAACGTCGAGTCAAAGTATTATCATCAGTGTAGGGAAGGGGAAAAGTTTCAAACCATCACGGCGTTTGTTGTTTCATGACGGTTTTTTATTAACAACCGTCATTCTTGTGAGACAAAATATAATGGTTACTAATTACCACCTTTATTTATTTTCCTACACTTCTATTAAGTTACAGGTTTTACTTACTAACTGTTATGTATTTCAAGAACTAACCATGTCGCCCCCTCTGTTGTCACCGACGCCTCTGCCCCCTCTGCTAATCCATCTTTGCGCCAAATGATGAGATGATACTAAAGAAAAGAGCATTGGGGAAGGGTCTTGTTGTCATGAAAGAGGTCTAAAGCAAATTACACAATAGGAGAGGTGACTTACTTTAAGGTAGAACAAGAAAGGATAAATTGTAAGAGTTAACAAATTGTGAACTTTTCAGATTTCAAAATTTAACCTTTCTTATTCCTTCTACAGTAAGTTTCCTTACCTCTCTCTTAATTTTCTTTTTGGACCCTTTTCATGATAAAAAGACCCTTCCCCAGTGCTTTTTTTTTTCCTTGTGCCATGTTGTCATTTGGCGGAATAAATGGATTGGTGGAGGGGATAGAGTTGTTGGCGACGGCAAAAGGGGCAACGTAGTTAGGATCCTCAGTACTTGAGTCATTTGTTGCCACCAACAAGCCTTGATGAGGAGGAGGTGGTGGTGAAGGGAGGAGGGGGCGGTGGAGGAGTTCCCTGGGAACTTATAACATGATGAAAGAGATGAGGAGGAGATTGATAAAGAACAGTAGTAAGAATCACAAAGAATAGTTGAGTTTAAATAGAGATCTAACGGATTGCAAAGGGTTATGGGTTATGACTTATAAAGGTCTAACCAAATTACGAAGGGTTATAATGAGTTATGATATTGAAGGTCCGAATGTTACAAGGGGTTGTGAAAGAGTTAGATAACGGTTGTTTCTAAAGATCATTATATTTTGTCTTTGCTGATATAAAAGGTTGGAAGTCAAATTGTTTGTTAGTGTTATATAGCAGTTGCTTCAAAAAAAAAAAATCATCACTTTTTTCATTAAATAAACTATGGTTATTATCTACAACCGTTACTTTTGAGTTTTCGCGAATTCCGCCTCGTAATACATGATAATGTGCATAATTAACCATTACGTTTAAGTGTTATATATCCTTGTACGACCTCCGCCTTGACATACATGACGTTCATTAATTGTAATCATTATGTATTAGACATTTTAAAACCCCAAAACTATAGCCTCTTTTAACAAATACTACTAATTTACTACTCTGGCTATAAGGCGCTGTCTATAAGGTTTTCCTAGTCATTTTCATAAGGAATTTGGTAGTCATAAAGAATATTATATATATTTTTATGTATACCATGTATAATAATGGTAATGAGAGGGTATAAATATGTTGTTGAAGTTTAGTGTAGCTAATAAAGATAATATTGACAATCAACTGAATTTTATGAAAAATTTAATGTTTGTTTAATTAAAAGAGCATGTCCTTACCGAAGTAACAAGCAGGATCAATACTAGTGGCCAAATTAATGTTTTAAGTTGTTTGTATTGACATATGTGAATTAGTTAGGAGTAATTTATATTTGGGTCAAGAATGATATTCCTTTTGATATGACTATCTAACCGGGTCAGATTTAAATTCAAAAATTGTAGGACTCAGTTATGGATAGCTCTCCCAAATACATTTTTTGCATTCACACCGACTCGATTGACCCCTTGCTTTAAAGTGGGCAAAGCCTTTTTCACTATAACCGAAGTGATATGCTTTAATTAAGTAATATTCAATAGTTTGAACCAAGGAACAAAAAACCGCCGGTCACCAAATAGGTCAAGGCAGTGAGTGTCAAAGGGTCTGATTGGGGTCAACCCAGAGTTGGGCCGATAATAATTAAAATAATATATATTAGTTATTTTAAATGAAAATTAAAATAAAGATAAAAATATAAGTATAAAAGTCAAATACTAATAAATATATAATATTGGTAAGAATGAATATGTAAAGTCACACTTACAAATCATATATATTTTAAATACTTTGCTCGCATGTTATGGAAATATTCTTGAAGCATGATTGTAACCGTACCCGCAATTTTAGCAGCACAATTATAGGAAATTTGCTAATTTCTTTTTAAAAAAATTAAAGCAAATGTCAGATTATTTTATTTTAGTTCATTCTCTTTTCATTTAATTTTTTCCCTTTCTTTTTCTTTTTCCTCAACGTGGTCTTAAGGTTTTGTGGTGTGAATATATTTTTCCTTAGCTTATGAAGTTTATGCTTCCCAGGAAAGCAAGCCATGTCGTTAGTAGGGGTTCCCCCCCCCCAGTTACAAACAAGGAAGATACTCTCTCATGTCCTAATTATATGAAGCGTTTTTTGTAGTACAATTTTCACTACAAAAGTGCTCCTATAATTAAGACCGGAGGTAGTAATTTTGAATTCTCTAGGTAAAAGTGTAAAACCATAATAATATATAATAAATTTGCTTACCGGAAGACAAGAAAAAGATGAGGTTGTACTCACGTGATTTCCGGAATATGTTTTGGTGGATAATGAATACAACAATAATAGTATATGGGCCACATGTTTTATGCTTTATATCTTATTAAAAAAAAAATTGAAGGAGCAAGAAGTCACGGGAGAAATGCATAATTGTATGAATTGCCTAATATGTGTGGGTCCCATGTTTAATTATTATTGTTTTTAATGTGTTTACTCTATTATATGTCTGGAGGTGTGTTTATCGTCATCTAATGTTAATTATATTTTACACATGAATGTGTGGATGACAAGATGAGAGCCATATTGATTTAATTAATATTAAATGATGGGTAATAGAAGATTATTGGATCTATTTATATTAAAATAGATATATATGGCCGTGATAAGAGCATATAAATGCATTAGTTGAAACTAATCCCCGCAATTTACGACTTATAGTGTAAGTTTGTACCTTTATTTTATTTTCATATATTCTAATCAATAGTCAAAAGTGTGACACATGATCGCCTGAAAGATGATTGGCTTCAAGCCAAAAGTAGGCACAAATTTGGCCTGGCCAACAGACTAAAAAAATTGGCCTGAAGCCACAAGGCAAATTTGAGTGGCTGATCTATGAAATTAAATATTTGACATTAAAAGATCCCCTTGATTAAATTAAAGGATTGTATAAACCACCGTAAGATGGTTGTTCTTCTAAAAGTTTATTATAAATTGGTGATCTAATTTGCTTCCTGGCAAAGAAGAATATTGTGAAAGAGGCTTTTTATGAATTAATTTTATTGACCTCATGTAGCCAAATAAAACTATGTGATTATGAATATTGTAATCGGGCTTAACTCCATTCCCGTATAAATGAATTTAATTATGACTACGACATATGTGTAAATATGACCAGATATGGTCATTGTTGTTATCATAATTGATTTGAATTTCCACATGAAGTTGAGAAATTTATTTGTTATTAATCTTATGACCCCCGAAGGTTTATGTTTCAATATTATATGACACAATAAGATTTTATATTCGCTGTTAGTAAAGTATTGTCCGTAAGACAATAATTTACGCAGTTTATGTCATAATAAGTATAAAAGCTAATAGTCTTGAAGACTAATTAGCATATTTTGCCCAACTTTATAAGAGACATTAATGTTCGAATATATGGCAAAGATAAATTTGATGATGGCTCGGAAGAGCTAATATTTTTATTTTGTTACTTGAAGGAACAAAATTATTCATTATTTAACGGTGTGGATTACCCTCATTTTAACGTTGTAGATTACCCCTATCTTAGTTCACTTATTTATAAGTACTTTTATTGTTAACATTGTTATTTTAAATAAGTGCCTATATACTTTTGATTTCTTATTTTGAAATGCTATGACCTAAGTCATGATTTCTTATATATGGCGGTAAGCCATATAAATCCAATTTCTAATAATAAGAGCTAAATGGCCGAATAGTATTTGAAAAATGAATATTTGGATATCTCATAAATAGATATCATATATAAAATATATGTTATTGTAAACTTAAGTTTACAAATAATAATGCAAGATTGTAACCTGCAAACTAGAAGTTTGCTAATACAAATCCAATGTTTATCAATGCTACAAATAAAAGGGTGATGAAATGCAGAGAAATATGACAATATTTATTTTAAAGTCAAGGCTCAAGAGAAAGAATAAGCCCACAGTAATATGATGTTTAATTTGTTTTATTTTTGTCATCACATCTCATAAATTTATTGCCATGAGAATCATATGTGTGATTCTAAATCTGCATGATTCTAAGTAAATTTGATCATGAATATCTTCATATGTAATTGGACTGTGGTTATTTTGTGCATGTATAAGTCAATTGAAGTATATTAGTCATGAATCATGAGATTATCTAGTGATGTAATATTATATATTTATTCCTCGAAGAATTAACATAAATTTTTCTTTCAAAGTTTAAAGAATTTGATAGTAATTTTGAATCATAAATATAATGATAGCATGTTTTTATAACTCACACTTGAGGGAGATTGTTAAAAACAAGTGAAGTTAAAATACAAGGGTGAGCTAATGTTTGAAAAGTTAAATAGTTCTCACATAAAGTTTGATCTCCCAAAATGGATGTTGGTTTTTGTTTAATATGTTATGGAAATTTAAATGTTTATGATTGATTGAGATATATGTTACAAAGAACTTGAAGTTTACTATATGTTTCAAAACCAGAAGTTTACCGATACAAATAAATTTATTGTTGGCATGACTTGTTTGATCATCCGAGTCATATATATATAATGCAAATAAAATTATGTATTGACATCCATCAAGAACCAAGATTCTTCACAAATAACCAATATACTATTTAAGTGCTGCTTGTTCTCAAATAAAAATGACTATGTGAATATCATAAGTCATGATTGTAATGATCCGGAAATACATCAAATCAGATGAATATGGGCCCATTACAACCGTAAGTTTGTAAGAATGCAACTCAAGTTTGCAATAATGTTTGAATTGATTAAGCGCTATTTTACTATATGATCCAGTAAATCATGTATTCAATGCTTATGAGAACAAAGATTTCTATGTTGGTATATTTGATTATTGCAAAGATTTATATAAGCCGACAAAAAATTCTCCCCGGATTGGTTTTTGGTCGAACCGACTATTCCATCCGGAAAGTTTTTGAATGTGCAATGATTATAAATCCACTATAATGCACATAGATGGATATAGAAAGAAAATTGGGATTAAATGTTGTGTAAGGATCTCCTCCTTCTTGTTTGTCTCTAAATGGAACAAAAATGATGTTTCTAAAGGTAACAAATGGATTTAGGAGACTTACAACGCATGATTAATCAATTGTGATTTGACATTGTTTTCCCACATGAGGGGAGAAAATAAGCAAATAGAAAGAGATTAATTTAATGAATTATTATTGGCTCATTTTGATCATCGTAAAAAATAATGTGAACTAGAAAAGATAATTCATTTACAGATTTTAGCTAATAAAATGCCAGAAGCATTTACTGACCCAAAGAAAGTGACAAATTCATATGTCCCAGCTGCTAATGCTCCTATTGATGTCCCACGAAGGACAAACTATGATAAATGAATTGATAGCACGCTTGAAGCGTGGTAGGTCCATCTGCTCCAAAGAAAATCCTCGAAAGAGAAAAGGAGCTAAGAATATAGATGATCAAACAAGAGAATAATCAAGATAAATTTATAGCTCGGAGCCATCTCCCTAAGAGATATTATCTCCATATCTCCGTAAGAGAATGTTGTAAGTCCCGTAAGAGACCAAGGTACTCGAAATATGTAAAAATAATGAGATCTCAATAAATTGTTATGAATAGAATCCGATGGGACCGAAATGAAGTCAACGTTGACGACATCTTTGCTTATAATATAGCATATGATGTAATGAATGATATGAGGATCACGAAAGCCAATCCATTAGTGAGTGCCAACAACTGAAAGTATTGGCCCCTATGGAAAGATGTCATTATTGAAATTAAAATATTGGCAAACGAAAAGTATTTGGACCTTGACGCATACAACCCATGATGAAAGACCCGGTGATGCAAAACCGATACAAATAAGTTTTTGCACGAGAAGAAATGAAAAGGGTGAAATCACAAGATATAACGTGACGCTACGTAGTTCAAGGTTTTAAACAAAGACTTGGCATTGATTTTTGAAGAAACATATGTGGATGTAAATATTTTTGTTATTTGATAAGCCTAGCTAAATATAATGGCCAGCTTGGTTTGCATCTAGTGGATGTTGTAAATTGTAACGTCTATTTATATGATTCACTTGATAGTGATATTTATATGAAAGTTCCTGAAGAACTTATAGTGCTGTAAGACATGTCCCCCTCAAGAACTTAATGTGCCGTAAGACAAATCCTCGAAGGATTCAAAGTTGTGGTGCAAGAGTTCTTGACTTCTTGTCTAAGACTAAATTGGGTAGGAGCAAAAAATCTGGTGGTCTAGTATCCCAGTCCGAGCCGATTTGGTGAAGAGAAATTGGCCACACGAATTCTCAAACAATATAAGGCAAACTAGTATAAAGACCCAAATTATTTCCTATATATAACGCCGAGAGTAAGTAGGAAGAAGAAGTAATCCTCTCGGAGATCTATAAGAGAGTTATTGTTGTGATATACATATATAATAAGAAAGGCTCTCTACTTTCTTCTCCAGTTTCTTCAATCTTTTATCCTATATTTTCTTCAGTTTTATAACAAAACCAAAGTTGTGGTGCAAGAGTTCTTGACTTCTTGTCTAAGACTAAATTGGGTAGGAGCAAAAAAATCTGGTGGTCTAGTATCCCAGTCCGAGCCGATTTGGTGAAGAGAAATTGGCCCGAAACAATATAAGGCAAACTAGTATAAACTGATCCTCTCGGACCAAACCGAACTTTGGGCCAAGGCCTCAGACCCATTTGTCTGGTCTAGTTTGATCTAAATATTGTTTTTATTTTTATTGTTGTTCAATATTGTTGGAGATTATTATAAATTTATGATTGAATTTTAATATTTTGTGATGTGTTTTATATGATTGTAAGTATTGATATAGTCTTATTAGGTTTAAATGTTGCCTTCAAAGAAGGCAAAATAAAACACCAAATAGGCTCCGAACTCCAACTAGATTGGATCTAGCCTTGTCTACACTAATGTCTAGTACGGCACAAGTATTATTCAGGCCAGACCTCGAATTGAAGCCAAAACCCAACCCGATGTAGCTAAACTAAACCACGTCATTTCCACTCTCCCTAGAACGCTGTCTCGGACCGTCGCTACTTCCTTCTTCTTCTATTGTAGTGCAAGATTGAGACTATGTTGAAGGGAGAGGAGGCTCGCCGTATGTACCAGGGACGACGCCGTTTCTCCTGTTACTGGGGTCATCTCCTTCGTCTCCCCCCCCCAAAACCTCCATTTCCGACTTGGGCAACCCACACCACCCAGCAGGTTGCCCGAGTCAATACCGAGTTGGACAAATGAACACGGATATTCCCAGGTTGATGCTCCCCCTGTTTCTGTCTCAAACCAGACCGGACTGGTATCCAGCTTTCCGGTCGAACCCGCCGGTCCGGTAATTCAATCTCTTTGATTAAGTCAAAATTTTAAATATACAAGTCGTTATAATTAAAAGGGGAAAAAGACATCATACACTGATAAGTGATAACAATTCTAGAAACAGCCAGCCAACCAGCCAGCCAAGGAACACGTCCTGTCTCTGATCATCTCCACATGAAACTTTACAAGGGGATGTTGACACGCAGTTTCTGTGTGTATTCTCAGTTAGTCACATCCTGAACTAACACAGATCAGGTTTCTGTCAACCACCAGATTCAATCTTCTTTCACTGTATAGCACTTCCCCCCAGTTCACACCAGTCTGGACCTTTCTTTTCTCTCATTTCAAGAGCCTATTCATAAAATCTCACAAACTTCCAACTCAGTTGAAACAACCTGTCCCCAAGTTGGCTTCCATGTATGTCATCTTCACTGGCCATTGCTTTGCCTCTCAAGTGTCTCAAATTATCTCCCTTTATATACACTACTTTAATCATTAATATAGAGTTATATAATTAATTTGTGAATATTAAGAAACCATGGTCCAATTCACAAGGCAGAGTGAGAAGGTTTTTTTTTGTCTTATTTACAAGTCACTTTATTAATTTTTATATAAATTAACGTACAATTTTATCATTCATTTGTTATTGTATAGACTTTATTCCTGTGTGACATTATGTATATTAAAAAAAGGTAAAGTTGAATAGTTGTTAAATTTTAAAATAGAATTAATAAAGTTTAAGTTTTCTTACTTTGTGAAATATGCTGAAAGTGACTTATAGATAGGATTAGAGGAGTAAATTAGTTATTTATAATAAATGGGTATTGGTTTTTTCCTAAATATCCTATTTAATCATGTGCATTGAAACTATCATTGATAAAATAACTATTTACTATGTGCAATCAATAGAGATGCTTTGGAGCAAAAGATATACTCTCTCTGGTTCTAATTATATGACATATTTACCTAATTTTTGAGAGATTAAGGATAGTAGTTAGATTAGTTAATTATATTTGTTTTCCCAATATGCCCTTATTTAAAATTTATAATGGCATTTAGTTACTCTGATTATCTGTTATTTGTCGGACCTCTCCTACTTCACACACGCTCTCACATAGTCCAACGTCATTGATCTCCCTCAACAACTTCCGGTCTGCTCTTGGAATTTGAAAGTATAATTTAATAGTGATGTCATTATTAAATATGACAAAAATTGCTTAAAATTATTTTATTAAAAAATATACAAAAACAGTAGAATTGAGATGTATGTGTCATTAATGAGTTGCAATCATTACTCACTTTATAAAATATATAAGTGCATTATTAAATGATTATTATGTTTAATTATTATTGAGAAAGTATCAATAAGGATATTTTGAAAATAAATTGACAAAAATTAAAACTTTATCCTTTAATTAAGACTAGAGGGAGTATATATTTTGAACCAAAGTAAACCCTTTATCTAAATCTTATATTAGGCATTAGAGGCTAATAATATGGGAGTATATCATAAGACTAATGATGAGTCCACTGGTCCACAAAGATAAGTTGGATACTTACAAGATCTTATCTTTGATACTTTATAGTTTAAGATAAGGTGTATGAGCTTTTCCATGACAATCTTTCCAAAACAGTGAGACATTATTTGACAAGCTTGTAAATCACATGCTTGAGACATGGCTCAAAAGGGGGCTAACGTTAGAGCTCACGTGAAGTTCTCGTTTACTTTCTAGCGGGATTAACTAAAAAACAAGCAACATCCTTGTTTGTTTCCCTTTGAACTCGTAAAACAAGTTAAGGTCCCTCAGGTGGGATAAGGATTATGATGTGAGGTTTAAGGACTGTTTAAGATAAGGTTGGGGTGTTGTGTACTTGCAAAAACCACTTTAAGATATTGAAGACAATCACCAATGGCCGGCATGATTTGACGAAAACACTATGTCTGAGTTGAATTTGAAAAGAGAGAGCACATGAGGTTGATGTGAAACTCATGTACATGTGGAGCCTTAAGATGATCCAAGATCAACATATATATACAAACACACACACACTCACGCACACATGTATCTATATATAAATTCATGTTTTATAATTTGTGCCTGAATTGAGGCAACAAGCTTTAGGTGGTACTGCAATTAAGAGAGTCATGGGAAAAAAGGGAACAAGGTTTGCCAAGTGGAGGAAGATGATAAGGCAACAAAGAGGGAAGCTTTATATCATGAGGGTGTGTATCTCTATGCTTCTTAATTGGCACAAGTACTCTGAGTCTTAAAACTAGAAGCACTCAAGCAAGTACTCTCTCATGCTCAAGGTGTCACCTTTTTTAATGCTAGCTACATCTTTGAGTTAGTTATTATTCTATTTGTCTTTTGTACACCAGCTTGTATATTCACAGTTTTTCAATGTAAAATTGGGGTTTCCAAAGGAAAAGAAGAAGAAGAAAACCCCAGAAATTATTAGATCTTCCCCCTCTCACTCTCTGTTTTTGTGTCTGTTATTTGTGTTGACTCAATTTTCAAACATGTGCTAAGTGAAAAATAATACTAGTATCAAACTAATCAGTTCGGTGAGATTCCTTACACGTGTGTGTGTGTGTGTTCTGATTTTGAAATTGAACTCGCTCAAGCTAAAGCAGGGTACTTCTCTGTAATATCAAAGCCTTAATAGAACTTGTAACCACATTAAGTGATTATGCACGCTTCATGATAATAAAAATCCTATTTTGTTTATGTAATCGTAACAAGCTAAGTGAACCCATACAAAACATCCCGAAATTTGGGGACCCATGTGCGTGTTTTGGGGAATATAGTACATGGAGAGGGTGAGAAGGGAAATAATGTAACACGCCTTATAGTTATATAGCTCAAAAGAGACAGGTTTGGCAAACATAGCTGTCAGGATGAGTCTTAAGTAAGTCCTTTCATGGTTATTTGTCAGGGAAGCAATTTTGATTGGGACATCTTTGTCATCTTCGATCCTTCCCAGAAGCTACCCCACTTTTAACCTCAAACATTTTCTCCATGTCCTTCTTCTGTGTGTGTGTCTATGCCTCTACACACACACAAACAGTTAGGGCATCAAGATATATAGATATTTGCATTAGTCATGGCAAGACACAGGTTAACAGTGAGAAGTCACAAACCTCAGTTATGGCATAGATGTTCAAGGTACTTCCAGGAGCAGAAAACTAGGTTTTATATCATTTGGAGGTGCACAGTGATGCTTGTAGGGTGGAAAGAGAAATTTTGATGGGAGGGATAAGATGTACGAAGAGTGTAGAAGGATTAAACTACAAGATATACTGCACCATGTGGCTCTGGTACTGAACATTCTTACTCTACTAGCATGTTTTTGCTTTTACTTTGGATTGTTTCTTTGGCTAAGATGTGTTGGTGGTTGTGGAGGAACTTAGGATGGTTTCATATTGTCAGGAAGCGTGTACAGTAGAATTTTTTCCCCTTAATCTTACATGGAACTTTAGCCAAGTCATGTAAATTTACTTTGTGGAAGTGTCTGTCCTATAGTCATGTGTTAGAAAAGGTTATTGATGGGAAATGAGAAACCATTCCAATAGCAGTCAACTATCTCTTTATGCAGTTTTACTATCTCACAAGAACGAGGTTCACAGTTAACAGAACCCGAAAAGGGGAAAAAAGGGATTTACAGATAAATTATCATGAGATTTCCATTAACAAGGTACAAGAGTGAAAAACTAGAAATTATATACAACTGTTTTCATGTTTTCCTTTTACCTCGGTAAGTATGTATATTTATTCACAGGAAATTCGATTCCAGATCAGAATTATTCCCTTCCCAGTTAATGTTGCCCAAAATGTTGTGTTTTGGTAATTAAAAATACACACACATGAATTTATTCCCTTCCAAAGAGAAAATAACAAAAATGAGATCAAACTGCTAACGAATGCTCCTAACTTGTGTTTTCCTCTCTCTTTTTTGGAACATATGTCACCAACACAAAAAGCAGCCCCAAAAATGATAGGAATCGGACCAAACCTCAGTAATTGGAACAAACTCATCTCATCTCCTATTCTCAGGAGGCTCCTCAGCAGAGTTCCCTTGGAACCTTGAAACATTATTTTCATCTTCAGTGGATTTTCTTGGTGTACCCCCTTGCTTAGTTTGTCCTCCCTGGATGATCAAATCACAGATTATTGATTCCACAATTCATACCAGCCGCAGACTTGTATATAGAAATTAATTAAGGTCAGACAAAGAAGAAGAAGAAGAATGTGATGACGCGGTATTTGTTAATACTTGGAGTTGTTTCAGCGAAAAAGAAGGAATATGATTCAATTAACGGCTTTGAGCCTCTCTATGACAGGAAAGAATGATACAGAAAAAGGAGGTAGAAAAAAGTTGCCTCCTGAATCTTATTCACCGGCCAACTTTCCTTCCACATCAATGACTGCTAAGTTATTAACAAGTAAGCAATACTCCTTCCGGTCTTAAATATAAAACAAAGTTGACTTTTTTGGAGAAATTAAGAAAGTTAATTAAACTACTTTAAAATATTTACATTTGTCATTTTTTCTCCAAACTATTTTGCCTAACTTATAAATTGATATATAATTTAAGGATACATAAATTGATATATAATTTAAGGATACACAACATACGATATGATTAAGTAACTTATTTAACTTTCTTAATCTTTCCAAAGTCAACTCTATCTTATATTTAGGACCGCAAAGAGTATTATAATATCAATGAGACTAGTTCAGGTGGTAAGGATGAGGTTATAATATCAATGTGGGTAAAGATCCAGGGTTTTAACCTTACGGACGGAAAAAAAGGAAGTAATAGTTATAACAACTGACAAGTAATAGCTAGCCTCGTGCTAATTTGCTTAACAAACTACGGCACAAAAGAAACATGTCAGTAGTATAAAGTTGTATAAGCAAGTTGGACAGGATTAACATCCATGATCCAACTTGAGGGGGAGTGTGAGAATATTATGCATTTATTATTATCTTATTATTATATTAGATATAGATATATTATATCATATCTTATGATTAGATATAAGTATATTATATCTTAGGATATTTCCTATTATATTTCAATTAGTTTGATTGATTTTGATTTGATTAAATTCTATGAGATTCTAGGGTTAGCTCTAGGTTTGCCTATATAAAGGCTTATATGTCTTCTTTCTTGTTTAGAGATTAAGAATAATATTTTATTCTCTCAAGTTCTCAACATGGTATCAGAGCTAGGGTGTCCGCCCCTGGTTCCCTGAGTTTGCGTCTGGGTTCGATTTTCTGGCTGAGTGCTCTGTCTAAACATAAACAGTGAGAGAGAGAGGAGATATTTCACATTTTGCCACGTTTCGTTTCTCGGTACACGCGCCATCCCATCGTTCTCTCTGTCCTCTGATCGGCGTCCGCCGTTAATTTGGTGGCCGTCCGACGCCTCTGTGACGGCGCGTGGTGTACACGTGCTTTGCCGGCAGTGACGCTGTGACGGCGCGTGGAGGCGCATGGGAAGTTTGTTTCGCCTGAAATTTCTTGTTTCGGGCTTCTCTTCTCATTTCCGGCCATTTCCGGTGATTGTTGCATCTTTCGATGAGTGTTTGAATTTTCCGGCGAGATCTCTGGTAAGAATTTCCAGATTCTAGCGACTTCATCGTTTTCTGATTATGGAGCACAGCTAATATTCAACCCTATTATGTTTCCGGCACAGTTCTTCATCAACATCATCTTTGGTGGTAGTTCCTCTGTCATCGTGCCTCTCATCTCGTCCGATGACTGGTCCCGTCGTCGTCTCCGGCACAATTCTTCATCAACATCATCGTTGATGGTAGTTCCTCTGTCATCGTGCCTCTCATCTCGTTCGACGATTGGTCCCGTCGTCGTCAACTCGTCCGACGACGTTCTTCATCAACAACCCATCTCCTCTTTGACACTGTCATCGTCGTCGAGGCTTTCATCATCGTTGGTGGTAGTTCCTTTGTTATCATGCTCCTCAACTTGTAGTCGTCGTCGTCCTCAACTCGTCTGACGACTTGTCGCAACCGCTGCCCATCTCTCAACGTAGTCGAGTATTTGCTACTCTCTAAATAGGCCTCTGAGACTCAAGAAGTACAAGCTTAAAGGGGAGTGTCAGTAGTATAAAGTTGTATAAGCAAGTTGGATAGGATTAACATCCATGATCCAACTTGAGAGGGAGTGTGAGAATATTATGCATTTATTATTATCTTATTATTATATTAGATATAGATATATTATATCATATCTTATGATTAGATATAGGTATATTATATCTTAGGATATTTCCTATTATATCTCAATCAGTTTGATTGATTTTGATTTGATTAGATTCTATGAGATTCTAGGGTTAGCTCTAGGTTTGCCTATATAAAGGATTAAAGGCTTATATGTATTCTTTCTTGTTTAGAGATTAAGACTAATATTTTATTCTCTCAAGTTCTCAACAAAACACATGGACACCATTAAAAATGTAAGAAAAGCAATCACTTACTGCTGCCTTGAGGGCAGTCAATCTCCGGATAGATGGACTACGTGCCATCGAGGAAGCAGCAGCTGCGGCAACCACCCGTATCCTGGAAAATAAAATGTATAAAGCTTTTTAGTAACAAATCATGGAGCATTTTGATTCAGAGTTGCAGCAGTTTCATTCATCTCTGCAACATTTAAAAGGTTGAGCTCTCTATTACCTCTTGTGCACATCAACAAATTCATCCGTTTCATCTACAATCTCCTCCTGCATTGTTAGATTATGGTCAGTCTTGCAGGGGTGAAAGGGATGACTACAGGAGGGTATGAAGGAAAATAAATGTGAAAGAGCTGTAAATTACTTGCAGAAGCTCTTCAAATACATCTTCCAATGTGATAATACCTATCACTTCATCTTCAGCATTCACTGAAAATAGATCATTTGTTGTGGCCTCACCCGAAGAAGTTTGGTAGGTATATGGAGAATTTGAGTGCTGGTCAATGTCTACAACAATTTCTGACTTTTGATTCATCATTAGTAAAGGAGTGGTCAGCTGTGAATCCCCAACATTACTTGTGTCTTCTTCACTCTTCTGTCTCTCAGATATTGCAGGAATCATCTTGTCTTTTCTTCTAACCTTTATAACAGCAGCCATGTGACTGCTACCCTTTTGGAATTCATTCAGTATATCATAAAGAGGCATATCTGATGGAACTCTGCAAATACATTCAAGTACACAAACTTCAGATATTTCACAATCTTTTCCAGAAAAGGAAATGACATGATAAAGTAATAAAGATAAGCATACCTTGGAACTCTTCGGATGGAAACAGCACTAACAGGGGTCTCTGTTTCTGGTCGTACAGTGAGAAGATTTTTGACCTAAACAAATTCAGAATGGGAAGAGACAATCCAAAACTTAATAAAAGGGAAGTAAATAAAATTAAGTCAAAATATGCAAAATGGGACACTTGCCAGCAGAAGCCCAATAATATTCTTTGGATGTCCTGAGTAGACAGGAACTCTGCTGTGTCCACGAGCAAGAATTTTTCCCATTACCTCCCTGCTTGTTTAGATGGAACCACAAGAGTTCGATAAAGAATATAACTAAGAGAGAAATTGAATCCATACACATTTTGGAAGGAAGAAGCTCTGGTCCATATACCAGTTTTTTGTCAAGCCTACTTTGTGAGAATGACTTTAGATATTTTCCACATGTTCCAGTACATGGTGAAGTTGAAAATATCTTACCAGAAACAAAAATAATCCTCAAAGAAGAAGCAATGAATGCCTCTTCTAAATGATAGGAAAAAAAATTCTGGAAAAAATTTGAATTCCTGTTTATAATATACAAAAGGCTGCCTCCTATAATCTGTGATAAAAAAAATGTTACTCAATTGTCAATTAATTAGTGTCAGTTTTCAGTGGTAATTAATTAATCTTGGCAGGCTATTGGTCAAACACTGTTTACGCCTTGTGTTTGGATTTCAAGAGATAAAAACTCATAGAGGTAGAAGCGTTCATGAAACTTACCAGTCTAACTTTGAATTAACATCCAAGGAAAATGTTGATTCAATAGGAGTCATGGCCTCCTGAGCAGTCTGTTTATAGACAAAAATCAACTTCAAAGTCCTGCTGCAGAGACTATCATGTCTTACAAAGTCTATTGAATTGATAACATAACAAAACAACGACTATGAAATTGATATAAGAAGTTGCAGGTTCACCTTTTCGGTCAAATCTAGAGCACCACTAATAATTGTTGTCTCATCATGCGTGAGTTCACCACCTTTCCCAGCCTAAAGAACAAAATTCAACATCTATACATTTATTTTTTAGATTTGCAATGGTAATATCTGGGCAGCTTCATCAATCTTGACATATTGGCTCTACAACACAATTATTAGAATTTGATTGATACATATGGTGTTTCTTGCCTTACCTCCTTACCGTGGATGGAGACAAGAGCTTTTAACTGGGCACGCCTAAATAAAGCCTCATTATGTCCCAATAAGTGATCCAGGATCTGAAACATATGTCAGTGAGAAAAAGAAACCATTAGGGGCATGATTAAAATAAAATTCACTGTTTCTTATCTAAGAGTAAGAGGAATTCTTCCCTCCCAGGGAAGCGATACAACTGTAAAGGAGTTTTCTCCATAATTTTTATGACAGAAGAAGCACTCTTAAGCTGACAATCATTTCAGAAAGCAAATCAAAAGGCTTGTGACCATAATTCCAGCCAAAAGGCATGCCTGTAATATTGCTCAGATACTGACATACTGAAGAGCTCTCCTAAACCAAATCACATATACATATCACCACAAAGGAAATTATAGAAGACCTTAACTGGTATACATGTGAAATATCTTCATGACATATTTCCATCTTCAAGTTTCATGAAAATATGTCGAGTCTGTTTAGTTATATAATGCTGCCACATTAATTGTCCAAAAGATTGGTTCTATAATCTCTTAAGGAAAAATCACCTTTGCAATGGGATAAGCAATGGGATAACAGATTGTCATTAGAATTCGCACAAGCCAAATGACATTTGAACCTACAGCAAGACCATATCGAGTACAAATTGCTTGTGGGATAACCTGAAATAGAAGAGGCAAAGTTGATAACATATTAAAAAAGAATTAAGAAAAACATTCGCAATTCCTTTATTAGCAACATCACATACCTCTCCAAAACAAAGAACAAAAGTAACTGAGAGGATGATAGCAACGTATTCATTAAATATCCTATCTAGGTATATTGGAAGGGCCTGCAGATTGCAAGTGTCAAAGCCTTCAGGTGCTTGAAAATTAGGTAGGATATATAAATCAGAAATAAATTAAAAATAAATTACTCAGTAATATCTGACATCTCAAAAGCAGATTCAGTATTAAAGCAGTCAATTATCTAGGTCATTTTCAAACATTATTTCGCAAATGCCCAATGCAAGAGGAATATATAAAACGTTCCTAAACATAATATCCTTTCAAGAACAAAGAAGTCAGTAACTGTTTGCATTAAAGTGAGAGACCAGTCCGTATCAAACAAATTATATTACAGAAACATAGAAAAACTAGATCAAAATTATGAGCATAATAATTTGCACGATTCTGATACTAAGCTACCAAGTTCTAATATCAGTTTCATAATTAACAACCTTCCCCAACGCCAAAAACACGAGACATCACGCAACCGTAACATTGAAATTGGGTTACCTCCATGGCTACGGCATTGCAAAGCAGGAGAGTTACAAGAAGCTGGTGTTGCTTTTGAACCACAGGAAGGATCGTGGCTAAGCATATCGGAACCAAGAAAAGAAATCAACAAATCTTTACAATGCATTGATCTTGACAATCTTAAAATTCAAGACAGAAAATATATTGAAAAGGGAGGGAACATATCAAGAATTGGAAACTATATGATCCGGAAAATGGGATTGAAGAAGAAAGGGGGGAAAGAGACGACCGACCTGCTTGCATTTTCTCAGAGGGAGTACCGCTGCACTGAAGAATCTCAAGGTCGACGACGCTGAGAGACATGAGACCGAGGGTGAGGCCGGACATGATTCCGGCGAAGAGGACGAGGAAACCGGAGAAACCAGCGTAGATGAACCACCAGAGGGTTCCAAAAGGTATGGATTCCGAGTGCCCAGACACCACATTCAGCACATGCATCGCGTTCTTCAATTGTTAGCGTCTTACTCTTTGTCTTGTTGTTCTTCGTGCTCGTCGACGACTTGTTTCCGAGCGAAAAAGTGAGAGGAGCAAATGTGGTAATTGTGTTAAGAAGAGTAGCGGCCCCATGGTTTCTGGGAGGAGCAAGGGGGTGGGATCGTCTCCTTCAAACACGTAGCTATCTCGTCATTACTTACGGAGGACCTGCAAACTCAATTATTGTCACAGTCCGACCCACGGGAATATAGTTTTGTCAGGTTATTAATACGAGTAGGTCCGGATCCTCTCATCATCACCCCTCTCATTATTCCTCATCATCACCATTTGGATCATTCAAATCTTGATCCAACGGTTGATTTTTTTTTTAAAAAAATATTTATTTTTAAAAATATTTTTGACGATGAAAGATTCTACCGTCCCGAAATCTGGATTAGACGGACAATCTGAGACATCAAAATGTCCGGGTAGAGATGGGGAGAGGGGCTGCTGGGCAGAAAATCCTCTCCCTAATACAAGTCGTGTCCTAATTTTAAATATAAGAAAGTTAATTAATATTTCTTTTGAAATTAATATAAGATATTTTTACCTAATTTGATTTTATTAAAGAAACTAGTTAACATAAAATGTATTTTTTAAAAACAAATTAGTCATATTCATTAATTCTCTCGTTTTATCTCGATTTTATTAGTGTTAAGGGAATATCAATAAAGATAAATTAAGGAAAAAAAATGACAAATATAAAAATTATGTCATATAATTATGATCAAAATCAATTATCTAAATAAGTGTTATATTAAAAAACAAAGGAAGTATTTTTAATAAGATTATATGCATTTTTTTAATACTTTTCACTTGAGGACCACAATTCAAGCGACAACTTCTCACTTATCAGGGAAAGTCCCATGTTACTCGGCCAAAAGCCATGAGCTCTTTATACAACTCTTCACTCATCCCACTTAGGAAATGGCGTCTAGTAGCTCTGCTTTCTCTGGTTCTAAAACTCTGGTCACTCCACCTTATGTTGAAGAGGAGGATTTATTAGATCGTAGCTGTAAGAAAATCAAGAATGGAGATCAAGGTAATGTTGATATTTTAAATGCTCAATGGCCAAAGCTTGTTTCGAAGAAAACTGAGTTTGCGCAAGGGGCGGCGTCTTTTGTCGATAAGCTGAAGGGTATTGCTCAGGGAGGAGTGAGAACCACTACGGAGGTGAAGTTAGGAGCTGGAGACGATTTATCAGATGACTCAATGTCAGACAATGAGGGTGATTGTAAACAATGCTGTGAAATAGTTGAAGATCCTAAAAGGAATTTTCCAACCTTTATCTTCTCTAACAAGATGAAAAAGAGAATGTATAAAGCTTGAAATAATTCGATCATTATCAAACTGTTAGGCCAGAATATAGGTTACAAGGCGCTGGAAGCGAGAATCCAATCTCTCTGGGAAAAACGTGGAGTAATCAGGTTGATCAACATTGGGCATGGTTATTCCGTCGTTAAGTTGTCAAATAGAGATGATTTTCATAACACTCTAACGGGAGGACCATGGATGATTTATGATCACTATTTGATTGTTAGACCATGGGAACCTAGGTTTAACTCAGCCTTAGCGACTATAGATAAAGCAGTGGTATGGATTCGTCTTCCAAGTATCTTCCTGGAATATAATGACAAAGAAGCTCTTACGTTCATAGGCGATAGGATTGGTGAGACAGTGAAGGTTGATATTAATACATCTTGTAAACTTAGAGGACACTATGCCCGTTTGTGCGTGCTGGTGGATTTATCTAAACAACTTATATCCGGCTTTGTAATTGATGGGAAAGACTACTATATTGAATATGAAGGTTTACACATCATGCTCTGTTCTTGCTGTGATTTTTATGGTCATAAATAGGAATCATGCCCAAGGAAAAAAATGCAGAGTGACATCCTAGAGGGCAGGCAGACATCTGAGGGCTTAAATGGTGATAATCCGAAGGTTCCAATAAATGAAAATGTTTCAGACCAATACTGGAAGGTTGTCCAAAAGGTCAAGAGACCACAAAAGAATAAAGACAAAACAGGGGAAACTCTCCGACAAGCTCCGACTGGTTCGCGGTTTTCTCTACTTGCTAATGAGGACAGTGAGGTTCAGCATGATGAGCAAAATGCCTTGGATGAGGCACTTCGGCAGGAATCAGTGGAGGGCTTGGTTTCAAAAAATTGGAATCTACGAATGATGCTTTTGGCTGCAAACTCGCATGGAATTTAGTGGCGGGAAATGGGGGATTATGGTCTAATGTGCTTTTTCAGAAATATGTTAGGAGGAATGAGCAATGTTTTTTCACATTCAAATCTCAAGATTCGTCTTTATGGAGATTCATATGTCAACAAAAAGCTATTGTGGAGTGAGGTATCAACTGGAGAGTTAGGAACGGTGCATCTGTCTCCTTCTTCGAAGATAGTTGGCTTCTTAAAGGGTCAAAGATACAGGATCATTGTATCAGGCTTGTATCGCAGGAAGAACAAAACAGCAAGGTTATTGACTGGTGTTTCGATGGTTCCTGGGACTACTCTCATCTGGTTTCTATTGTATCCAGCAAAGTAATTCAGCGCTTAATAGTTGTATTACCCCTTATGGCTGGAGCTGGTGAGGATGTGATGCTTTGGAATAGCTCTAGTAATGGAATCTTTTCTTTTAAGTCTGCGTATTATCTGATAGAATCACCACCGGATAATCTATCTCACCCATGTTTTAAGCTCATTTGAAAGTGGCTTGGGGCAAAACAAACCCAGGTTTTCCTTTGGCTTGCATTCCATAACCGTCTACCAACCAATGATTGGAGAAGTAAGTGGGCTAATTCCTCGCCTCTTTGTGGTTTTTGTAATTCCTAGAATGAAACAGTATTACACATCCTCCAGGATTGTTCATATGCTGAAAGTTTATGGAAGAATTAATTCATCCGAGATTTATTACCTGTTTCTTTGCTGCAAATTTGAGAGATTGGATTCTGCTTATCTTAGGAAAGAGATTGGAGTGCATTCTAACTCCAACTGGAATCAAATATTTGGAGTGGCTATTTGGAAATTGTGGACCTGGAGGAATTTGACTGTTTTTAAAGCTAATTTTCATAAACCTGTATCCCCCCAGAAGGCCATTCTGAATTTGTGGCATTATTATACTCTCAATGACTCATCTCTGTTGTCACCAACATCTAGCCCGATGGACCACTTTGCCTAGAAGGCTCCCCCGGTAGGCTGGATTAAGATTAACGTGGATGGCGTCATATCATCTTCAGGACGTTGTGCTGGTTGTGGAAGGGCGTTTCGAGACTCTGATGGAAAGTGGCTAGCAGGTTTCTCATCTCATCTTGGGATGTCCAGCCCTTACGAAGCGAGAGAATGGGCGATCTTGAAGGCACTGGAACACGCTAGGGGTATCCAAGCCAGTTCGTTCATTATCAAATATGATTCTAAGTTTCTGATTGATTCCCTAAACAGACAAGAAGTTGATAGTTCTCAGAGTTTAGTTGCGATGAAGATCAGAGAGCTCTTGCAGATGAATTGGACTATTCTACTGTTCTATATTCCCAGAGACTATAACCTTGTGGCTGATAAGTTAGCTAAGAATGGCTTATCCTCTTCCTACTTTTTGATTTGTGTCCTCCCTTTCTGAGGACCTTAGTTATTTATGATTGTATGGGATTTTATCCCCCTCTTTTTTCTTTTTAAAGCAAAGGCTCTGCCTACTCTTATATCCAAGAAAAAAAAAATCTTCACTCCTTTCTTTCAATTTCCATAATTTTTCTTTTATGATTTTTCCATTGTATGTTGGGATCATGTTTGATGATGTATACTATAGCATTTATTGGCAAATCAATAGCTCGATCTCCATTAAAAGATGTGCTCATGTGCTACATATTGCCCCCAATCCAATTACCTCAAGTGCCTATCAAAATAAGTGGGGAGAATCACTTATAAATATCATATGAAATTCTGAAATCTCTAAAAGTTTATTAACATTTATAAAGAACATAAAGGTGACTGGGACCAAATTGAGATTTTAAAATGTTGATGAATTTATCATTATATCATCTCTTCCTCCTCTTCCCGCTGCCATGACAACACCAGGAGGCTTGCTAGCGACGATGAACAGGTTCTATTCTTCTTCAGAACCAATCTTCACTGAGGGAAGAGACTAGACACGACGTTGTTTAAAACCATTTTGAGAGAAGGAAAGGAAACTATTCTAAGCTTTAGAGACGTAATAGATCTGGTTTATGGGTGTCGTTTTCATTAATTTTTTTAGAATAGATGACACAAGTTTGGACAAAAAACGCAATGGAGAGAGTAGTTGTTGTTGATTGAACCATATGACCCCTTTCATTTTAAGTTATATGCTTTAGTTCTTCTTTCTTGTTCCCTTGGTTTTCATATTGGTTCTGAATCTAAATCTTGTGGGTGCTGAATTTGATTTTGATGGTAGTTAAATTTTATTTTCATACAAAAAAATGCATCTTGCTAATGGTGGAATGGTAGTTGTGATTGGCAAGGAAGAGAGGTGACGGTGAAGGAGAGATGAAGAAGACGATGAACAATAACTTGACATATAAACAAAAGTCGTACTGAGATTAACAAGTTCATTAATGGGAAGAACAAGTTCTTTAATGAGAATAACAAGTGTATTCATCAGGTTATACACATGTCACTCTACTGAAACCAAAATCTGAGGACAATTACCAAATCTCATAATGGGAATAACAAGTTCCTTAATGGAAATAACAAATTCTTTAATGGGAATGACAAGTGTATTCGTCAGGGGCAAAACATGTCACTTTGACGAACGCCTTTGTTATTCTCATTACTGAATTTGTTAATATTATTAACGAATTTGTTATTCCCATTACAAAATTTCTTAGTTGTGCTTGGAGTTTGGTTTCAGAAGAGTGATATGTTTTGCTCCTGACGAATACATTTGTTATTGCCATTAAAGAACTTGTTATTCCCATTATAAGATCTGTTAATTGTCCTTAGATTTTGGTTTTAGCAGAGTGACATGTGTACAACCTGATGAATACACTTGTTATTCTCATTAAAGAACTTTTTATTTTCATTAATGAACTTGTTAATCTCATTACGACTTTTGTTCATATGTCAGGTTACTGTTCATCATCATCTTCTTCTCTCCTTCACCATCACCTCTCTTCCTGACCAATGACAACTACCATTCCGCCATTAGCAAGATGTGTTTTTTGTATGAAAATAAAATTTAACTACACATCAAAATCAAATTCAACACCCACAAGATTCAGATTCAAAACCAATATGAAAATCAAGGGAACAAGAAAGAAGAACTAAAGCATATTACGCAAAATGAAAGAGGTCCTATGGTTCAATCAACAACAACGACTCACTCCATCGCGTTTTTTGTCCAAACTTGTGTCCTCTATTCTAAAAGAATTAATGAAAACGACACTCATAGACTAGCTCTATCGCGTCTCTGAAGCTTAGAACAGTGTCCTTTCATTCTCTTAATATGATTCTAAATGGCGTCTTGTGTCTAGTCTCTTCCCTCGGCGAATATTGCTCCTGAAGAAGAACATAACCTGTTCATCGTCACTAGTGACCCTCCTGACGTTTCCATGGCAGCGGGAAGAGGAGGAGGAAGAAAGGGAGAGTAGAGAGAAAGAGGAAGATAGGAAATAATAGTAAATTCATCAACATTTTAAAATTTCAATTTGGTCGCTGTCACATTTATGTCATTTACGAGATATTAACAAACTTTTTAAGGTTTTAGAATTTCATATGATATTTATACGTCATTCTCCCAAATAAATATCTAGTTGTGTATAAAAAAAATAGGAAAAACCTATTTATTGCTACCTGCAATTTCACTCAATTTTTAATTTGGTACATGTTTTTTTTTTTTTTTCCCTCTCGTATAATTTTGTTTTGTTAGAAATGTTAACTCATGTACATGGGCTAGCAATGTTAATAGAGTGAAGTTGTAGGAGCTAACACTATGAACAAAGTAAAATTAATGATTTAATTAAAAGAGAAATGTTTGTCCAATAAAATTAAGAGAGAAAAGTAGACAGGTACCAAATTAAAAATTGAATAAAAGTATAGGTACCTGTAAATAAATTTTCTCTGAAAAAAAACATCTAGCTGGAGAATGATATACTGATAGGGATGTCACCATAAAAATTTTAAAATTGAATTGTAATTTGATTCCCATGAGACAATAAAGAAAAGGATAAGTATTTTATTTAAACTATAAGCAAAAAAAATTAATAAAGTTTTACACACGCATATTTTGAGTTTTGTTTTAAGGGTTTAAACTTCTCATATTGCATAAGAAGAAGAAGATTCCTACACACACATGAATTAGTGAGACCCACATATATATATAATGCTAATTATATATATATATGTGGGTCCTACCATTTTATGTGTGTGTAACATGAGAAAACACTTCTCCTACAACATGAGAAGTGTTTTTCCCTCTGTTTTAATGCTTTAACTTTATTTAGATTTTTAAATCTTCAACTGCCCTTCTCTGTTTGTTTTTGTACTCTTCTTAACGAACTTGTACCGAATAATATCATAGCTCATAGTCAAATAGTCAATGTCCTTAAAATGTTTCAGTTTTTTGAATATATTCTTCATTAAATATAATTGACTCTTACTTTTGGAAGTGACCCAAATTAATGGAGGGTCAAAAAAGTTTTTGTATTGCTCAATAACATTTTCAAGATAAATACATTAGTTAGTCTTTAACACTTTGTAAATATTTACACAAACAAGTACTTTTCCCAATTTAAAACAAACGTCCAAAATATGCTTCAAAAAAAATTACTTTAAATTTCTAAAGGATAGCTGTAAGTGTGTTATACTTCTTGTAGCGCACGAAATTTAAAAAATATGAAACTACCATCAAAGTTTTTAAATAGCACGATTTTGAAAAGCTTTTTAGAAAAGTAAAAAAAAAAATGTGGTTTAAAAAAAAAAAAACTAAATAGGGTTCTGATGGGAAAGGTGTTAGATACCCCACAACACCTGTTTATGAGAACAATTATCCTCAGTCAATTATTTAAAAATAAGTACGATTTTTTTAAAAAAAAAATCCTAAATACCGCAAAAAAGAAAAGAAATTAAGAACATATTTACAAAAGAATAAGAAAAGGGAAAATTGTTTATTTAAAATAGTTAGATTTGACCTAAGAACAGTGTCTAGGGTCTACGTGCCCTTTAGAGGAATCAAAACCCACATAGTTTAGGGTAAAAATGAGTGTTAGTGGGTTGGTGTCTCTTAGGAAAATGTTTATTTAATTTATTTAGGAAAACATTTTTGATTGGTTTGTATTTTTTATATTATGAAAACAACTCTTATTTTTTTATTTGAGGAAAAGATGGCTTGTTGAAAGGCCTTTGGATTAAACTTCCTAAAGAAATTCTCATATGCTCACACGGAAGAATAAAAGAATAATCGATTTGTGGCTGAGGAGGCTCTAAAAACCTCACATGGCATAAATCTGTTTTGGAGATCATATTTTTTATTTTCATATATAAAATGTGTTAAAATCATTTTTTTCCCTTCCTTTTTATATATAAAAAAAAAACATAGGCAACCCCATTGGTATTTCTGAGAAGACTCTAATAATCTCCCAACAAATCTAAATGTTTGAAAAGGCTCTAAAAACCTCACATGACACCAATTAAAAAGATGAGATGCATTAATGTTAGAAAAGAAGAGAAAACACACCAAATGAAGTAATCATGAAGCATAACAGAAAGGAAGGAGAATTAAAGTTCATGCTTCAACCAATACATACAAGCAAAAAGATGAAGGATGCATACTTCCTGATCTTCTAGTTTATATAAAACATAAGTGCTACTGGGTATTACCATCGCAACACCAATGGAAGGAAAATCATCATAATGGCAACAATATAACATCCTAGTAACAAGTGTAAGAGTAAGAGGGGCCAAAGAGAACAAAGTACAAAAAAAGAAAAAAAAAGGAGCAATGATAGGAGGAGATGAAGTACAAGAAAAGAGAAAAAAATATAAGAGAGGTTACCATTACAAACTAAAGAAAAAAATTGATAGGAAGAGTCAACACAAAGAAAAAGAAAGGGAAACAAAATAAGAAATAAAGAAAAAAAAATAGAGGAAGGAGGAAAGTAAAAAAAAAAAAACCCAGTAATCCAAATCACTTTGGATTTTACACTCTAACCATTAGCATTGAAGCATCATGTGTGTGTCAATAACCATAGAATATTGGTATGATAAGAGAAAAGAAAAATGAAAATAATAATAATAAAATGAATAAATCCTTATCATGTTGGATTCCTCCCTCTAACTATCAGTGTTGAAGCATCACATATGTGACAACAACCATAAGAGTATAAGCTTTCCTAAGGGGTATGATGAAAAACAAGATAAAAATATTAATAGTAGTAATAGATTTCACTTTCTTTAGACTAAGATTGTCAAACCTACGAGTTTAAGTAAATTCACGACAATGATATAAACTTATATCAATAAACTTGTAAGAGTTTACTTTTACTATTAAATATGTATTAATAGTGTATAATAAATAATTAAAATATAAAAAAATAACAATAATTTGATTTAAATATATTTTAAATCCAAATAATTGAAATTAAATCCATCAATATTCAAAATTTACTATATTTAACAAAGAAATTTCTATAAAACTCATATATAAAGCGTTGAGTATAATCAAATAAAAAAAGTTAACACGAGTTTAAGAGTGAGTTAACACGGTTTTATAAGTTAGAAACGTAAAAACGATAAACTTGGTATATAAACTCGTGAGTTTACCCGAGTTTACAACGATCACGAGTTCTACCAAATGACTCGACTTATTTGATCAATAGAAACGTAAAAACAGCGAAACTCGGAGAAATCAACTTTGCGAGTTTGATAACAATGCTTTAGGCGTCTCTAACCATTAATTGCATTTTTTCTCTCCCCATTTTATTTTGTCTTTGCCCTCCCCTTTTTGTGTGTGTCTTGCTTCAACCCTTGCTTTCCTATTTATAGCCTCAAAGTAAGATTTTCCTCATAAATGCATCCTTTTTTAATTTTTTTTGGTATTTTCTTTTAATAAAATTTTCTAACTTGACTCAATCACCATCAATGAGATTTTTTTTTATATTTTCCTTTTTTAATTATTTTCTCAAAAGCAATTTCCTAATTTAAATCTATACAACATAAATGGGAGATATTTTTGTATTTTTAATTTCTATTTTTTTTATACTTCATAATAATTCCATACTAAATTTCCTAATCCAAACATCAGTCAAAATCAATGAGATAAATTATTTTGAAATTTGTTGTCATTTATTACAAACCTTAATTGCAAGGCGGTCACTATTAATAATGATCATTTTTCAAATTTTAATTACCATACAATACATCGATATCATTTGCTTGTTAGTTTAGATGGATTTTTTTTTTTTAATTATTTTTGAGTGGGACCGGGATTATTTTTTTTTTGGGGGGGGGTGTTTGGGGGATTTGGTTTCACACTTCTACCGCCATTTATAACAGGGTACTTGAAAATGGCGCCTGTAGTTTTACATAAAGAATGTTCACATTCTTATGCGCTTGCATTTAAATATTTCAAAAAGGTTAACTGCCAATTAAGGTTGTGAAGTTTAAATAAACTCATGATAATAAGGTAAATTTGTATCATAAACTCGTAAGAGTTTGCTTTTACTATTAAATAGATATTAATAGATAATTAAATAATTAAAATATACAGATAACAACAATTTGATTTAAATATTTTTTAAATTTAAATAATTGAAATTAAATCCATTAACATTCATAATTTATCATATTTAATAAAAAAATTCTATAAAATTTACACTTAAATCCGTTGAGTATGATCAAATTGAAGAAGTTAACACGAGTTTAAGGAGAGGTAAATATGATTTTGTAAGATGGAAACATAAAAATGATAAACTCGGTATATAAACTCATAAGTTTAACCGAGTTTACAAACGATCACGAGTTTACTATTGACTCGACTCGATTTTGTAAGCTATAAACCTAAAAATGTTAAATTCAAAGAGTCAACTTGCGGTTTGACAACAATACTGCAAATTATGAGCACATAATCAGTATTTAAAAAAAGGACAAAACTTAGGTCCAGTTAGCCAATAACATGCTGCCAGGTGGATTATTTTTTACACATCACCATTTGACCCTGTCATGCCACCGTTACCCACTGTTCCCTGGCCAAAAAACGTCTTCAATCTTCGGAGAAGAGAGCGGCATTCTTGGGAAGGGGGGCATCGTTTTTATCAGGATTGGAGGAAGGAGAAGGGTGAGAGGCGTGGGAAGCCTTTTAAAGAAATCGATTGAAGGCCCATTTGGAAGCACTGCGATTCATCTCGGAGGAGGATTCATCTGAGTAAAGGCAATAAACAAAACTGTTCAAATATGAACAGTGGATCACAGACCACCATCTTCAATCAGATATCCGGCTCCGACCACCCTCTTCCCTTGAGACTCATCGCACTGGATCGCCAACCTATGGAGAGAGAACCCAGATATGAAGCTTATGCCCAATTGAGAGAATCAAAGCTTCGACTCAAGTTCATTACTCAGCAACAAGAGCTTGATTGTTCAAATGGTGGACAAAAGAGAGTACTCTGTTCTTGATCAATTCATGCCAGATTTCTCAGAGACGGCGTTATGGAAGGAGAATCCTCGTCGCCAGTATAGAGTTTCTCAAGATCTGCAAGGGAGAAGAGGGGTGGTAGCGCTTTGATCGGATGGAGCTACGCTGCCAATTCTCATTCTTTTACTGCTCTAGTTAATATCTCTTCCAATGATCAGACAAAATTACATCAAAACTACAAAGGTGCCTCATATCAGCAAATCACCAAAGTGAAAAGGCTAAAAATTTACCTCAAAAACTAAAGCTGTTCTTCACAAATCATTTACACTTACTCTTGTGGGAATAGAAATGTAGCCCACAAGATCAAAACTTGTATGGAGCTTTGTTCCTCCGATTGTTTGATGATCTAGCCTTCGAAATTCTGACACAAATAAACCTGCCATCAAAGAACTGTACCACAACATGATGCTGTTTAGTTAGTCAAACAGGAAAGAAATCCTTTTTTCTTCAAATAAAATATAAAACGCACAATATCCATTATGTTTATCCACTAGTTTTTTTTATCTAAAGATACAAGAGACATTTTTCATTCACAAAATTACTTTTTGTTTCATTCCATTCTGTTCTTCATACCAAGCAAACCCTTTGTTCAGATAACTAGTATAGTTGGTGAGTTATTACAAGAGATGCATTGTACCTTCCCATTCATCTTTTCCGCAGCCAAACGTGCAGACTCTTCCTTGGCAAACCAAATGTACGCAACGCCTAGGAACTGCCCAGATTCTTTATCCATGAGCAGCTTGACTGCAATATGATAATAAACATTATAAATTGAACACACAGTTCTCAACATTGTACTCTATAACGACAATATCAGAACAGCAATGAATTCAAATGAAGTTCAGCTCTTTTAGAGGCATATAGATTTTTTTTTTTTTTTTTTTTTTTGGGGGGGGGGGGGGAGTGATTTTGACAATGGAAAATAAATCTTCTTCACCTACTTTAAAAGTAATAAAAATATATATAGAAATTGTAAAGTAATGATTGCACAGACTTCTTTTGGCGCAGGGATGGGGATTAGTAGGGTGGTTAGATTAATCACCTCGTTAGTTTACCCCAAAAGTCCATAAATGAGGGCCCTTAGAATGTGTTTTAGTTGTGAGGGGATTAGAAGGTCACCCCCTTACCCTGTTTCCCATAGTTTGGGGTTTTACCATCACCCTCAAAGCAGGGTTGGTTATTGGCTGTAAGAGCTTATGGCTCTTCATGTTAGTAGATACTCCCTCTGGTCCTTTTTATAAACAACAACTACCTAAATTATGCAAAATGAATTGGTGGTTAAAATTAGTTAAAAGCAATGAATGTGTAAAAGATATAATTTTTTTTCCAAACATACCCTTATTTATGAAAATGATGAGTGAAAGAGAATGGGTGGGAAAAAGAGATGAGAGAGACATGCAATTAATTGGGGGTAAAAATAGAAAAAAAAATTAAATTTGTAGACAAGGAAATTTTTTTGTTTATATATAAGACCAAGCCCATAAGAAAGAATGATGCTTATAAATAGGACTAGAGGGAGTAAGTTTCTTTTCATTGTATCCTTGTGATTCCTCTATCTTCAATATGTTAACACTTTCCTTTAATAAATCAAACGGCCTGTAGGAGTGTAGGTCCTTAGGAACTTTAAGAGCATGTTCGGATTGACAAGGATGAAGAAGAGAACAGAAGGAAAATTTTCATTTAGACATATATCCCTTTAAATCAAACCTCCCTTTCCCTCTCCTTCACCACTCATCTCAATCCAGATGATACCATAAGACTTCCAAACATTAAAAGTCGAATATTTGGGAAGCAGTATACATCTGAAGCCAACATAACTTTAGAAGAAACCATCCAATAGAGGCAGCAACACAAAGTTTTCTGACTATAAAGCTTGCCAGCAAAAGATGTATCACCTTGACTGACTTCACCAAACTCTGAAAATGCCTTAACCAAACGTCCTTCTGAAGTTGACAGAGGAAGCCCTGCATAGTCCCACCCTCAAGACTTCAGTACTAAAATGACTTATCACTGCATGCATATAGATACAGAAAACTTCAATAAGACAATCCTTTCATGCCACTTAACTAAGAACAGTTATATATATATATATGGACTGCGGGCATGGAGATACTGTATGAAATATGGTAAGTATATCATATATGTGAGCTTTGTCAGGTAGTTTGAGTAAGTTATGACCCTTGACTATGAAAGGTTGACAGTTAATTAACAGGATTTTTTCTTTTCCAACACTCTCTGGGTCTTTTTCCTTCTTGTCTCCATTCTTTCATATCAGACGGCTTAACAAATCAATCTCATATGTATTTGAATTGAAACAGGGCAGTGCTCATTCTTTTCGCTCTTTTAAAGGATCATTAATTTGACAACAGACATGCAAGATCATTATCACAATGGCACAGCCCATTAGATTAGCATAATTGCTAAATGCTACCATGTAGCTTTGAATTCCTAAGAGAAGAACAGTATTTAACCAACAAGTTCAAGACTATCCCTTTGCCTTTCACGGTAGAAACGTGCACAACGCTCACAGGTGCTACATCAACGAAGCACTGCTAGAAAATCATTCTGATTTGTAAATGGAAAATATAGGTCCCTAAAACTACAACAAGACCAATTTCCATTCAAGGACTTTAAAGTGCCTCGCCATTTCTAATCCCTTTTCGTGTGCCTTCAATATTCCGTATCAAAGTGTCGTTCAAAACTAAGGGGATTCACTTTAAAATAAACAAACATAAACGAAGGGTTACCTTTAATGAAGATTTTGGCAGGAGGAGGAATACTGAATTCCGCCGAAGAATTGGAGCTGAAGCTGCAGCTGCAGCAAACAACTGAAATGGGGCCACAGCGAACAGTTGGGGATGAGGCAGGAATCGACATTGATAGTGAAGTAAACATAGGATACAGTGGGAGTTTTAGAAACAGGGTCTTGGAGATTGATGGTTTTGAAATAGCGAACCATCTGGGAAACACAACTTGTGAATTTTGCAGGAGTGCCATTTATTTGTTTCCAGCCAAGACACACAGAAGTGTCGCTCAAAACACCAATGTCCCCCCAAAATACCTAAATGGTTTCGACGTCGCTGAGAGCCTGGAATAGAGCTAAAATCTTCAATATGATGCTACAGCATTTGAACACGGGAGGGGAAGGTGGATTTTATTTTCTTCAGGATGACAATGAGCGGAAGGAGGAAGAAGTGGTGGAGAAGTGAAGAACCATGAGAGGGAAAAATTATTGGGACAAGAAAGTTGGGCTGCGGGGCAAAGAAATGTATGGATAGATACAACAAAACGAGTCAATGCAAGACTTCAATGACGGACCAGCGTCAGGCCCAAAAGACCACATGGGCTGCGTTATAAATTGTGTAACTCAACTCTAGCCTATTCATAACATTTTTTTTAGCTTACATTTTGTATTAGAGTTTTAAAGAAAAGGAGATTTTTTGTTGTTGGAAAAATGGGAGAAAAATAAGCCATTAAAAAATTTTACTAATGAGAAGGACCTGATAAATTTTGTACATACAAACACTGGTAAAAAAAAAAAAAGGCTTTTAGACTGTTACATTTAAAAATATAGAACACTAATTATAGAAGATGAGGTCCTAAAAATATGGCCAGGTGGCTTTATAAATATAAAGAAATTTTTAGATCAGTTTAACTTTAACATGAAGTCTAAAATATATTATTTAGACGCGGTTCCCAAATAACTGGTCTAAAAAATTAAAAATAAAATGTCTATTACTTAAGGCCAGATTATTACAAATAACCTGGTCTAAAAAGTTAAAAAAAAAGTTTAATATTTTTAAGGCCTATTAGTTACAAAGAACCAATTTAGAAAGTTTTTTTAAAAAAATGCCTATTACTTTTAAGGCCTAGGTTATTACAAATAATCGATATAAAAAGATAAAAAAAATGTCTATTACTTTTAAAAACCTTATTGTTAAAAAGAACCTGGTCCAAAAAGGTTTTTTTTTTTTTTTTTAAATGTCTATTACTTTTAAGATTGATGCTATAAAATAACCGGTATAAAATGTTAACTTTTAAGATCTCTTTTTTATAATAGCCAGTTTAAAAGATTTTCATTAGAATCCTCTAAGCCAAAAATTGAATTTTACTTGCAAGATATATTTCGCGAAGTCGATGGAGATTAGGCCGGCGGCCGGCGCATTGAAACCCATACCACCAAGATTGAATCTCAAAACATTACTTCTAAGCTTGTAATGGTTCACAATCATGGCGCACAAAGAAGGTGTAGGATTAAACAAGCTACAATTTACCACCAAAATCCCAATTTCCTTCACCTTTACTCCTGTCTTCTCCAAAAGCCCATCGATGGCCCCAAACATCACCTCCTCCATACACGGATTTGGAAAAATACTCGTGACAGACGACGACAAGTACGTCTTCTTCCCTAACCCCAATCTCTCCAGAATCTTCTTCCGGAACCCTAAATTTTCGTCAGTGAATGACTTGATGAGGTCGGATCTCCCCATGAAGGTCTCCCTGGTGCAAAGCCTTTCAGAGTCAGGCTTGAAGCAATTGAAATTGACGAGGTAGATAGCACGCGGGCGGCTCATGAAGTAGAGAGTGACGAGAAAGACGATGAGGCTGGAGAAGAGGGTGATAGAGACAAGATTGTACTTGAGATTCTCCTAGAGGTGGAGGAGGTCATTGTAGAATGAGACGGTGGAGAGGTGGGCGGAGGCTATCGCCAGGATGGGGATGAGGATGAGGTACGTTGTGTTGGAGATGAGGATGTGGTATCTTAGCTTAATGTAGTTGAGGCGGACGAAGGGAAGAAAGTTCAGAAGCTTCGAGGTCGCCGATGGCAGTGATTCAACTAAAATGGGTGCCACAGAAGAATTTGGAGAATTATGGCGATAATCAGGATGAGGATCGCGATGCTTTGGTGAAGGCTACAACGGAACGAACTAGGATGGGTGGTAGACTTTTAATATCGGTTATTTTACACAACCAGTCTTAAAAGTATTTCTTTTAGACCTTATATCTTAAATATCAGTCTAAAAAGTGATTTTTAAGACTGGTTGAAAAATCGGTTTTAAAAGTAACAAATTTTTTAGATCGGCTGTGTCGAGATCGGATCTAGAATTGGTCTAAAATGCGATTTTCACTTGGTTTAAAAAGTGATTTTTGCACTAGTGAAATGATGTTAATTTAAGACTTGCACTCAAGAGGGAGGTGAATTGAGTGATACTAAAAATTTAAAATTAAAACCAAACTTAAAGATAAAGTCAGGGTTAGAAGAATATCATCAAGGAGAGTAGAAGAGATGAACACAAGGATTTATACTGGTTCGGTCCAACAACTTGACCTACGTCCAGTCCTCAGAGGACCTTCTGAGTGTTTCACTATGATTCTAAAATTCTTTGGGCTCTTAGTGCCTTAGTACAGGCAAGTCCTTTTCTCTAAGACAATTCGCTCCCCCTTACACTTTGCAATCAATGCCCTCACTCAAGGTCCCACTGCCGTAAGCAACTCACAACAAATGTTTTAAGTAATTAAGGTTTTAGAAACTCTCTTGAAGAGTATATGTAAGTGCAGAGAGATATCAGAGAAACATAGCACAAGACTTAGAATTGAATGCAATAGAAAATGCTTGTTGTGGGTTGTTGGCTCCGTCTTGAATGTTTCTGTATTTATAGGTTGGAATCAATTAATGACCGTTGAAGCTTTTAAATATATCTGTTAGAGAGATGAGATAGACGTTAGTGAAAGAAGGCATTCAGATTGGTTGGGCTTCATTGTATTTAATGCTTTTGACACAAAAGTGCTTTTTGTTGATCTTGGTGGGCATAATCCATGATTAAGCGCAGCTTGTAACCTGTTTATAAGCTTGATTAGAAATGAATAAAATCAATTAAAAGCATTGTGTTCTAGAAATGAACAAAATGTATTACCTAAAGATATAGAAGAACATATGCCCTTGAGCAATTACAACTAGGGGTGAGCAAATCATAACCGAAACCGAAAACCGAACAGAACCGAAGACTATTCGGTTTCAGTTTATAAAATAGACTTATTTTGGTTTTCGGTTTGGTGTTTTTAAAATTAATTCGGTTATAACCGAATAACCGAATCTACTTGGCCCAATGAATTGAAGAGAACCCTTGGCCCACCTCATGTCCAGACCAGACTCCAAGTACCAAACCCAACCGGCCCAACCCAATTCCCCACTTTCACAATTCCTCCTCTCCACTGAAAACCCTAACCCGTCAATCGTGAATTCGTGATACTCACGTCGACTTCGCCTCTCAGCTCCGATTCCCGTCGTGGTCCTCGGATAGTAGAAGAAGAAGAAGAAGTAAATACTCGCTCTGGATCCATCCCTCTTCCTTTACTGCCACTTAACAAAAAAAAAGCACAGCAAAAGAAAAAAAATTCTTGAAGCAGTATTGAAAAATTCTGATCTTGATGGGGTTTTGTGAAGTTCTTCTTGTCTTGTTAGTGGCTCTATGAGTTTTTGCAGTTTCTGGTAAGTTTTAGTTGCCAACTTGGTTTTTTTAGCTCCTGTAATGTCGATTTTGATATCTCTTCTTCTCTGTGATGTCTTATGACTTTGAAGAATTAAAATTTTGCTATGTTATTGCAGATGCTACCTTCGATTCTGAGGCGCATGTCGGCCGGAATCTTCTTTAAGCTAAAAAAGGTTTATTTCCAATTTTATTTCTTAAGGGTGCACTCTGTTGGATCTACACACACACACACATATTCTGGTTTCTATCAATGTTCCTTTTGATCCGCTTGCTTTCTGTAACCGCTGATCCCTAAATCTTCGCTTGTAAACCATTTGCTACTTTTTGCCTTAATTATTCTTTTTCTCTTTTATCTATTTTATTGTGGGCATTCTGGTTCTGTCATTCCCTCGTGATTTGAGAGATAAGAAATATAGAAAGATTTTAAGTTGCTATCATCTTAACATAGACCATTTGCCTTATCTTGTTTTTACAATAATTAGGCATTTAGGCGTCCAATTGTTGGCACTCAATAGTCAATATTCAGATTGATTCCAGCAAAAAAAAAAGAGGATTGAACATTTTACAGAAGAAGGCCCACAAATAAGGCCCAATTTAAGCCCAAAAACCGAATTAACTGAAAAACCGAACCGAAATATTTCGGTTTCGGTCTATTCGGTTTGGTTGTGTGAATGTATGTATTTCGGTTTTTTCAGTTTTTACTGTTTCGGTTTCGGTCTATTCGGTTTGGTTGTGTGAATGTATGTATTTCGGTTTTTTCAGTTTTTACTGAAAAACCGAACCGAATGCTCACCCCTAATTACAACTCATCCTTAGCCGGCGCAGCTCTTACATTAACTATGTATAACACATTTTCAACTATTTGTATATGTGTTTTCTGTATTCACTAGTGCAAAAAAGGGTTTTAAGACCGGACAAAAGAGGCATCGTAAGACCGGACCCGCGACCGGTCTTGTTCAAGCCAGTATTAAAAGTCCACATTTAAGACCGGACACAAACCGGTATTAAAGAAACTCTTTTAGACCGGACATTTAAAATATTAGGTCTTAAAACTCGTACTAAATAAAGCTATTTTTTTTTCGGTCCTAAAACTTAACTTTTAAGATCAGACAAAAACTCGGACGCTCTTAAAAGAACAGAATTTTAAGATCGGACAAAAATAAATCCGGTCTGAAAAATAGCGGCTTCTAAGACCTGACGACTAATTATACGCGGTTTTAAAAGACTGACTTTCAAGACTGAATTGTAAATACATCCGGTCTTAAAAATTGAATTTTTAGACCGGCTTAATATCAAATATGTACACATGTCCTTTAAGACCGGACATATAAATACATCTGGTCTTAACAGTTGAACATTTAAGACCGGCGTATTTATTTCCTGTCTAAATTTTCTCGAATTTTTTCTTGTTATGTTCTTCCTGATCATATATATATATACACAAATCCACCACCCCATCCAGCACATAAAAATCGATACTTTAAGCTACAAGCTATGAACAATTATGAATAAATTGAATTGGGAAAAAGAATACAAATATTATTCACCATGAGTTATGTGGCTTCTTAATTAATGATTATACTGTGACTACAACACCTAAATTAATTTATACAATATAATAAGATAACTTACTTACAAATATAATAAGTTACAAATACAACATACATGCCCAATATAATATTCACCATGCCTTCATCTGATTCCCACCCAACAACGTAACATCCTCTTTTATAACATGCCCCTTTGGATCGGATCCTGCCACAAAAATAAAACAAGAACAAACTTCATAGTCAGTGACATTGTTTAAGAACATATAGAAGGAATATAATATAGTTAAAACCTTAAAGTTTTCAAAGAATTCTGCATATGAATTGACTCTTTTATAAAGTGATATCCTCCCATATCCCTTCTTGATGATCATTTCTTATGCCGGGTTCATTATCTGCTTCATCTTCTTCGTTCATGTCCGGTAGACCCCTTGAAAAATGAGTACTCTCAGGAAGACCATAATTTGAATGACTTTCCTCATCAATATCAATGACCCTTTTTCCTTGGAGAGCTATAGACCACATTTTATTTTCTTGATCGGTGATATAGAACACTTGTTTTGCACAGTCCGCCATAATAAAAGGTTCATCTCCAAAACTTCTACCATTGACATCGACTAATGTAAATCCTAGCCGATCGATCTGAACACCATTATTGACATTAACCCACTTGCATTTGAAAATGGGAAATCTAATTTTAACATAGTCCACCTCCCAAATCTCTTCAATAACCCTATAATATGGCATGACTGCCAATAAAGGCCTCTTGTCTTTCGAACTGGAGAAGTGCATAGATTCAGCTTCTAACATAACACCACTGTTCTGGACGGAGCTCCTATCATCTAGGGACTTCATGTAAAATGTATAACCATTGATCACATACGAATTCCAACTTATGACATCAACCTCAGGACCACATGCTAACCATTTGATTGTATCAGAAACACATTCCTCTCCCTCGACCTTTTGTTTGAACCAGGTTTGCAAAAGTTCTCATTATGCTCCCTAATCAACCTTTGTTCAGTCATTCGATGATTTTCTTTCCTTACAGCTTCTTTATGTGCAGCTATGCTGGCTTGAACTTCATCAACTTTATTCAAGATGTATAAGTGGACTTGTGACAATTCATCAGGATCCACACTCTTTACCGAAGCCCCTCGTCTACCCCCTTCAGCATGCTGAAGTTTTGGAAGCCCAATATGTCTTACTTTGGCCAAATAATTTTGACAAAATTCCATGGCTTCTTTAGAAACATATTTCTAAACAATTGATGCTTCTGGCTGGTATGCGTTCTTCACATACCCTTTTAGGAATTTCATAGATCTTTCAATTGGGTACATCCACCGTAAATGGATAGGGCCGTACAAATTTATCTCCCTCACTAGATGAACAATTAGATGAACCATGATGTCAAAAAATGTAGGAAGAAAAAGCTTCTCAAGGTGGCACAAGATAAGATATCCTTCATCCTCCAATTCATCCAACTTTTCAATCTCAAAAACTTTACTGCAAACCGCATTGAAGAAGACACAAAGTCTAGTCAAAATGACCCGAAGATCATATTCGGGGATGCCTTGAATAGCTACGGGAGTAGCATTGTTGCATCAAGACATGACAATCATAAGACTTTTGGCCTACTAATTTCAAGTCCTTCATCGATACAAGCCTCTTAAAATTTGAAGAATACCCCGAGGGAACTTTTGTGCCATGTAAAAACTCACAAAACTTCGTTTCTCATCCTTAGACAAAGTATGAGAAGCCGGGGACAATAAGTTCTCTTCCCGTATGGCCTTGGATGTAAGTCTTCGCGTATTCCCATTACTTGCAAATCCAATCTTGCCTTCACACCATCCTTGGAACTACCTTGTATGTTGAGAAGCATGCCAACAATACTATCACATACGTTTTTCTCCACATGCATGACATCAATACAGTGTCTCACATCAAGATTGCGCCAATATGGAAGATCGAAGAATACAGATCTCTTTTTACATATATTTATTTCTTTTCTACTCTTTGCAGTCTTACCGAATATGACATTGATATTTTTCACCTTTTCATAAACTTTCTCCCCAGTCAATGCCACCGGAGCATCTTCATACTCTTGGCCACCATAAAAGGCTTTCTTTAATCAACGATATGGGTGGCCCCGTCTAAGAAATCGCCTATGTTCAAGATAAACCGTCTTTCTTCCATGTTGAAGTTGATGGTAGCGTGTGCCTTCTTCACAAAACGGACATGCTTTATGGCCTTTTACACTATACCCTGACAAGTTCCCATATGCTAGGAAGTCGTTTATAGTACAAAATATCATGGCTCGCAATTTAAACACATTCTTGAAAAGGTCAAAAACATCGACACCTTCCCACAACTCCTTCAAGTCTTTGATCAAGGGCTGAAGGTAAACATCAATGTCATTTCTGGGTTGTTTTGGTCCCGAAATCAATATAGACAGCATGATGTACTTTCGTTTCATGCATAACATAGGAGATAAGTTGTAAATAATCAGGAGTACAGGCCATGAACTATGTATGCTGCTAAGGCTTCCATATGGATTCATGCCATCCGTGCTAAGGGAAAGCCTAAGGTTCCTAGGTTCTTCGCCGAAGTTCGGAAATAAATGATCGATTTTCTTCCATTGAGAAGAATCGGCCGGATGTCGAAGCTTTCCATCAGAAATCCTCTCATCTGCATGCCACCTCAAATTTTTTGCATCATTTTCATTCACAAACAACCGCTTGAACCTTGGTATGATTGGAAGGTACCACAACACTTTTGCAGGCCCCTTATTTGACTTGTACCTTGAAGTTTCACATATCAGACAATTCTGCTTCTCTTCAAACTCTTTTCTATACAATACGCAATCATTTGGGCATGCATGGATCTTTTTGTACTCCATCCCCAGTGGACAAAGTATTTTTTAGCATCATAGTATCGATGCGGCAACACATTATCATCCGGAAGCATGTCCTTAAAAGCCTCAAGCATTTTAGAAAAACTCTTGTCGCTCCATCCATGACGTTCCTTCAAGCTTACCAATTTCAATACAAATACTCAACAATTTGTATTTTTTACACCCGGGGTATAGCGGGGTCTCTGCATCACTGCACATATTACCATATGCATGTGATTGATGAAAAATCTCTTCTCCTACATCACGAATAATGTCCTCTATGCGATCATCCATATCCGTGTCATTATCATCAAAGGCCACTTCCCCATGTTGAGACCCATTTGGTATTTTTTCACCATGCCATACCCATACTGTATAAGTCTTACAAAATCCTTCACAAATTAAATATGTGTGTATAACTTCATGACTTAGTCGCCTCTCATTCAAACATTTTACACAAGGGCAATAAAACTTCTCACTATCATCATGTGAATTTTGTTTAGCAAATTCTATAAAGTCCCTCACCCCATTCTGATATTCAACATTCGTCCGTAAAACATTTATCCAACTATGATCCATAGTAGAATTCCCAAGGTTCTGAAAATCGGACCGGTCATTGAATCGGTGGAGGTACTGGGTTAAGGGTCAGTGGGTCAGACCGGAGTCAAACCGGTATTAATTAAAAAAATATAATTTAATTAAAATAGGTAAAAATATTCATATTTTAATAATTAAAAATATTTTAAGGTCAAAATATGAGAGGATGTGATGGGAAGGATGTACAATATTAGATTTCTTATATTGATTTTTTTTATATTGAATTTGTGGCCATGTTGTAATTATCCCCATTCCAATTGCACAACTGCACAACGTACGTATAGACCAAATCCTATAACATCAAATCAAATCCTATCCTATATAATATCCAAAAAAATAAATCAAATCCTATTTGTGAAAAGGTGGACCCAATGCTTGGCTATGGTTTCGGCAAGAAAAATAGAAGTATGACCGAGGCACAGTTCTCATCGAGTCATCGAGAATCATGATTTTCTTCTCAAGCCTAATAGTTTTCTCTTATACTCTCAAACAGTCAAACGTTTCTCTTTCTTCACCACAAAATGCTCATAACTCTCTCTTCCATGGCAGTTCCGGCGGCGGCTCCACCATCCGTCCACATTCTTCTGATCTCTATCACCGGCATCTTCCCCACTGGTGGAGAACATCGACATTGAGAAGAACTTCATATCTCTCTCCTCCTTCTCATTCTGTGTCTCGGCCATGGAGAAACTCACCGTCAACATTCATGGCGTCTTCCCTTCGGACCTTCATCTTCTTGTTTCTCCATAACCCATTGCTCCACTTGCTTGACACTCCCCCTCCTTTTTTTAATCGTTTTTTTTTTTAAAAAAAAAAGCCATCTCTTTTACTTTGGCTCGACCATCTCAAAAAAAAAAGAAAATGAAAAATGGTCTAACTCGGTGACCCTTGTAACCCGTCTGGGTTACCCCGAGTTAACCGTGTCAACCCGGGTCAGTCCAGTTTTACGCTAAACCGGACCGGTTCCCCTGCCGGTTGGCCGGTTTCACAAACCATGAGAATTCCTATAGACGAAAAGATTTAACATACATAATCCGAAAAAATTGACACTTGCATATAAAAGAAAGCAACACCAAATGCATATTTATGCTCAATGTCGGTTATGTATTTTTCCTTTTTTACGGAGAAACTTGCCCATTAAATGCATAACGAAGAATCACTTTTGGTCATAAATGTATCACAGTGAATCCAAGGAGCAAAATAAATGCATGACGAGGAAATTAAATGCATCACATGAAGGTCTTGTGGACTCACCTGTAGCATATAAATTCAAATGCGTTTGCTGAGTCTTTCTTCTCCCGCCACGAACGTTGATATTGTAGACAGCGAGAGTAACCTAAAAACATTTGTTGGTCAGTTGGGTAGGTCTAAAGTGCAAATATAATCTTCAAAATACAATATTCATTAACAACAAAGAAACCCACAACAACCTTTCATCGATTTCGTTCAACCCAGAAAATCATAAAGTTATATAACTGAAACACCTCTTACAGCTTGGTCTATAAACGTTTAGCTAAGGAACCAGAAAGTGATTGTCGAGAGAGCAATACGAAGCAGCGACGAAACAACACACAAACATTGGAGACAAAACCTGAGTAATCACTTTCGGCGCAACAAGAGAAGTTCAGAGGGAAATTTAATATTCCGCCCGACAGAGACATGTTTTAGTATTTTGGATTTTATTAAGACCGGTTAATTATAAAGTAGCCGGTCCTAAATATATAATTAAATTTTTAAGACCGAGGTTTAAAAGACTCCGGTCCTAAATTTTTATTATTAATTTAATTTTAAGACCGGAATTTTATAAAACATCCGGTCCTAAAAGTCCTCATTTAAAAAAAAAAAAAGAGGATTGGCTTTAGCGAGCGCAACAGCAACTGAATGAATAAAAATTAAAGGAAAACTGGAGAATAAACTTCTTTAATTACTGGAGAATATGAACAAAAAAAAAGACACAAGCTTAGTTCTTAATGTTTCATACATTACTAGAGAATGAGCACGTACACAAGAAAAAATACAAATGAAAAACAAGCAGAAAATTATCAAAAACAAGAATCTGACTAAACATCCTAAAGCTTATTATCCTCCAAAGCCTTGGCGATATCGGCGTGAGCAGCATTAACTTCCCGCCGAAGATCAGCAAGTTCCTATCTTATTCGCATAAGCCGTAATGCATCATTAGAGAAAAGAAGAGAGGGGTCAGCGGTAGACGCGCAGGGGCCAACTGGTTGGAGAGGGGGAGCAGGAACCTCTTCATGGTCTGAAGGCTGGACGGGGGGGGGGTGCGGCAATCTCTTCATCATCCAAAATAACAATGGGTCCAACGACCCGAGACTCTTCTGTCACAATAGAACGCACTCTCGCTGAAGGAGGTGCACCGTATAACGATCTACGGAAGGCACGAGCATCAAGAGTAAGAGTACCCCTACGAGCGGTTCTCTTGTATCTAACCATGGTTTGAGCAGTTGGGGCTGAGAGCCATGTAGTGTGGAGTTACGAGATTGTGTGGAGTTAATAAGGACAGAGAGGTATGAGGAGTTTATATACTTTAAGAGCCACGTAGTGTGGAGTTACGAGGTATGAGGAGTTTAATAAGGACAGAGAGGTATGAGGAGTTAATAAATATGCGGTCTAAAATTCTATTATTTAATTTTTCAATTCAATTGATTTTAAGACCGAGCTTTTATAATATATCCCGTCCTAAAAGTCTATTATTTATTTTTTTCAATCAATTCAATTACTTTTAAGACCGACCTTTTATCTTGTATCCAGTCCTAGAATTCATTTATTTTTTTCATTTTATTTTTTTTTAAAGTAAGAATTTTTTCTTTAAAAATATTAGTTTTAAGAACGGATCTTTTACAATATCCGGTATTTAAAGGTTCATTTTTTCAAATTACTCAGATAGCATAGTCGTATCCTTACACTCTGTTCAAATGAATGATTCAAAGTCTCTTCGACTTCCAGATAAACTTCTCAACTAGGCGTCTCCTCGTATTCTGAGGAACTATGCGTCTCCTCATTATTGTTTCCGGCGTTTCACATTGTTCAAGAAGGGTTCTCTATTTAAACCCGATGTTACTTTACTTCCTTTACATTCTTCTCCATCACTTCTAAAACCTCCACCGTAATGCCTGCTCCACCACCACTAGGTCCTCCTTTTCCTATTAATCCGCTTCCACCTCCGTTGCCTCTGAACCCGACATTCTACCTGATGATGCAGCACCTTCTGGCATGCGTCGATCATATAGACCGACGTTTGGGCCAACTGTTTCAGGTCTATCACACCGTCAACAACAAGATGACCGCGGTACTCAACGCCTATGACGTTAAGTACCATCCTTCAGATGACGACGTTGACGACCTCTCCGACGACTCCCTCCCCTCCGACAACGATGGGGAGGAGTAGATGTTTTTTTATTTTTTTTCCTGTACTGCTGCTACCCCTCACGGGGCAGCATTAAAAAAATATAATAAATAAATTTTTGGTTTCCATATTCGATTGACTTGTCCTTTTCATTATCTTCTTTCTTTCTCCGACAAAAAGGAAACAAACAAAACATTGTCCTCGTGTAAATCAACATTAAAAATTCGCAGAATACAGTTAAGAACATACAAAAAAAAAACAAAACAAAAAAAGATCGTTTACCTTATTCGAATAAAAACAAACAAAGTGACTATTCTTCTCAAGGTTGGACCGTCATTGTCGTCGGATTTACCTCACCCTGATTTGAATATTTTCAGTGTCCTTTTCATTATCTTCCTTCTTTTTCCGACAAAAAAAAAGAGACAAAGAAAAGGGAAACCGATAATGATGCTCAACATCAGGAGAGGAAACATCGACGACAACGAAGGACCTAGCTTGAGCAGAACGCCAGAACCTCGATTGTCTTGAACCCTAATAATTTGTCTGAAAAACGAGTCAACATTTCTGTTTAAAGGAAGACTATTAAGACCAAAGATTTAACAACTACACGGTCCTAAAGGTTAAGCCATATTTTACCAAAAAAACGAAGAGACTTATGCGAGCGGACAATAATAAAATATACGGTCCTAAAAGTCTAGACATATTTTTTAGAATTAAACATAGACTTTTAGGACCGGTCTTCAAATAAATATGCGGTCCTAAAAGTCACGCCATATTTTTAAAATAAACAAACACTTTTAAGACCAGGCTTTAAACAAACATACGGTCTTAAAAGTCTAGCCATATTTTTAGAATTAAACGTAGACTTTTAGGACCAGATATTTAAATAATATGCGGTCCTAAAAGTCTAGCCATAGTTTTAAGAAATAAACGAAGACTTTTAGGACCGGATGTTTAATAAATTTGCGGTCCTAAAAGTCATGCCATATTTTTAAAATAAACGAACACTTTTAAGACCGTACTTTCAACAAATATACGGTCATAAAAGTCTAGCCATATTAGGAACGATGACTTTTAGGATCAAATCTTTAAAAAATATGCGGTCATAAAAGTCGCGAATACTTTTCAGAGTCTCTTATTGCTCATTTACAACATCATGTACCTCAAATTTCAAGCACTAAATAGCTAGAATGAATGAATGAATTCTTCGAAAAAATAAACAAATTTATTATTGAATTACACATTGCGTATGTATATTTACAAATGAATGACTTGTTCGAAAAAATAAACAAATTTACAGAAGATTATTGTTGCTACAACATATATTTACAAAATGAATTTAGGACTTAATTAGGTCATACAGATATTGACAAAACACATTGCGTATGTGCTCCACTTCATCATCAGGAAAGGGATCAGGACAGGCAAACCTCTGTAACATCAAAGACAGAAACTGAATTAACTTGCATGCATATTTCATATGTAACATTAAGCCAGAAACTGAATTCAACCATAATATGTAACATTTAATACATTTACCTTTGCAGTTAATTTAGTCCTTCGTCCTTCCGTGATAATATCATATATGTGTTTCATGGCGTACATGCCACATAAGTTGTACCTTGTTGGTTGCCGACGGGTCTAAAACGAACAAGAAATATATATAAGAGCTAGCATATATAGCTTACTGACCAAGTTCACAAGGCAGTGTGCCAGTGTCCAAATATGTACTAACATGTGGTTTGAGCCATTTAGGATAAGTGGCCTGATACCCACGCTTTTTGTTTACCTCGATTTGGAAGGTCCTCATGGCACTATCATCAAAATCACAAATTTATCAATAATGTTCACTGAAAATTCACAGTAGAGATTCAGACAAGAGAATCAAAATGACATGCTTACTCGTTGACGGTTTGCTTCAACGTAGGCCCTGGATCACTGTGAGTGGAGCATAAGAAGATAACTTATGATCCTCCATGCACATGAGGACCAACTGCCAGTGGCGGCTGAAAATTCACAACAGTAAAGTACTCAGTGATATATGTAACAGAATTAAGTGAATTGCAGACAAGAATTGTGATATGTACCCATGGTAGTATGGAAACATGTACACCTGTCTTCTCACTTCACATACCCTCTTTGATATGTATTCTTGTCTCTCCACCAAGGGTGTTGTACTTGTATAGACTGGGCACAAGAATCCAAAATCATTGATTCTGCCCTGTTCAACCAATTCTTGATGCATTAACCTACAATAATGACATCGATCAGGGAATTAGTATATATGTATGTGTGTCTAAATGATGCATTTAAATTATGTACTCATAGAATCAGATACTTACTTCATAAACAGTTGAAAGATTTGATTAGTAAGCTTCTGTCCAGGAAGCAGCAGGGACGTTACATCTTCGTTGTCAACGTAAACCGGTTGAGGATGACGGAGGCCTACTACTTCATTGACAGGCCACGATTTATCTTTAAAATATCCACTCTTCACCGTATCAGATATTTTTTCCTTGGCAGTCAACTTAGCAGTAGGGGATAGAGCTTGAGGAGGGGATGCAGCTTGACGAGGGGATGGAACTTGAGGAGGAGGGGATGAAGCTTCAGGAGGAGTAGATACATGTACAAGCTTCATTGGCCAAGAGATGAAGGTTCCCTTGACATCACTCACAAGCTTCAGCTGATCAGTTGGGAGAGGGAGAGGTGCATCAATGATCACCTTTTTAACTAACACTCTGACTTCATCATCGCCATTTGTTGGTGGTGTAAAGTTGATCCCAAGTTGTGGACAGTCCCTTTTGCAACTAATTATCTATGACTATCACGATCCTCCACATACAGGTTAAAAGGTTGCTCTGACTGTCCAACAATGCAGCTCCCCCTAGTGTTCTGCTACATAGGTGCAGGTGAATGTGTGAAGGGAACACTGGTCTCTGGACGAGAGCTCAAAAGCAGCCTCATCTGATTCATTTCCTCCTTCATTTGGCTCATCTGGGATTGAAACATTGCTTCTTTAGCCGCTGCTTCCTCACTTAATTTGGCCAGCGTTTGTTCCATCTCCTCCCGGGTAACCATACTTTGTTTATGGCGTTTGGATTTACCAAAGTATTGCTTTAGGCCTACCCGTCCTCCAATCCCTCTTACACGCCCCAGGTGATCCGGTTTTCCGGTCTCAACGGTCAGAACATCCTCCCGTCCGACACAAAAGATCCCTCTGCTTCTTTCTTTTTAAGATCTTCCTGTAAGATACAGATAACGAGAAGCTTAGTAATGAAACATGTTTACTAACTAAAAAATAACAATAACGATACTTACAATTCTTTCAGCAACTACACGAGTTTGTTCACTCATGTAGGCGCCGCTTGGCTTTTGCCGAATTTGCAACCACAACTCCTCGCGACGTATTGAAGATGGTTGATGAACTATTGCAGAAGGATTGGATTCAGCTTCATCTTCCAATCTCTTCCGCTTGGCCGCCATCAATTCTTTTTCGGCCTTTTCATATCCACCGCGAGAAGCCCCATGCGGGCAATCATTCTTTCTCTTTATCTCCTGTGCTTGTTCCCTTCTTTTCTGTGAATCAGAATTGAAAAAACTATTAATTATGAATTCCAGCCATGTCACTAACAGAAATTAGAGAACTTCTGCTTCATATGAACGTCAAACATTAGTCAAATTCACTTCATCAAGTTTCAACATTTTATTTAAGAAAGATGTAGAATTGTAGAAGAAATTGGGAGAAACAGAGGAAAGGGAGATGCAGAATTGCTGCCAACTCAGTCAATTCATTCATTCATCATAACTGGTTCCCACACATTTTAGACTAACCTCTTATATATAGTTAGAGGCTTGACTCTTAAGGCCCAATAACAACTTGCACCGACATACTAACTAACTAACATCAATGTCTAACCACTACCTACTATAACAGAACTAAGACTATAATAATGGCTTGACTCTTATGCCATTATTATTTCCCTAATTACCTTCTTAGTATTTTACCTTTTCGGGTTTACATATCGACTTGCATAGACAAAGGCAGGAAATGTATACTTCTATTCACACACCAAACCATTTAACTAACATGATTAGATGAACACAATAACATTCACATATCCGCACAGGTTAATAAGCAAACAAAACTAAATATAAACTCACCAGAGCTTCAGGAGTGATCCACAGCTGAACAAATTGTTGCCAAGTTTGTTCATCAATAAATGTGTACTTGTCCCAAGGATTTTCTTTAGGCTGAACCTCGGCAAAAATATACTTGTTAGCTAGAAAGGTCTTAAACTTCCTCCACCGATCAGCACAATAAGACAATGTCTTGTCTTTCAACTTCTGACAGTCAGGGACAGTGTACGTAAGCCGGATAATGTCCCACATAGGATCCTTTACTATACCAAAGTCCACATTTTTCCACTCATCTGTCAAGATGCTAACCTTGTTGCGTGCTAGATAGCCAACAAAACTAGTATATTTGCATTTATTGGGACCGAAAGGTTCCAACTTTTCATCAAACTGAATCTCGAGCCTTGACCCAGAAGTCCGACTTAGGGTTACATCCATCATTCGTGTGCCTCTTCTACCACGGCGTGCAGGGCGGTTACGAGGTTCATTGTGAGATGAAGAGGGTTCGTTCTAACTCACACCAGTCACACCAGTAACTGGCGTTCCTGGAACATGAATAGAATCGTTTTCACCGTTCATTTTCGAGACAGGAAGAGAGGAATGCCTGAGCAAATGAGAGAGTAACAGAGGCTAATGATACGTGGGCGAGGAAGAGAGGTAATGCAACAGGAAGGGTTTCGCAACGTGAACAGAGGTTCTTCAGTGAGAGTAACAAAAGCTTTCGTGCGAAAAAATGTATATTTGGCGCTTCATTTTTAAGACCGGATAAACAAAGAGACGGTCTTAATATTTAACATTCAAGACCGGTCATATTAAAATCCGGTCTTAAAAGTAATTAATTTTTTATCCACACTCTTTTTCTATATTTTGTACCGGCCGCATTTTAGGTCCGGTCTTAAAAGAATAACTTTAAGACCGGCTTTTAAATATGTTTGGTCTTAAAACTTTATTACCTTTATATTTAATTTTTTCCTTATTATTTTGGACCGCAGAAAATATTAGTCCAGCTGTATGAGATTTCTCTATAAAGTAATTGATATTTGAATTTTTTTTAATAACATTTTAAAGACCGGTTTGTTTTTTAACGGGTTTGAATAATATATTTAAGACCTATGAAAAAAATGATCCGGTATAAGAAGTTCTTTATATTTACAAAATTGCCACCGGTCATACCTTTAAGACTGGGGCGTCGATAGTCCAATCTAAATGAGGCGGTCTTAAAACTCTTTTTTGCACTAGTGATTGTGGATGGTAAAAGAAGAGTTGTACCTACTAAACATAGGTCGGGTCTTTAAACATATTTTAGATAATGTTGAGCAATCAATTTTTCTATTAAACATTTTTCGGCAATTTTTCCTTTTTTTGGGGAGAATTATTATTTTATCAATATCACATGATATATTTAGTAGTAGTTAGTATCCATTATTTAAATTACATGGAAATTTATATTTTCTTCCTACAAGAGAGGCGAGGTCCTTCTTCACTTGGGCAGGAAAAATACATTACCAAATTTACCTTGAATTATAAAATGTTTTATCATTTTGCCCATTTTTATCTAAAATATAGTAGTATTAATTTTTAAAATTTTAAATATGATTTTGTGTAAATATTTAAATGCTGTTTATCTAAACATATTTACGCTCTTAATTGTGAAGACTCAACATGGGTATTTTGATACGTATAAAAAAATCATAATGTATCAAACATTCAAACACATTTCTAGTCCAAAAATCATCTTTTTATATAGAAGCATCCTTGTTCTCTCTCTCGGATTCCATTTCCTTCAACAATGATCCTATTCTACAAAATAAAATTCTTGCATCTGCTTAAGAAAAAAAAAATCATTCTTACATTTATTAATGGTGATTGAGTTGTTGGAAGGCTCTCAATTATCTATAAACAAATGTAAAAGTTTAAACATTATGAATGAAAAATATCACAATAAAAAAATTACTTTCAGTTGACCCTAATATTTTTCAAATTTAACCTAATTAATAGCATGAGATATAATAGTTGGCCTTTGAACAAAAATAACTTCTTAGTTCATATTCATTGACCAATACATACATATACATATATATTGTTATCAACTACCTCATCCACCTAATTTTTTTATTTTTATTTTTGTTACAACCTCATCCACCTAATTTTCATTCCCTAATATTCATTGACCAATACATACAAAAGAATGAGACTAGATTAAGAAAAATTAATTGAAGTCAGCTAAATAGTAATGCAGAAAAAGAGACACTGATTTGATGGCAGGCCCTAGGTTTGACTTCTCGATCCAACATAGATATGAGAGTATAGTATATGATGTGTGTGTGTGTGTGAATTTAAAAATAATCAATGGTCATACGTTATGGAGAGTCACCAAGCATATATGTGCATATTTATTTAAGTATACGATATAGGATACCAAAGGATTGCTGGCCAAAAACTAGGATACCAAAGGCTTGAATTTCTCCGAAAGGGGAACATGTTTGTGTTAGAAGAGACAGAATCGTTTCAAAAAAAATAAGGGGAAATAATTAATTAATTAATTAATTAAGGCCTGCTAATTGTGATTAGCTAAAGGGAAGCATGCAAGTAACCACGAACATATATAATCAAAAAAAAATATCATATATGTCACAAATTAATTAAGCCATGCGTGCAGGCCAAAGCTAGGATAATGGACTTATATATTCTCATGGATAATGGAACAAAACAAATATTGAGAAAACACACACATACACATTTTGGGATTTGAGGATAATTGAAAGGCATCTTAATATTTTTTTAAAAAAGTTTGGACATTTATGAGATGCTTCTCAAGCAGTGTTATTTGTCAATGCAATTTTTTTCTCATGGCTAGTTTCATTGGTTTGAGTAAGTGATTAACTGATTATCCTAGCTGCGGTTCAAAACATTTTTTTTTATTCACATTATAACACTTCCCTAATATATTATAAATGTATGTAGGAGCTAGTTAAGAAGTTTATTATTTTTAAATGTAATACTTTAATTCATTCTGTTTCTCAAATTTATAATTTCTCTAAACCATTTGTTATGATTGCACATGTCAAGGTAATTTCTATTGAAACTATTCACATGCAAAAAAATAAAGATAAAAAAGAACATTTTTAAAGAAATCAACACATTTTTTTTTATAAATTACTAAGTTAACTAATAATTTTTTAATTTGGTACATTAATTATTTAGTTATTTTTTATTTAATCAATAAAAAGAGCAAGATAATTAATTTATAAAATTATTTAAATCAATTAATTTAACTGCTTTCTACATATTTCGGAGGAAGTAATTACTTACACTTTGTCTACGTCATAAATTCTTCCCGTCAAAAGATAAGTGCGTGAGTTTGCAAAATGACACGAAGTTCCAACGTTTATAATTGTTAAAATTTTAAAAAAAAAAAATCAAAGAAAATGCCCTTACTCGGTTACTCCACCCATAAAATATAGTAAATTTAAAAATTGGGAAAATTTCAGTTGAGGCCCTCTGTAAAATTTTATTTCAATAAACTCTCAAAGAATTCTATACACCCTATAGACTAAAATTAAATTAAATTTTATGGGTAAATTAAAGATAATGATGTCCTTACTTTAATTTTTTTTAATGGTTCAATAGTCACAAAAGTTATGGCGACTGGTTACTAGCAGTCGCTTGGACGAAGCGGCCTCTAGCAGCCAACCATTACAGCTTCAGTGTCGTTTAGCCAGCCAAAGATCCAACCATTAGAAATTAATTTGTGTTGTTCATATGCTTATTCCACTTAGCTTGTTCATGAAGAGTTACACAATTGCAAAATGGAACTTGTTTAATTTGTATTATTTATTTGCCTATTCCACCTGTTCACGATAAAATGTGTTCATTAATTGGTAATAAGAAAATATAAGATAATGAATAAGTCATATTTGCAAGTGTTCAACTACTCAAGAATAAGTGGAATAAACATATGAACAACATGAATTAATTGGTTAACAAGAAAACATATATGAGACCGATTAACCCATTCATTTGTGTTGTTCATATGTTTATTCCACTTCTTCATGAGGAGTTGGACACTTGCAAATGAGACTTATTCGTATCCTATGTTTTCTTGTTAACCAATTAATTTATGTTTTGGGAAAATTTCATATAGGTCCCAAGGAACAAAAAAAATTACAAAAAAATCCCTTAAAATCATCAAATTACGCTCAGGTCCCAAGGGACTTCTGTGTAATTATTTGTATGGAGGTTTTTAAATGTTGTTATTAATACATACATTTCCTGTTGTAAATACATGCATTTTCTGTTGTAAATAGCCAGGGGCTTCTGTGTAATTATTTGTATGGAAATAAAATCCAGGTTTTTAAAAGTTGTTGTAAATACATGCATTTCCTGTTGTAAATACATGCATTTTTTGTTGTAAATGACCATATTTTAAATTTTGATGCAAATGCAACATTTCCTGTTGTAAATCTATGTTTTTTCTGTTGTAAATGACCTCTCTATGTTCAAAATCTATGTGTTTAAATGTTGTTGTAAATATATGCATTTACTGTTGTAAATAGTCAGGTATTTAAAAGTTGTTGTAAATATATGCATTTCCTGTTGTTAATACAAATAATTACACAGAAGTCCCTTGGGACTTGAGCGTAATTTGATGATTTCAAGGGACTTTATTGTAATTAATTCCATTCCTTGGGACCTGAGCGTAATTTTCCCTTATGTTTTTGATATGTTTATTCAATTTATTCATAAGGAGTTGAACACTTACAATTGCAAATTAGACTTGTTTATGATCCTATATTTTTTTATTAACTAATTAATTTGTGTTGTTTATATGTCTATTTCACTTGTTCATGAGAAATTGAACACTTGCAAATATATAATACAAGAATTTCGATAAATTACATTTTTTATGAGATATAAATAATACATCTTGTCACATCCGCCATTTTTAAGCTTTTAGTATGCATATGAAATCGCCGTGGTTGATTCGAACCGCTAATTGAAATTTGCATTTTACTCTTTGGGTTATTATTTATTTGGTATTTCCAAATTTTGGTCCAACTTTTATAAATGCAAACGGCCATGGCAATAAATTGAGCAAGGAATGACAAGTTCTCATGCTAAACTACAAGAAGAATGGCAAAAATAAACATGTAACAACCAATGTATCACAATATAAGAGATAAATGATTGAGCTACCTTTAAAACTCTCCACTTCAATATAAATTGTATCTCTTCCTTGATTCCTTTGCACAGTGTCTTGTAAGAGTGGCTTGGACACAAATAACGAATGATATAAACACAAACACACACATAATAAGATGAGATGATTTTGCTACTTAGATAGTTAGATTTTCCTGAATCTCACCTGTTTTCTTCCATGTGCGAACAGTAGGTGTAAATACATCTAAAATGAAGGCGAAGCTAGTGGAGGATTAATTAACAGGGGTGGAGGCTTATGGATGCATACATGTGTTTTGTTTTTTCTATCTATTATTTGATTTTGTGATTGTTATATTAATTACCTATGGTTATGTAAATTAAAATGTGTAATGGTATGTATTCAACCTCCATATGGAGGAGTAAGACTGCTAAGTACACAAGCCTAAGGTAAGTGTCATACTAATTACTAAGTACGTGGTAGAGATACATGTGGGCGGTATAGTAGTAGAGAAATATTATATTCTTTTATTTGAGCCACGAATTTGTAACTGCTTAAAGACAAAGCCAACATGTGAGTTAGATAATGAAATTTTGCAGGAAAATAATACACATCCAGAGCTTTTTGAAATGAGATTTAATAATTATATTTTTGTATGTGTACATTAAAAATTATGATTTTTCTGACATGATCCAGAAAGCTAAAAAATTGTTGCGAAAATATCCTATCCAGTTTAAAAAATGCGTGGTTTTTTTGACAAGATGTGATAGAAGTTTACCACATATTTTTCAATCAAAGAGTTTTCTATGAGCTGAAAATAGAGTTTTGAATAACTAATTTGGGAGCTATATTAAATTAATTATGAATTTTTAAAGTTTCAGAAAAATTGATTATTGATGTCACCCAATCGTTGGGAAAGAGTTTTAAGTTTTGAACTTAACCAAGTGTATTATTTGAGTTACAAATGATTCAAACATGACTAAACAGCTTTGATAAGTAACCCTAAAATAACGTGTTACCTATCCAATATCATAACAAGAGTGACATTATTTCATTACAATTTTTTAAGGTTGAGATTTTCTTTATGTATATAAATACCATCATAAGCATCATAAAAAGAAACTGTTAGGAAATAAATTAGTTTAAATATATTATAATTAATTAGTATCGCATATAATAAGGGATTATAGGAATTATAAGTGATTAGGGAATCAATCATCATAATGAGTCATTACTCTCTTGTGTATAAATGTCATATTGAGCATATGAATAAACACGTTGATTTGAGAGTATATTTTCTTTCTCTATCCTTCTCACTTCTACATGGTATCAAAGCTTGATTAATTATTGGCCAATTTGAGTTTTCCCGTGGCCGTTGTCACTGTAGTGTGAACAGTGACAGTGGCCAGTCCCCGTGCATGTGAGCTCGTGTCATTTCAGTTTCTGTCAATTTTGTAGTCGTCCTTTGGTGGTTCAGTTGTCTCTGGATCTGGTTCAGTGAGTGTTCTGAGTTTTTCCTGCGACTTTTCCATATTCCGGCGAAGTTCCAGATTCCAGCCAGACCACCACTGTCGGTCTTCTTCTGTTATTTCCTTTCTTTGATTTTCGGTGAGGTTCTTACTTTCCGGTGAGATTTCCAAATTCTGGCGAAATTTCCAGATTCCGGCGAGATTTCCAGATTCTGTCAAAACCACCATTTTCGGTCTCTTCTGTTATTTCCGGCGAGATTCTTTGGTTTTCAGTGAGGTTCTAACTTTCTGGCAAACTTTCCAGTTTCCGGCGGAAATCCCAGATTCCAGTAAACTTTTTCCAGATTCCGGCGGACGCTTTCCTTTTTCTGGCTAGTTTTCGAAAAGTGCTTTGCATTCTCTGGCAAAGTTGTGTTTTTCCAGATTCCGATGAACTTTTTTCTGTGTTTTCCATATTCAGGTGTGTTTGATGTGCCTACGGTTACTGAAAATTTACTGAAATTCCTTCTTTGTTAGATCATCAATATTGTACCAAGGGTGTCTTTAGAGTATTCAGGCGAGTTCTTTGCTGTTGCTGAGATTTGTGAAGGTTAACCACGAAGTATGGTGAGTTGGTGAAGAAGATGAAGGTGGTTCAGGTTCTGTCTGCAACGTTGCAGTTGTCTCGTTTCTCCATGTTTGCCGTGGTTCAGTCCGTGGTGCTCTTCAATGTCGTGGCTGCTCTGTTTCTGGTTTGGGGGAGAAGAAGATCAGTGGAAACTTGGTGGAAGGTTGCCGGCAACGGTGGAGAAGAAGGTGAGGTCGCCAGCTATGGAGGTGGAGCCAAAGTGAAGGTGGAAGAAGGTCTCTTCCTCTCTCGTGTTTGCTGCCGGAGCTTGAATAGGTTTGATTCGGGTTAGGTGGTTATTTTCTTTTTGGTTGTGGAAGTGTTAATTGGTTATTGGATGACTATTGCTTCTATTTGGTCACTAATGTGACGTTTGCTGTCATTTCATTGCTACACTTATTTTCTGGCCTTGCTTTGTTCTCCGACATCGAGCCTTCATTCCCGGTATATGTGTAGGCCGGTTCTTTGCTTCGAAGGTTGCGTTAAGTTGTTTCTACTATTTCAGAACAGTCGGCATTTTGTTTCGTGCACGTTCACTTGTCTCTAGTGGTTGGGTTCTTCGTTTGTTATGTTTTCCAGCACGTTTGTGAAGTGCTCTTTTGTCTTGAATGTCGTGCTTGTGGTTGGGTAATTTCGTTGGTATTTGCTGTGCTTTGCTTCCTCTGGTGAGGAGTTTGGTGGTCCTTGTGTGACCCGTTTGTTCTTTGCCTCTGGTGAGGTGTTTCTTTGGTGTTTGTCTCTGTTGAGACGTTTGAAGTATTGTTTGGTCCCTTGTGAGACCATTTGCTACAACTTCTACTTTGGTTTGGTACTCTTTGTTATTCGAACTCTTGGTGAAGTTGTTAGATCGTTTCTTTTGAATGTCCTCGATGTGACATTTGGTTGAACTATTCTTGGATATGGCCTAACTTTCTGGTGGATTCAAGATCTTATGAAGAAGAAAATTATTTTGTTTGGATTTATTTATATTATGTTTTCTTTGTAACAAGTTGGGTATGATCAATATATATGCTCCAACTTGAGAGGGAGTGTTATGAAATCAGGAAATATATTATAATCAAGTAGAATCCCAATAAATCATGGATTAGGGAAATCGTCATTAACAGCCATTATTACTAAGGCTCTCATCTCTTGTATATATGTGCACCGTCTTTACATGAATGAATACACAATATTCAGATTATTTAGCTTACATGGTATCAAAGCTTGAGGGGGAGTGTTGAGAATGTTAAGGAATAATGTTAAGAAAATTAGTTTGTCTGGATTTATTTATATTATGTTTTTCTTTGTACAAGTTGAGCATGATTAACATCTATGCTCCAACTTGAGAAGGAGTGTTAGGAAATAAATCAGTTTAAATATATTATAATTAATTAGTATCGCATATAATAAGGGATTATAGGAATTATGAGTGATTAGAGAATCAATCATCATAATGAGTCATTACTCTCTGGTGTATAAATATTCTATTGAGCATTGAATAAACACATTGATATGAGAGTATATTTTCTTTCTCTATCCTTCTCGCTCTGGCTTCTAAAAAAACCTTGTTAATTGTTATTCTGTAAGGTTGTGCATGCTTACCCTTTTGTTGATTGAACGGCATTAATTATGATTCCCCGCACAATTTATTAATAATTAGCATAAATTGTCCTCCTCGTTGAGGACGAAGGGCATACTTAATTTACTTCATAATACTAAGACTAGTACTACTAGTATATTCTTAAATCAATAGTCTTGAACTTTGAGACCTACACCCAGTTCCTTTAATTATAACAAATAAAAAGCGGCAAAAAATAATAATAATAATTCCCTCACAGCGTTTTATGCCTAATGCCTACTATATGATTTTTTTTTTTAGGGGTAAAAGGAATAACAGAATCAAAACTTCATTTTCAAAGGTGTCTATTAGATTAATTAAAAAAATTCATCCTAATTCGGGAGTTCAGCTGTTAAAGGGTAGTATAATCTTATTAAAGGGAGCAAATTCGATCCCTGAGAGTCACGACGCATCCATACCTGGATAAATCATGGTATTTTGAGCATGATCAGAAAGCGATGACATCCCTTCATTTCTCTAGCTGGCTGCAGGCTATTGAACTGATGAACTTGCACTGTCATGATCATAAACAGCACAAAACCAGACAAGATAGCATTCTCCGGAAAATATTCTCGTACTCACACACACACACACACACATGAAAATATGAAATTGCTCCTTTAACACAAATATACAATTCTGTACGTCCTTTACAAAATCATTAATTTAATTTGCGGCTAAAACAAAAAACGACAATTATATATATAGCTATAGATAAGTTTTGTTTCAATATATATGTGTGTACTTTATTTTTTTGCGATCAAACGCCCACAGATCACTCAATTATTATATATACCTGGCATGCAGCTGCCAACATAATAATACTCATTATGTACTCGTAGTTTGCTTGCATAATGCACCGAGACTGAGTATCTAACTATATATAATTGTGGGGTTGTTCTGGAATCAAAAGAAAGTGGCTCAAAAATCAAGAAGCACATCTTTAACAACATTCATAATGTTAATTATTATTCTTATCGATCTATGAATTGATCAATTATTAATTTACTATCGTCAACTAAAATGGCCTCTTCAAAAAGTCATTCGAATATAATGGGTTCTCACGCACGGGTGGCTCATCATTCCTTTATGGTTATCATCATCATCTCTTTGATAAACTGGCCCGGTTGGTACTCGCAATATTGTATGGTTTTAAATCTAAGAAACACTACATACACACGTGGCCGGGGAAAATCATTTTGCAGGCATTCATACTTTCACTCAATTTTTAATTTGATACTTGTGTTTTTTCTCTCTTAATTCAACGTTAGTTTTATTCTGTTAACACTCTTAACTCCTGCAACTTTGCCCTATTAGCATTTTTAGCCCATATCCAAGAGTTAGCTAGCGGTACTAAAAGAGCAAAATTAAAGCATTTTATTGAAAAAAAAAACACAAATTAAAAATTAAAAATTGAAGAAAAGTATAGGTACTTGCAAATGGGTACTCATTAAATTGTTCTACTTCCTTTGCTACTTAATATATAAGATTCAATTGACTTTTTCTTGTAGAGATTAAGGAAGCTAAATAAACTACTTAATCATAACATATATTGTTTATCATTAGATTATATATATCAGTTTATAAGTCAAACAAATTAGTTAGGAGAAAACGATAAATATAAATACTTTAAAATAATTTATTTAACTTTCTTAATTTCTTCAAAAAATTCAACTAGCCTTATATTAAGGACCGTAGGTGGTATAAAATAACAAAACATATATAATATAAGTAAGATAATTTAAATCATAACACTCATTAGAAGAAAAAAACACTAATTTACCCTAAACAATTCAGAAACAAAAATATACTCCATGAGAATATTTCTATCAGTCTCTTGCTAGTTAGAAGACTCCATGGGTAACTCTCACTGTGAACAACCTCTCAATGCAAAACACTGATGTTTTATGGGGGTAAAAGTATTAAGGGAGAGATCATCCCAAAAGACTAACTTATTAGTTAGAAGGGCTCCTTAAACTTGTAAACCATCGTACTTTTTTGAAGCACCTTAGTGTAGGAGTTGAAATACTCTTATACTGAATGTTGGAGTCAAATAACTAATTTTTATGAATTAAAAAATTAGTTAAATTATTTTTTGGTAAAAAATTTGTGTTTCATTTTTTAAATATTACTTTTAATCATTTGCATTAATTGGAAAAAACTTCCTTGATGGAAAGTCCCTTACAATGTGTAATCAATAAAGAGAGTTTAGGAAAATTATAATTTCTTCCTGTATTTCTCATGATTTTCATTATTGACAAGAAAGTGAGGACGTCAATCCAACGGACCACAAGTCCGTAATAAATTCTCACGGATAATAAAAAAAAAAAAAAAAATCAAGAGTCGTTCTCATGAAACTATCCTTGAGAGAGAGTATTCTTCTCTCATATTTTTCTTGTGAGAAATACACATCTTCTCTCAGAAAGAAATGTAATTGTTTTGGTGCAATGAGTAGTGACTATTAAGTTGGATTAGTCAACTGGGATTTCAACAAAAAATAGTTTTCTGATAGATTTACCCTTCCTCAACTCTTATCATTGACTATATCATTGCCTTCCATCACATCAACTTTAATTATAAGTTGCTTAATATATATTATATTGTAAGTTGTTTATTATTAATTAAAAAATGCAGCAGAAAGCCATAAAACTCAGAATGAGGGATAACGCATCGAATGTATATATAATAGATCTTGGAATTTCACGCTTGTAATAAAGTTTGAGGATTCATGATTGATTGATAGTTTTGGTGACTTTGAATATTAATTATGCGAAGTTTAGTTTAATTAAAGAAATAATTATCATTTCATTGTGTGATGGTATGATGAAAGTTTGAATATTTTGCAAAACCAGTGGAGAAAACAACCAAAAGGATCTTGGCATGATATCTCTTACATGGTATATTTTTTAATTAATATATGTGTGTGTTAAAGTATACAATTTGGTCCTCTAATTTAGTTTACAACAAGTTAGCACTACTAATAAGCTGAGCTGTTAGTTGAGGTGGTAAGTAGTCGCACCCCATAAGAGGGAGAAGAAATATAAGAAGCGCACTTGTTAGATGAGCTTTAATCTTAACACTCCTGGTCTGACAGAAATTAGTTTCAAGCATTGTTTTAAAAGCCCAACCAGACGTCGAATCGAAAAGATCAACGGGTCATGGTTCAAATGGTCGGATCGGTCGACCGTTTGGTTGAGCCATGACGTAATAATTAAATTAAAATAATATTATATAAATATACAATGATTAAAATATAAGTAATACGTAATTCAATTTGATATTTTTTAATAATAAGGCAAAACGATATTAATAATAAAATAAAAACATTACAAAGTATTAGTTATAGTAGAACATAAAGAAAAATTAACCATATCATTAAGAAGATAGGGGGACCATAATCCATTTTAATGAAAAATTAGTAAAGTCAAAAAATATATCCAACAAGATGAAATAAAAAAATATTTTTTAATTATCTATCACTTATTAAGAATAAAATTTAAATACCAAAAATAAGTTTTGAATTATATTAGTTCACACTATTGAAATTAAACAAAATTAAAAATTTAATTATATTATGACATATGTAATATAAAAAGTTAGTGTTGGAAAAAAAACATAAAAAATGAGTATTGTTGAAATATTTTGCATTTCAAAACATGTGGCAGGAGATTAACTTATGTATAATAAAATTATAAGGGTGAAAATTGAGTAAAAAAAGAAAAAGCTAAAATATTTTATACATGTTTTTTGTTTTAATTTTTAAATCCTTTTATGTTGACCTGTACGGTTTTTATAAAACTGTTCCGGTTCCCCACTCAAAAGTGGCTTCCAGCTCAATGATGAATAAATAACAGCCAAAGTGGCTTAAAGGAAAAATCCGAGCCGATGTTGTGACCGGCTGACAGTCTAATCGTCTGGTTCAATCCAACTCTGAAAACCTTAGTTTCAAGTCCAAAATAATTTGGGGACACTTTGAGTTTAACAACAACAACAAAAAGCATGTTGACGACACTGGTAACTCTAACAAACAGAAAATGTTGTTTTGATAATAAAATGCTAACATATTATTCTTTCATTATATTAAAGAATTAAAATATAAACATACTTTATTGATATTTTATTGTTGAGTTAGCATTTTCTGTTAATAAGATTTATAATCGTGTTAATACCAATAAAAAAGCTGAAAATACACTTTATAAATTTAATGGACTAAATTAAAATTTGATGTAAACTCAGATAACCCAACCTGTAATTTAGCCATAATACACACACACACATTCATACATTGTGTGTGTGTGTGTGATTATTGTTGTGTACTTTTTATCTTCTCGCCAACACATGGTCGAGTGCCACCACCATATTTTGAAATTTGATGAGGAAGAAAAGCAAGTTTTGTCAACTTCCGCGCAGAATAAACCCCACACGATCATACATTAAGAAAACAAAAAACTCTTCTATTTATATATTTCTGACCGTATGCTTTACTTTCAACTAAATTCTCAGCTGAGTTTGACAATTAATATGTTATAGTCCACCAAACAATCTTTCGCATAAAGCTTAATTTTATTTAACAAGTTGGTACCTCTTGATAATGTAAATTATTTCCTTCTAATGATTATAATTAGCATCGTATATCATTACCATTAGTTTTGATTTAGTGCTTTACTTTTGATTATATATAGGGAACGGTGAACCCCATAATTTTTTTTATAGAATGGAAAACATTAAAAAGTAAAACTCAAGACATAATGAAAAAAAATATCAAGTTCATGTCTTCATGCATCTCCAGATGTTCGACTCTACTCAGTATGAAGTTTCCATATACACCTCCATATCTCTGCAACGTAACCAAGCAATCAGCTCTTGTAACTCGTCACATGAAGAATCCTACAAAGGAACCATATGGGTTTTTTAGAATTCCACTAAAATCGGTTGCGTTGATCCGTGAGAATATGCACCTTTCACATAAACTTCAGTTCAATCGTTCACTGGAGTTCTTGACCTCGATGCCACAAGATTTTTAATTACTACAAGATGTTAACTTTTTTTCAAAATAGAATTTTATAAGCTGAGTAATGGAGATCAAGTGCTTACAAGTGTACTAAGATGGGGACAATCTCTAGTGTAGGATGCTTTTTTTTTTTAATAATTGAATATTTCAAAATGATGTGTCAAATTGAGTGCTCCATTACAAAAGAGGGGTCCATGCAACTTGCCCATACAAGTATGTGTTTCTATAAAAGTGAAATCTACTTAATCACCTTTGATTTATATAATCATTAATAAACATGTACCAAAAGCAATCTATTGCATATTATAATTAAGAAGAACACTCAAACTGGCCACTATTATATACCACTATATTTGGTAATGTGATGTTATCGTTAAGGGCAAAAAAAAATTGTGATGAGGATGCATTATTAATATCACTCTTGGGCATAAAATAGTCTTACTATAAACATAAACAAATATTTAAGGATTACAGACTAATTAATGAGGTCAAAGGAGGGTATCTCATTCAACCAAGTGATATGATATGTGTGTGAAAGGAGGGATTTGAAGCAAGATATAAAATTTTGATACTACCTTTGGTTTTTAATATAAGACCCATTTAACTTGTAGAGATTAAGAAAAATATATATATTAGTTAATAATAGCATATATATGTTGTATATTATTATATTATATATTAGTTTATAAGTAATGTAAATTAGTTTGGTGTAAAAAGGATAAATAAAAATACTTTAAAGTAATGCATTTAGCTTCCTTAATCTCTTCAAAAAAGTAAGGTAAATATATTATGGACCGTAGTACTTTTTTATACATTTACAATTTTGGTCTCTAATGGCTTTATTTGTCAGTGAGTTATAAATATAACACTTCATACTTGTTTTACTAAGCTTGAAGAGAAAAATCATCATTTGAGTGTTAATGTTTCACTGTACTCGTTCTGCTCGGTGAGAGTTTTATTGAGTTGAACCCTTCTTCAATCATTCTTTGCATTGTAAGGTTGAGGTGTGCCTTAGAAATTAAGGGCGTAGTATCCTTGAAATAAAGAATAAAGTGAGAGGTATCTCTTGAGAAGAGGATGAGCCAAAAAAGAAAAGGATTGCAGTGGCTTTGTAAGTGTTGAATTGAATATGTTTGGGACGACTTTCAAAACTAACTTAATAACCATGATTTCAAATGCAGAGTATAGTCAAATAAGACTCAAAAAACCCAAAATAACTTCTAACCCTCAAAATCATGGTTTTGATCCCAAAAAATAAGGTAGAGAGAATAGCTTTTCATCCAAACATGCAATTAAATCTCAAATAGTTTGATTGGGGAGTGGACATTGACTTGAGGGTAGAGCTAAACCAAGATAAATTTTGAGGGGCACCAAACATCATAAATTTTATTTGGGTGCAAATGATACAAGAATGTCATGGTTGTTGGAAACTTCATGTGTATAGAGTACTATTTTAGAAATTTTATATGTATTTTTGTACCATTTTTTGTTGTTGACAAGTTTTTGAAACAGTTAGCGTTAGTTAACTTAATAGTTATGATAATTTTGCATCATTTTAAAAACTTTGTACATTTGCACTGAATTAGTAGATTTGCATGTTAGCTCCTAAATTTTTTGAATTCTCTTTATCTTTTAAATTTTTACATTCTCAATACACATATATTCCCCCCCCCCCCCCAAAAAAAAAAAAAAAAAAACTGTATTTGAAGCCTTTACTGCTATATACATATACTATTTTTTAGGAACACAATTTCATGCTTCATTTACTCTTTGTTATTATGAAAATTTAACTAAGCCATCTTGCAAATAAGTTTCTAAACTATTCAACAAGAAAATAACTTTCCAAACTATGATTTGTATTAAAATACCCTTTGATCACTTTGCAAATTTTTTATAAATATGGTTTGTTTTTAAAAGTCTTAAATCTGTAAATACTCAATTCACCTCCTCTTGCATGTGTTTTCATTTTTTATAACATATTTCCAAATGAATTTTAAAAAATAGAGGTATAATCAATAAACTCTGTTTGAGGGGTACAAGATAAAAGCTACATATAATTATACATTTTTTACCAAAAAAAAAACGATATATAACCACACACATACTTAACTTTATCCAAACGTGTATGTATATGTATAGATTTTACCCAAAAACATACACACTATATATATTGAAGTCTATAAATAATATATGGCTTTGCCGGACAATACCAAAGGAGCCAATAGTTGTTCAGTGTCACTTTTTTTTGGCTTGGCTTTGATAATTAATTAATTATGAACAAATAAAACTATAAAAGAATAAAACGAGGAAGGTTGACTTCCAATGGGCATTGACCTACTCTTAGATGCATCCCAAGACCTAACAGTATACGAGAGTTCCACACGTGGAAGCTTTTTAAGTTATCATCACAAACCCTAACTATATGGGGCAACACAATTGCTTCTTTCAAGACATATTCGAAACCCATTTCTTAATTTCTCTTCATTTTTATATCACAAGTAAATTATCACACAACTTCCTTGGCTTGTCATTTTTATTCTAATAATTAAACATGCATAATGGCAACCCATTCATCACTATGGTTTTTCAAAAAAAAAAAGAAAAAGAAAACACACACACACAGGCATATTTTTCTTAAGGAAAGTAATGCACTATAAATCTTAACACAATATTATTTTTAAACTGTAATATATATACATGTATATACACAAACATTTTCTAACTTTCTAGATAACACATGTATTTTAACTAGCATATGCACTTGTTTTCAAATAAATATACACAAATTTAAAATATATTAATTATACAAAATAAATAAATAATCATATTATTAATAAAATTAAAATTCTTACTTATTTTATTTTTATCTTAAACTATACCAGATTAAAGATCTGTGTCTTGCAGAGTCATACTATATACAACTTAAGAATAATATGGCTTTCTTTAAATTTTAGAAAATATAACAAGTCACATTATTTATAATTTATAAATAATACATCTTGGTACAGACTTTATAATATATGCAAACAATTGATGTTCCTCATTTGATCTTTAATATAAGACACTATAAAATTTAGTAAAAATTTTATGATTTTTTTTTTAAAAAAAATGCCCACATTAATTGGTCTATTTAAGTGAAATGTTTGATTTTAAGGTTCGACGGTAGAAATTAATATTTTTAATTAAGAAAATTAGGGAATGTCATTATAATTTTTGGAAAAAAAAAATTAAGACTCTCTTAGCTAATTTTAAGTGCACTTTGTATTAATCAAACTAACTACACTTTTTAACTTATATGATTCGATTAAAAGTATATGATAAATAAGAATATATTTGGGAGGTGTTCAATCCCCCATTCTAACTTTTGCAATTGCAAATTATGATGTTTCCCCTCTCAAAAAACATCAGTTCCTTGTTTAATTCGAGAGGAATGAAGAGAAGGGAGAGTATATGAATTCTTGTATTAAAAAAAAGTTTAGGTGATCAGTTTGGCTATATATATCGACTTATATAAGGGTTCGGGCATCTCTATGTTCAAAGAGCAATTAACTAAAAAGGTACTTATAAATCGTCTACCAACAAAATTCTCACATGAATAGTGGGGTTTAAACTCATGACCTCATGGGTAGGGGACGAAATATTTTGATGAATTGAATTTAAAAAATGTAGTAGGATATGTTGGAATATTTTATAATGTAGAGATGTGTTTTTTAAAAAACCATGTTCTTATAAAATTAAATAATGAACTTATGTGAAGAGTTGTATATAAAGTTATAACACTAAATGTCACTAAGGTTATATCTCGTTCCTAAAGACACATGTGAAATGTTATAATCAAATGTGTGGTAACTACCACATGATCGTGTTGTAGATAAGAAAACTCTACGTACACTATAAAAACTCTTTATATGTTTGTTCATGAATCAACATATAGTATTTAGGAATCTAAATATCTAATAAATGATTATGACTCTTATTTGAAGAGGTGTGCCTTCGACACCACACTTCAAGACATATCACTTCACAGCCTTTAAATATTCATTACCGTCAGTCCATCCAAAACACATCTCCTCTTCGTTTATTCTTCAGAGAATCGGTCCACCAACATGTAGAGAGTGTTTAGTTATTTTTTTAACAATTCTTCTTATCTCTTCACTCTATTAAAATTTTATACTCTCATTAATTGATCTTTTTTTTTTCAAAATAAAAGATTCACCTTTTAAAATTGAGGTATTTAGTTGTACACGTGCAATTTGTACACAAGTGATTTCATATGCTCTTATATAGGTAATTTAGTATTTATACGTGGGGACCTGTTCCTTAAACTAAACACAAACTCACATTTATATTTATAAATTGCCACAAACATTTGTATAAATAGCCCCCCACCACCCAACTGAGCTTTACACTCCTCAATTGTCTCTTCCTCACTTCCCTACAATTAGTCTCAAGTCTCTTCTAATTTCACAGATTAAAGGTATCATCGTCTTCAACTATATATATGTGTGTGCGCGCGCTTAATTCTTATTCACTATAATTCAAATTCAAAACAGTTTCTAAGAACCAAATTTTCTGGTGTTGCAGGGTCTTAATTTTAACTTTGTTGACGATGATGAATATCATCTCGGTACCTGCAGTGTGCAAGGTCCAAGCTTCTTCAGTAGTGAATTTCAAAAGGGGACTAAGTATGGACACTCTCTTCCACCAACACCACCGTAAGGACAAGGTGGTCATCATCTTGGGCCCCACCGGCTCCGGTAAGTCAAAGCTTGCCATTGACCTAGCCACCCACTTTGCTCCGGCCGAAATCATCAACTCCGACAAAATGCAAGTTTATCAAGGCCTCGACATCGCCACCAATAAGGTCACAGAAGAGGAGTGTCTAGGTGTTCCTCACCATTTGCTTGGCATAGCAGATCCCAACCTCGACTTCACAGCCACCGACTTCATCCGCCACGCCTCCTCCGCCGTTGATTCCATCGTGGACAGACATTGCCTACCCATTATAGCCGGCGGCTCCAATTCCTACATCGAAGCCTTAGTGGCTGAGTTTGAAACCGGCAGGCCGATCGAGTTTTGCTTCCTCTGGGTCGACGTCTCACTCCCGGTTCTCCACTCCTTCTTAACGGACCGGGTGGACCGGATGGTAGAAGCCGGTTTAGTCGAGGAGGTTAGGCAAATGTTTAATTCTCGCGCTGATTACACAAAAGGGATAAGAAAAGCAATCGGAGTTCCAGAGTTGGACCAGTTTCTGGAGGCTGAGTTGTCATCGACGGCCAACGAGAGGACGAAGAAGAAGCTTCTAGAAGCCGCCATTGCCAGGATGAAGATAAACAACTGCCGGCTTGCGAGCCGACAGCTGCAGAAGATTCACCGTCTTCACGGCCTATGGAAGCGGAATATGCATCGGCTGGACGCGACAGAGGCGCTCGTTATGAGGAATAATGGTGAAGAATCTAAGGAGGTGTGGGAGAATCAAGTGGTGAACAAGAGCCGAAGGATCGTTCAACAGTTCTTGTACGAGGAAAGCCATGTTGTTCCGGCCGCCGTGTCTTCCAAAACTGTGTTGTATGTGCCACCACGGCCTCCGCTGTCTCGGTTGGTGGCGACGGTTACTGCAACTCATTAGAGGTGGTGGGGCCAGAGAATCTATGCAAAGGTCGCATTGACATGCTTCCGATGATACGTATATGTGTGTGTCTATGCGCGCACACAGACATACATGACATGAGTTACGAATATTTATGTTTTTTTTTAAAAAAATATTTAACATATACAATATATTAATGTTTCTTAATGTATGGATTGAATTTTTTGCCCTTATAGAGTTTGTGGAAACCATATCCTTTCTAAAGGATTATTGTTAATTTCTATTTATATGCGCTAATATAATCTTTAATCCCTAAGTTTAACTTCTTCATTTTAGTTTTAGTCCACAAGTTTCAAATCATGAAGATTTTAGTCAAAAGACAAAATGATCTAGTTTCTTAATAAATTATAGGGATCAAAGTATTAAAGGCAATGAAACTTGAGGGACCAAATGATTTGAAATTTAAGGGACTAAAACTAAAATGGAGGCAAGTTTGAGGGATCACATATTGTATTAACCCTACTTATTTTTGCATTGTTAGATCTTTAGTCAAACATGATATAAGCAAATACAAAACAAAACAAAACAAAACAAAAAAAAAACAAAAAAACAAATACCACTTGAACTTCAAAATACCAAATAATTGATTTCCCGTTAAAACGAGTTGTCAATTGCTTTATTGTTATTGTTAATCTCATTACTTTTGTATGCAACATGATTTTAAAGTTTCGATATTTTTTTTTATCTTTTTTCCTAAATACAATAATGATGTGAGTAATTTTTGTAATTAAGTGAGGATAAAATAAAGAGCTTACAAATTAAAATACTTTTAAGACAACCCATAAATCTATCTAGTAAAAGGGAACATGACATCACTACTATAAAATATGGATATTACTACCTTAAAAAACGTCCATTTTTTAAAAAAAGAAGTAAAAAGTGAAGACGATGGGATTTTCGAAATTATATACTTGACTTTGAGATTTTAGACAACTTAAATATTAATTTAGGACGCCTAAAATATTTTTTGACGTCTTAACTATATTTTAAGACGCCTAAAATGAAAAATTTGGCACCATTTAAGATTTTTTTGAGACTTTAGACAACCCAAATATTAATTTAGGTCGCCTAAATTTTTTTTTAAGACTTTAGAAAACTCAAATCTTAATTACGGTCGCCTAAAATGAAATATTTGGCGCCATTTAGGATTTTTTTGGCGCAAGAAAATTCTTGAAAATTGATAGCAATTTTGAGACTTTAGACAACCCAAATCTTAATTTAGGTCGCCTAAAATGAAATATTTGGTGCCATTTAGGATTTTTTTGGCGTAGGAAAATTCTTGAAAATTGATAGCAATTTTGAGACTTTAGACAACCCAAATATCAATTTAGGTCGCCTAAATTTTTTTTGAGACTTTAGACAACCCAAATCTTAATTTAGGTCGCCTAAAATGAAATTTCTTGAAAATTGATAGCAATTTTAAGACTTTAGACAACCCAAATATTAATTTAGGTCGCCTAAATTTTTTTTGAGACTTTAGACAACCCAAACAATTATTTAGGTCGCCTAAAATGAAATTTTTTAATTTTATTTATCCTTTCTCTCCTCTACACACCATTTAATTCCCCACGTACATCTTCATCTTCTCCTTTTTGATCTGCACATACGCCTTCCTTTTCTCTCCTCTACACCTCATCTTCTCTTTCGATCTATTCCTACTCCTTCAACACTCTTCGATCTAGCTGGGCAAGGAGAAGGCGACAAGGAGACGACGGCGAGGAGACGATGGCGAGGAGACCGAGCAATGAGACGCCAGAATCTGCACTTCGGAACAAGAGTCACCATCGATTTCATCCAAAACGCTGCCGCCAATAAGTGTTTTTCCAGATCTAACTCTTGTTGATTTTTTAGATTTGAGAGGGCACCAATTTTTTCAGATCTAGAAATCTCCTCGTGGCTCTAAGATGATACTATGAACACCAAGTCCCTTGCAGATCTGGAATTACTCTATTTTTTGCATTCTTGTTCCTTATTCCTTCCATTTTAGGGGATTATAATGCGAGTTGTTAGTTACTTGTTATGGTTTTTTTCTTTTCTTTTTTTCATTGTATCTTCCTTGTTGTTTCTGTTTCGATTACTCTCTTTTTGTTCTTTTCTTGTTCTTTATGGTTTTGGAATTTCTTGCTTGTAACATAAAAAAGAAAGTATTTCTGGAATTTGATTTTTGATTTGTTCTTCCGTGGCCAACCCCGTGGGGTTTTTTTAAAAAAAAAACAGAAATATGGCGTCCTAAATTAAAATTCAGTAAGGCGTCCTGAAAAAAATTCAAGACGCCTTATGTAAGACGTCCTGAATTTTTTGTAGGACACCGAAAGTCAAATTTTTTGACGTCCCTCTACGAGACGTCCCTCTAAAAAGGGACGTTAAATGGGCCTTATTTAGGACGTTTTTTAAATTTTTTTGTAGTAGTGCATATCCAACAATTCTATTTTATAAAAAGGAACGGAGAGAGTATCTTGAATAGATTTCCAAGGGATAGTGATCTAAAAATGAGTAGTTTTCTATCGTTTCTAAATTTAAGATCTCAATCAGTTTTGTCTCATGAATTTATAATTATTTAATGAATGAGGTAGTTTCCAATGCTAATAATTGAGTGGTATTAGAAAAACGAACACATTGTTTTAATAAATAACTCATTTCTTAATTTCTATAATTTAGTTACGGTGCTCCTACATTTAAGAGTGGAAGGAGTAAATTATAACAATCATATTTACTTAATTTTTTTTTAAGAACATAATACTACGAACTAAATCTTGATATTATATTATATTAAGGATAGGAGCTAAGGTAGTATTATCTTTGCCAGCAATAAATATGTATATTAACATCTACTTAAGGGTGATCATAAATACCACTCATATATTGACCATCCATATATGGTCCAATCCAATTTGATTCGACTTAAACTAATTGACAACCACTATAATTTTGAGAAGCTAGTTGGTTTAAAAAGAAAAGAAAAATAACATATATTGCATCTATTTTTAAAATTAAAGAAAAATCAAGAATAACACCCCAAATTTTTTTTTCATATAAATATAGTGTTATAGTTAAGCGAATTGAAAATGAATATGAATACACACACACTCCATCCAATTCAAAATATCGGGTGTCTTATAGAAGAACTTTTTGTTCATAATATAAGTCACCTAAAAAGCTACTCCTATTGATTACCATTTTCCAATTGTACTCGATGGTACACATTGAATATAGGGAAGTAGGAAAGTGGAAAAGAATGTCTCCATTTCATCTCTACCATCAAATCAAGTTTCAATCTCGACCTTTGAAACTTGATCCAATGGTGCAAAAATTTGATGAAGAAGAAATGGAGAGAAGAATCAATATAATGGAGACAAGATAAGAGAGATTTGAATAGGGGTAAAGTTGAAATAAAAAATATTTTAATTCAAGACAGATTTAATAAATTAACCACTCTTTTAATTTTGATAATGAGTGGATTAAAACTTAAAACATAAAAAGTGACTTATATTTTTAATTGGAATGAGCAGTGATGAGTAATAGATGAAGGATTTATCACTTTGTATATTTCAATTATACGGATTATATGGCTCAAATGAAAACCTTCCATATAAAGAATATGTATTGTAAATGGAAAAAAAATGGACGGAAAGGCAATCTATACCTTCATCGAAAGCTCAGTCTTCTTCATCCAACTATGATTCCATTAAATAGATATAACACACTTTGCCTTTATACCTCCACTCACCACAAACCTTAATTAATTAAAATCATATATCTTTTAATTGTTTTTCAAGCTAGCCATTTTCGTTCAAAGCCTTGTAATTTATTAACCATACTTTAATATCTACCGTCGTTTAATCCTTAATATAAGAGTTAGTTAGGTATTGGATTTATTCCTAATTTAAGATATAATATTAATTCATTTTGTTTATCAAATTTAATTATAATTCTTTTCTAAAGTAACTATAGTAATTGATTGCACACGTTAAAGAGTTTTGATTTCAAGATATAGTCATGATAAAATATGGTATTTCAATAAAATAAAAAAACTACAATATGTATTTATTGCAAATAACTACTATAACTAATTTATTTCTTTAATCTATCTAAATTAGTCTATTGAATCTTATATTAAGAACCAAAGATGATACTCCCTCCGGTCCTAATTATAAGACATATTTAACCGATTTTGGGGAGATTAAGGAGAGGAGTTAAATTAGTTAATTTTACTTATTTTCCGAAAATACCCTTATATAAATTTAAAATGACATAAGTAAAAGTAAATCAACAACCCCTACCACATATCTCTTTGACCTAGAATTTTTTTTCTCACATGCTTTCTAATTGAAATAATGACCTTACTATATATAAATATATGTGTGTGTGTGTATCTATATATATATATGCACACACACACATATATATATATATATATGCATACACAGACACAAATATATATGTGTGTGTGTGTACACACACACATACATATATGTTTACATACACACACATATATGTGTGTGTAGACACACACATATATAAATACATATAAACACAGACACATATATATAGACACACACATATACATACATACATGTGTGTGTGTGTAGACACACACATATATACATACATATACACACAGACACATACACACATATATATATAGACACACATGTATACATACCCACATATATATAGACACATACATACACACACAGACGCATATATATAGACACACATATGTACACACACAAATATATAGGCACACACACATACACACATATATGTGTGTGTTTAAATATATATATATATATATATATTGGTAAATTAATGTCAGTTATCGATAAATAAATTAAAATCTAACAATTTAAAAGTTTTACTGACCGGAAGAGTCTACATACCCCCATATATATACTCACAAAAAACCAAACACATTTGAGAGAATAAAATATGGGTATTTTAGGAAGAAATTGACAAAAAGTAGAATGTTGTCCTATAATTAGGACCAAACCAAACTTCCAAATGTTATCTTATAATTAGGACCGGAGGGAGTATTATATAGTAAAGGTAATGTCACGTATATAGTTTACAATTGCATGTATGGTCGAAATCACCTTTAATGAACTGGCATTGTCTTAGCTTTGCATATTCCTTTATTGTATATAAATACAATAGAGAAAAAGATAAGACGAAAAAGAGTATTATCTCAAAGGTATATAGAATATAATAATTAATGTGCCCCCAGATTTGCTAGTATATATTAAAAAAGTGAAGTATCTGTTCTTTTTTAAGACGTTTAACAACTAAATGTGATAGTGATTTACTGGATATTTTATGTCACTCATTTACTTGATTGGTCGCTATACAATGAGTATCACCCATTGTTATTCATCTCGTTGTTCCTTTTGCATTGCAGATAAACTGTAAAACATCAGTTATTTAATTTACACTGTGAATATAAAATAAATAAAAATGGGTTAAATACCAATTTTGCCATGGAAGTATTGGTAAGGAGGCACTCAACACCCGAAAGTTTTTTTGGTATCATTTTTGCCCTAGAAATTTACAAACATAGTAATCTTACCGATCGGTTGATCTTGACTGTTGGATCGTTGCTCTCTTTGTAAACTTCTAGGGCAAATTTGATCCTAAAAAAAACTTCTGGAGCAAATTTGCTCATATAAAAAACTTTCAGGGCATATTTGCTCCTTTTTGTAAACTTCCGGGGCAAAAATGATACCAAAAAAACTTTCGGGTGCTGAATGCCCCCTTACCAATACTTACGTGACAAAAATAGTATTTAACCCATAAAAAAATTGTTAACGATCAATCACAGTCATAATCTTCGAAGAAACTTTCTTCCAATTGCAATCTGCATATAACTAGAAAGAAATAAATATATAGTGGTAGGTTCTAATTAGATTTATATTTTTAATATACAATTAATTAAATAATTGAAATATATGATATGGTCCTTATGTTAGTTGAGAAGTGTAGGTTAAGAATTTTCACTAAAATCAAATGAATTTATATTATTTAATATAATAACTTATTATAATTAGGTTATTAAATAGGTGGTAAATTGGGTGTAGGTAATTATACTTTCTAGTGTTCTAACTAGTCACAACTCTATCCTCAGTCATCATCGCTGTACACATCATGCATGCAACTAGTCACAAAAATTTGTCATAGGTCAATTTTTATTTTATGTCCTTTCTAGTGTTCTTTTTAATTGTTGTAAGAAGTTTAATGTGCATAAATTGTTTAGAAGTACTCCTTCAGTCGTAATTATAAGAGTTAATTGACTTTTTTTGGAGAGATTAAGGAAGCTAATTAAATTAGCTTAGAGTATTTTTATTTTTATTTTTTTCTTCAAACTAAATAGTTTGACTAATAAACTAATATATAATCTAATAAAACACAACATATGAAATGATTAACTAACTTATTTAGCTTCTTTAATCTCTCCAAAAAAAGTCAACTAGCTCTTATAATTAGGACCGGAGGTAGTATCTATTTGGCCATAATTAGTTTGAACTTGAATTGAATAGCGAAAAATTTGATGAGGAACCTTAATTAGTTGCAATACTCGCGATGTTTGTCCTTATAACTATAGTTGAATGAAGTTTCTAAAGTGATTGATAGTTAATTTTCTATCAATCAATCATTTTATTTTTCATATTTTGTTAGGATCAACTCATTAAAATTAATTTCCAAGTGATGAATAGTAATGATGATTATATATACATGAATAATAATGTTTTGAACAACTTTTTTCTATTAAAAAGTTTATGTGAGTTTGGGTCCCAGGGCTCACCAAGAATATGACATACTTCTAGTTGTCTCAAAAAAATATATTTATAGAGGTACTTATAGATCATTCACTAACAAAATCTTCATATCAGTAGTGAGATTTGAACTCATGCTCTTTTGAGGTATGAGTCAACCCCTTATCAGTTGGTTCAATCTTTCTTGACAATGTTTTGAACAACTTTATTTAATTCTTGGTTGTTGATATAACACAATGACGTCGTGTAATTCATATCACTGACCCCATCTTATAAGATAAGATTTTGCTATTGTTATTATACGGAAGCAGATTCTCTTAGCTAGCACATTTCTCAGTATCTCATAGTAGTTTTAAATCCTATCCATTTAATATTGATCTAAGCGTTCAGAGAGAGATACATTATCTATTTCTACCTCACGCGGTGGAGATGAAATTTTAAAAAATAAATGATGTGTGTCTCTTTGGATGCTTAGATCAATATTGAACAGATATGATTTTTAAGTTAGTAAGAGATACTGGGAAACGCTGAGAGAATCTGCATCCGTTATTATACATTCTCGCCTTGATAAATGAGTGGGTTTAATAAATGAGATGCTTGATGGGAAATAAAGGTTAAAGAAGCCGAGTTCGTGGGTTTCATCTATAGGGTATACCTTACTTTAATTTGTATGGAAGTTGTATACTTAATTAATTAGATCTAAAACCTACAAAATAAAAAAATAAAGTTTTGTGCCACTTGTCAAGATCACACCAAATTTACTCTTCTTGCCTAAGAGGAATAAACATGGGTAGAATATATGTAGCAGTTCGTGAATTCGAAATGGGATAAAACGGTGGCCACAAGCAAACAAAAAGACAAGACCACGTACGATGCATTTGTCCTGTCCTTCGCTGGCTTTAATGGGTTCTAACGGAATCAGTTTCCTGCTCGGCCCCGGCCAGGGGGCGCTCGTCTTTTAGAGGTGAGTGCCTGTCCGAAGATGTCTGGGGATCTAGACCGTTCATTTTTTTTTTTTTTTTTTTTTTTTTGAAGGTTTTTTTTTTCAATACCTGTGAGCATCCTGAAGTATATTTTTAGTATCAGTCAGTACCCTCAAATAATTTTTCAAGATCCTCAAATATCTCTTTAGTATCAGTCAATACCCTCAAATAATTTTTCAAGATCATGAAATATTTTTTAGCAGCATTCAGTAACTTAAAAGTATCTTCTGAGTACGATTTAGTACCATAAAATAATTTTTTAAAATCCTAAAAAAATATTTTAGGGTACCGACTGGTACTAAAAAGATACTTCAGCGTAGTGATTGCTTTTTTCAGTACCTGTCAGTATCCTGAATTATCTTTTTAGTATTAGTCACTACCTTGAAATATTTTTTTCAATATCCTAAAATAATTTTTCAAGATCATGAAGTATTTTTTTAGTAACAGTTAGTACTCTGAAGTATCTTTTTAATACCAATTGGTACCCTAAAATATTCCTAAAAAAGTATTTCGTGGTACCGACGGGTACTAAAGAAATATTTTAGGTCTTAGCTCATACTCAAAAATATTTCATGATCTTAAAAAATTATTTGAGGATCTTGAAAAAATATTTTAAGGTATTACTTGAATCTAAAAATATACTTCAGGATGTTGACTTGTACTGAAAAAAAAAACGTCAATTTTTTTTTTCAAAAAAAATATGGACGGTCCAAGTCTCTAGAGTAGATCTAGACCGTCAGGTGCTCGCCCCCTAAGGGACGAGCGCACCCTGCAAGGCCAAAGGCCGAGCAGGATGGTTCTAACCGTATGATTGGATTTCAAGAAAATTTGGGAAGAAGAATATTAGGAGAAAATACTCTAAAAAATAATAGGAAATTTTTATTTTTAAAAATTTTGTTTTCTAATATTCTCTTCCTCTATTTTTCTCATTTTCCCTTATCCAAACAAAAGGTAAGTGTTTTTTTTTTTTATAACTGGAGGATCTTGAAAGACTTCACCAAGATTGAAATAATAGTTATCGTAAACCCTAAAAGTGTCGTCTTAGTGACTCAAAAGAAGTTTTGCAACTTATCATCAATAATGACCTAACTCAACGTCATCTTTTCAATGACATGACCAGACAAATTCACAACCTCCCAAGTGTGTGATTAGATTAATTGTTACTTTTAAAATATGGATGTTGAAACTCTTATCAAAGATATTATTGCGACGAAGTAAAATAACAACCATTCTCTTAAAAAATTCTGTTATAATGTGTGTTTGGGAAATACTAAAAACATGTCTTTTTAATCTCTCATCTTTGGGCTCAACTGGCAAAGGGGTCAAATACTCTCACCAAAAGGAGGGGGTTTAATCCTGGAGTTGGTCATTACTTATAGAAGATCTTAACTCCTAGATGCCTAAGAAACGCCTGAAGGTAATAGACGGTTCATCCTGCCAAACATTGGTATAACCTAGAAGGAATGGAGATTTCGCCCTACCCTTGGATTGTAGGTGAACCTAACCCCTTTCCTAAAATTTTAGTAGTGAAAAAAAACACACACACACACACACTTTTTGCCTATAAAACCATGGTTTGGGTTTATGGTAGCCAAACAGGTGAAAAATTTAGAAATCTGATTCAAAATTATAGCATGGTTGGGCCTTTGAAACCATAGTTTCGGAAAAGCTTTTTTTTCCCCCACTTTTTTCAGCTTTTTTCCCCCTTCTAAAGAAACTATTTGAAACCATCTAAATACTTTTATAAAAATTATTATTTTTTCACAAAATCTATTCTACTTAGAATCTATTCTTTAAAATTACTTTTCTATACCACACAAAAGAATATAGGATTAGGGATGAACGTGTACGATTCTGTCATAAAAAAGATTGTTACTAATTAGTTAGCGACAGAATTCCATTGCTATGTCAATTTAGTAATATAATTCTGTTTCTAATTAACTTTTTTCTTTTTTTTAGAGTGCGCTCTTTAGAAACTATTCTCTTAAAGCTAATCTAAGTAACCTCATAAACGTTGTGTAACTAGTTGGCCTGACACTCTATACCTAAACACATGGCCTTTTATTCCCAAAAGATGTATTTAAAAAAGGATTTTATATGAGCACTGTGTTTTAATTTAATAAATAAAAATTACTCAGAGTCCCACACAAAGAAGTCAAAGCACAACAAAATTTCTTAAAAATTTTGAAGTCTCATTATTTACTTATAAATTAGTTTTAACATACATTTACCAAAATGTCTTAATTATATATAAAAGAATTCCCTCTAAGGTTAAGTGTAAAGTGTGGTATATTCTTAGTGCTGGGAAGGTGGCTTGGAATTGGATCCAACAAGAAGTTGGAAGTGATGAAGGAGTTGATGGCCACAATTCTAACTCTAAGGTTAAGTGTAAAGTGTGGTATAAGATTCAATTCATCAAAGATCACTACATCAAATCAAACTGAGTCATATTCGTACGGAATGGGAATGAGAATGAGAATTCTGTGTTACCTCAGTATTAAAATGAGACTTTAATCTTTTCTTAGATTTGCGATTTTATATATAATTTCAAATGTAAACATGATGCATGTTAATTTAGTTATATGTATGTGTCTTTTAAAAAACAAAGATTAGTTCTGCACATGATGTTCATGTAGTGCCCGTTTAGTTTTACAACAAATAATCACTTTTTTGTTTAATGAGAAATGACTTTCTGGTATAACATAAAATCATTTAAAATAAATGGATAGATAACCACAACATCACTACTACAGAAATCGTCATATATGACAGTTATTATCTGTCTTACATCACGGTTCTTAACCGCCATATATGCTTAGTGTAAATAAATTACGGTTCTAAACCGTTATTTATTTTAGACCTATTATAACGGTTCTAAAATAACACCCGTTATGTATTAAGGCTTGGTGATGACATGATATGCGCATTGTTATGATGATAATTGGCGAGCACATGTGAACAACGGTTATAATATATGATAATGCTTGCATGATACATAATGTCTTATTTTAACAACTGTTATTTATTCAGTAACATACATAATGGTTTTTACGTAAGAACATTAACATTTAAGATAACTAAATAACGGTCTCACGTAAACAACCTTTATGTATTTAATACATAATAATGGTTCATAAATAAGAGCCGTGAACATTTATAATACATGACGATTGTTATATAATAATCGTAATGTATGGTTGTGATATTCTTCAAGTGAGAGTTCCTAAGCTAGTTGGACTAGATTGTATATAATAGAACAGTGTCTCCCACATCAAGTGGCTATGTAATATGGGATAGATCAAGACATTCTAGGATTTTTGGGAGAATCAATGGCAACTGTTGACCTATATAAGTGATAATGTAATTATTTATCAATATTGTGTCTCGTCACAGGAATTAAACCTGGAAAGCAATGGATAGGGGAAAACATAAGAATATTCTTATTGGAAAGGTTGTACGGGGTATGCAAACCCTTGAGCAAAGCAAGGGGTATGCTCAAGAATTTGCTGACCCCTTATAGCCTTTTGTATATGCATATTCTTGCTTTTCTCACTCGGCCGTTACTTTCCTAACTTAATTGCTGAAGAGACAAAAAGTATAGTGCACTTACATTATGAGATATATAGGTTAGGAGTGCGAATGTTTCAAGCCACAAAGCCTAGAAAATCTTGATCTGTCCCATATTGAATGGCTACTCAATGTGGGAAATACTACTATATTAGATAGAGTCGAGACCAAGTAGCTCAGAAACTCTCATATTGAAGAGTTTAGGACTAATCACAATGTTAAATTTTAAAGCTTTTAACTTGGTGCCACCTACTCAATACAAAAATAGGAGAGAAACCTTCGATCAAAGCAATAATGGTTTTTTTTTTAAAAAAAAAAACATAACTTCACAAAAGCAACTTAATATGTTACATTAAGAGGAACCTTCGATTAGAGCAATAATAGGTTTTCCAAAAAAAAAAACATAATTTCACAAAAGTAATTTAATATGTCACCTTGAATGCTTTATCGCGTCGTGACTTCACAAATGCCTCAGGTATTCGCTTGTTTATGTATAACTCTCAATACAACTAAACTAGTTTATTCATCACGTTCCTATTGATCTTTTTGAAGTAACTTCCGAAGATATGGGTACTTCCAAAAAAGGAGGTATTTGCTTAGGGATCCATATCTCATGAAGTCACTTCAAAGAAGATCAACAAAGTATGAACCTTTAGTCAAAGCAATAAAGTTAATGTCACCCTAGATGCTTTATCGCATCATGATTTCACAGAGTCCTCTTGATCGCCCGAGTTGAACATTTCAAGAAACAAGAGAGGAACAGTTAGAATTGAATGCAGGAAATATAATATGAAATGGATTAGGGAAATCATAATTATAGCTAGCTAAGTTTCACGACCGCAAACAACTCATGTGGTAATTGTTGAGAAAAGGGTCAAGAGTATTCACTAGCGCGGTTGTCGCTAAGAAGTCGAACGAAGACTTTTAATGGTGGGATTTAACTAAAAATGACTCCCAACAGCTAGAAAATACAACAGGAGTTGTACAGTTAATATGATGGTGAGTTTCATTCAAATAGATTAAGTGTCAAGTGTATTCTATTTCAGACATTTAAATAGAAGAAGAGGAATTGTAAGGTTTTTTGTGTTATACTGCCTAAAACTTTACATCATAGTTCGTCCATAAGAAATGTTATTTATTTATTTACATTTATCACAGTTCTTTGTTAATAACTATTTTGTACTTCACTTATTTTTTATATGGTATTCTAATAAGTGACAGGTTTTTACTTAATAACCTTTATATATTTGACTTTTTAAAAATAAATTGGTGGTTGATTATGCAACCACTATTTTACAAAAAAACAAAAACAAAAAGATAAATTATATAAGCAAACTAAAAATAAAAATTTATGGAGATGTTTTAAGAATATGTTGCATCATTAGATTCTTCTTTCTCAAATAACTTATCCACCTTCTCGTTTAAAGAGCAAACGAGAGTGATAAGTTCCTTCAAGCACTAGTTCTTCATGCATCTTCGCTCTTATAGGTAAACCTATACCATATGATGAAGCCTATAGATCTCGTGGATGAGCCCTTCAATGCTTGTTGATGGAGGGAGTTCATCTTTTGATTTGTTCCTAGTTGATGAAGCAAATGTTCTCTTGCATTTGTCCATAATTTATGTGAAGAAGAACAAAAGCTTATAGTTGACTATGAGAAGCAATGTTTTGAAACCTAGACCAGACAGGCCGGTTTGAACCAGAAACTGACGAATCAGCCAGAAAACCGGTCCTATTTAAGGAGGAACCCCAGGTTCTGAGTTGACCCGTTTCAACTTGGCTTGACCCAACCAAGTGACCGAGTCACATCGTCTGGTTTTTTTTAGTCAGCTGAAACTCCCGAGACATAGAAGGATAAGGAGGGGAGAGATTGAGAGACATAGAAGGAGACGGAGGAAAGAGAAGGGACAAAGGCAGTGAGTATGACCGAACCCCTCGACGGTGAGAGAAGAGCAAGACAAAGAAGGAGAAGGAGGGGAGAGAGAGATTTGAAGAGTCACCAAGTTCTCGCGGTTGGATTTATCACTAAGAAGGTCATGGTCGCATAGTTCTCGACTTCTCGCCGCTAAAGCCCTCTCTCACTCATTTCTCAATGAAGCAGAAAGTGAGACTTGCAATGGAGAAGTGTCAGAGATTGATCGGGGACAGGAACATTTGAGGAGGGAGCTAGGGAGGAGAGAGAGAAGGAGTCACATTTTTAAATTTAAAGGCATGTGGAAGAAAAGGAAAGATAAATTAACGTGGCATAAATTAAATCTTCCTAGGGAAAAGGCCAAGTCAAGCACCTATGACTCTGCGCCTACCTACAAAGCTGCAACACTAGCGCCACATTTTTTATGTACTCGTTAGAGAGAAAAGAAAAGAATCATATTGATATTTCCGTTCCCACCGAGGCCTAAGGCATTCTCTTCTTTTAAAAAAATCAAAATAATATTGCACATCCTTAAATATTGTCCATTATCACATCACATCCTCTCATGTTTTGACCAAAACTATTTTTTATTATTAAATATGAATATTTTTACCTATTTTAATTAAATTATTTTTTGATTAATACCGGTCTGACCCGCTGACCCTTGACCAAGTACCCCCACTAGTTCAGTGACCAGTCTGGGTTTCAGAACCTTAATGAGAAATTGAAATGGAAGTGGAGAAGTAGAGTTTAGTTTTCAGACATTTATGTAGAAAGGGTTTCATAAATTATCAAACCGTCACGTCCTTTAGATTTACGGATCACTATATTTTATAAATGGTGATTATTTGTTCAATAGAACTATTGTTTATTTTTTTAATGACGCATTTTTTTATAAGAACCGCTGGATATTTTTTTTAATACAAATATTTAAGAAGAAAAAACAATAAATTTAAAAAAAAGAAAGAAAAAAAAAAGAACAGTGGCAAGTAACATGCTGAATTGATGAGATCACCAGACTACTAGTCATTAGAGGATTGGTCAAGATCATTGTTAGGATCATGGCCAATCATATACTCATCAAGTATGAGATTGATCTTCTTGTTCATATTGGAGAGGTATCTAAAAAGCCTCCTCAAGGCATGGTTAATCTATTATGCATGCCGCAACATTGCCTCTAGTTGAGGAAGTATAGGATGTGGATTCAGAGGAGGAGGTGGTAGTGGCGGAGACAGATGTTGGGGAGGAGAAGCAAGAGGTAAAGGTTGAGGAGGAAGCGGAGGAAACGGTGGAGGGTGACACCAAGAGTTTTCTAGCATGTCTTCTCGCATGACATTTCATCTTGGTGATTGAGCTAGAGAACAAAGAGGAGGACGATAAAGAAAACATGAGAAAAACAAATGAAAATGTGGAGTTTAAATACTGCAATAGACACTTGGAAAGGATGTGAAAAAACCATCACTGCACGTGTTAGAAGTTGAATAGGAAAGGGTACTTGTGTTTTCCTGATGATCATCAAATAACGAGGAGTAGGGATGGAAAAAGGCCAGGGGCCTGTGGCCTGGCCTGTTAAAAGCCTGATCAGGCCTGGCCTGTCAGGCTAAAAGGCCAGGCCAAGGCCTCTTTTAAGGCCTGTTTTGCATAACAGGCCAGGCTAAGGCCTCTTAATAGGCCTGTTAGGCCTGATAGGCCGGCCTGTTAAGCGAGGGTAAATATGTAATTATATAATTTTTTTAAAAAAAATGTCTGCCTCAAAATAAGCCCAGCAATTTAAAAAAAAAAAAAAACACATACCCACTTTCACATTTACTCTTCTCCCTTTCCGCCTCGACCAATCGACCCTGAACGATTCTGAGCCGAAAAAAAACCCTAACCGATCCAGATCTCCACCTCACCGTGCTCACCGTCGGTCGTCGCACGTCTAAGGATCTCAGGCCTCTGCTCGTCGAGTCGTCCTCATCAGTGAGCACAGGCGCAGCACACAGCGAGCCACGATTCACCTTCTACTTTCTTTCTTTCAAGTTGCACAGAGCGTCCGGCATATGACTGCTACTGGTCTTGGATTAAACAAGTTCTGCTATGCTGGGCTTATAGTTGCACACAAGAACAAGACACCTGTGGCAGATGATTTTGCCACAAAAGTAATGTGAATCTTTTCTTTTTTTCTGCCATGTGTTGTTGTTCAAGTTCTTCAGAAATTCTTAAAATTTATAATTATAACTGCATGGAAAAGGTGGTTGAGTTTGTGGAGAGGTCAAAGATGTGATCTTCAGTCGAAAGTGATAGCGCCAATGCTGAGAATGTTATGATGGGTGTCTCAGATGAGGAGTTATACAACTTGCCAACAGCAGAATATGTTCATAGACGTGGTGGATTTTTGGCCAGACAATAACTGCATATCATGTTGCATTTCATGCTTCTGCTGATCTGAAAAATGTCGAGGTATAAGTTATTAGTTTGTTGTTAATTTTATACAACTGATGTATTATTATTGCTCTATCTTCTTTCTCTCATTATCTTAGTTCTGTATGTGGCATAAGCTAATTAAACCACATGAAATCAGGGTAATTAGCAGCAAAGGAAAGCAGGGTAATGCTACTATGGTCTAGTTTGTTACGCTAAAAAATGTGCATATGTACTTTCCTATTGAAGGAAGCCTTTTAGACAGTTCGCTCATTGTTTGGCATGCATGTATTGAACACAGATTAAGTCAACAAAATGGAGGCAACTGAGTTAAGTATTGCAATTGGTGGTATGCCTACTGCTATGGAGTGTGAATTCCACTGGCACATGACCTATTTCTGGTACCCACCCCAGATTGAGCTGAGAATCCATGGATGAATTGACTGTTCGATTGGTTATACAAGCATGAATGTGGCTGCATCATTGCATTGCTTTGGTCATATCACTTGATGTTTGTTGAATAGTGTTAGTAGACTGGTTGGCCCAAAAAAAAGAGTTGCTAGGCTTAAAAAACAAGTGCCTTTGATAATTAAACAGAATTGCTTCATCTGGTTCACTTTGGACTTTTTGTATGCCTGTTCCTGCATGACTTGATTTTCTTTTATATTCAGATTCATATTTCTTGAAAAGAATTACATATCTCTATTTTTTATTTCAAAATCTCATATTTCAAAATTTTCAATTCTTCATAATTGATTGTGGCGGTGACGATACTCTTTTAGAGATGCTAAAAAAGGAAGGGAAAGTTCACGATATCTATATTGTCATGCAAGTAATTAGGTGAGTATTTATTGATTACTAATTTTGGTTTTACTTGTTCAAACTTGAAAACTTCCGAATATCTTCGTTTGACTTTGTATTTGTTTGTCGAGTTAATTAAAGCGGTGTTGTAGCCATGTTTGTTTTCATGTGCTAATCATTTGAACGACTTGAGAATTGATTGATTGATTTCCTCTTGCTAGTCTTTTGGTGCATGTCATGGTCCAAAATTTCAGTGTTGTTAACTTGCTCTGGGGCAAATTTTAATGATGTGGCAAGGTTCTTTTAGACTTCCAACTCTTAAATATGCACTAGAGCCACTGTTAATGATGGGGCAAGCCTTTTCACCTTGCTGTTCTTTTATTCTCCTGGAGTCCTGGTATATGTTTGCCAATTCTATTATTAAATAATCCAGTTTATCTCTGATTACCGATTTTATACAGGTGCTATTTACATGCAGGAGAGCTTGATCGTGGTTTCTTGCTGCAAGTTTTGATTCCTTATCTCTTCAAGAGATGGGATGAAAGCTTGCAAAAGTTTAATGTTGTATCAGTGATTTTCTATGTTTAACTCTTTTGATTTCTTTTGCTGATCACTTTGTTGCAAGAATGTTGTTGTAATTATTCTTGTTTAATGTCAAGTAGCAAAGAATAACTCAACATTGAAGAAAATCAGGGATTATCAATTGTTGATCTCTGCATCTTCTAAATTTGCGTTTTCTTAGACTTGTATTGTATAGACAATATATATGCCTTGCTATAAAAAGTATCTTGTCACTTTAGATATAAAAAGTAGCAAAGAATTGTTGTATGTTGGTAGAATGTTGTAAACTTTATTCATAGGATGTTGAATGTTGAATCTGTATGTTGGATGTTGTATTTGATTTCATTTTTTATGTTGTTGTAGAATCTGTTATGTTGTTGTAAAGTAAGCCTGTTTTTGGCCTATTTAAGGTAGGCCTGTTTTTGGCCTGTTTAAGGTAGACCTGTTTTTGGCCTGTTTAAGGTAGGCCTGTTTTTGGCCTGTTTACAGGAGGCCTGTTTTCGGCCTGTTTTCGTTGGGGCCTGTGGCCTGTTAGCCTAAGTACAGGATTTTTAAAAATACAGGCCTCTTAACAGGCCACAGGCCAGGCTCAGGCTTGTTACAGGCCAGGCTCAGGCCAAAATATAAGCATGTAACAGGCCTCAGGCCAGGCTCAGGCCACTTCCCCACATAACAGGCCTGGCCTGTTAAGGGTCAGGCCTGGCCTGGCCTGGCCTGTTTCCACCCCTAACGAGGAGGCACCCATAGTCAGCACAGGGAAAAGGAAAAGTTTCAAAAGCTTTAATTAAGGTTTATAAAAGTTAGAACTATTAAGTATATTTGCAAGAATACTTTGTTGTCTTTAATTAATAGCCGTGAATTATTAATTTGTTTTTTTAGTTAACTTTATTATTAACTTAACATTTTTTAAGTTAGAACCGTTAAGAATGTTGGTAGGAATACTTTACCGTTCTTAATTAATAATTGTGAATTATTAAGTTTTTTTTTTTGTTAACTTCATCTTCCTCCTCTGATGATGAGAATGGGATGGTAGTGAGATGAAGATAAGGACGAGGACGAGGACGAGGATGAGGATGAGGATGAGGATGAGGATGGCATGCAAGAATAATTACGGTTCTTAATTAATAACCACAAATTACTTAGTTGTGTTAAAGTATGTGGTTCAACTTGTTGCTGTATGCCGCGAGACACCTTGTATGGCGGTCAAGGTTTGCCAACATTTGCATTAGAGCCTTTATTTCAAGAGGAGGAGGAGATGGTGTTGGCGGAAGAGGAGCTCTATAGGAACTTAGCATGATGAAGGAAAGAAGAAGAAGGCCGATAAAGAAAAATAGTAAAAATCACAAAGAATATGTGAGTTTAAATAGAAGTCTAACAGATTAAGAAGGGTTATGACTTATGATGATCTAATGGATTATGAAGGGTTGAGTTATGATTTATGGAAGCTCGACAATGTTACGAAGGGTTATGAAAGTTTTAGATGAAGATTGGTTTTGAAGACCGTTATGTTTTATCTTTGTTGATATAAGAGGTTAGAAAATGAATCGTTTGTAAGTATTACATGACAATTGTTTCGTAAGAACCATAATATTTTTCACTAAATAATTATTAACTGCAACCGTTATTTTTGTGTTTTCGTGGATTCTACCTCTCAATACATGATGGTGCACATATTTAACCATTAGGTTTTAGAATTATATATTTTTATGCAATCTCCACCTCGACGTACATAATATTTATTCAATGTAATCGTTATTTATTAAACATTATATATACTCAAATCTGTAGTAGTACATGTAATATACAATTTGGAAGAACCCATGTTTCATTATGAAGTCCTAACATTAATATTTTCTTAAAAAATATAACTCGTTTCTTGCATGAAGTTTAAAATGATTTTGTGTTTTTATTTTATAGATAATGATTTTTTTTAATAAATTTTATAGTACTACCTTGGTTTTTAATATAAAAGCCAATCAACTAATTTAGTAAGATTAAGGAAATTAATTAAATTACTTAATTACAAATAGCATATAATACACAATCTCTTTAAAATACTTCGTATCATTAGATTATATATAGTTTATAAGTTAATCAAATAAGTTTTGAGAAAAATGATAAATACAAATATTTTAAATCAATATATTTAGCTTCATTAATATCCCTAAATTAGTCCACTGGCTCTTATACCGGATGTAGTATATATAGATATAAATATATAATGTTGGAGAATTTAATGTGAAATAATTTTTCACTCCCATCTCACTCTTCCTCTTTAAGCTAATTTCAAATGGCTAATTTTGGTAAAACAGAGGAGTGGTCAATGTATTTTACTCTACATTTTAAAAAGTGTGAGTTTAGTGTACTTCTTTTATGAATTATCAAAATGAGATCTATATAAGTTAAATTTCATTTTAGAAAGGTTGAATAACTTCTACTTATTTGAATAATATCTAAGGCTTTTATATTAAATTTGAACAATTTAGATGAGACGATAATTGAAATTAGCTATATATATATATATATATATATATATATATATATATATATATATATATATATAAGATGGCTAAAAAGTTGAAATTACAACTAAAGAAATTACACAATGGAGAAATTAATCTCAAACACTCTTGCTTCACCCAAATCCTTAAATGAACTGGAGAAACATCCAATACTGCAGATTTGGTAATACCCATTTTTACTAAAACATCTGCAACTCTGTTGGCATCCCGCGGAATGTGGTGTAAGATAACCTGTCAATCCTTACCTATCATCTCCTTAATCTTCACCAACATCAGACTTCTAATACTAAATCTCTCATCTAATACCATGTTAATAATCTCATTAGTATCAGACTTTAAAATTATCTTTTTTAAGCCCAAATCTCGGGCCATTTTCAGTCTCTCAAACACAGCCCTCTCTTTAGCTACATTGGCATTGCACACACCAATTTCTCTTGTAAACCCTGCTATCCATTCTTCTATACTATCTCTCAAAGCTCCCTCACAACTTGCCTTAGACGCACACATAACCCCTACCCCATCCACATTTATCTTAATCCAACCATTAGGAGGTTTTTCCATGCCACGGTCCCCATAGAGGGTTGCGAAATGCCGAATAACTCGCATTAGGCTCATAATCATGAACTATTGCAAATATTCTCCAAGTATGTGAGATAACATTTGCAAGATTAATGGGTTTTATGAAATTTCTTTAAAAATGTAGAGATTCCTGCACCGCCCATAATTTCCAAATAGCTACAACAAAAACCAAATTCCAGTAAGTTCCCACTCCTCTGTCTATCTTTCCTTTTAAGTTCGTTGCCATCTAATCCCACAGTCCCTTCGTAAAAAATGAAGAAACATACCTTGAATGAATTAGCTTAGTCCGCATATGTTTAGCGTAAGGACAGTCTCTCAAAATATGCAGTATGTCTTCTATACCAGAATTGCAAAACTCACAAAAAGCTAAAGATTGGGACCAAGAGCTTCTCCACAAATTAGTAGGTAGCTTATTTAGAATTACCATCCACATAAAGACTCTAATTCTTTCAGCCCCTCTCCATTTCCAAATCTCCTTATATAATTTATACCACGTCTGCTATGGATTTTGTTCAATAAGAAAGTGAGCACTCCGAATGAAAAGGTTACCATCACTTGTTGCTCCCTATACCATAATATCATTACCTGCATCAGTTATAGGTGGCAAATATGATGAAAGCCTTCGAATTACTGCTGGTTCAACAGTACTTGATAGCCTACCAAGGTCCCATGATCCTCCCAAAATCCAATCCACAACTGATGATTGATCTTCCTCCAATCCTCCACAGATAACTGTTTCATACACAATTCTTTTAACTTTTTCCCATCAACTAACCAATGATCATTAAAGAAGCTCACCATTTGCTCGTTCCTTACTTGCCACTTGGTTCCCAAATCAATAATTTTTTTTTTGGAACAAATGAATCTCCATAATTTTGAGTCCCCTGGCCAGTATGTCATAAGAGATTCTCCCTCTCGCATCATATACCTCTTTTAGAAAATTACAAGCCATAAAAATTTAGCCACCTATAATCAATTACCAAAAAAGTTTTGCTCCACAAGCTCGATTAACTGAAGGAAGTCTTATGAACCTTAGCCCACCATAATCCTTTAGTCTTACTCCCTCTGGTCCTTATTATAAGGCACCAACTAACAATTCTCACAAACCAATAAAAATAGTTAAAGTCAATAAAGTTGTCCTACTATTTAAATAACTTCCAATATTATTCCTACTAATTGCACTAAACTCTAATATTATATTAATTATTACTCTCACCCATTACCCTGATTAATTAGGGGCATATATGGAAACAAATAATTAATGCTCCTTGGGAACAAGCAAGTGCCTTATAAAAAGGACCAAATAAACTTGCTAGCTGGTGCCTTATAATAAGGACCAGAGGGAGTATGATATGCTCCCATTGAATGGGATGGAAGCAATTAGAGGTTTCATCATGACCCCAGATGAAATTCCTCTGTAATCGCTCTGCCTCATGACAAACACTCCTTAGGAGCCCTGCATCTTGCATCAAGCATAAAGGAATAGTGCTCAATACTACTTAACTAGTGTAATTCTCCCAGTAGTAGAAAGAGAGTTATCCTTCCAAGCAACCAATTCTGAGAGAACACGCTCGAAAACATAATGAAAGGTCTCTTTCATCTTCCTATTTTGTGTGAGAGGAAATCCGAGGTATTTTCCAATCTCATTGGAAATCTGCATTTGAGTCTTATCTTTAATCTCTACCTAGTTTGTATCGACACTCTTGGAGAAAAAAGATACATGATTTTGTCCAGTTAACCTCCCCCCCCGCCTTCATAAAATCATCGAAACATCTCATCATACAATCGGTTTGAGCTTCAGAAGCAACTTCAAACAAAAGCAAATCATCTGCAAACAATAAATGTGACACCTCTAGACCTGATTTGGTAGTATAAATAGGCTTCCACATCTCATCCTCCACAGCTCACAAATTAAATGTGAAAATGTAACATCGTAATTTTTATATTAGGATTTAATTACATGTAAGAAAGAATTAATCATGATACATGAATTTGTCATTAATTATCAAGATAAAAGTTTTTATTTAAGATATGATTTATTATAAAGAAATTAGTTGAGATAATAGAGAAGAGAAGAGGGGGAAAATGTTGGGTCTTTTATGGTAATTTTTCACCCAAAAAAAACAATAATAATAATTTTTTAAAAATGGCAGACATGCTGCCACATTTTGGGAGAGGTGGTAGCATGCTGCCACTTTTCTTGGAGGAGAGGAATAATATGCTGCCACTTTACTTGGAGGAGGGGAATAATAATTCCCAACTCCTTTCCCTTCCCTTTATATGTGTGTGTGTGTGTGTGTTTGAGGGAAGTGAGATGAGAGAGAGAGGATGAGATGTAGAGTGAGTAAGAAAGTGAGGAAAGAAGGAAGAAAAGAAGAGTCTAAAGGATATTTTAAGGTATGTTATTTATTTTATAAGATTATTTATGTAACTAAACTAATTTCTTTTCAACAAATTTTTCATGAGAGTTATTCAACGTATTTTTCTCTTTCTAATACGAGTAATATAATACTATTGAATTTTGTGAATTTATAAAATATATATCTAGTACTTTATTATATAAAATGTCCACTTAGCACCTCACGAGCACATATTAGCATTTATAATGAGTTAGATTGATAGTTACCAACATTTTTCAGGTGATAGCTCTCGCATTGGTCTATTAGGGAAGGCTTCGGAAGTTTAAGCTACTTTTGCTAACAGTAGTACTTTTATATTTTTGGTACATGTTGGATTATTGTATATTGTCACGTTATGCCTTAGTTGGCGTACTCTAGTATATTTTGATTATTTTGATAAATTCTGAAATAAGCCTAAGTTAAAGAGTTTGGACTTGGTAAGACCCAAAGCTCAACTGTGTGCATAAAACATATTGATGCATGTTTTAATATTATTATTAATTAATAAAGGGTAAAGGTGTAAAAATACACATGTGCTTTACCCTCAGGAGCGCCCAACACCATATGCTTTTTTCAAGAGCAAAACTACACATGTGCTTTCAAAGTTGGGGCAAAAATCACACCACCGTTAATTGACCCTAATTCTGTTTGTGGGACCCACGTTTTTAAAAAATTAAAAATATCTAAACTTTCTAATTTCCTTAATTGCCCCTACCCTATTTGTAGCTTTCTTCCTTCATTTTCCCGTCGACTATGATCTAAGCTCTCAAGGTCGTCGCAAGGAGGGTGTGAAGGCCGAAGGAGGAGCCGTCGACTCCAGATCTGAGCTCTCAGGGCCGCGGATATGATGGTGTGAAGGCCGAAGGAGGAATCGTCAACTACAGATCTGAGCTCCCGCCGCCCGATCTCCACCTCTGTCGCGTTCTCCGCCACCACCGCGTACCACCGTGACAGATCCATAGGATAGTCCCTCTGCCTCACTCCCGCCAAGATCCTCGCTCCCAACCCAATCTCAATCACCCTAAAAGAAAATAAAAATTGAGCTAGCACGCCGAGCATCTTGTATTGTACTGGGCGTCTGGTACTGATCAAAGCGGAAAAAAATATATCAAAAAAAGCAAGCGTAGCAGAGCATAACGCAAAGAGTGAGAGTCAAACCACAAGAGGGAGAGTATAGTCACAGAAGCGATTCTTTGCCTAAACTTTGGAGATTAGTGAATCGCACTATCCCTTTCTTCAATTTCTTCACTCACTACCTCTTCTCAGACCGGTACTTCCTTCGCGCTCTCCACAGTTTCATGTTAGCTAGTAACAGAATCGGCAGGTTGTTTTCTCTTTTCTCTTCTCATTTTCTTGCATAATGTGAATCCATCTTACTTTTCAACTCAAATTCTTATCGATGGGTATTGAATGATTGGTTCAACGATGTTATCTACGTGTGTATGTCAGTGAGAAAAACATGATTATTGGCTAAGATTTGGGTGCTAATATGTTAAAATTAGATGATTTAGTTTTATCCCCATCATTTCACAAACTCATTCTAATCTTGGTGTTTGCTATTCTACTGAATCTTGGCTGAAATTTTTGGGCATAAATCTCTCCTCTTGATGATATAAACATATGAAGTAGCATGATTTGTGTCGGAAGCCCTGTTAAGTACAAGCATGCATTCAATGTTTTTTTTAATACCAGCATGCGATTTGCTCAGAAGACCTGCGTTTCTAATAGATCTGTTTTTTCCGACGAATCTGGGCGTCTTGCGAGATGTTGGGAGGAAGAGGGTGGGGGCATTTCCTTTCAAGTTATAATTAACGTCTGTTAGGCTCTTTTAACAGTGGTGTGATTTTTGTCCCAACTTTGAAAGCACATGTGTAGTTTTGCTCTTGAAAAAAGCATATGGTGTTGGCCGCTCCTGAGGATAAAACACATGTGTATTTTTGTACCTTTACCCATTAATAAATGTTCTTTAAAAATGGAGGATGTTTCAGAAAACCTATCCATACATAGTACAAACAGCAGTGGTGAAATCAGATCCCCTTGACTGAGACCTCGACGAGGAAAGAAATGCTTAGGTTGGGACCCATTCCAAATAACATTATATGATACCAAGGAAACACAAGAGATGATGAGATTAACAAAATCATTGTCAAACCCAACATCCATAAGTACATGTTTTTAAAAATCCCAATTTGGATTCTATCATATGTTGTTCTTGCTCATAATATGGAGAAGCTCCTGGCCTACTATGATGTTATCTTGTATATGTTTCCCTTTGATGAAGCTTGCTTGAAATGGTGATATTAGTTCATTCATCACCCCTTTCAGACGTAACATAATTAATTTGGTGACACATTTGTAATGCATAGTACATAAGGAAAAAGGTCTGAAGTGGGTCAACAGTTCTGTGTTCTCCCTCTTTGGAATCAAAGAGATAGGAGTCTTGTTCGAATCTGCCACTGAAATAAGTTCTTGGAATACTTTTTTAACAAAGGAGCAAAGAGCAGGACCAACCATGCTCCAATTGGTTTTATAAAAGATGAGAGGGAATCCATCGACACCAGGAGATTTGAAACATCCCATAGAGAACAAAATGTTCCTAATTTCTATATCACCAGGTAAGCTAAACAATTCTGCCCATGTTATCGGATCAATAACAGCGAATTTGGATCTCGTATTTAGCATTATTGAATCTTGGCTATCTGTACAATAGAGAGACTTAAAGTAGCGAAAACCAGCTTCTTTAACTCCTCCTCACTATCAATCCATCTACCACTATAATCTTTAAGAGTAGCAACTCTATTCCGCCATCTTCTCATTTTTGTTTTCAGATGGTAATACTATGTGTTACGATCACCCTTTGTGATGCAGTCTGGTCTGGATTTCAGGAACCACTTATTTTTCTCAAGTTTCAGTAATCTTTCTAGTTTTTCTTAAAGCTCAAGCTCTAAATTACATAAAAATTCATATTAAGGATATGGACTAGATCTTTGTATAACACCTAATCTGGCCATTCTTATTTGCTTTTGTTTTTTGACCAAACCAAACACCTCCATGTTCCAAGTGCCAATAGATTCCTAAAACTTAGAGAGACCTATTGATATCATCCTCATTAACCCATGTGTCAACTAATTTTTTTTTATACTTCTCATGCCTGATCCACATTGCTTCAAAACGAAAAGGACGATCCCTTAGTTGAACATCGTTACAATCCCCAAATCACAAATTAATGGGGTTATGATCTCATAAATGTGTCCGTGGAAGTACCTGAACATTACAGCTTGAGAAATTCATTAAGAAGGTTGTGTTAGATAAGGCCCGGTCCAGCCACTTGTACAATCATGCACTATTTTTTTTATATAAAATTTTTTGGAGAGAGGTTGAGCTCACGTACAGTCCAAAGGTAAGGCGTCTGAGCCTACTCCACAAGGGGGATTTAGGACTGAAAGTACACATACCTCCACATAAGCCTCTTAGGATTCAAACCCTCTCCATTTGTGAGAGTTTCCAAATCCCTAACCACTGAACCCACAGACGAGGGGTCCGTGTCAATCTTGCCATACTTTTCTTTTCTTTTTTGCCGTACTTATCATTCAAGGACTAGTATGATTAGTCTGTTTCTTTTATTTTAAGGGCCCAATCAAATGTTGGGCCTGCAAATAAATCTTCAATGCGGGGCCTTCTTGTCTATGTTGAAGCGCAAAAATAAAAAATCAAAATCGTCTCCAGAATAAATAAAAATAAAAATAAAATTGGATCCAGCATACTCTTCTAGACTTCTTTCCCACGCGCTGAGAGAGAAAAACACGTATATTGCACACGCTCGACACGTCATCAGAAACCTCTGATTCAGTATGAATTCTAACGATAAACTATTTCATTTTTTCGATCGTAACGCCTGGCCGCTCTGATAATGATTCAATGAGTAACTGAGTCGAGGGTCACGCCGGGCCATTTCATCACTCTGGGCTCGAAGGATCCATTATTATTCATCCTTAATCCTCGTGAACAATCCGACCTAGATCCCCTAAATTCTTTCAAATCATGTCTCTAACTTCGAGCCGATGTTGAGGAAATGAATCTTTCCCTGTCCTCGGCGACCTCTTCGTCCACCTTGTCTTCATCATCCTCATCTTCATCTTCATCTTCATCTTCTAAATCGTGGTTCTCGGGAATTGTTCGAGGCCGTTCTGATAGATCAGGCAGTGTCAAAATGGTGAACAACTCCACTGCCAGTTCGAGTGAGGCCTCCGGTCCTGTTGTCCGGAAGAATCAGTTTCGAGGGGTCTTGTTCAAGTACGGTCCGAATCCTATTCAGGTGCTTCTTTTTTGCTTTGTTGATTTACAGTTTGGGAAGTGAGGATTGAGAGTTGACACTTCGGATATTTCTTTAATTGTGCACGATTTAGTCTCAGCATTCTAAATGTAGCGTTCTTCTCGTTTCAGTCATATTTGAGATCGCTTTAGTAGCGTTTTTCACTTGCGTTGAAATGTGCGTGAACTTGAATGACTGTTGATTCACTTGATTGTTAGCATCTACTTCTGCATTTGCATTGACTTCAAAATATTTCATTTCCCAGAGATGGAGACATTCTGCTGCACCAATTTCATTTTATAGTCGCTTTGTTGGGAGTAATGGCACAAATAGAATACATTTGGGGCATGTGGTTAGGCCTTGAGACAACAAAAGCAACTTTATAAAAGCATTGTCTGAATATAATTTAAAGTATCGTATTTACTATGACTGGATTTTGGTAATTTGATGAAAGTAATACGGAGTAAAAATTCATAAATACCAGAACGCGTCATTTTTGGGTTCTGAACAATTGAATTCAACTCAACAATACTTCACATCTGGCACCATTTATGATATAAATATTGAGTATATATTTTACATATGCGCGCGCAAAGAGAGACATACACAAGGGGAGTGGAATATTTGTAATATCTGCAAATTCAGAATTCTTGGCTTTAGTTTTTTAAGGTCTTTTACATACCTCGTTGTCTAAAATTTAACTATTATTCATGAAGAAGTATGATGAACATTTGCCTCCACACCCCCGGCCCCCCCCCCCCCCCCCAAAAAAAAAAAAAAAAAAAAAAAAAAAAAAAAAAAAAAAAAAAAGAGATTAAAACATCGTGAGGTAAAGCTGGGGTATTCTTTACATTACTTTTTCATCATGTGATTGGATTTTTTCTCTTTATAATGAAGATATCGCTGCAGTTCATTGTTATTGCGGTAATGGTTTGCAATTCACACATTTTTGTGTTCTTTGCAATGCATATTTGGATGTTCAATTTTAAATAAGATCTGTAGGTTTTTTTTTTTCTCCTTTTTGAAGGGTGGCCTGTCTTAACAAATAGTTAATCTTAATTTAGAAAGTTGAGGTGTGAATTTCTCCTAGAGAAGGAAACTCCATCTTCATTCCAGTTTATCTTCCCTTGTGAGCCATGCATTTTGGCATTTAAAATGGCTGAATAGTTAATCTTAATTCAGAAAGTTGAGGTGTGATTTTCTCCTAGAGAAGGAAAATTCATCTTCATTCCAGTTTATCTTCCCTTGTGAGCCATGCACTTTGGTATATAAAATGGTTGACTGCTTTGTCTTCCCTTGTGAGCCATGCATTGTGACAATTTCTTTTATTTACAGGTTGCATTTAAGACTGGTGACTACAAACAACAAGTCATTTTCATTGGTGGATTGACTGATGGTTTTCTTGCCACAGCGTATGTTGAATGTTTTATAACCTCATCATATTAAAAAATGTTTTCTTATCTCTCGGGGTTGGTCTTGTGAGGATTCTATCTTCTGTACATTGTACTGATAACTTCTTTCAATCAAATCATCCAACGACCAAATTTTACTACTTGTAAATATGTGAACCAGTGAAAAGTATTCTTGTAACATCCATTTTTTGTCTTCTTGCAGATATTTGGAACCTCTAGCAATTGCTCTGGACCGTGAGAAATGGTCTCTAGTTCAATTTCTCATGTCATCTTCATATAGTGGATATGGCACCTCCAGTTTGGAACAAGTAAGCATTTATATCCTTATCCTCTGATATAGCAGTAGTACTATAATACTCTACAAACAAATGCCTCTAAAGTGTAAACATGTTATGGTCATTTACCTTTTTTTGTATTATAAGCCAAAAACTCTGATCTTTGTTAATATACTTAAAATTATTGTAGTGAAAAATTTTACCCTCTAATGATTCTAACGTTCTGGTCAAGTTGTACTCTGGACTCCAAAGTACGTTGCCCTTGTCTTTCAGGACTGTATTCTTTGGCACTTGAAACCATATACTGACAACAACAAAAAAGACATAATTTATAAATTATTGTTATCATTATTTAACATTAAGCATCCTTTTTATTACATTTTTTTATTCAAAAACACTATTTCTTATCCACAAAATCACTTTTTTCTTTTATATATTCCACTTTTCTTTCCATTCCTTTTTTATTTTGTGCGTCAAATGACTGGTTAGTCTTTGATGAATGTGACCTGAGATGTTTTCACAATATTTTGTTGTTCTCCAATTTTGGATCTTTATTATCATTATCTATATTCTCAGTTTTAACGGCTGTTTTTAACAGTATCATATTGTGATTCTCTGGAGAGTTTAACTTGAAAGTGTGTTGCTGGTATTTCCATCTTATTGATGAGGTCGATACTATGATGCTTGAATTTTAAGATATCTTGTTGAATTCATGTTTAAGGATGCCAAGGAGCTGGATCAGCTGATAAATTATTTAATTAACAAAGAAGATTCTGAAGGTGTTGTACTGCTCGGGCATAGTACTGGTTGTCAGGTTATTTATTATTGCATTTAAATCCCAATTCATACTTTAATTGTTCTATTGCGAATACTATTTGGTGAGCAAGTGAAATGAACTTATCTCGAATTTGGACATGTTGTCTAGGACATTGTGCATTATATGGGCACAAATGCTGCATGCTCCCGTGCTGTCCGTGCTGCCATCCTTCAGGTACTTGTTCATTTATATTAGATCATATGTTAACACTTGACCTGTAATTGGTTGGAAGGATTTCATGGGGAGGAGAATAAGGGATTTTGCTTCCCTACACTAGTGCTTGTTAGGTTGAGAAAAATGGAGGGAAGGCCCTTCCGTCCTATCCCTCCCCTCCAAAATTGGGGGATTTGGAGTAGAAAGGAGCAGCCAATTGATATATAATTTCTGAAATATCATTTCTTATTTTCTTAATTCCACACTTACCCTTAAAATCAGCTGTGTTCTCAGATTGCAAGCCCCTTCAAGGATGAAGAAGAGCCTGTTTGTGCTAGGAACACATGTCCTTTCTTTTGAGAAGAGAGAGAGAGAGAGCAAATGAACTTAAACTTGATAGGGTTATAATATTCAATTCAAATACATTTCCCCTCCCGTCCCTCTCCTTCCAAACCAAAGGAGACATTCTAATCTCTCTGCTCTCTTTTCCAACCAAACTAAATAAGGGGACGTCGGTCTAACCAAACTTACCCTTTGTGAGCACTGTGGCTGTGCTGTTCTGGTACTGAAACAATGATTCATTCATTCTCACACTTTATGTATTTTTTTTGCTAATATTATTTGCTCGGAACTCTCAGTGAGCATTGGGTCTATTCTTTCATCTTGGAGCAGTTTCTCTGGATACGTTTTACAGTTTTAATAACAATACAGAAGCCATATTCTGTGGCATTGAGTCAATAGCAGCTTCCTTGTGCACTTGGAGTGGATGCCTACATATTTCCTTAATTAATTATAGAATAAGACTGATATAAGTATTTGGTGGTTTGTCCGTGGTGTATTAAGGGTGGTTCCATTTCTGATATGCAAAGAGATTGGTTAGCTTTGTTGCTTTGAGGCTTGAGCTATCTTGGCTCTTTCTTTTCTTTTAGCTTTTCACCAATGGAGATATCTCATCCTCCTCCTAATTGTTCTTTGTTTCTCTTCTTTTATAAGTTTCCTTATTTTATCGGGGAAAAAAGAGTTATGGCTTGAAATTGCCTCTGTTCTCTCACTTGAACTCTTTCGGTTATGCCAATAAAAATGACCAGGCTCCAGTCAGTGATAGGGAATATCAAGCTACGCTGCCTGAGACAGCTTCTATGATTGACTTAGCTGCTAATTTGATAAGAGAAGGGCGAGGTTCTGAATTAATGCCAAGAGAAGCAGATTCTTCTGCTCCAATAAATGCCTATAGGTGAGTTCGCTTCACATTAATGCTGTAAGAACGGCACAAATACTGAAATGGGCCTTGACCTGAACTTATAGAATTGTTAATAAATTCCAAAGCAGCATAATTCAAAAAATGTGACATTAATGTTGATTTGTCATTTATAAAAGTAGGTTATTGCTTTTCAGTTAGCAGTTTTTCTATGCGACTCTAAACATATACAAATTTTGACATCACCTCTTTTATAACAAGCCCTTTTACTTCATTGACGTTTATAATTATCTGATAGTTGAAACAAATTTACTTGTGAGTTGATCCCTGAAAATAATGCTTTTGGTTTTGAGAACAGAGATAGGCAACTTTATGTCATTCAAGATGGTATTCGGGGCACTGGGGTTCTGGGATTGGCATTAAGAATTAGAATTTTACCTACTAAAGTTCTAATGGGCAGGGTTGGCGGAGCTTTGGGGATGGAGTCTTAGTGCTGTGGTCCATTGGTTGGGCCTACTTTACTTTTGTTTTGTTGCTCTTTTCTCCTTCCTTCATCTGCTTGGTCTTATCTTTATTTGATATGCTAATGCCTTATAAATATTGACTGTTGTGCAAGATTAGGACATCAAATGGATGATACAGAAAAGGTGATTGCCTTCTCATGCTATTGCTTCTTTGTTATGAACCAATACTTTTGCAGGTATCACTCCCTTTGTTCATATAATGGTGATGATGATTTATTCAGTTCCGACTTTAGTGAGGATCAGTTGAAAATGAAACTTGGGCACATGTCTTGCACACATTGCCAGGTGAGCACATCTGTCAACTTAATTTTCTTCTTTCCCCCTTTATTTATTTTAAAGTATCTTTTTCTTGGGCGCTTGGTTATTCAAATCCCAACATCCATGTACTAAAATTTAACCTTTATCAAAATAAATAGAAGGATACGACAATTTTCTTTTCAAATTTTAGTTGATGGATACAGAATAGAAAGCTACTATCAGCTCATGAGTGGCAGATCTATTTGTTTCCCTGAATGTAACTAAATATAGTTGATGTTACCTTTGTGGTAATGCCTTGAGTCCTTAAAATGTATGTCAGTGATTCCATGCTAAGAAAATAATATAGAATTACTTGGCAAAGGGGGAATTCATCTTTTTGGAACGCCATGGTGTTTTGCAGGTTATATTTTCGATGGGTGATGAATATGTGCCAGACTATGTTGATAAGAAAGCACTGGTTGAGAGGTAAATTCTCTAATCCTTTCTGGCGACACACATATGTAGTCTCTTTGTTCGAGCAATAATAGCCCTAGGACAGAGGAAGGACAATACTGAGTTTGTAGTCTACCACTTCAGTCTTATACTCTTATTTATAAAGGCATTTCTAACATATTTCACTAGGAACAAGGAAAAACTTAAACCTTGTTAAATATGCGTACTTTAAAATAACACGCAACATTTAATGAGGGGTAAAAGGGGAAGCTAATGATAAAAATTGATAACATGCCTTATAAATAGAACAAAAAAATTTCTCTCTCTACCTTATCAATGGGATCAAAGTGGTATCTCCAGCAGTATAACTTTGTCGTTGGGGGTATAGAGGAATGAGTTATGAGGTACTGCCTCCTGATGCTCCGGTCCATTTTATACGTTTTCTAGAAGGTATTTTTTGTCATTTTTCTGACATTTTAATAGTTTCAACGAGCATTAAATATTTGTTTTCTATATATGCCTATATTTAACAAGGGTAAAGAGAAAGAGTATAAATTAATATGACATTGGAATCTAGTGTAGAATAGAGGGAGTAGTATATGATTATTGTAGATATGTTGATGGTGATAGGGTGCATTTATAAAAACATGCAGATTATGCAGAGCGTTGGGAGGCGCCGAAAAAGTAGAGATCGAACATGGGAATCATTCCCTCTCGAACAGAGTTGAAGAGGCTGTCCATGCTATTATTGACTTCATTAAAAGAGGGGGACCAAAAGGCTGGGATGATCCCTGGAATTAATCTCTTTTATCACTCTCTCAATTTAAATTCACTCTATCACTGGTTTTTCCCCCCTTTTTGGGTTTGTGGGGTTGTTATTTAAAGCCTTTCATATTTCTTTTTCAATTTGATCCATGTTGATATATTTTTTTTTTCAACTGTTTGAAACAACTACGTGGTACAGAATTTAATCTTAATAGCATTTTCTTGTTCCTTCATAACCTTTTGGAAGTTAGTTACCATCCCTCCCTGTCACAATGATTATTTCGTAAAACTATGAAAAGTAATCTAATCTGTTTTGGACCTAACTAGAACCAACCAACCACAAACCCCCCCCCCCCAAAAAAAAAAAAAAAAAAAAAAAAAAAAAAAAAAAGATTCGCGGGACAATAATCAAAGTACTCAGTGTCACAAAATATAATCATCTTTATATTACATAAATGCAATCAAATGTCTAAATCAGTTGGATGTATCAGACTATCAGGTTTACTTGTTATTCCCTCTCGTGTAATTGAACAAAATGGGCCGGAGATCTTCTGTCTTGGAACAGGATCCAGAGAGGGGAAATATGAACTGACAAAAGAAAATGTGTAGAGCTACAAGTGGATCACCGCTAGATTGAAGTAAAGCTTAATGGAATCAACAATGAAGGTTGAACAAGTAAAAGAAGTTGTATTATTAATGGCCTATGAATATGAATGGTTATTTTTACAAAAATGTATTCCAAGGAAGGGACACTTGGTACAATTGTGTGCATCTTACCTATCTTTTTTTTTTAATTGGCCATTCGCTGCTCCCTAAGTGCTAATTGATCAATTATACTCCTTTAGTTCATAATATATGACACTTTTAGAAGCAAAACTATAAGTCACATGCAGTTAGTTAATGTTCTTTTTTTACCCATATAATTAATACTCACTTTCCAACTTTGTCCACTCATTTTATACTGATCTCTCTAAAATAATATTTCCAATGCAATTAAACACATTTCTTAATGAGGGTATAAGAGGAAAAAAAAATTACATTTTACGACATATTAAATAACTTAACTATCATTTTTTATTTCTCATCTAAAAAATGTTGGGAGTGTGAAGACGCGTCTTAAAAGGCAAACAGCTAAGGTGGGTGAGGTGGGTGTTTTGAATAATCTGCTTCCCTCGTGATTAATGAGCAGCTTCATATGTTAGATGCTTTGGTTACACTTCGAAATAAATACCTCCTCTTCTGTTTGGTACAAGGGATTTAGGGCGGGGGGATATTTATGAGTTGGATTTAAGAAATTTAACAAATTGAGGTTATAAATTTTTAATAAAGAGTAAAAGAGTATTAAAAATTAATTAAAAATAGGGTTAAGGAAGCGATAATAATACATTGAGGTTTTTTTTTGGAAATTTGCGCCAGCCACGATGTTTTTGACCAAAATACACATTGTGGTTACGTTTTGGGAGCGCGCCCAGCACTCACGTGTTAGTCAACTAACGGTCAACGTTAACTTTGGATGGAAGTGAACGATAACTTCGGGTGAAATTACACTTTTGCCCCTAGTTTTAGGTGAAATTACACTTTTGCCCCCTGGTTTTAAATATTATCATAAAATTCGAAAAAAAAAATTAAAATAATTAGAATTTTTTTTGGAAAATTAGAAAAAAAAAAATAAGGAAAAAATTTAAATAATTCAAATAATTAGAAAAAAAAATAAGGAAAAATTCAAATAATTAGGAAAAATGTAAATAATTAGGAAAAATTCAAATAATTATGAAAAAATTCAAATAATTATAAAAAAAAATCAAATAATTAGGAAAAAAAAAATAATTTTTCCTTAATTTTTTGAATTTTTTCTAATTATTGAAAAAAATTTCCTAATTATTTGATTTTTTTTATAATTATTTGATTTTTTTTCCTTTTTTTATTATTTTTTTTTCTAATTATTTGAATTTTTCCTTATTTTTTTCTAATTATTTGAATTATTTAAAAAAATTCCTTATTTTTCTAATTTTTTGAATTTTTTCCTAATTTTCCAAAAAAAAATCTAATTATTTTATTTTTTTTCGAATTTTTAATAATATTTAAAACCAAGGGGCAAAAGTGTAATTTCACATAAAACTAGGGGCAAAAGTGTAATTTCACCCGAAGTTCATTGTTCACTTCCATCCAAAGTTAACGTTGACCGTTAGTTGACTAACAGCCATGGTGTGGCGGCCCCCAAAAACGTAACCACGTGTATTTTTGGTCCCGTAAAAAACCTCGTGGTGTTAGGCTCCTGCGGGCAAACCTCATGTGTATTATTGCTCCTTAACTCTTAAAAATATTTAACTCCACTTCTCACATTTTGTTAAATCCAACTCAAAAAAAAAAATTCTTTCACTCATTTTCCTTCCCCTACCTTTATGCCAAACGAGCACTAAATATACTAAATATACATCTAACCTGGCCTATATACACCCCTATTACCCTATACTTCTTCATATCTTTAACATAAAACTTATATGGAGAGTTGATTTTAGACCTAAATATAAAACATAATTTTTACATTTATCAATCTTTTTTTAATTTATTACTATTGATACTCTCTCAACAGTTATCATGGAGGACGGGGATTAGGTAATCAAGGAAGATAATTAGAGTATTTTAGAAAATATATGTCATATTAACTATCTTGACTAACTTTTTTAATCTAATCAAATTAAATAAATAATTCTTATATTAAGTACTAGAGAGAGTACAACATAAGGAGTAATATAGTTTAAAATTTTGAAGTGGAGGGGAACCAAAATTTTAAACCTCCCTCCTCCTCCCCCCCTTAAACTAAACAAAGGATGTTTTTCTCATCCCCCTCCCTCTAACAAATAAAACAAGGTAACATATCCCCTTCTGCTCCTCCCCGCCCCTCAAACCAAATGCAACAAGTGCTAATTGATCAATTATACTCCCTTCCATTCACAATGTATGACACTTCTAAAAGGAAGACATGATCCAGAAGATAGGTCATATTCAATTTAATTAATGCTTTTTTTTTTTTGCTCCTCTGTCTAAAATAACATTTCCAATGCAATTAAACACATTTCTCAAGAAAAGTAAAAGTAAAAAAAAAATTACATTTAATGCTATATTAAATGAGTTAACTGTTATTTCTTGTTTCCCGTGATATTATTAGTGTGTTTGGATTTGTTTCTGGTGAATTAATTTTACGATTTACGAGATGGACATGTGAAAGAAGTTTTATTTCGACTTATGAAAAAAGGTTTTTGAAACTATAGTTAGGGTGTTACCCAACACTCATTAGATACCCTATATTGTAGATCGGATGGAGCCCTTGTCTTTTTCTTTCCACCGACATCTGACGTTGCCATCAAAAGGGTCCAAAATGATTTTGAAATGTCTTTGAGAATGGTAGGAGGGAGTAGTGGGTGCTCTACAACGCCGTTGAACAAGAAAGTTTATTCCCTTTTATCCCGAGGAGAGGAGTGATGATGAGCATAATAATAAATAATTGTAATGTTTTTTAAAAGGGTTAATAATACCTTAGATCCGTCAATTTTATCCTCATTATAATTTTGTTCGTTCATTCCATTTAAAACATTCATCTCTATAATTAAATAAAAACCTAGACTATATTATCCCTTAGGGGACAAAAACCAAAATAAGAGTATATTTGATTGACTAAATATTATATTAACCCATCTTTTAAACTAATTTTCCACCAATATGATTTGTGTGATGTATTAGAAACGGTGAAAGTTGCTATCATGTTGGTTCAAATCTTAAAAATAATCTCTCCATTTGTGGTATTAGGCTACATTCATATCCCATCTGGTGATACCCTTCATCCTTAAGTTCAATTGGCGAAGGGGGTCGGACTTCCTCACCTAAAGGGAGGAGGTTCGATCCTGGAGTTGGTCAAAGTACTGGGGGAGGCATCCTAGGGATCTACGAAGCAGTGGTGACATTGAGCGAAGGTGGAGACATGTGTACTTTCTAGCTCAGTTTTGTCTATGGACTGGGCTCCAAGTGCTCTGCCCTTGGACTGTGGGTGAGCCCAACCCCTTTCCTAAAATTTTTGTTATAAAAAAAATAAAATAAAAATATCCCATCTGGTGGCATTGAACCCTGCTTATATTATCAAAATTATTCATCCATATATTAAGCATGTTTGGGATCACTTTGAGGGGTCCCAAAAATGCTTATTTACGTAAGTTGAGACAAAACTCTACTAACATATTTACATTATAGACCATAAATCACGATTTAAAAGATATTTTTAAATGCTCCGATCACTATTATAAACAAGCAAATTCTGTATATACTTTTCAGCAGAAGCCATTTCATGGTACCATTGTTTTTTTTTTTTTTTTTTTGCTATAAAATTTTTAGGAAAGGGGTTGGTTCGCTCACCCATGATCCAAGCGGGAAAAGGCTGGGCCCGGCCCACGAGGGATACTTAGGCTAGAGAATCACACGCCCCACCTCCTCCCAAATAAGCGTTACTGCTCGCTTCGTGGGCCTAGACGATCTCCCCCATGCTGACTAACTCCGGGATCGAACCCCTCCCTTTAGGTGAAAAGTTTGGCCCTTCGCCAATCGGGTTGGCGAAGGACGAGGGGTTCCATGGTACCATTGTTGGTTCCAGTGAATGGTGATTATTTGGTGATAACACTGTGAGAGTTGTCGGCAGCCACACATTTGAAGGCCAGTTGTTGCCACATGAATCAGCATAATTGCAATGCCTTAGCTGGTCCCAACCTCCCTTCCCAAATCCCTCTGTATCATACTTTGTATATGTTTGAGAAACCACGGAACCGTAATTTCAGGAGCTCTTTTTTATAAGTTAAAATAAAACTTATTTTACATACTTATCTTGTAAATCGTAAAAATTATTTTTCAAAAACTAATTCAAACATGAACTTAACACTTTTCACACTTGGTTCACTCTCTTGGCACTATCAAAATAAGATTATCAGTTTCTTCTTTTTTTTGCTTGTCTTTATTATTTTTTTAAATGGAACAATTCAAACGCACTCTCTTTCTTGATGACAGATTTCTAATGGACTGCTGGATGAGTTCAAGAGGTAAGTATGTGAAATGAGTTTTATCTCAATTTACATAAATAAACACTATTAAGAGCTACAAAAATGATCTCAAACAAGTCTTTCATGTGCCTTTGCCTTTCTTGTGGTTTACATGTTTAATTTTGATCATAAATTAAAAGAGAGAGCCCTTGAAAACACCAATTCAAAAAATTCTTCTCAAGAGACTTGAATATTGTAAAAAGCTCATGACAATTTAATAATGAAGTCAAACATGTTAGTAAGTGAATTGACAAAACAACACTATTACAAATACTTCACCTCAAAAATGAGTTGTCGGTGAGGATGATGGGACTTCCAACAAGGTTATCCTTTCGATAGGTAAGGAGAGCTCCTCTCTCCTTAACCGTCCAGATCAGATCTGAGGCGGTCAGATCTTATTTTTTTTACTTTTTTTTTTTTCAAAAAAAAAAAGTATTCTAATGGGTACAGAATCTAAAATAAAGATAATCTCTTAACTAACAATTTTTTATTCAAAAAGCAGCATTTTAAAAAAAAAAATCTGGACGGTCCACATCAGAAAGGTAAACGGTGCATATCCAAAGGATAGACACCGAAACCAATTCCCAGCTAAGGTGGGTGGGTGAAGTGGTGTGTTTTGAATAATCTTCTTCCCGCGTGATTAATGAGCAGCTTCATATGTTAGATGCTTTAGTTACACTGAGAAATTAATACCGCCTCTTGTGTTTGGTACAACGGATTTGAAGTGGATGAGGGGGAAAAAATTGAGTTAGATTTAAAAAAATTGAAAAAGTGGGTTTTATGAAATTTTAATAAATAAAAAAAGATGTTAGGTAAAAGAGTAATACAAATTAATTTAAAACATTTGACCTCGATCACTTCTCTCATTTTGTTAAATTCAACTTAAACTTGCTGTCCCTTGCTCATTTTCCTTCCCCAAACAAGCCATCTAACATGGCCTATATGCACCCCCTACTACCCTATATTCTTTCATGTCCTTAATGTAAGAGTTTTTGGAGAGTTGATCTTAAACCTAAATATAAAACATAATTTTTATATTGGTTAATATTTTCTTAATTTATCACTGTTGATACTCCCACAACAATTATTATGGAGGAGAGGGAATGAGGGAATCGATGAAGATAATTAGAGTGTTTTAAGAAATATATGTCATATTAACTACCTTAACTAATCTCATTAATATATATGGTTAAGTAGTAATTTTGCCCCAGAAGTTTTTTTGGGTTCAATTTTGCCCAGTTGACCATTAGGGTTGTTAATGGAGGGGCAAAATTGCTCCAAACAAAAACTTCCGGGGCAACATTGCTCCAAAAAAAAACTTCCGGGGAAACATTGCTCCAAAAAAAACTTCCAGGGCAAAATTGCTCCTAGCCATATACTTCCGGGGCAAAAATGCTACTTAACCCTTTTTTTATATTTAATATTTAATTTTGCAATAAAAACTCGTTAATGAAAATGCAACCCTTGTTTATCTCTACCTTCGATTTATGTAATTCCGCCGGTTTAAAGTAGGCCTATTTTTGGCCTGTTTGAAGTAGATCTGTTTTGCAGTGAAGCCTGTTGCCTGTTAGCCTAATTATAAATTTTTTAAAAATATAGGTCTCCTTAACAAGGCACAGGTCAGGTCAGGCTCAGGCCACTTTGTTGTCGAACAAGTCTAGCCTGTTAAGGGTGAAGCACGAAGCATTTGGCTGACTGTTTCCACCCCTAGATATTATAAATAAGAATTAAAAAGATATGATATCATAAATAGCGGTTTAACATATTTTTTGGATTAAGTAGCAATTTTTCCCCTCCGTTAACAACCCTAAAGTTGATTACAAGTTAGGGTTGTTAACTATAGGAAAAATTGCTCCCAAAAAAAAAAAAAAAAAAAAACTTTCAAGTCAAAATTGAACCCAAAAAAACTTTCATGGCAAAATTGCTCCTGAGGGTGTACTTTCAGGGCAAAAATGTTACTTAACCCTTAATATATGTAATGGAATTAGATAAATAATTTTTATATTAAGAACGGTAAATAGAAGGAGTAATTAACATGCATGCCCCCCAACTCACACATATCAACATATGCTGCAAATACATTATACAATAATTGTAGGGGTATTCTTCGACGTGCTAATTATTTGACTTGGAAAGTCGATAATAACTCATCTAAATTTCTTTTGGTACATAAAAGTTTAGGTGAGTTTAGTTTGGGGGCTTACCACAACTTGAGCATGTCTCCGAACTTGAACTTAAAGACCACTTACAGAAATATTTATATATCATTCACCAATAAGATTATGATATCGATGGGATTCGAACTCATAACTTTTTAGTTATGAGTCAAACCCCTTATCAATTAGATTAACCTTTATTGGCATAACTCATCTAAAATTGATGGTGGTATCATATGTATCGAACCACCGTTTAAGAATGTTTTAGATGACAAGCAATTTTTTTTTTTTTGCCGAGTATTAGTGTTTGTTATGATTAGTACCTAGTACTTCCTCCGGTCCTAATTATAAGACCTAGTTGACTTTTTTGGAGAGATTAAAGAAGTTAATTAAATTACTTTTGAGTATTTTTATTTTTATTTTTTCCTTCAAACTAATTAGTTTGACTAATAAACTAATATATAATCTAAGGATACACAATAAATGAAATAATTAAGTAACTTATTTAGCTTCTTTAATCTCTCCAAAAAAAAATCAACTAGGTCTTATAATTAGGACCGGAGGTAGTATATACCTTTTCTTTTCAGCATTTTTGCTTGCTATTTATATTTTTTAAAAAATGTTTATACATGTGGAAGTCCAATGGTGGATGGTACAGTTTCTAGTCAAAGATTTCATCAATAGATTAATTATTAATAGTTTAGTGTTAATTAAGTTCCTTTTTTATGCGTGTTATGGATTGCAAGGTTTGTTTGGCAATGTTGTTACGCTATTATTCTCATGGCTAATCATGATTCTGGTATGGACTTATCATTGAAGCAAGCTCTACTCATTGTTCACTAAAAAGGATTTTAATCTTTGTGGCTCAATCATATAAGAATGAATACACATTCAGACATACAGTACACAAAGTTCCACCATTATTATTATTAGGGTTAAGGTGAGGATTTGCCAACGAACTATTACCCGAGGAGCGTCTGGCACAAAAAACAATTGAAGGGGCCAAATTGACCAACGGAGTATTAAAAAGTGAAAAAAAAAACACACACACACACACAATTTGGTGCAGATTCGCCAACGAACTATTACCCTGTCACTGTCTTGGTGTCTCCATCTTCCATTGACTGTCACAGTGTCAGCAACGTCGGCGTCTCCAAAGCTTCCATTGTTGCTGGGTGTTCCACTCACCCTCTTGAACTTATCTAGTAGTCCACAGCTTTCGACCGGCACGCGCCTTGCACCCTGGTTGCATCCCTCCGATGCCACAAAAGAACCGTCGTTGTCATAGCCGCGCACGCATGGCATCCCATCTCTCTCTGTTGGTGTTTGCCTTGTCCAACAAGAAGGCTTAACCCCTCTTTTCTCCAACGTTTCCGTCACCGTCTTACGCCAGTGCCTCATATTTTAACGTAATTGTTATAGTTGTTTTTTTAATAGTTATTTGGTATTTTTTTTTTTCACTTTTTAATACTTTGTTGGCCAATTTGGTCCCCCAATTGTTTTTTTGTGTCAGACGCTCCTCGGGTAATAGTTCGTTGGCAAATCTGCACCTTAACTCTTATTATTATTATTATTATTTCTCTTTAGTATCAAAATTTTCTGCATCCAAAAATTACATTAAATTCTAACTAATTTAGGTAAATAGTTAAGCTATTACAGCACCTTCCTAGCTCAGTTGTGTGCTTGTTGGTTACTTTGTCTTTTTATCTGAATATTAATACTTCTACCAAAATAGAAAGGTTAGTTTCACTCATTTCATTTTGAGGTTTCGAAATATATATTTTTAGATAAGAAATTAAAATGAAAAGTATACAATTCATACCATCTAAAAATGTAAGATGGGATAAAGTAGGAAAAAAAAAATCCCAATTAGTCAAATTACACTCAAAAATAGATCTTCATCTATAAAATGAAGAGATAGGATGGGGAAAGAAAGAAAAAATCAGTTAAGATATGAAGGTTGTCAAGCTTGCGAATTTAAGTAAACTTCTAACAATGACGTAAACTTGTATCATAAACTCATAAAAGTTTACTTTTACCATTAAATAGGTATTAATAGTGTATAATTAAAATACAAAAAGTGAAAACAATTTGATTTAAATATATTTTAAATTTAAATAATTGAAATTAAATCCATCAACATTCATAAAGTAGAGTTATAAATAGAATGAAAGTGATATCATATTTGACAAGAAATTTATATAAAATTTATATATAAAGACATTGAGCATGATTGAATTGAAAATGTTTATACGAGTTTAAAAATGAATTAACACAATTTTGTAAGTTAGAAACGTAAAAACGGTAAATTCAGTATATAAACTCACAAGGTTAACCAAGTTTACAACTAGCATAAGTTTATTAACGGTTCCACTCAATTTTATAAACTATAAAATAATAAACTCAAAGAGTTAGTTCCTGAGTTTGAAAAATCAAAAGACAAACATAGGTGTGTGTAGTTTTGAATTTGAATTATGCCGTTTATCATCCCTAATGTTTGTGAGCTGGAGGCAGGAGCTGCCAAAATTTCAACATTAGATTTTTCTTATTAAAAAAAAAAGACAAAAAACTAGTGAGGAAAATGAAATAAAAGCACCGATTGTTCTTAATGCAATCACCGTTAAAATTTGATCCCTACTTTTTTGGGTTTCAATCATGGAGGATTCTCCTCTCTGAGATTATCGTCTCCGATAATACTACTATCCCAAAAGACTTTACGTTTTTGTCACGAACCCGATTTCTGTGGCGAATGATCCTGCAACTCCACTCATCTCTTTCTGTTTCTTCACACCCACCATGTAAACATTCCCGAATCTACAACTTCTGTTTCTTCTTCTTCTTGCTACCTTCTCATGTTCCCATTAAAGCATTGTTCTTGTTTCTCGAGAGAATCGACAATTTTGTTTTCCTTTATGCAGTCTTCTTTTTCTTTTTTAAATTCTTGTCGTCAAAAGTAGCGAAATTTTTCGTGTTCACTGTGTTTGTTAGTTGGGGCACTCTACCGGCGGCGGCGGTATTGGGACTCTCCGATGGGTGTTGTTTCGCCGTCGAAGAATCAACGGTCATCTTTGCTCAGTCCGATATGGCATTGGCCTTCAGGCTTGCTTCTTGTGGCTTTAGTTTTTATTGGTTTGGCCTCTGTTTGGAGAATCGATGGCACCATTGTAAGAAATTACGTTGAAGCTCGAGGGTTTATTCTTTATCATGTTCGTTCTTCTAATCTCTCCCAAACCCATCAAAATTCGATCCGTAAATCCCTACTTGTTCCTCCTAGTTCGATCCAAAATCACACAAATTCAACTTTGTTTGTTCCCGATGAACCAGTTCCTCTCAAGAATTCCACTTTGGGTTCTGAAATAATTGACAAGAACCCAATCCAGAACGTAGTTCAGCAAAGTCCTAGTTGGATTTCTTCTGAATTAGAACCCGACTTGACATCTAATCTTTTAGCTCGATGGTTAGCGCCAGGAGGAGAACCTTGCAGGGATTCTTACACAGTACAAATTGCTATCCCTGGTTTGGATAGTGGGAAAGAGATAGAGCTTTCAGCTGGTGAAATTCATGAATTTACTTTCCATGCATTGGATGAATCTGGAAACCCTCGTTGCTTAGGTGGGGATTACTTTGAAACTGATCTTTCAGGAGAAAAATGGAAATCAAGGCCTTTAGTTAGAGATTTCAGCAATGGAACTTACTCTATTTCGCTTCAAGTTCATCCAGATTTCCAAGGTTTGTACAATCTCACCATCATTCTGCTTTACAGACACTTTGAAGGCCTCAAATTCACCCCTTGGAGATTTGCATACGATCGAGTGCTTCGAAATATCCCAGTCAGGTTCATCGGAAGCAGTGTTAATTTACCAGAATTACAGACTTGTAATGCCTCTGATTTTACCAGAGATGTGTGGTGTGGAAGATGGACTAGGCTTGGGAAAAATGATGATTGTGAAATAAGTAATGATGGTAGATTTAGATGTTTATCTCCTGAATTCCCTTGTAAATCTCCATGGTGTGATGGCTCTTTGGGGATTCTTGAGAGTAATGGATGGGTTTATTCAACTCACTGTTCATTTAAACTGTTCTCAGCTGATTCTGCTTGGAATTGCTTGAAGAATCGTTGGATCTTCTTTTGGGGTGACTCGAATCATGTTGACACGATACGTAACATGCTCAATTTCATCTTAGATTTGCCTGAAGTACATGCTGTACCCAGAAGATTTGATATGAACTTCTCAAACCCTAAAGACCCATCTCAAACCGTTAGGATCACAAGCATCTTCAATGGCCATTGGAATGAAACCAAAAACTATGAAGGTCTAAATTCCCTGAGAAATATAGGGTTTCAAGATCTTCTCAAGAAGTATTTCTCAGAACCCACAGTTCCTGACACCATGATCTTCAACTCTGGCCTCCATGATGGTGTTCATTGGAGTAGCATAAGATCATTCTCAAAAGGAGCAGATTTTGCAGCATCATTCTGGGGACAAGTTATGAACTCAGTGAAGCAAAGAGGGTTGGCTTGGCCAAGAGTTTTTTACAGAAGCACAGTGGCTACAGGTGGGCATGCAAGATCATTGGCCTATAATCCCAGCAAGATGGAGGTGTTCAATGGCATATTGTTGGAGAAGTTGAAGCAAGCTGGGGTGGTTTCTGGTGTGATTGATAACTTTGATCTGACATATCCGTGGCATTTCGATAACCGGTGTAATGATGGAGTTCATTACGGAAGAGCTCCATTGAAGATGAAGTGGCGAGATGGACAAATTGGGCATCAATATTTTGTGGATCTCATGTTAGCTCATGTTCTGCTAAATGCAATCTGTGCAAGATAGGCCAGGCATATATTCAATCATATACTGTATTTTTTTGTAATCACATCATAGAGATGTTTCATTCTTACTATCTGAGTTATCTCAGGTGGCCTGTTATTTTGTGTACACTTTACATACGTACATAGTCCATTTTTGGTAGACTTTTGTTGCATAAGGTTAGGATTCAGCATACTTTCTTGTTCATGTATGTGTTAGGAAATATGTGCAGTTTGCTTCACTTGTGTATCTACATAGGGTTTTAAATTCCAGAAAACCTTGTTGATTTATTAATAGTTGGATTGTAGAACAAAACATTCTTTTAGTTAGAAGAGGATGATAAAAAAATAAAGAAGGAAAAAGCAAGTAATGTTGTCCATATATTGAAGAGGGCGGGGAAAATTTAAAATAAGCAGGATCTCTTGTTTTGTAGTCTGGGATTGCTGGTGAGAGGCTGAGAGCTCCTTTTAACATGAGCAAGGCTAAATATTACAAATAATAACTAACATTTTTTAACTATAACGTTGATTCTTTAATACTAATATTAAAAAGGGTTAAGACGCAAAAATGCACATGTGATTTATCTAAAACAGTGCCATACACAAGATTTTTTTTTTTTTTTTATAAAAAGTGACTATATGGTTATAAAAGTAGAGCGAAAGTCACAATTTCATTAGTGGAGAAGATGTTGACTGTGAAGTTGAAATGTTTGACTAAAAATGCTGATATGTATGATGAAATGGAGTTTGAAAAAGGCAATTGAAACCCAAATTGCTAACTAGAAAAGGCAACATTGGGCAAAAATGTGAACGAGGAGAAATCACTGAGCTAGGAACAAATTGGCGAGCTAGGGCTTATTCGAGAGTTGAACGACGATGGATTGGGGAAAAATGGCTAACGATAATTGAATATTTTATACACTTCTTTTTATCTCTTGATTAATAATTTAGGACTTTTTAGTTAATAAATAATGGCTTTTATACTTATTTGGGCTTTGGCGCTTTGATTATATTTTAGCCATTTTTATTAATAAAATTCCAGTTTTACATTGCTTCACTAATCTTACCATAACTCTTGAACCAGACATCGGATTTGCCTCATTTTTGTTTCATATTTCAGATGATTCAGAGATCTACAATTGTTATGAAGACATGAAGGGCAAATTCGGACAAGAAGACGGTCGATTTTGAAGCCAAAGTCGATGTTTTATTTGGGCTCGAATTTGTGATAAAGCCCATTCTCGTATTATTTTCTGTTTTGGGCCTGGATTATTGATTGGAGCCCCATTTCGTTTTTCATCTTAGGTTAAGTAAGGCGCAGACCACAAACACATTCCATTCATGTTTTTATTCTGTTTTGTGGATCAAAATAGAGGTTTTCGATTCTCGAAATGTTCTTCGTGTTCTTCGTCTGTTCTTTGATTTTCCCACCATGTTCGGCTAAACCTTCGTGGTTAACCCAACGTTGAGGATTCCATGATTCATCCGAGAACTCGTACTTAATCGGTAACTTTACTCGTTTCGTTTTCATCTTATCGGATCCGATTTAAAATAGTTCGAATATTAGATTTAATATTCGGTTTGGTTCATCCCAAGGACCGAGTTCGAACTAGGTTAGAGTGTTCTTTGTGCGATTGCACAAAGGAGACGCATGTTGTTGGACAGATTCTAGACGATCGTCTAGTTGAGGGATTTACGAACGAACGCAGAGATTTCGGTTCGTCGAGCCAAACGCGAGTTCGTTTATATTTCGTTCAATGAAGGAAGTTTCGGAATCTAAACGTTGGGTTGATCGTTTTAATCTATTGCAATCTCGTTTTAATGCATTTACGCATATTTCGGATCTGTTTCGATTTAATTTCGTTTTAATCTGTTTCAAATCAAAAACCCCCAATTTTATTGTTGTTGTTTTCTTTGTTCTTGATTTAAACCCACCGCAAATTCCTTGAGAAAACGACCCGGGTTACGTTATCTTTATACCGCAAATCTTTTCTAATCTGGTTATTTTGGGAGATGACGGCAAATCTCTGTCACTAACCTAGGGTTTCACTGAACATGTTGGGAGTGAGTAAGCAGACAAATCACGCTAGGGTTTTTGTTCTAGTGACCAATGATCACAGCGATGAGAACAAAAAAGAGATTGAAATTCTCTGCACTTCTCCCTCTATTTTCTCTTGATTCTCTTCACTTCCATTCTCATTTAGATTGTTACATTAAAATTCAAACATGTCAGATTTAATGTTTCAGAAAAAATTAAATATTTATTTATTGCAATATTAAACTGTCCTAGCCAAAATCTAATTAGTTTTAATTAATTTATCATTTTTTAACAACTAACGTTTGTTAATAATTCTATAAGTCATTAAATCTGAACGCTACCCAAATCTCACATAGTGGGAAACCTTGTACATTGACCGTCCTTTATTAAATATAAACACTCAAATTTCAATTTAACTTTTTTTTTTTTTTTGCTATCAAATTTATCTTTTGATATGGGAAATGGAAAGAATGAGGAGGAAAATCTTATGCAAAAGAAGCTGAATTGGTAATTCGTGGGCTGGTTATGTGGGGAGATCAGTTCTAAGCAGGCAACTTGGGCCAGCCAGGCTGTGTTGGACCTCATGGGGTAGGTTTCCACTTCGCCCTCATAAAATTTCAAATCACATCATTTGATTGTACTATTTCCTTCAGTCCTACCAAATGCGCAGTTAGGCTGAGTGGAAGGGATTTGGGCATAGCGGCTGCCGAGTTCGAGTCGCTTGTGGATCTGAAAACTCCCTTGCAGGAGAGCCCCGTATGCGCATTATAAGATCAAGTTGATTGTTTTAGAAAGATTAAGAAAATTAATTTAATTAATTTAGAGTATTTTTATTTTTTCTTCGAACTAATTAGTTTGAAAAATAAACTAATATATAATCTAAGGATATACAACAACATATGATAGGATTAAATAATTTATTTTGCTTTTTTAATTTTTCCAAAAAAATAAATAACTTGTAAGTAATATTAATTAATAAATAATTCCCTTCTTATTGAAAAAGGTCATATTCATGTCCTTCTCAAGGACAACAATCATGAACTGTTAAAAGATGTTCACTTCTTATTAAAAAGTGTCCATATTCTTTTAAATATTTTGTGATGTACTACAACAATAATAAGAAGTGTCATCACACAGTTGGACTAATAACATAATATTGCACTAGATTTCTGAGTTTTAGATAAGATAGTTGTGTGGGACCTAGGGTATGTATTAAAAAAAAAAAAAACTCTGGATTTTTTTTATTTGATTAAGGTTTTCCCTTAAGGTTTGAAAGGTAAAGGGTTCTCACCTCTCTCAACAAATACACTTCGCAGGATTTGAATTTGTGTTCTCCTTCTTATAGGGTAACACCATTTATCATCTCAACCAACAACTTGTTAGTAACCCTAAACTGAATCAGTCAGTAGTTTGGATACTTAATAATAAATATACGAAAAAAAATGTCAGAATGTTAGTGTAAAAACAACAATTACGAAGTTACATGATCACACTTGCTCTATACTCAAACGCAAATAACCTGATCAAATAGGTTAAAATGTTTTTCCCCCATACATCCATTATCCTGTTGTCACTATCAATTTTATGTCATTACCAAGTCATTATCACTTTTTCACCGTCAGATTAGAATCTCAATGGGAAAAAGAAATGATAAAGGTAGATGAGATTCTAATCTGACGGTGAAAAAATAGTAGTGACTTGGTAGTGACATAAAATTGGTAGTGACAATATCCTATCCCCTCTTTTTAACTCAGAAGATTTATTGGAGCCAGACTAATCTGGATTCGCCTCCGGTCGTTCTCCCTAGTGGAAGGGAAGAACTATCAATGCCACCTACTTCATTCACAGCTTCAAACAGGATTGTTTAAGGGAGAATGAATACCTTACCACTCCACACTCCATTGGTCTGGTTTTTTTTTTTTTTTTTTTCAAAGCTAAATCTAATAGAACATCACACTCTCTCTTATAGCTCAAGCAACAACAACAAAAAACGGAGAATCTTAGAAAATATAAAGGACAAATTGCAGTCCAATCTATCAATACTACAGGTCTAGTGCGAGAAGAAAAAAAGGAGAGAGACAGAAGAAGCCGGTAAGAAGAGTTTGAGGACAGAAGAAGCTGGTAAGAAGAGTTTGAATATGGAAGGTCCCTGTGTAGCCGGCTGATGATGATGAACTAATAAGACGACGCCGTCGCTTTCATCGTGTTTTTGGTTAAATTCATCCAAATCTGGCTCATCCTGGGGGATTGAGGGCTCGCTTATCTTTGAAACAATCGCCATCTGATTACGACGACGACGATAAGTGTAGGCCTTGGCGTCGCCGGATCACCATGGCTTTCGCCTGGGCCTCCGCCCTCAAGATCACTGTTCTGGCCCTTGTTATTGGCGCTGTTGTTGCTGCTTGTTTCACTCTCCCAATCGAAAAGGTTATTTCCCCTCTACTTTTACAAACTCGAATTTATGTTTCTTACTTGAAATGGGATTGATGCATTTTCGTTGAATTGGTTAAGTGCACTTTGCTCGTGCGTAAAATATTTTCTTGTCACTCAATATTTCCTGCGGGTTCGTTTTCTAGCGGTGGTTTTCCCCCTCCTTCCCTAAGCTGAAATGGAATTTAATATCTATCCTTGAAATTTGATGATCCTCTGATGGCCTTGTTGCACTGCTTGAAAACTTTCTTCGGCCGGTTTTACTTAGCTTACTGGAATTTCAGCCAACCGATTTTATGTATGAATAACATGTCCAATGTCAGAAGGGTAGTGTTGGAGAGAAGACAATTTCACTAAATGTAATGAACAAATAAAGTAAAGAACTCTCCTAAATGGCTTATTCCTTATGTTGATAGTTAAAATATACAGTGTCTATTCCCTCATCTTTAACAACCTCATTTTGGTCCCCAAAAAAAATCTTTAGCAACCCCAAACATAAAGTTTAAGACATTGATTAGTTAAGTCAATTTTCCAGATGAAAATTCCCATCCTCTTATATATGCATATGAGCAACAATGGTGCTTTTAAAAGTATTCATTATAATTCTACTATCCTTCATTACAAGCACTACCTTGGGATTTTCATCCCTGAAAAGTTGCAACGTTTTGGCTGTAGACTGTTTTTTAATATTTTCTAAGTTTGTTGCAGATGCTGAAGGATTTCTTAGTATGGGTTCATCGTGACCTTGGGCCCTGGGGTCCACTTGTCCTGTAAGTTATTGCAAGCTTTAGTTCCTTTATTTCCACGTCTTAAGTATCTTTCTGAATTCTTACATTGTCATAATTGTGAAACTTCAACCAATGCATGTTTTCGCATTGTTGGGAATTGCTGCTTAAATGTAATTTGTAATAGGAAATATTCTGGTCAGAACAAACCTGGTCAAAAGTGTGTTTCTAAAGCTGATGCTTTGTCTCAGACTCAGTTGAGAAAAAGAATAACTGAAGTCTAATCAATTCAACTTTCAGGTCATATTGAGAAAACCAAGGTACTTTATATATATCAGATGGACCAAACTAGCTTTTGAAGCATAACATTTAATATATTATAGTAATATTTTTTTTTTCAAAATGTCAACTTGAGGAGCATAAGTTTTTACCCAGTCCTATGATGAAAGCCGATATGAAATTAAATCATATAGAGATTTTATGCAATATTAGCTGTATAGGATAGATATAAGTATCCTTGTGAACAGATAATGGAAATTTGCAAGACGACTCTGCTATGAAAACACTTTAAGAAATTTATTGTTTTATCGATTAAAAAATTTAGTATAATTTCTTGTTTTATCGATTAAAAAATTTATTATATGACTTATGTTCTTTCAGTTTTTTTTCTTGTTTCTGTTGCAATGAAAAAGATTCAATTTACATAAATCAGTTGGCATATTAAAAGAGCCTTGAGTCAATAGTTTGACAATGGACTTGAATGCATGAAGTCTCAACTTCACATTTATTTGGTGATTTTCAGGATGGTTGCTTACATACCCTTGACTGTCTTGGCAGTTCCAGCTTCTGTACTCACTGTAAGTGTCATTGGTACCCTCTCAATTTATGGTAGACATTATTGAATTGCTAGTATAAAGTTTCTGTAGTTGCGTGTAATGTTGCTTAGAGTTGTTTCTCCAAACCATTGCTAGATATTTGTCCTAATAAGCTTTGGTTATTTATAAATTTCTAGATTCTAGATTAAATCTACACGGGGCCGTCATTTTAATTTGTAGGTATATAAATTCTACAAATTTGATGTCACTGTTAAATTATGTCATGTCTAAAACTTCAGCACGCTACTTATGCCTGATTTTATGGAATACTGATTCTTTCAACACCAATCACTAAAATGATTCATTTGTAAGTTGTAACTTTTGCTTTGTGATATTGCTTGTGCTTTACAAACGGTTCATTCATGTCTCTGAGTATCTCTGTGTGCTGGAGAAGCATCAGTTGATTACTTAGATTTCCCCTGAAGATTTTGGGGCAGTAGATTTAGACTGAAGGCTGCTGCCTTTGTTTTAACTTGAAATCCCAGATATCTGATGTCTGCCTTTCAAAAGATAGAAAAATGAGAGATTGAGAGTATGAACCAAATTGAGAAAACCTATCTTGTCTTGACTGATTAGTCTGCTATCTTACTTTTCCTTTGTAAAGCAGCATGCACTCAACAAAGAACCTTGTACGTTGTACCTTTGTGACATAGTCTTTATATATGTAAATCAGTTGTAAGTCCTTCTTAATGAAATAGTTCATTAGTAAAAAGTAGAGAAGTCTATAATAGGAGGATAAGAACTTGTTGCAACAATCACTGTTAAAAAGTGTGGCCCTTGTAGTTCGTCACTCCTTCCCACTCACTGGAGTGAGTAGACTATGTATAGTGTAAACCATTCAAGTCACTGGATGCATATGATAAGGAAGCAGAGATGCTTGTACTGCCTATGTGGTTATGTCATGTCATTTATTTTGTGCAACATGCCTATGTGATATCTAATTTGACATAAATTTGTTAGCATTTGATCCTTTTGAACATGATATTCTAGCTTGCAAAATAAGTATTTAATTTTTCTGACCTGGTGGCTGATCTGTGTCATTCTTTAAAAGGAGTTTTATATCTTATTGAAGTTCGCTTTAGGTTTTACTCAACTTGCTATCATCGTGTCTGCATTTTTGCTTTTCTTCCCTTCATCATCTTCATGCTTCTCTTCTTTAAAGAACCTGATGGAGAACAAGAGCAACACCATGCCATTTAACTTGGTATAATGTTTTCAGCTTGGTGGCGGTTATCTTTTTGGACTTCCTGTGGGCTTTGTTGCTGACTCTGTTGGTGCAACTATTGGTGCTGGAGCTGCATTTCTTCTTGGTAGAACAGTAAGTTTTCGAGAGTTTTATAAAATTAAGTACTTGGAACATAAACCTCACATTTGGACCACTTTTTATTGTTCCATAATTAGATACAACAACAACAAAGCCTTATCCCACTAGATAGAGTCGGCTACATAGATCGTACAATGCCATTGTGCTCTGTCGAAAACCATATCTTTAGATAGAATATTAACTAAAAAGTCCTGCTGTATAACCTCTTTAAGTGTTCGCTTCCATCTTCCTCGACTTCCTTTTAGAGGACTCCATACTGCTTGATCAACCTTCTTAACTAGTGCACTCAATGGCCTTCTTTGAATATGTCCAAACCACCTCAAACAATTTTCTACTATTCTCTCTTCAATAGATGCTACTCCAACTTGTTCGTGTATGTGATCATTACAATAATTGTTGTTTTTTATAGTAGTACCCGATGCCCTTTGTTTCTTGTTTTTCTCTATATACCATAGTTCTTATGATTTCTTTAGCCTTTGTTTTGGGCCACATTTTGGTCTATGTTTCTATTCTGTGATGTACGCATGTTTGTTGCCTTGAGGTTATTTATCCACACCTTTATCCATCTGTCTGTACAGATTGGGAAACCATTTGTCAATTCTAGGTTGAAGGATTATCCTCAGTTTAAATCAGTGGCAATTGCAATTCAGCGATCTGGCTTTAAGGTTAGTATGCTTCATAATGTTTTGAAATTCTTGAATCTTTTTATGTGTAAGTGGCTAATCATGGAAATTACTTGTGACTTCTGAAGAAAGCTACTGTGTCTATTGTATTCTAATAGATCTTTTGTTATTGCTGTTTTCATTGGTGTTACTTTCAGTTATCTTTCAACTGTATATCTGATGTGTTTTGAATTTACTTGTCTGTCTTTCAGATTGTATTACTGCTTCGGCTTGTTCCATTACTACCATTTAACATGTTAAATTATCTCCTGTCCGTGACTCCAGTTCCACTTGGGGAATACATGCTGGCTTCCTGGTTAGGCATGATGGTATTATGTTCTCCACCCTATCGTCAATTAGTAATGACAAACTTAAGCATAATAAAACTCTATTTTACACTTAGTGATTTTCTAATATGTGGAAATCCAAATGCCAATTAGGTTTCTTATTGTTAGTTTTTGATCGTATATTGAACACCCTTGAAAGCCATCAGAACTGTTTGTTTTGATTGTCTGTATTGCCACATCGAACCCTTGGGTCCACCCTAATTATCCGAACATTGTCAATGAATATGACTGTGATTCAAATGATTTGTGGGGGGATTGATTTCTGAAGGAATGTGGTTCCGAATGGCTGTCATTTCTCCGCAAATAGTGTGGTCTACGATTTACTTAAAAAGACAAAAACAAAACAAAACATGGTCTATTAATGCATTCCAGCAACAGTGAATTCTGTAATGTGTATAGGCTAGCTGCTTATGTTATAGCTTTGCTAGATCCTTTCCAGTTACAGAAGCCATGTAGCATGTTAACCCCTCCAAATTGTTACTGTTGCAGCCGATAACGCTGGCACTTGTGTACCTTGGAACAACTCTCAAAGATCTATCAGATGTAACACATGGGTGGAGTGAATTTTCAAAGACTCGTTGCGTAAGAGATGCTAATTAATTGCCTATTCCTTTCTGAATCTGTGAATCAATACATGCAATTTATTCATTTTTCTTGACTGGATCATATAACAAATGTTTTACTTCTCTCGTGCATCATGCAGGCACTTGTCATTTTGGGCCTTTCAATATCTGGTGAGTTAAAATTCCTTTTACACTGAATGCAAAAAACCGATTCTCTTTTCTCATGCTGTGTTTTGCAGCAGCAAGTTGATTCTTTGATCGCTAGATAGATGCTTATCTCAATTTATTTATTTATTTGTGTGGGTGCAGTGATGTTGATAATATGTGTAACTAAAGTTGCCAAGTCTGCTTTAGAAAAAGCTTTGGCTGAAAATGGAGATATTGATGGCCCTCTTCCTTCCCCAGACTTACCCATTACTTCTGAACATTCAACAGATCTCAACCAACCCCTCATAATCAAGATAGATGATGCTGTTGCTCTAGACAATAATCATGAAAATTAAAATAAATAAAATAAGGTTCTGTAAATTCTTTTCTCCACTTTCTTAAGGCTATGTCTGTTTCTTAGTTATAAATGCTTGAGCAGAAGCAGGGTGTTGATCCCTGTTTTGATAATATATGGAGGGATATATATATTTACACACACAGAACCACTAAAAGAAAATTGATGTCTGAACCATTCTTGGTTCTCTGTATCCATCTTTACTACTGTAATTTATGTTTTCCAAAATTTTGATTTAGGTTTTTATTTTTTATTATCAGTTCTTCAATGACGAGTATTTAGTATTTGGCATATACCTAATAATTGATAATGATTGTTCTTTCTGAGTTAAAAATGGATATTGTGGGTGTGTTTTGGAGTTTGGTGTGGTGGTTAGCCGACAGGAATAATATGAAGCATTAGCTTTTTAATAAATTATTCTTGTTCTTTTCTTTTTCCTTTTTTAATGTGATCAATGAAACTCTTGATTTTATATTTGAGCCGTTCGATTCTTTTCTTTCAATCAAAACTCATTATTCGGATGCAAAAGCATTAAGGAGAATAAATACTACCTTCGGTCCTAATTATAGGAATACTTTTATAAGTATTTTTTCTTTTATAAAAGTGTTATATAATTGGGCCGGAGAAAAAATAATATATATTCTTTTTAGTATAAAATATAAGACAGAGTTAACTTTTTTTTAAAGAGATTAAAGAAGTTAAATAGTAAGTTATTTAATCATATTATATGTTATATATCTTTAAATTATATCTCAGTTAATAACTTGAGCAAAATAATTTAGAGAAAAAATGACAAATATAATATTTTAAAGTAATTTAATTAGTTTTCTTTAATATATCCAAAAAATATTAACTTCATATTATATTTAAGATTAGAGAGTATTTGGTTTTCTTTAGCTGATGTTTTTGGATCATTTAAATTTTGTATTACTGTGTTTAATTGTTTTGGTCTAATCACTAAAATGATAACTTCAGTACCGTTGAATAAATATACTCAAAAGCTTATTTAGAGAGTAAATTATATTAGAGGGCATTAAAAAAGAAGTTTAAGTTAATATGACATTAAATAATCTGTAACCTCAAGAATTTTTTAAAAGTGGTTCTTGTTTCGCCCCAGCAATGTCATATAATATATTTGGCGTCTAAAAAGTGCCATTATGCAAATTGAGATGAAATTCTTCTCATATATTTACTTCGTATACTGTAAATCACGTTGGAAAAATAATTTTCATCGTTAATCAAAACTCCTCTCACATCATTAGTGTAGTGATGAGTTTTCAATATAAGGACATTTTTTTAGGAAAAAAAATGGGTTCCTAATTATTTTTTTTTGGAAAATACCACTTTAATTTTAAAATATTGAATAAGTTATTTCCTAACAAAACGAGTTATTAATTATTTTACTATTATGGTTAATCTCATTCTTGTTATTGTCAACCATATTTTAAAATTTAAGTGATATTTTTCTTTCTTTTTTCCTATTTTTAATATTATGATTTTATATCTTAATTTTATAAAACAAATTTAAATATATTATTTTTATTATTATTATGAATACAAAAAATATTAGGAAAAATCCTAAAAAAATACCACTTGAATTTCAAAATCTTAAATAGGTGATTTAAACAAAACAAGTCAAGTTGTCGATTTTTCTATTCTTCTTAATCTCATTATTGTTGTTATCAACGGGATTTTGAAGTTTAAGTGGTATTTTTTCATTAGTTTCCCAAATGTAAAATAAATATTATAAATTATAAAACAAAAATAAGGAATATGGCGAATCCCTGGTGGGAAGGAGGAATATTTTACTTGGCTTGGTTCTCTGAAACTAACTCTTGGCTCTTCCATTATATCAATTCTGAATTCTGATTCTTCAACTTTCCCCTTTCAATCTCATCCCTCTCTTCTTCTCTGTTGCTTCCGCCGTTTGAAAATGGGAATTTCTTCGAGTAGCGGAAGAAGAAGCAATTATTTTCACAACCCACATCTTCCCGCACCTTTCTATTACTCGGCAGAATCTCCTCCTCCTCCTCCGCCGCCGCCGCCTCCTCAAGGCTACTATTTCACCTCACCCACGCCTTATGCACTGCAAAGCAACAACTATGTGCCTCCCCCTCCTCAAAACCATGTCTTCTGTTACTCAAATGCGTATAGCAATTGTTCCAATTATTCTAATTCTATGGTGGTTAGGTTTCAGTACCCCCCATCTTATTTTCTAAATCATGCTAATGGATGGGCTCCGATTTATCCTTCGGTGGTTGGTCCTGTCGTCTCGCCACCGCCCTATGTTGATCATCGAACGGCTAAGAAGATTAGGAACGATGTGAACGTGCATAAGGACACATTGCGGCTGGAGTTAGATGAGCATTACCCTGATCAGCGCTTGGTTTCGTTCGTTTTCGATGCCTTGCATGATGGGAGGTTAGGACTAAGGACTTTCTTTGATACACCATCACTTTGTTAAGGATGATTTGAATTAGTTAACTGCTAATTTGTTGCTGCATTCGTATGTATGTATGTATGTGGGTGGGGTGATTAGGATGACTATTGCGTTTAGTAATGGTCGTACTGTGAGTGTATTGTCTTTCCATAGAAATGATAGGAGTTTTTGCTTCAAGAAATTATTTTTCTAATTTTGACCTTATTATTGTTTTCACTGCTTTGAAAACCTTGGCCTTGAGGACACTCAATGCAGAAGAAACTGTTATTTACAACTCCCTCTGTCCTAAATATAAGAACGAAGTTAGTTGGGCTATTTGTTTTGGTACCTTAATCATCTTAGTCTCCCTCATTTCTTATTTTTTCCTACATTACCCTTATCAATTTGATGTCTCTGCCTATCCACATATGATATCCTCAATAAAAATAGAGGTATTTTAGAGGAAGTGACATACACTTTTTATATGATAATGATAACTAACCAATTTTCTTAATTCCTGTGAATTAGTTAACTGTATCTTATATCTAGGACTAGATGGAGTATCAATAAACTAATTCAACTATTGGGAAATTCTTCTTTTTGTTTCCTTCACATTTATATCAGTTTAGTACACCCACTATTGAGAATTTTTCCCCATACAATGAAATGCATAGATTTTAGAAAGGAATATTGGCATTACGTCAATGATTCTAACCGTGAAAGTGAGGAAATTCAATGTTTTTGTTATTCATTAAAGAGTTGGGATACTTTGCAAACTTTCTAGCTAATACATATATCACCTATGCCTTTAATGCTTATCTTGAATCATGAAATCATAGTTAATATTTCTTCCTGCTGATTGCTGGAAAATATGGTAGTGTAGAGGGAGGGATCCATTACACCCATGTAAAGTATTTAAATCTAAATCATCAAAAAATTGTTTAGAACAAAATATCAACTCTTAAGATAAGAACTTTAAACATGCCAGTCATTCAAGTGAACTTCTACTTGATAACTTAACTTTGATTTGCTTGATGCTTATGGAATGAACTTAAAAATAAAAGACTTTATTAACTGGATTACTATAGTTGAATACTTTTGCATGTCTAAGATTAGTACTCCTTGTATTTCTGATTGGCAGCATTACTATTATCTACTTTGCAAAGGAGGAGGAGAAATGTAGGTTTGTTCCATTGTTTCCTAATGTATTTGAGCCAATAAGAATTCCTTTTCAGAAAGGAATAGGTCAGAAATTTTGTCAGCCCTCAGGAACAGGCATTGACAAAGGGTTTTTCGAGTTGGATGATCTGTCAAAACGCTCACTTGGAGATGATGTCTTCTCCCTTGTGATATGTGCTGAAACATGTTTGATAACTTCATCAGCAGATGAAAATCTCAGCAATGCCATGCTAGATTTTTCTCCTCACATGCAGATTACTCAAGTCTCCGTAGAGAAAGGCAATGGTGATGGTCCTTTACAAGTAAAAGTAGACACGCAGATTCTGTGGATTGATGGGGTCCGTTATGAGTTAAGAGAGTTATATGGAATAGGAGGCTCAGCAGCAGCTGGTTTTGATGACAATGATTCTGGGAAGGAGTGTGTAATATGCATGACTGAACCAAAGGACACAGCCGTATTACCTTGTCGACACTTGGTAAGATTTCATAAAATCTACTTATGTAGAGGATTGATATTTAATTGTGGGAAAACCATTCTTGAGGTACCTGTTGTTTCCTTCAATTTTGAATTTGATACCTGTATGTTTTTTCTCCTTATTAAATCTTTTATTTTTTGTCTTTTAGTACGCCATTAGCCCTTGTAACTTTGCTCTGTTAGCATTGTTAGCCCTTATCCAAAATCTAATTATACTAAAAGAGTAGAATTAGAAGATTTAATAAGAAGAGAAAAACTCACAGGTACCTTAAGGATGGTTTTCCCTTTAATCGTGAACAAAGAACAAAGGGATTTTGAACATGCACACACTTGTTATTCCATCATGAAAATCTGATTTACAATAGGGATTAGGCCTCTTATTTATAGACTAGACTGACTTATTGACCAAGCTAAGGCTAAACTAAGTAACTAACTCCTAAACGGCTAACTCCCTAACAAACTCTAACTAACTTTTAAATCCTTTTTATGTTTACATATCAATACCCCCCTCCCAAAACATCCTTGCCCTCAAGGATGGTTAACAACAAAAAATGCAAAACTGGACTGAAACAATCTAAAAGCACTAAACTCTGGAACACTTTGTTGGTCATTGAAGAAATCTATTTCTTAAGCTGCTGCACACTTCACTTGTGTCTTGTCTTTTCTTTTCTGCTCAAAGAACAGAATCTCCCACACAGCATCATGATTAACTCTCCCTTGAACCAAGCTTGCTGCAGACTTTGTGTAGGAGAGGATGAAAGAATAGAGACCTATATTTGCAGAAGCCTTGTATTGAAAATACCTAAAGAAATTGTGCACCCGAAAGGCAGAGTCATGGGCCTCTTTTTTTGCTGCCAACTTCAAAGCCCATAGCTGTATTAGAAATTATTAAACCCAATAAGCCTTCAAAACATCTTTGAAACTCAGAAAAGTGGGGACAGCTGTTCCTTTGATTTTTCAACTTGAACCAAACCCAGCCAAGTACCCTCTAAATCTTGCCACTCAGCTCCTTCAAACAAATTTTCTTTGAAGCACAACTATTCCTCTCAACTAGTGAGAAATCAAGAATTGGAGCGATAACAGTGATGAGGTGAGAGGACTCGATGGCAAGAAAAGAAGGGAAACTGCCTGCAGAGAGCCCTGAGCAAGTAGCGACTTCAACCTCATTGTGGAAAACCCTGTCGGACTCGCATGAACTGGTCGCTCTACTTCTCGATGATCAGAACTGGAGGAGACGCATGTATCAACAAGAACCAAACCAGATAATGAAGAAAAGAACCTCGTAATAATGTCCTTCTCCATCTTGCTCCATCATGCTCAACATCTGTTGCCCAGAGGCCAGAGCCAAGAATCACGAAATCAAAGGCTTCACATCTGCTGCCGGGTTGCTGTTCTTCGACGCACTTCCACATCTTTTTTCATGGGAAGAATCTCTTGTGGAATTGCCGCCATCTTTTCAACCATCATCGTCATACTTTGAAGTCGCTGCTGCATATCCATGCTGATGACAAACTGAGATCTTCTTTCTGCCATGTTTGGTAGAATTGCTTCTAAGGAGCCTATGAAATAGCGGTAACTTAGAATCATGGTGGGAGGGTGGAGAATCGTCCGCTTTGATACCACTGTTATGGTATTAACGAAAGAATTGAGAAAGAGAGACAGAGAAGAGAGGAGCAAAGGAATACAAGAGAGGGAAGGCAGAGAGAATAAGAGAAAACAAAGAACAAAGGGATTCTGAACATGCACACACTTATTATTCCATCATGACAAATCTGATTTACAATAGGGATTAGGCCCCTTATTTGTAGACTAGACTGACTTATTGACCAAGCTAAAGCTAAACTAACTAACTAACTCCTAACGGTTAACTCCATAACAAACTCTAACTAACTTTTAAATCTTTAGTATGTTTACATATCAGTCTACTGTTATGGGAAGATGGTTTTGTCATAATCATGGATAATATACAGCCATTTGTAGGAGTTTCACTATATCCTTGTATGTGATGTTTTCTTTCTATATGATTTGGAAGCTGTCAGGCTTTGCAGGTTTTCAGATCATGTATGTACTATTAAAACTGATGAAACAGAACAATATGTATTGCAATGATTTCATCTTCCATATGATTATTCTGATTAGGATACACCTGTTGTATTTTCCAGTGCATGTGCAGTGACTGCGCGCAAACCTTGTGGCTTCAATCGAATAAATGCCCAATATGCCGTCAATCTATCCAGGAACTTATAGAAATTAAGATAAACAATGTTGATTATTGGGATCTTAGGTGGGTAAGTTGAATTGTATGGTATTTTCATCAAATTCCTTCCTTTTCTGCTTTGTTCTCATGTCTGCAGTCAGGTGATGTATAGAAAATTCCTTTCTGTATATTGTGTTAATGTTCTGTTCATAGTCCTTATGTACCGTATCGAAAAAGAAAACTAAACGCGGTTTTCTGCATAGATTTACATGTTTATTCTTTCCTTACCTTAGTCTGAGTGGTATTTGACAGAAGGCAGTTTACCTTAGTCTTTGCAGAATAAGGTACATAAAACAACCTGGTTTGATTTTTTTGGAAAACTTCCTCTCTATGTTTGAGGAGTGTAAAATTCCTCCCTTGGAAGAATGGGTTGCGTTCGAATGTTATTATGATTCACTCGTTCTATTTTACTAGTCAACATCATTGGTTTGCCATATACACATTTGGGGTTAAACATGATGGGACTGTTATCCCAATTGTTGGTTTATTCTCATGAATGTGACACAGTTTAAAGAAAAAGACAAGATTCCAGTTGTTGGATGTTGATTTCTTTTTCTCTTACAGCAACAGAGAGCCTAGAGCTAATATTTGCCTTGCAAGTTCAGAATCTTCTAAGCATGTACAGGGCATAGGCTGCCTACTTTTTTGAGCAGGATTCTTTAGCAAACTTGGTGCTTGATATGAACAAATTAATTACAGTAATATAAATAGATTAAGTTAATTAAGAATTAATTTATCACTATAAGGGCAACCCAGTGTACAAGGCTTCCGCTTGGCAGGGTCTGAAGAGATATAGATGTACACAGCTTTACCCCAAAAAGTGGAGAGGCTACTCTTAGGATCTAAACTCATGACCTTATGTCACACGGTAGCTTTTTTCGTTGTTTCATGGCTCACCCCTTAATTAGTTTATCACTGTATTGACCGAAAATTTCATTGTTAATTAGAGTGTAAAGATGCAGACCTGTTGGAAGTAGGCAAAATTAAGAGTGTAAACAAGTTGCAGTTTATTCAATTGCTGAAAATTTAAGTTGTATTATGCTCTGGCAGTGTAAAACTATGATTGGAGTTTTGCCAGACATGTTTTCTTAAATGAAGAAACCAATACTTATGGTCTTTCTCAAACATTAATAAAAATGTAATACTATCATTTGAATTGATACTCAAACATTAATGAGAGAAGCAGGGAAGCAAAATCAAAACAAGAAATAAGCCATCCTAAACTAAATCATATCAAATTATAATGACATCTCTATATTCTTAAACACACTGTTTAATGGGTTGACTCGATTACTCAACACAGACACTACTTGTGGTCACTGTGTCAATGAGAAACAAATTGATAATAATTATTTGTTCGAAATAAAAGTGGAAACTATCCGAAGCAGAAGTGGAGAGAGAGTAGCTGGATAATTGCAGAGAGTAATGAATGATCCACCTGCCTTCTGAATCTAACATTCAGTTCTTATTTTAATGTATTCATCCCTTCAGAATTCAGATACCTATCTTTTGGCCTGGTAGGTTTATAATTATGTCATATTTCTGGAAGTTAGTTTGTATTCCTGCATAAAACTCCAGTTGGATTGTTGTTGAGCTTGGGTAAATTTTGTTTGGTCTCCATCAGGTTTTTATAATAAATAAATGCCTCACATTTGAAGGATTTTTCTCCGAAGACCTAATTTTGAGTTCGTAAACAACTTGCCCATCCTGCTGCATGGTTTTCTCATTTTTGGTCTGTAACAGTAACGGAAATAAGCTTTTTTTTTTTTTTTTTTTTTTTTTTGGGCTTCAAGCCAAGACAAGATTGAATGCCTACTGAACTTGCTCATAAAGAAAGCAGAAAAATTGAAGGCAGAAAGAAAAACAAAACTTTTAATTGATTCTGCCTGCAAGATGAAACATTTGTCAGAGAAGAGACATTGTTAAATGTAAGGTATTTTTCTTTGGAAATCACACTTGCTATTAATTCTCACAGCACCCAAAGCATATTATATATGATCTATGATAATTGAGTTCTTCCTGACCTGCTTTTCTTTTTTGCCTGCAACAAAGAAAAAAAATAAAGTTCAAAACTGAAAATCTGGGGAGGTATATTCATTCCGTTTCAAGTTAATCCACCTGCATTGTGCCTGCAACTTTCAAGAAGACACCTTCGCACATTTTAGAAAGTAATGTAAATAATCAGGTCAAGATCTCAGAACATGCTGGAATATATAAAAGAGAGGCATTTAGATATTCATCTGTGCTTTTTAATATTGTAGATTGTCTTTACTCTTCTTTAGCATTTGCTTGCTACTTTATGTTTCTTTTCTTTTTAATTTTTTAACTGTTTGGAAGTTATGATAAAGTTGATTACTAATCTCATGGGAATCAAAACTTTCCCTTGTGGTCAAATCTTCCCAGCTTCTACTCTCCATTATTGATTTCCCAAACCAAGCTAAAATCTAGAGCTATGGAAACAGAGGGCCATGTGTGAGACTGAACTCTTGTGGGTGAGCCTCATAAATGCAGTGTCCTTCAAATTCAATGTGCTATATCTTATTCTCTGTCCTTCAATCACTTTCCACACTCACCAAGTGGTTGGTTGCTCATCTGAAGCCTTCCACAGTGATGACAAAATCTGTAAAAAACTTGTTGTGTACGGTGAATTCTCTGCTATTTGACCAGATTAATGAGACCATAACATATATCATTCCAGACTTGTCAATTACTCCATCCGGTTCTTATTATAAGCCTCCAATATGTTGGTATTGCTCTATAGCATTTTTCTTTTTTATGCTTATTTGACTGGGTTGTCAGGCTCAATTGAGGTAGCTTTTTTAAAGGTGTTTTTTGTATTCACACAAGATTCGAACAAGGGATCTCATGCTTAATCAACCAAAACCCTTCCACTAGGACCAACACCTTTTGGTTCTATAAGATATTTTGTTCAAAGAATTAACTTTTTCTACTTAATATCCCTAACTACCTATAAAACTTCCTAACCAATTAACCAAACTCCTTTTACTAACGACTTTTACTGAGGGTAATATTAATATTTTACCAGCAATACAAGTTTTTAACTAATTTCATGAATTTATATAAAGTTGTTATTAGGGTCCTATAATTAGGACTGGAGAGGGAGTACCCTCAATCATATATTTAGGAATCCAAAAATTTTATTTATTGTTGTATGAAATCAACATACAGATCTTCTTATTCAAGTTTTCACTTTGAATCTCAAAAGTGATTCTTTTTCTTTGTGGGGTTGGTAGTTTTTGAATTTGAAGTCACAACAAATTAGAACCAATACATCCATCAATCTAAAAAGGAAAGTCTGGTTTATTTTTCAACTTAGCATCTGATAACAAAAGCTAAGGCACATCCCCTAAGTTATAAAAATGAATCCTCATCTGATTAATGTCCTTTGCTTTAGACTTAGGACAACAAACAAAAACCCAATAATAATAATAATCTCTCTAGCTCTCTAGCTGGCATAACTTGCCAATGAAGCAGACTTTGAAGGGTAAAGGTGAGATATTTTAAAAGAAGTATAAAAAGGGAAGGTTTAGGCTTTTGAGAAGCGGCAATAATAATTTCACATGTGAAAGAATGGGCCCAAGAATCCCAAAACTGTCCGTAAAAACTCAATTATTTATTTGAAATATCTATTATCATCACATTCTTCAGTAAAATATTGACTTATAGTAAGATATGAAAATTCAAATACTTCTAACAGCAAAAGCTTAAGGGTCAAATTTGTATCTCGTGAACAACAACAGTAACGTTTTGTCCTTATTTTTTCATAGATAATTATTGTTGGTCCCATGTGTTATAAAAGTATTGAATTTGAAAGATATATATCTATATCTATATCAGTGTGTGTGCTGCAATTTTTTGTAATTCATGAATAGTAGAATTCATGTATTATGTGTTAATGTTGATTTTTTTTTTCTAAATTTCTAAATGCCAATTTAGATCAATATACAAATCGATTGATTTAAAGATTAACAAACTACACAAAAATCCTCTCTTTTTATAAACGGTTAAGTAGCAAATCTACCTCGGAAATATATGCCAAAGAGCAATATTACCCTAAGGCCTTGTTTGGGAGTTCCATTTTGGAGGGAAAGGAAATGGAAGGAAGAGTTTTGGTAGTCTCTTCCCTTGATATAAGGGAAGAGACTACCAAAACCCTCCCTTCCCTTTCCTTTCCCTCCAAAAAATCTAACTCCCAAACAAAGTTCTTTAAAAGTTTTTTTTTTTTCCCTCAATATTGCGCAGAAATTTCAAAACGTAGCGAAAGAATATTCCGCTCGATTCTCATTAAAAAATCAATGTTGACCATCAACTTTTTAACTAAAATGAATAATATTCTTGCGTTTTGAAACTTTCAGGACAACATTAAAACAATAAAAAATGTCAAGGCAACATTTCTCCTCGTTGAAAACTTTCGGACAAATGTACTATCTAACCCTTTTATAAATAACAATATATCAGAAATCCGAAAAGTTGAGGGACCAAATTAATGCTTCAAGTAGGGGAAGGCGGGAAGCACGTTCTGAAGTAATGAGAATTTATTATTATTAAAAATAAAATATTCAGAGAGAAACAAGGAGCCATATGGGTATTTTTGCTTTTGTGAAGAAATGTCAAGAAAAGATGATCATCCAGCAGCAACTTCACTGTTAGGTGCCAACCAACAAAAAAATAAAGGCTTCCATAATTTCTGGCAAATTTAGGCGGCGGTTTCTGCTTTTCATGTTAATTAATTAGTTAATTAATCAACCTTATAATAGAATTATCAAATTAATTTTTCCTCCTTATGGTTCAACATGTATAACTGGCTTCCATTAGGCTTAGGACCACCTTATGTAATAAAATATGCAACATCTCATTTCCCATCATTAATTTAAGGTAACAAAGCAAATATATAAATATTTATATATACATACACACACTCCAATTCTACGTATAAGATACAAATAACAACTGAATTACATAGATAAAAAATTTGTATACATATTTATATATATAGACACTCCCTCAGGTTCTAGAGAGAATATACAAATAATTAAATTACATAGATGAAAAATTAGTTAAAGATAATAAATGCATAAATTTTTTTTTCAGAAATATCCTTATTTATATAGGAGTGGATGGAATATATATTATTCTTGTCATTTTATAGCTCTACATGCTTTGAATTCTAAATATAAACCATGGTAAAAAAAAAAATCTAAAATTGCACTGTAAATATCAATCATTCTACTTTGGGTAAGTAAGTGATTTATTAACTGGACTAGTGAGAGGCTACAGTTTAGTAGAGTATTTTATATATATAAACAAAAAAATCTTCCTCCGATCCTAATTATAAGATATAATTGACTTTTTTAGAGAGATTAAAGAAGATAATTAAATTACTTTAGAGTATTTGTATTTGTATTTGTATTTTTTCCTTCAAACTAATTAATTTGACTAATAAACTAATATATAAGTTAAAGATACACAACATATAAAATAATTAAGTAACTTATTTAGTTTCCTTAATCTCTCCAAAAAAAAGTCAATTAGGTCTTATAATTAAGACATGAGGGAATAATAATAAGAGCTTCTTTTTTTAAAAAAAATAATAATTAGTCAAATGTTTGAGAAAATAAAAGTTTATAAACTGAGATAAAACTGTGAGATGCATATAATTTTCATGGAAAAGGAATCCCCCAACTCAACGCCTTCGATGAATACAAAAGCAACTAGACATGTGTGTGTGTGTTCCTCTGTCATTTTATTGCTAGATATTTTAAAGTTTGAATTTTTTATTTTTCAGTTTAATATAAACAAACAAGTAATTATGTCAGTGTCTTATGATAATAAGGACGTTTCGTCGTAATTAGAACTGACATTTCTTTCTTTTTTTTTTTAAAAAAACAATCTTAAAAAAATACTACTTAAATTTTAAAATCATAAATAAGTGATTTTTCACTCAAATAAGTTGTCAATTACATTGATGTTAATTGTTAATCTCATTATTTTTTGTAAATAACAGGATTTTAAAATTCAAATGATAATTTTTTATATTTTTTTTAAAGAACTTACATTTCGTTTTAAATCTCATTATTTAAAATAATATATCCAACCAGTCATAATTTCAGTTAAATTTTAGAGAGAGAAGAATGGAACTCATTTTGTGAATTTTAGACGAATCTCTCTATAATTTTTTGTAGCGTAACTTCAAAACATTTTTATTTTTTTTTAGTTTTCACCAATAATTAAATTGAAAATATCTTTCCATTGAGATGGGTGCTTAACTCCCCCTGACTTTTATGTTAATATCTCATTTTTAGAACTTTAATTCTATCTAAAATTTTTTATTTATACCGATAATTCACAAAATATTAATTTTGTTCATTATTTGCATGTAATTAACTTAAAATTTAAGAATATTATCGCATATAACTCAAAATTTAGAGAGGTTATATACACATAGAAACAAAGTTTAGGGATAAAAATTTGATATTGTGAAGTTATCACTTGAGAGTTCATAGTAAGATTTTAAAGATTATGGGGTTATTTAAATATAATATAAAATTTAGGGACATTTTGTATATATTAGACAAAATAAAATAACAAAAATATAGAAACGTACGCACATGAGAATGAAGAAAAGAAGAAAGATGATGATAAGCATTGACCAACAGCTCTGACGTTATTTTTTAAAATAAAATTAAAAAATAGTACATTTTATTTTTAAAAAAATAATGGTACGTCCCAAATATAGAATTCATTATCTTTCCGGTTCGGTGTTCAATGGTATAATTAATTAATTATATATATTAGGTTCTAAGTTCTAAAAGTCATAATTGAGAAACTAAATAAATAAATAAATAAAATTTGTCACGGATACTCAAAATCTTGCCACAATAATAACCTATCATCCGTACCATATGTAGGATATGTCAACAATTCCAAAATATTCGAAAGTACTAAACACTCTGTCTCGTGTCTGCTCCTCTGCTTACACATTTTTCCCACCAATTAAGAAAAAATTACAAGTTTTAACCTTATCCGCCGTGAAAAATGATCAACTTGTTATTAATTACTACCTCAGTCTTAATTATAAGACTTGGTTGACTTTTTTTAGAGAGATTAAGAAAGCTAAATAAGTTACTTAATCATTTCATATGTTGTGTTTTCTTAAATTATGTATTACTACCTTCGGTCCTAATTATAAGAGCTAGTTGACTTTTTTTGGAGAGATTAAAGGAAGCTAAATAAGTTACTTAATTATTTCATATGTTGTACTACCTCCGATCCTAATTATAAGACACAATTAACTTTGTTTGGAGAGATTAAGGAAGCTAAATAAGTTACTTAATCATTTCATATGTTGTACTACCTCCGGTCCTAATTATAAGACACAATTGACTTTGTTTGGAGAGATTAAGGAAGCTAAATAAGTTACTTAATCATTTTATATGTTGTATATCTTTAGATTATACTCCCTCTGGTCCTTATTATAAGGTACCAACTAGCAAGTTTATTTGGTCCTTTTTATAAGGCACTTGCTTGTTCCCAATGAGCAATGATTATTTTTTTCCATGTCTGCCCCTAATCAATAAAGGTAATGTGTGAGAGTAATAATTAATATAATATTAGAGTTAAGTGCAATTAGTAGGGGTAATAATGGAAATTACTTAGATTTTAGGACAACTTTATTGACTTTAACTACTTTTATTGGTTTGTGAGAAAAGTTAGTTGGTCTTATATAATAATAAGGACCAGAGGGAGTACTATATTACTAGTTTATTAGTCAAACAAATTACTTTGAAGAAAAAAATAAAAATACTCTAAAGTAATTTAATTAGCTTCCTTAATTTCTCCAAAAAAGTCAACTATGTTTTATAATTAGGACCGGAGTACTATATTATTAGATTATATATTAGTTTATTAGTCAAACTAAATAGTTCGAAGAAAAAAAATAAAAATAAAAATACTCTAAAGTAATTTAATTAGCTTCTTTAACCTCTCCAAAAAAAGTCATCTAGCTCTTATAATTAGGACCGGAGGGAGTAGTTTATTTGTCAAAATAATTAGTTTGAAAAAAAAACTAAAAATACTCTAAGCTAATTTAATTAGTTTTCTTAATCTCTTCAAACAAATCAACTAGGTCTTATAATTAGGACTTGAGTACTTATTTTACTTTAATAAATAATTATACCCAAACATGATCCAATTTTCGAGATTGAGAATATTATTAGTGCTATGAATTAACAAGGACTAAGTTTAAGAAAAAAAAAAAAAAAAAGAAATGAGCAAATGACTAGAATGCCTCTCTTTATAAGATTTATTACCCAAAAGTAGTTATTGCGTGGCTGTAATGTTAAAGATATGTTGAAAAAGAGTTTCACCTATTAAACAAATTTTAAATATTTTTTAGTAATAAATTTTATAATGAGAAATGTTTCAACCAATTTCTCAAGGAAAACAAAAAACAAAAAAACAAAAAACAAAATCAATATTTTAAAGTACAAACGATAGTTTTAAATAACATCCTTCAATTTTCACATGATATATGACACTCACATATGCACACATATGAGATGATATAGCTCAATTTAAATTATTGGATGTGATATACTCCCTCCGGTCCTAATTATAAGATTTAGTTGACTTTTTTAGAGAGATTAAGGAAGCTAATTAAATTAACTTAGAGTATTTTTTATTTATTTTTTTTAAACTAAATAGTTTGATTAATAAACTAATATATAATATAAGAAAACACAACATATGAAATCATTAAGTAATTTATTTAAAAACCTTAATCTCTCCTAAAAAAAAGTTAACTAACTCTTATAATTATAACCGGAGATAATAAGATACACGGGTTTCTTAACAATCATTCGATATTGGCCAAACTATCGCACATTTAAATAGTTATTTACACTAAAAAATGTTTGTAGGACTCTACTATACTTTATCAGAAACGTCTGTATATTTCTCCAATACTTTATAACTTATGTTTGATCGGTTTGAATGCATACTTATATGTTATTAAAAAAAAAAAAAAAAAAAAAAAAAAAAAAAAAAAAACAGATCATTCGATATATCAAAATATTTATTTATTTTATTTCTCTACCAATATTTAGTGACTGACATTACTAGCAACGATTAGTGTAGTTTAATTTGTAGGAATATAAGTCCACAATTAGCAATCTAGCTACATCCAAGTAATTATTGAGATTGTATACTCAAATTAAATCTTGTAGAATTATATATAAGAATAAACACGTTGTTTACCAAATTTTTGTATGAGTACTTGCCCCTTGAACTGCATGTATTAGGTAATTCTCGCCATAGAAATGGAACTTGAATCTTTCCTGTGTTTCATGATAAATAACGGGAAAAACGAAGGAATTTTTTTAAAAAAATATATAATTTACTATATAAAAACTCTCAGTGATATAGACTCGAATTGTGAAATAACTAGTTTTTTCCCTCTTGTCAATATGATACATAAATTTGTCGAACGATAACACTATGATCATTAATATAACATATATACTCCCTCCGATCCTAATTATAGAATATATTTACTAGATTTTGGAGAGATTGAGGAAAGAAGTTAAATTAGTTAATTCTATTCATTTTTCTAAAATACCCATGGAAGAAACACGTACCCTTCCTACACCATCTCCCCTGTTTTACAAACGGCGTTCAAATGCGACACACGAATGCATTCATAGAGGTATACATACTAGTCATCCCTTACCTTTTGTAATGCTCAGAATCCATCGCTCACAGGAGTGCTTGCCAACAGATAGACTTGTTAATGATAACAATATAACTTGTCAATGGGGCAAATAAATAATTTCACAATTAGAATCTTTATCATTGAGGTTACTTGCGAGTTTTTAGATAATGAACCATATATTAAAACTTTTTTAATATATATATATTGGTTCTTTGAGACTATTGTGATTTTCCGTAAAAGAAGATAAAGATCAAAGATACATATATCATCATTGACATGTGTTGTATGATAAAATATATTCCTTTCTATCCTTTTTATAAGAATCTAAAATTTGAATTATCTTAGTCTTTTTTATAATATCTCATATGGGATTATTCGAATATTTAATGTATTTTTACTATTTTTGCCCCTCGTTAATTATATTATCTTTCCTTATATTTTTCCCAAGCTATATTTTATTTCATAATTTCTCTCATTACTACTCTATTTCTCTCTCTTACTTGCCTCCTTATAAATAAGGGCATGTTTGAAAAATATTTATTTTATTTTCTACAAATTTATTTCTTTTAACTAATTTTAACTATTTTCTTAAATTGTTTAGTTCGATTGTCGAACTCTTATAAAAAAACACAGAAAGAAGTACTCCCTCCGATCCATAATATCAAGTTCTTTTAGAAGAATAATTGGTCTAAATTATAAATCACTTGTAAGATAATTAATATTGATTGTCTAATTTTATTCATGTAATTAACATTCATTTTCGATTTTACCCCATCTTAATTTTTCAAGCACAGGAAGAAATTTTCAATTCATAACATATTTAATGAGTTGGCCGGTTGTCATTTTTTTTATTTTTTATTTTCAATTTATAACATATTTAAAGTACCCCATGTTATGAAATACATTAAATTAGATCATACTCTGAACCTCGCTTTGGTTCTGAGCAAAAATGAACCTGGCTTTGGAAAACATCTACCCTTTTTCTGTCAAACCAGAGATAAATGCATATTTAAAGGTGAATATTCATAATAAATGAAAATCAATTCATTTAAGTTTGAGCAGATTCTCCCTTGAATATTGCACCTTAATTAAAACTTGATATTAATTGTAGTAATTGGGTTCAATGCGGAGACTAGAGAGAGTGAGGGTGATAATAAATTCATTCTAGGTTTTATAACCTTCTAATTATTGGAAGACCCCAGAAATATCAATTGTTTTGACATGTGCAGCTGTTTTTGTATTCATTGAACTCTGTTAAGTTACCATTCTGGTATTATTTATAAGTGTGTTTTAACTAAATCACACATACAAATGAGAGGTAGTTATTTCAATGAGTATGGAATAAATTTTTAACTTTGCCCTTATTTAGGAATGAGTATCTTTCAATTTTTTCTTCTTTCTCTATTTTTATTGGTATAATTAATATGAGCAAAATTGTTATAATCTCATTTATTATCGAAAGATTACTTATAAATATGGTCAATTTTTTTGGTCAAAAGAGACTTATAAATAGGATCAGAATAGTCTTCTTTAAAACTTAGTACATTCATCTCATAGCTTGTCTTTGTTTATATGACTTGTTTCATACTCCCTTCTGTTCTTACTCCCTCTTCTGTGTTCTGTGCTTATTTATAAGTTTCTTTTGAATAAATTTGGATGTTTTTACAAGTTACATTTTTTAATATTTTTATTTTTATCCTTAATTAATTATGTGTTTCTCCCATCTCTTTCTACTAATTCTCTCTCATTTTTTCTCTAATTCTCTCTCCCACTCATCCTCTTTAATTTATAAATAAAGGAATTTCAAAAAAATAAGTTGCATTTTTTACATATTTATTGTTTTAAACTAATTTTATTAATCTTTACTTTTGAGTTGAGTAATTTAGTTATTTGAAACTTATAAATAGAATTAGATGAAGTATAATAAAAGAGTCTATCGTTTGTCATATCACTTGACATAAGGTTATGTCAAGTCACTCTAAAACTACGTCGTTTTAAGAATTAGAGGAATTAATAAAGGGTGTTTTTGTATTTTTTTTTTTTGTATTTATTATATAAATTTTACCAAAAGATCTTTCATTAATTCTCTTAACCCCAAAACTACGTCATTTTGAGAGCTCATTAATTCCTCTAACCCCAAAACGACATAGTTTTGGGACGACTTGACATAACCTTATGTCAAGTGAAATGACAAACGATAAAACCATAATAAAATAACTTCTACAAGAAATGGATAGTCCAAGTCACTTAATAGGAATCGATGAAGTTTTTTTGCCAAAATAGGAATTGATGAAGTTGTTTCAATATCAGCTCAATTTAAAGTCGTTGATAATGAAAGAGAATGTAATACAAAACTGAAAAGTTTCCATTTAAATATGGATAAAATCACAAATTTATTTCACTGACAAATAATGACTTAACTATATCTCTCCTCGATTCTAATAAAATTGGTTAAAGATGCCTTTTAATAGAATGGAAAAAAGAATGTCTCTACTAATCCTTCTTTTTATTTTCTTTCCATTTAATGTCATAACTATTAGATCATATTTTAATGTTTTAATGGGTGAGATTTAATGTCATGTTATAGAACACCTTTTAAAATGTATTCTTTAATTAGTCATTTGTAAGGTTGTCAAATTTGTGAGTTTAAGCAAACTCGTAACAGTGACGTAAAATCGTATCGTAAATTTGAATCGTAAACTCATAAAAATTACTTTTATTATTAAATAGGTATTACTACTGTATAGTTATAATATAAAAATGATAATAATTTAATTTAAATATATTTTAAATCCAAATAATTAAAATTAAATCCATCAACATTCACCATTTATCATATTTAACAAATAATTTTCTATAAAATTTATATATAAAGTCACGAGTATTATCAAATCGAAAAAATTAACACGTGTTTAGGAGTAAGTTAGCACGGTTTTGTAAGCTAAACATGTAAAAACAATAAACTTGGTGTATAAACTCGTGAGTTTAACTAAGTTTACAACTGTCATGAGTTTACTAATGACTCGACTCGTTTTTGTAAATTAGAAACGTAATAACAATAAACTCGGAGAGTTAAGTCACGAGTTCGACAACAATAGTCATTTGTATAAGGCATTTGATCATTTTAAGTGAGAAAGTTAGTGAGAGAAAGGATGTGCAAGGAAGTGGAACATCTGATGGGGAACTGAATCAACAAGAATCGAATCCCAATCTAAATAGGAGGATGCAATCAAGGGGCGCAATATCAAGAAGAAATGGTTGAAGATCTCACCACTGGCGGATCTTGGAATAAATATTTGGGGGGCAAATATATATTCATTAAATAATTAAATATATATATATATTTGAGAGGCCAAATGTATAAATTTTTGAGACAAATGTATATATTTTTTTAGGCCAAATGTATAATAAAAAAAAATCAATTTACATTAAATATTTTGGACATTTTTTTTGGGGGGGGCATTGTCTCCATGAAGGTCTGCCATTGGATGTTACTATGGAGGAGGAATGTTAGGCTCTTGGGCGCTGAAGAAGAGAGAAAAAAAGAGCTTGACGAACATCAATTTTATGCATGCAAGTAAGATTGTCAAACTCACGAGTTTAAATAAACTTGTGACAGTGACGTAAAATTATATCGCGGCCTCGAATCATAAAATTATAAAAGTTTACTTTTATTAATAGATATGTGTTAATATTATATAATTAAATAATTAAAATATAAACAATAATAACAATTTGATTAAAATATATCTTAAATCCAAATAATTGAAATTAAATCTACCCAACATTCATAATTTGTCATACTCAATAAAGAAATTTCTATAAAATTCACATATAAAGCCACTCATCATGATCAAATTGAAAAAATTAGTAAGAGTTTAAGAGTAAGTTAACATGATTTTGCATAGTAAGCTAAAAAAAAGTACAAATTGTAAACTCTATGCTTGAACTAATGAGTTATTCGACATGATTTTGTAAGCTAGAAATGTAAAAGCGGTAAACTCATAGAGTCAACTCACAAGTTTGACAACAGTGCATGCAAGTCTCACAAAAGTGAGTCAGTGACCTGATAATTAATGGGCAGTGGGATTCTATGCCTATTAACCAATATTTTTCTTCTAAAGTCAAAGATGTGATATATAAAATCCTTATCCTCACAAATGGGCTAGAAGACAAGTTGTTATGGACTAGCGCTAAGAATAGAGTGTATACAGTGAAGTTGGGATACAATTTCCGAAAAGATTGGAATTTTGTTAAGGTAAATAGAGCGGGGTCATCGACTGTCATCCACACCATATACTAGAACTCGATTTGGAATATTAAAGCGATCCCAAGAGTACAACAATTCATATGACGCCTTTTGAGTAATGCAATTGCTACCAATTTCGCACTGTATCGGCTTAGAAGATCCCCAAATAGCCAATGTCAAGTATGTGCAGAAGCATAGGAGACTATTGAGCATGTATTTTTCCATTTCCCCTGTGTAATACCCGGATTTTAGCAAATCTGGAATTCTGAGATAAAGGAAAATTAATGAATATTTTAATGAAGTAAATTCATGAGATAAAACTGTTATAGAAAATTGTTATAATTATAGAGTAAATTGTCAAAAAAGTTCCAGGAAAATCTGATAAATAGAATGACTAAAAATAATATAATGGTGATAAAAACAGTCTAAAAACATTATGATAAATACTGAAAGATCATGAAAGATTATGAGAAAATTATGGGAGTATTATCTTTAATTATGAGAATTTAATAAATTATTTCAGAGGAAATAACATGAAGAAAAGTTTAAAAAGCATTTCGAACCATAAAGTAACTTTTTGATGGGGTAAACATTTTTAATATTTTACATAGGATATAAAATGACAATATCAAGATAGAAGTTTGTAAGATAACAATATACTGTAAATTAGTAAAGATAAATATATGAAGAAACCTGATCCTAAAAAGATCACTAAACGAAGAAATTAGGTCGATTAAGCCCTAACGGGCGAGGGTAAAACGGGAATTTTGGAAAAAAAAAAATGGAAAAAATTATGGAAAAATAATTAAAACTGAATTTTAAAAATAGGGGGCCGAAATTCTTAGTATTTTTAATTAAAAAGAATTGTTTAAATAATTAAAATGGTAATTAGAATAAAATAGTAATATAATGCGGTGAGTCGAACATAGGCGAGGGGGAAAAGTCGAAATAAATTCTATAGGTAAACCAAAGGTAAAAGTCTTTTCAGACTGATCAAATTAAGTACAAGTGAAATTCTACACGGAGAAAGAATTTACTAGACGTCGATTCCGCAACCGAAAACCCTAATTCCTAATAAGACGAAAAGGCGATCGGATAGAGTAGAGCCGGATAGGCAAAGTGAGAACCTATAGAAACAATTGCGTGTTTTCAAACACGGTATTAAGTTAGGCAACAACTGCACATTTTACGATTCGGCGAATTATTGTCCGTGTTTGGTTCTATCGGAAGCGATTTACAGAATCGACGCGTTTGTCCGAATATCTTCCGACGTACTTGGAAAATACCTGGATATGATCAAAAAGAGGATCAAAATAGATAATATGAAGGAGGATGAAAAGATCTCCAAAGTTACATGCCCGGATTTTTGAGTTTCTGCAGAATCGCGCGAAACGGACAACGATCGGGTAGCTTTATCGGGCCGGAGGCCATAAAGCAAGAGCCATCATGGATGACAACTCATCCATTGACTTTAGGGCTCTTAGATGTCGATCTTGACCATGGATGGCCAAGAGTGTTTTGTCCTCAAAATGCGATCCAACGGCGGAATCCGATCTCAAGACTTTTGTGGAAATTCCCACCTTGTCCCTATTTTTCCCTATAAATAGCAAGCTCTCTTGCTCTCATTCTTCACACCAAATCCGAATCCTAGAGAGAGGTTCTAGAGAGAGAAGCTCTGGAAAAATTCCCGCCTTAGCTCCGAGTAAGTTCTTCCGTCCTTAGTTTTTAGTTTCCGTAGTTCTTTCGGTAGTTATAGTAGAACTGTTGTTTTGATCTAGGAAGTTTCAAAATATATTCCTATGCTTGTTTTTAAGCCTCATTGCATTGAAAGATGCCTGACGAGGTAAAAACATAGTGAGGATAATTTTGAAATGGAGTACGGTCAAAGTAACGAAGTTCCTGGCGAAATTCCGCCAAATTAGGGGTAGAAGGGCAAAATGGTAATTTTTACCTAAAATGCCGTTATGATGTCAAATCACTAATGAAAGTGATATTACTCCTATAGGGCATCGAAACTCGATTTGCTACCGTTACGCCGCCCGACGTGCCGTCGAACATTTCACGTTTTTCCGTAAAAAGTACGTTTTTCCGCGAAGTACCTAACGTCGTCAACGAAGGTACGGACGCGTCTTGTAAACCTAATATTGTACTTGCTTAAATGCATATATGTGTGATAGATACGTTCGTAGACCGATATACGACGGTTTTACACGGGTTATAGTCATGATAACGCCGTATGTTTTTCTAGCGCCGAGAACACGGGTGGTATCGTGGCACCGTGAATAGTGTAAGCTGTTATTGTTTTTTCCATTGTGGGGCTTTACATACTTTGCGTAATGCTTATGTTTTGTCGGCATAATGATCATGCATCTGTTTGTATGCTTATGTAGTGATATACTTGTTATATTGTCTAGAATATCATTATCGTATCTTATTGTTTGGGTTTGAGATTAACCGTTACCCGAGATTCAATGCGGTAAATTGAATCTCAGCTATAGCTTCGTGGATCCGGAGGAATACGGATCGAAGATCGAGGCAAGCAGCAGTAGACGTGCGGCCAGAGACTTATCTATCTTTACCGCTTTCAATTATTCACTTTCAAACTCTAGGATTAATGTAATCATTACAATGTTACACTATGGTTGATGCTTTTTATGAATCAGTTACTCTTTCGCTCCAATGCTCTACTCTGATTACTCTGCTTGAAATATTTGGAAACGTTTAAAAAAAAAATATTCCGCCGTTTTCAAATGGGATGTTACACCCTGGACTCAGTGTATCTAGTTTGGCTATTCGCTAAGTGCTAGAGTTGATGTCTCTATAATCTCAAACTTTAATGATTGGTGGATTTCGACAGCAGGTATGCCCCTGTTGAGCAAGTAAGATCTTTATTTGATTTGCTAGCTTCTGTTGTTTTTTCAGAATGCATGGAATGAAATGATTTTTGACCATAGACAACTAAACCTGGGTATTATTATTGAATTGGCTAGGAAAAGTAACTTTGATTTTGGGCTAACTATGATACGGGGCTTAGGGATTCTTTTTTGTTGAGGGACAGTGATAGTCTTGGCATTAAATGGTCCCCCTACATTAGATAGCCTTAAAATTAATTGTAATTGAGTCTTTTCACCTTATGAGAAAGATGATGCTATTTGGACAATTTGCCACGATCAGGTTGGCTTTTTTAAATGGGGATTTGTGGATAAAGTTAAGTCCATTTCTGCTTTTATGACCAACCCTTGGCTATGAAAAGGGCCTTGCTTCTAGCTATGGACCTAGGACATGATAAAGTGGTCTTTGAAACTGATTGTCTTCCTTTGCTTACCTGTGTTGAGGAAAAGTCAATGGATTTGTATGATTGGAGGTGTAGAAGTATTATCTAAGATGTTACTTGTCTTCTGCCTTCTAAGGTTTGGTTCTCTTTGTCCTTTACCCCAAGAGAGAGCAACCGTGCTACGAATCTTCTTGCAACTGATGCTTATAAAGGGGTGTGCCCTATTGACTGGATTTCACAACCAACACCTGCTTTGTTGTCACTTCTAACTCTGAAGGCTAGTGCTAGTGCTAGTGCGATAATTCTTCAAACACCAGTCTTTCATTAGGTAGTGGCTAGTTGATTATTCTAGTTTACTTGTTGTTTTTGTTTGTTTCTTATTGTATCTGTTTGCTTCTGTCATGTTTTGTTGTTTGTTACTCAAACTGTTGTCTTCTCCTTTTTGTAACCGTAACTTCTGCGAAGTTTATTAATAGAATTTCCTGTTGACCCAAAAAAAACTACGTATTTGTTGCAATTTTGACCGCTACTAAAGACAAGCGTAGCGATCAAAGAAACTACTACAAAACACACTGTGGCAAGTTGTTTTGTAGCAGTTACTACAAACCGTTACTCAAATAGCTTAACCGCTACTGATATTGTAGCAGTTACGGGCCACCACTACAGGATGACATCTAGACGACATATTGTGTTAACATGTTGTAGTGGATTAGAAACCGCTACAAGATGAAAGTGCAATTATTTGTAGCGGTCAAGTAACTGCTATTAAATACGTCCACAAATTTTTAAAAATAGGCGAGAAAATTTTGAGTGGTGGCAAAAAAAATGGAGGCATAAAATTGTAGCGATTTCAAAACCATTACAATATTGGATGAAATTATCAATGCCGCCAAAAAGTCTGAACTAAAATTGTAGTGGTTCTAAAACAGCTACAAATTTTTTACGCTAATTTTTAAAAATTTAAAAAATTGGGCCTGAATTTTTTTTCCAAATATTGTAGTGGGTAAATAATTGCTACAAAGAAAATTAGTTATTTTTTAAAGAAATCAGTGATTATAGTGCTTTTTTTAATTACTTTATCATTTTAGTGTTATTAGTTAATTGATAATTTATATGATAAATTGTAATATTTTAAAAAAATAAGACTCTTAGATGATATTTGATTATAGATATTATTTAGGTATAATATTGAGAAAGTGCGAGATAATATAAACTTATTATGTTGTCCACTAGATGATATTTGATTATGAAATGAATATTGATGATTATAAAAGGAATGTTGAGGGAATGTCGTTTTATAAATAAAAAATAGTTAGTATCAAAGAATAATAAGAAATTAATAAATTAAAAATGAAACATATAGAAAAAAATATTTACCATATTTGATAAGCTTGATTAACACTTAACCTCTTCGTAAAAACATTAAATGAAAAAATAGAACGAGAGAGAAGTTGGGGAGAAAGAAATGAAGGAGTATTGAAAGGAGGTGTGGTGGTGGTATTTATAGGGATATTTGCGTCAAACTTGTAGCGATTGATGTGACGATTTTTGTAGCGATTTATATTTGTAGCGGTTAATGAGACGAAATCCATAGCGGTCTTAAGTTTTGTAGCGGTTTTAAAACAACTACAAAAAATAAATGGTTTTTTAATTAAAAAAATATATAGATGGATTATAGTAAGATAAGAATTTTTTTTAATGAATCTTCGTCGCCATCAATATAAAAAAGGTGGGGAGAAAATGTTGGAGTCGAGTTTAATACGTTTGAACACAAATTAAACATACATTAGTTGATAATAAAGTGTAACTTAAAAAAACTCACTGACGATTGGTAAACTCTCATCGCCTTCAGGGAAGAAGTCTTCGAAATTGGCGGGCTAGAATGGTTCACACTCGTAGGCGATGTTATCACCATCGCCCATGTCATAAAGGTGTTCACACTCGTAGGCGATGTTATCACCATCGCCTATGTCATAAAGGTCTCGAGGCTTTAAGTGAACCACTTATTCCAATCTTTGTGCCTCTCATCCTCGACATAATAAACCGGTATGCCTCTAAGGTAAGAATATTTGGCTCATCATCTTGAGACTGACCGGTGTGAATTGTCCGGGAGAAATTTACTGATGTAATACCTAAGTCGTCAACTGTGAGTCCCCGAGAAGTTGTTGTATTTGCCCACAAACACTTGAAAAGCGTCACGTAGAAATGATATTGGTAATTTATTTGGACGACATCAAAAAGCTTTCAATAATATGGGACATCTCCGAACTACATGTTGTCGTCACTACTGCCCGCATAACTCCTTGTCCTAAAGGTGTCATAAACACCCAATTTTTGGATTAGCAATCCTAGATCTTGTGAAACAGAAGAAAACTTGAAATCATTGAAGTTATATGTCGTAAACCTGGTTGCATGGTTAAGAGGGCTGAGTGCGAGAGCTCTGAAATCTGGTGAGTGCGGATTGTGGTCATTTACTATTCCCCGCGCAAACCATCATCAGAATTCTCTGTGAACCTTTCTATCGATTTTGGAGGATGTCTGTGTACAGATCATAAGATGACACTTCACATGACTTCTAAATTCTCTGCAATTGATCATGAGATGGCGATCATGAAATTAAGTATAAAATGTAAGGAAATATATAGCATAGCATATGTGTGTACAATGCTTACTAAAGGAAGGGTCCAACTTTAGTGCAATTAATCAAGACATGTTTATGTGCTTGCAACTTCTCAGTGGCCATTAGTTTAAATCTCTCACTTCCTCCAATTGGTTTACCAACATGAAGGATTAACAACTCTCTTGTTGATGGCTCAGGTTCGAGTTCAGGACAATCATCTACTCGCGGAGGTTAGTTGAAAGACGTCTCAATGTTATCAAAGTAATTTGAACAGAAATAAAGGACCTTATCCCCTATATAGCCTTCAGCTATACAACCTTCTGGCTACGGCTTATTCCTTACGTAAGATTTCAATTTCCTAAGAAAACTATAAAGTAAAGAAGGAAAAATGTCCATAAATGCTTAAATGTGCAACTAGCAAATTTAAAGAGTAATGCTGATGCGCATATGAAAAATGAGTACCTCTCAATCCGATACATCCATCGGTATTGCACTAGACCAACTAGATTTGTTTCATGAACAAGGTGTATTGTCAAGTGAACCATCATCGTGAAAAAGGATGGAGGAAAGATCATCTCCAAATGATATAGCGTAAGAATGATTTTCTATTGTGGCTGATCGAGCTCCTCAATGATCAAAACCTTAGAACACAACTTCCGAAAAAAGGAACGCACCTCCACCAAAATAATCGACACGTCGAGAGGCAACGTATGTTTGTTTGCCAGCAGAAGTAACTGCTTCATAAGAACATATGAGTCATGGCTCTTCCACCCAACAACCTTTCGAGCCTGCATATTAATACATCGTGAAATATTGCTTGAATATCCATAAAAAAAACTTTTATTTTTTTTAACGTTGCGAGGAAGATTTCCTTATTTGATTTTGTGATGGTGAATTTTGTCGGTTGAAATTTGTCATGCTCATCCACCCACGCGTCTTCACAAACTCCCAAGGCCCGTAAATCTTTCCTCACTTGAAGATGGTCCTTCAACTTGCTTGGTTTGTTAAGCATGGTGTATAGCATATTGTCGCAAACATTTTTTTCAATGTGCATGACATCAAAACTGTGTCAAAGCAAATTATCTTTCCAATACAAAAGGGTGAAGAAGATGCTTATCTTACGCCATTGTTAAGGGGCAAAAGCAAAAGTCCTCGTAGTCTTTCTCCCCGTTCTTGCTGCATCGTCATTTTTTTCAAACTCGAATTCAACATCCTGAAGCTGCTCTAAGATATCTGTACTAGATAAAGTCTTAGGATGTCCTCTTTTTTCCTCTTGTGTTTGCCATCGAGAAACCTCTGATGTCTCATAAAGAACCACTTTCGACTGTGGGCAGGGCGCACTGAGTCAGTGTCAAAATTGCAAGCTAGACACGCCATCCTGGTATGCACATTTCACCCAGATAACGTTCATGAGCCAGGAAAGTCAACTATCATCCACATCAAGGCTGCACACAAGTTGAACAGTGTCTTCTCGTGCGCTTCATATGCCTCGATGCTGACATCCACAAGTCCACAACTTTACAATAAGCGGTTTGAGATACACATCGATATAATTTCCCAGTGCCTTTTTGTTTAGATGACATAAACAATCTTTGTAAGCGAGGTTTTAAACAATCTTTGTTTAGATGACTCACACTTGAAAATCTTTGTTGGTTTCTTCTTATGCCTTTTCCCCTTCCGAACTATCTTGAACCTCGAAGTGTGACATCGCTTACAAGTCTCCCTACGAGCATCATCTCCCCTATTAAACATACAGTCATTGGGGCATGCCTTAATTTTTTCATAGTTCAGGCCTAATCTATTAATAATCTTCTTAACCTCGTAGAAAGTTGTGGGAATGTCTGTGTCAGGGAATGCATCTTGTAGTAATTCTAGCAACATCGACATTTCCTTATCAATGATCCCACACAAACACTTGATATGATACAATTTGATGAAAAAAATATAATTTGGAGTATTTTCAACAACCTTGATACAATGGATGATCTGCCTCATCCATAAGGATGAAAAATTCACAAGCTACATCATTCCTCAAGAAAACAGGGTCTGCACCCTGAACTTCTACGATGAAGTTGTCATCTTGAAAGTCAAACACATCATAAACGGCGTCATTAACATGATCATCTTGATATACCTGAACTCCTACTTGTGAACTTTGAGGGAAAATATCATCATATCTCATACGAGATTCCTCACCATGAACTCCCCAGAACGTATATTCTTTCGGGAAAGGCTTCACAAGAAAATGTTCCTTAGCAACTTCTCGTGTATGCCACTTCTTAAACTTACATCGACAACATAGATACACGATCTTACTATTACAACTAGCGTGAGAAAATGCAAAATCCAGGAAAGTGTTCAACTAGCCCAATATGCTAGAGAAGTACACGACAACTTGATCTATGACTTATCCATATGTATTGAACAAAGTAATTAAACCTATTTGACATTATCTTTATTTTACCAGAACATGAAATGATGGTAATATTAACTCTAACTAATAAATTAGGTAATTTTATTATATATATATATATATATATTCATGAACAAATTTGAATTGGCTGTTTTGAGTGTTTTTTGGCTTATAGTTTTATAAGGGGGAGATAAATAAAAGAAAATAAACATATTGAACACATTGATTGATGAGAAGGATTATCCAATCACTGTTTATCTCTTTCATCATTTACTCATGAAGCAACTACTAAATACCCAACTCAAAATTCATATATGATAATTTTCACCTTTAAATATGAGAATCTTGTAGAAGTGGGTCCCATTTCTACTTATTTTTTATCTTGTAAAATATAAGAGCTCAATTCAACTCTAGAAAGAGGCTAGCTTTGTTGTTCTTTTAGCCTTAGTTTATTGAGAAGGAACATAAAAGAAGTAATTAAACCTATTTGACAGTATCTTTATTTTTATTTTTATTTGAAAGTATTTGTATTTCTATTTGAACTAATTTTGAATAGACAAATTTAAATGGGTTGGTTTAGTGTTTTTCATCCCCCAATTTTGTTAAATTAAACGGGGAGATAAAAGAAGAAAAGAAACATATATCTAAGATAATAATGAGTGGAATCAACCAATCACTATTTATCTTATTTTGCAATACCTGTAAAGGATGCAACCCTATATTAAGGTCCATTGGTATTATACTATATTAAATTTTCCTTCAATCCCTTAGTTTATTGAGGGGATCATACTTACATCAAGTTCCTTGTATCCATTATATCAAGTTCTCCAATCACACATGGTCAAGGCGCCATGTGATTGGCTTCGTTGGAAAGCTAAGAGTGACATGGTACAAGTTATGGGACATCTATGGTGTGAGAGCATGTAGGTGTGTTTCAAATTTCATAGCAAGTGTTTGTCATTTTCCTTGTTAAGGGATTTATTAAGAAAATTGGATACATCCCAATAGTGTTGTACTATTAATTTGTTGAACAATATGTTTGATATGCTTAGATCTAAATGTATGTATAGTTGAGATCTGATCTGAAAGTTTCTTCGCTCTTAACCCTAGAAACTCGACGCTCTCTCTTGGCTTCACCTTCAGCGGGGTCTCTGCCTCGCCGACGGCAAGCCTCCTCTCGAACCACAACCGCGGTAGAAGTGCAGATCGGACCTCGAAGAGCCAGGAGCAGGTGAGTTTTAGTTCGGAACAGAGACATACAACGGCAGCCTTCCTTCTTCTCCAGCGCTGGCTCTCCTCTGATCTCTGTCCTCATCGTCTCTCCAGCTGTGGCATCCCTTTGATTTCTGGGTTCGACTGTGGTCCTCTCTCATCTTTGGCGATGGGAGCTATTGTCATGATTTCTCCCCATCTGATGGTCTCTGATGAAGGGGACGTCTATGGCGGTGGGAGCTATGTTCCTTTTCTTTTATTTTTATTATTATTGTTTTATGTCTGTGTGTTGCTTCTGTTGATGTGGTTTTGGGTATTTATGGTGGTGTTTTCTGTTGTGGCTTGGATTTGCGATTTTAGGGGAAAGGTTTTATCGATGGTCGATTCTGCTATGTGCTTTACCTATGAAAGGACCATTGTTAGGATTGTTCGATGGTGGCGAATCCAAATCGCTAGGGTTAGCCAAAATTTGTTCGATGGGTGGTCGACGTGATTAGTTTTGCTTCAATGGAGGAGCAAAAGTATTCTTCAGGATATCTCTTGTCTTCTTTCTTCTGAGGTTGGGTTCTCTCTATTCTGTACCCCATGTCGAGGCAATTATGTAGCTGATGTATTTGCAGCTTATTCTTATAAGGAGGTGTGCCCTATAGGGTGGGTTTTGCAACCAACACCTTCTTTTATGTCACTTCTAACCTTGGATGTCCAGGAAGCCGATGGAGTCTTTGATGTTGATTTTAGTCCCACCTATTTTGTGATGATTAGCCTTCTTTACATTTGGTTTGTTTGTGTTGTATTTGTTAGTCTTCTTGTTTCGGTTTGTTTTCGTTTAGTGTCTATTCTAGTTTGTTTTCGCAGTGTAATTGTCATGTAACTTTTAATATTAGTATTAATATAAAATCCTTTTGACCAAAAAAAAAATCACACATGGTCATGTGTCTTTTTTATATATATAGGGATTTATATTTAAATGATAATAATTCAAAAATAGCACACATCATGATCACTTGTGGTTGGAGAACTTGATGAAATGGATACAAGGAACTTGATATAAGTATTTTCCTTATTGAGAAGAGATATAAAAAAATTACTTAAACCTATTTGACAAATTGATCCCAATTTTATCACCCAATCAATGCTTATCTTTATTTTCAATTGATCATGCAATAACGATATTTAATTAACTCGCAATATAAATTAATTGTAAACAATTCAACCATAGTTTAAGATCTAATAATATTACATCATGTTATGTTTATCTTTTAGTCCTTAGTTTATTGAGGAGAAATATAAAAGAAAAACTAAAAACTATTTGACAAATTGATCCAAGTTATATCATCTAATAATAGTTCATCTTTTTTTTTTCCAACTCAACATGCATTAATAGTAATTCAGTCACTTTTGGATATTAATTGTGACTAAATTATGTAAACTTATTACATATTCATGAACTCATATGGATTGAGGGATTGAATAGGCTGGTTCAATGTTTTCAGCCCCTATTTTGTCAGGGGGAGATAGAAAAAGGAAAAAAACATATCTGACATATTGATGAGTAGGATCACCCAATCACTATTTATCTGACTTTTCAATTTTCAATTTTCAATTGACCATGTAACAAATGGAAATCATTTGGTGTTATATTAAGATCCAATGATCTTATATCTGTTTAAATTATGATGAGCGTTATATGATAGAGGATTCAATAACCAATTATCAATGGCAAGTGGAATTTACCATAATGCCTATTGAAGATCTCACAATCATCAATGGGCTAATAGAGAGAGAGAGAGAGAAAGAGAGAGAGCAAAAAAACTATTACAAGGTTAAATAGAACAGTGGAATTTTAGCCAAGATGAGCAACCGACATGGACAGGGTTAGATTGTGACAGTTACAAAGTGTCTCAAAGATGATCCATGGCCACACTAAATATCTCTATATAAATAAAGTCACAAAAGAGATTAACTGAGCACCACTTGCTTGACCGTATTTCTCATTTGCTCGTTCTCTCACTCTCTCTCTCTCAACCCCTCCCTCCACAATCCTTTTCACCTTGAGATACAAAGATTCAGAGGCTGCCTTAGAGATGAATAATTGTAAACTACTCAACCTTAGTTACGAATCCACCATTCCAATTCAATCTATTAATTGGATAGACTGCCGTTCATTGACAAAAAAAAAAAAAAAAAAAAAAAGATCTGAATGATAGAACAAAGAAAATCATAAAACAAATAGAAGAATTTAAAAAAGACAAGAAAAAAGGTTCAGAGAGAAATATTAAGATATAATAATATTAAACCTTGTTAAGTTTTTCTTTAAGATCTAATAATATTACACCGTATTAGGTTTTTTTTTTCAGCCCATAGTTTATTAAGAAAAATATAAAATAAAAACTAAAAAATATTTGACAAATTGATCCAAGTTATACCATCTAATCACTGTTCGTTTTTTTTTTTCCCTTCCAACTCACCATGCATTAGTGGTAATTAAGTCACCTCTAGATAATAATTGTGACTGAATTATGTAACTTTATTACAAATTCACCTTTGAATTGAGGAATTGAATACGCAAGTTTAATGTTTTTCAGCCCCTGGTTTTGTCACGGGGAGATAAAAAAAGGAAAAGAACATATCTGACATACTGATTAGTAGGATCATCCAATCACTATTTATCTCACTTTTCAATTTTCAATTGACCATGCAACAAATGGAAATCATTCGGTTTTATATTAAGATCCAGTGATATTATATCTGTTTAAATTATGATGAGCCTTATATGAAAGAGGGTTCAATAACCAATGATCTATAACAAGTAGAATTTACCATAATGCCCATTGAAGATATGACAATCGTAAATGGCCTGATAGAGAGAGAGAGAGAGAGAGAGATTGCAAGAAACTTTTACAAGGTTAAATGGAAAGGTGGATTTTTCACTAAGACGAGTGACCAATATGGACATGGTTAAATTGTGACAGTTACAAAGTGTCTCAAAGATGATCTATGGCCACACTCAATATCTCTCATTAAATAAAGCCACAAAAGAGATTATCTGAGCACCGCTTGCTTGACCACCATTCTGATTTGCTCCCTCGCTGTCTCTCTCAACCCCTCCCTCCCTTTTCCTTTTCACCTTGAGATGCAAAGATTCAGAGGCTTCCTTAGTGATGAAATTCAACCTTTATTTAAGACCTAATAATATTATACCTTACTAAGTTTTTCTTTAAGATCTAATATATCATATCGTGTTCAGCTTTTCTTTCAACCCTTAGATTATTGAGGAGAAATATAAAATAAAGGGTTAAGTATCAATTTTTCCCCTAAAGTACACGCCCATGAGCAATTTTGCCCCTAAAGTTTTCGGCATAGCAATGTTGCCCCTGAATTATAAAAACGTAGCAATGTTGCCCCTCCATTAACAACCCTAACAGTCAACTAAACGTTGACTGTTAGTTGACCGTTAGGGTTGTTAATGAAGGGGCAATATTGCTACGTTTTTATACTTTAGGGGCAAAATTGCTACTTTTTTTGGAGCAATGTTGCCCCTGAAGTATAAAAACGTAGCAATGTTGCCCCTATGTTAACAACCTAACATTGACTGTTAGTTGACCGTTAGGGCAGTTAACGGAGGGGCAACATTGCTATGTTTTTATACTTCAAGAGCAACATTGCTACGTCAAAAACTTCAGGGGAAAAATTGCTCATGGGCACATACTTGAGGGGCAAATTTGATACTTAACCCTAAAATAAAAACCAAAAAATATTTGACAAATTGATCCAAGTTATATCATCTAATCACTATTTGTCTTTCTTTTTCAACTCACCATGCATTAATGGTAATTCAGTCACTTTTGGATATTCATTGTGACTAAATTATGTAATTTTTTTACATATTCATGAACTCATTTGGATTGAGGGTTTGAATAGACTAGTTCAATTTTTTTTCAACCCCTAGTTTTGTCAAGGGGAGATAGAAAAAGTAAAGAAACATATCTTACATGTTGTAAGTAGGATCTTCCAATCACTATTTATCTCACTTTTCAATTGACCGCGATAGAAATGGAAATAATTTTGTTTTATATTAAGATCTAGTGATACGATGTCTGTTTAAATTATGATGAGCTTTATATGATAGAGGGTTTAATAACCAATGATCAATGCAAAGTGGAATTTACCATAATGCCTATTGAAGATTTGACAATCATAAATAGCCTAATCGAGAGAGAGAGAGAGAAAGAGAGAGTGTGTGGGTGTGTGTGTGTGTGCGCAAGAAATAGTTACAAGGTTAAACAGAAAGGAGGAATTTTAGCTAAGACAAGTGACCAACATGGACAAGGATAACTTTTGACAATTATAAAGTGTCTCAGACATGGTCCATGACCATCCTCAATATCTCAATAAATAAAGTCACAACAGAGATTAACTGAGCACCGCTTGTTTGACCGCCATTCTCATTTCCTCTCTCTCTCTCTCAACCCCTCCCTCTCTTATCCTTTTCAACTTGAGATACAAAGATTCAAAGGCTGCTTTACATATGAATAATTGTAAATGATTCAAGCTTAGTTTAAGATCTAATAATATTATACCTTGTTAAGTTTTTCTTTAAGATCTAATAATATTACATCGTGTTAAGTTTTTCTTTCAACCCTTAGTTTATTGAGTAGAAATATAAACTAAAAACTAAAACATATTTGACAACTTGATCCAAGTTATACCATCTAATCATTGTGCGTCTTTTTTTTTCCTACTCACCGTGCATTAGTGGTAATTCAGTCACCTCTGGATAATAATTGTGACTAAATTATGTAACTTTATTATAGATTCGTGAACTCATTGGGATTGAGGAATTGAATACGCAAGTTCAATGTTTTTCAGCCCCTGGTTTTGTTAGGGGGAGATAGAAAAAGGAAAGAAACATATCTGACATATTGATGAGTAGGATCATCCAATCACTATTTATCTCACTTTTCAATTTTCAATTGACCATGCAACAAATGGAAATCATTCGGTTTTATATTAAGATCCAATGATATTATATCTGTTTAAATTATGATGAGCCTTATATGATAGAGGGTTCAATAACCAATGATCAATGCCAAGTGGATTTTACCATAATGCCCATTGAAGATATGACAATCATAAAGGCCTGATCGAGAGAGAGAGAGAGAGAGAGAGAGAGAGAGAGAGAGAGAGAGAGAGAAACTCTTACAAGGTTAAACAGAAAGGCGGATTTTTCACTAAGACGAGTGACCAACATGGACAGGATTAAATATTGACAGTTACAAAGTGTCTCAAAGATGATCAATGGCCATACTCAATAACTCTCATTAAATAAAGCCACAAAAAAGATTATCTGAGCAGCGCTTGCTTGACTAACATTCTGATTTGCTTGCTCTCACTCTCAACCGCTCCCTCCCCTATCCTTTTCACCTTAAGATACAAAGATTCAGAGGCTGCCTTAGTGATGAATAATTGTAAAAGATTCAACCTTTGTTTAAGATCTAATAAAATTATACTTTGTTAACTTTTTCTTTAAGATCTAATATATCACACTGTGTTCAGTTTTTCTTTCAGCCCTTAGTTTATTGTTGAGAAATATAGAATAAAAACTAAAAAGTATTTGACAAATTGATCCAAGTTATATCATCACATAATTGTTTGCCTTTTTTTCAACTCACCATGCATTAATGGTAATTCAATCACTTCTGGATATTAATTGTGACTAAATTATGTAAAAATTTTACAGATTCATGAACCCATTTGGATTGAGGGATTGAATAGGCTGGTTCAATTTTTTTAGCCCCTAGTTTTGTCAAGGGAAGATAGAAAAAGGAAAGAAACATATCTTACATATTGAAGAGTAGGATCTTCCAATCACTATTTATCTCACCTTTCAATTGACCACAATACAAATGGAAATCATTCTATTTTATATTAAGATCCAGTGATATGATATCTGTTTAAATTATGATGAGCCTTTTATGATAAAGGGTTCAATAACCAATGATCAATGCCAAGTGGAATTTACCAAAATGCCTATTGAAGATCTGACAATCATAAATGGCCTGATAGAGAGAGAGAGAGAGAGAGTGCAAGAAATTGTTACAAGGTTAACCAGATGGAGGAATTTTAGTCAAGACAAGTGACCGACATGGACAGGGATAACTTTTGATAGTTATAAAGTTTCTCAGACATGATCCATGGCCACACTCGATATCTCTCAATAAATAAAGTCACAAAAGATTAACTGAGCACTGCTTGCTTGACCCCCATTCTCATTCTCTCTCTCTCTCTCTCTCTCTCTCTCTCTCTCTCTCTCTCTCTCAACCCCTCCCTCCCCTATCCTTTTCAACTTGAGATACACAGATTCAAAGGCTACCTTACAGATGAATAATTGTAAATGATTCAACCTTTGTTTACGATCTAATAATATCATACCTTTTTAAGTTTTTCTTTATGATCTAATAATATTATATCGTGTTAAGTTTTTCTTTGAGCCTTAGTTTATTGAGAAGCAACATAAAAGAAAACTGCAAACTATTTGACAAATTGATCCAAGTTATATCATCTAATCACTGTTCGTCTATTTTTTTCAACTCACCATGCATTAATGGTAATTCAGCCACTTCTGGATATTAGTGGTGACTAAATTATGTAAATTTATTACATATTCATGAACTCATTTGGATTGAGGGATTGAATAGGCTGGTTCAATGTTTTTCAGGCCATGGGGAGATAGAAAAAGGAAAGAAACATATATGACATATTGATGAGTAGGATCATCCAATCACTATTTTTCTCACTTTTCAATTTTCAATTGACCACGCAACAAATGGAAATCATTTTGTTTTATATTAAGATCCAGTGATATAAAATCTGTTTAAATTATGATGAGCCTTATATGATAGAGGGTTCAATAACCAATGATCAATGCCAAGTGGAATTTACCATAATGCCCATTGAAGATATGACAATCATAAATAGCCTGATCAAGAGAGAGATAGAGTGTGTAAGAAACTTTTACAAGCTTAAATAGAAAGGTGGATTTTTCACTAAGACGGGTGACTAACATGGACAGGGTTAAATCGTGAAAGTTACAAAGTGTCTCAGAGATGATCCATGGCCACACTCAATATATCACTATATCTCTCATTAACTAAAGCCAAAAAAGAGATTATCTAAGCACCGCTTGCTTGACCACCATTCTGATTCTCTCTCTCTCAACCCCTCCCTCTCGTATCTTTTTCACCTTGAGATCCAAAGATTCAAAGGCTGCCTTAGTAATGAATAATTGTAAATGATTCAACCTTTGTTTAAGATCTAATAATATTATACCTTGTTAAGTTTTTCATTAAGATCTAATAATATCACACCGTGTTCATTTTTTCTTTCAACCCTTAGTTTACTAAGGAGAAATATAAAAGAAAAACCCAAAAAAAAATTGACAATTTGATCCAAGTTATATCATCTAATCACTGTTTGTCTTTTGTTTTTCAACTTATCATGCATTAATGGTAATTCAGTCACTTTTGGATATTAATTGTGACTAAATTATGTAAATTTTTTACAAATTCATGAACGCATTTGGATTAAGGGATTGAATAGGCTAGTTCAATTTTTTTCAACCCCTAGTTTTGTCAAGGGGAGATAGAAAAAGGAAAGAAACATATCTTACATATTGATGAGTAGGATCATCCAATCGATGTTTATCTCACTTTTCAATTTTAATTTCAATCGACCACGATAGAAATGGAAATCATTTTGTTTTATATTAAGATCCATTGATACGATATTTGTTTAAATTATGATAAGCCTTATATGATAGAGGGTTCAATACCCAATGATCAATGCAAAGATGAATTTACCATAATGCCTATTGAAGATTTGACAATCATAAATGGCTTGATCAAGAGAGAGAGAGAGAGAGAGAGAGAGAGAGAGTGCAAGAAATTGTTACAAGGTTAAACAGAAAGATGGAATTACAGCAGCAAACACAAGTGATCGACATAGACAGGGATAAATTGAGACAGTTATAAAGTGTCTCAGACATTATCCATGGTCACATTCAATATCTCTCAATAAATAAAGTCACAAAAGAGAATAACTGAGCACCGCTTACTTGACCGTCATTCTCATTTGCTTGCATATATATATATATATATATATATATATATGTATGTATGTATCAACCCCTCCCCCCTTATCCTTTTCAACTTGAGATACAAAGAATCAGAGGTTGCCTTAAAGATGAATAATTGTAAATAATGATTCAACCTTAGTTTAAGATCTAATAATGTTATACCTTGTTAAGTTTTTCTATAAGATCATCTAATAATATTATATCGTGTTAAGTTTTTCTTTGAGCCCTTAGTTTATTGAGTAGCAATATAAAAGAAAAGCTAAAAAATATTTGACAAATTGATGTAAGTTATATAATCTAATCACTGTTCATCTATTTGTTTCAACTCACTATGCATTAATGGTATTTCAGCCACTTATGGATATTAATGGTGACTAAATTATGTAAATTTATTACAGATTCATGAACTCATTTGGACTGAAAAACTGAATAGGCTGGTTCAATATTTTTCAACCCATGGTTTTGTCAAGGGGAGATAGAAAAAGGAAAGAAACATATATGGCATATTGATGAGTAGGAATGTAGGATCATCGAATCACTATTTATCTCACTTTTCAACTTTATGACCGTGCAACAAATGAAAATCATTTGGTTTTATATTAATAGATCCAGTGATCTTATATCTGTTTAAATTATGATAGAGTGTTCAATAACCAATGATCAATGCCAAGTGGAATTTACCATAATGCCTATTGAGGATGATATATATATATATATATATATATATAGAGAGAGAGAGAGAGAGAGAGAAAAACTTTTATAAGGTTAAACAGAAGGTGGAATTTTAGCCAAGACGAGTGACCAACATGGACAATGTTAAATTGTGACAATTACAAAGTGTCTCAGAAATGATCTATGGCCACACTCAATATCCCTCAATAAACAAAAAAACCACCAAAGAGATTAACCGAGCACCGCTTACTTGACCACCATTCTCATTTGCTCGCTCTCCGCCCCCCCCCCTCCCTCTCCTATCCTTTTCACCTTGAGATACAAAGATTCAAAGGTTTCCCTTGAGATGAATAGTTGTAAACAATTCAACCTTAGTTTAAGATCTAATAATATTATACCTTTTTTAGTTTTTCTTTAAGATATAATAATATTATAGCTTGTTAAGTTTTTCTTTCAACCCTTAGTTTATTGAGGAGAAATATAAAAGAAAAACTAAAAAAAATTGACAAATTGATCCAAGTTATATCATATAATCAGTGTTCGTCTTTTTTTTCCTACTCACCATGCATTAATGGTAATTCAGTCACTTATGGATATTAATTGTGATTAAATTATGTAACTTTATTACAGATTCATGAACTCATTTAGATTGAGGAATTGAATAGGTTCGTTCAATGTTTTTCATCCCTTGGTTTTGTTAGGGGAAGATAGAAAAAGGAAAGAAACATATCTGACATATTGATGAGTAAGATCATCCAATCACTATTTATCTCACTTTTCAATTTTCAATTGACCACGCAACAAATGGAAATCATTTTGTTTTATATTAAGATCCAGTGATCAATGCCAAGTAGAATTTACCATAATGCCCATTGAAAATATGACAATCATAAATGGCCTGATTAAGGGGGAGAGAGAGTGCAAGAAACTTTTATAGGGTTAAATTGTGACAGTTACAAAGTATTTCAGAGATGATCCATGGCCACACTCAATATCTGTCAGTAAATAAAGCCATAAAAGAGATTATCTAAGCACCGCTTGCTTGACTACCATTCTCATTTGTTCGCTCTGTCTCTCTCAACCCCTCCCTCCCCTATCCTTTTCACCTTGAGATACAAAAATTTAGAGGCTGCCTTCGAGATGAATAAAGAGGAGATTGAGAAAATCTATGTACTTTATTTTCTACCTTCATATGATGTTTTCACTTATGGCCTCTCTCTCAATCCTTATTATTTTCCCCTTAGATATCTTGTTTCTTTTATACATACAATAAATTTTTCTCCTTATTCTATGTTGGATTTTGGTATTGCTTGTGCATGCAGAAATGTCATCTTAAAGTGAACATACATTGTGATGGATGTAAGCATAAAGTTAAGAAAGTCTTGCGGAAAATTGATGGTACGTTAGATAATCTCTCTTCATTTACATTTTACTCTTGGAAAAAAGAATCAAAAGATTTTGTTTTTTGGTTACTCGTATCTTGAAAATCTATGATCTGATTCATCGATTTATTGTTCAAAATCCATAGGGGTTTTTATTGTAGAGATAGATTCAGAACAAGGCAAGGTCACTGTCTCTGGGAATGTCGAACCAAGCATTCTCATCAAGAAACTCGTAAAATCTGGGAAACATGCAGAGTTGTGGGATGCCCCAAAAGCAAGCAATAACAACAACAATCAAAACCAGCTCACCAACCAAATGAAGAACAAGCAAATTGACAATGGAGAGAAAGACGGTGGCAGAAACAAAAAAGATATGCAAAAATTCGGTGGAAACAAGAGGAGTATGCAAAAAGTCGACGGAAACAACCAACCCAAGGGTAGCCAGCAACCACCGACTCCTCAGCAGCAACAACAATTACTTCAGCAACAGTTACAACAACAACAACTTCAAAAACTTCAGCAAATGAAAGGGCTTCAAGATCAGAAGATGCCTCCTCAATTCAAGGACATGAAACTACTAGGTCAGCTGAACTCAAATCCGAAAGCTGTAGAGTTCAATTTGCCTAAGGATGATGATTGTTCAGACGATGAGTTTGACGATGATGAGGACTTTGATGATGATGATGATGATGAGTTTGATGATGAAATTGACGAACCGCAATCTCTTTTGAACAAGATGAAAGGGCCACCTCCTATGGGGAATGGCGCTCAGGTAATGGTGAATGGGAATCAACATCAACATCAACAGCTCATGAATGCTTTGAAAAATGCAAATACTGGAGGCAATGAGAAGAAAGGTAATAGCAGCAACGGAGGACTGATGCCAATCCAAATGCCAGCAGGCATGGGCGGTGGGAATACTGGTAAGAAAGGCAATGGCGGGGGAGGGAACATGAACAATAGTGGCAAAAATAATGACGAAGGAATGATAAGGGGTGAGAATGGCAACAATGGTAACAAGAATGGCAGTTGTGTTGGTGGTAGCAACCTGAAAATAATAATGGTAACGAGTACAAAAAGGGAAATCCAATGCTTGGAGGGGTTCAAGCTACGAACCTGCAGATGGGTGGTCATCATCATGGTATGGGCAGAGGCAACATGGGTCCAATGGTTAACATGAACATGCCAATTGGTTCAATGAGTAACATGAACATGTCAATGGGTCCAATGGGCAACATTCCAACGATCCAAGGCCCTCCAGCTAGAAGCATGAACGGTGGCGGCGGCGGAGAAGGAGGTGGCCCTAAAGGATACCTCCAAGGGGCAGGTACAGAATCCATGATGGGAAACCCATTCCACCAGCACCAGCAACCACAACAACAGTACGTGGCAGCGATGATGAACCATCAGAGAGCAATAGGAATGGCGAGTGGGAACGATCAGAGATTCCAGCCGATTATGTATCCCCAGCCACCACCGGTCATCAATGACATGTTCCCTCCTCCCCAGCAAGATCCCTACACCTACTTCTTCAATGACGAGAACACCTCAAGCTGCAACATCATGTGAAGCAAGGTGAAGGTCCTAACAATAGTAGCGATGGCTAACTGACTACCAATGGCAGCGGGGCAGCGGTGAACAATTGGTGGCGATGGTCCTGTTATTATTTGTCCTATATTACAAATATAATAAAGGCTCAAAATTTTAGCTTTGTTTTTTTTTTTTTTTTTTAAATTGTCTTTGAATCCCATTTAGGGTTTAGAAGTAATATGATTACTATCGTTAAAGTAATTTATAGGTTAGAATACCAACAGTGTTTGGGTAGAGGATGCGCCAATTGCAATGGAGGTTTATGTTATTATGAAGTTTTAAATAGTAATAAAATAATTTTCATAAGAAAGCAAAAGGGGCTTCTTCCTATTCCTCTCCAGCTCTAGCTCAATTCAGTACGTGCGCTGTTTTTGTAATATGATTTATGATATATGAAATAAATTTAAATTTAGAAAATGAATTTTCTCTCCACTCATGTAAACATCCAATGTCAACTCAAATATTGAATAATAATAATAATAATAATAATAAATGATTTGTGAGTGGCACGCAGAACAATGAGGGGGGCATTAAAAATTAAAGAAATGGAGAGACTGTGCTTAGTGTTGGGCTACTCATTCTGTGAGTGCTAAGTGGGTCCCCCTTCACCAAATCCTCCCGCCATTAGCCTGACTTAACAGCATTGAGAGCTGTGAGAGAGCCGCTGAGGGCAATCCCAAATTTCATTACATGTGATGTGACTTCGGTTTTCGATAAAATATTCGCTGTATCAACGGTCATGATCAGACAGGGATTTGTGGGGCCCACTCACAGATGATCAATGAAAAGGTGGGGTCCATACGTCCATCTGTATTTTATGATTTTATCACTCAGTCCCCACGATTTGCTCGCAACCGAAGAAGCCAAAAGAGCTGTTCTTCCCAGATTCACCTGAGCCTCAAAGCACCAGATTACAGTCTCTTCACTGGGAATCTGGTAAGCGGCCAGCCTTCAGTGAATGGCGCTTTGCTTACGCCACGCACCGTCCTTCACATTTATTGTGATGCCCAAAGATCCAATTTTCACTCCCCAGTTTGCTTCCAAGTTTATCCTTCCTCTCCTTAATCCGGTTTGCCCGCCCAATCCCGTTCCGGATTTGGTAAAATATAGGTACTCCCTCCGATTCTAATTATAAGATATAGTTGACTTTTTTTAAAAATTAAGAAAAATAATTAAATTAATTTACAGTATTTTTATTTTTTTTTTTTCTTCAAAGTAATTAGTTTGGTAATAAACTAACATATAATCTAAAGATACATAACATATAAAATAATTAATAACTTATTTAGCTTCTTTAATCTCTTCAAATAAGGTCAACTACGTCTTATAATTATGACCGGAGATAGTACTTTTCTTTATTTTTATCATAAAGTACTAACTAATAATTCTCATAAAAAAATAGTTAAAATCATTAAATTTATCCTAAATTTTAAATAGTTTCCAATACTACCTCTACTCATCATATTAAACTCTTATATCATTTTAATTAATACTTTTACCTACCACTTTACTAATTATGGGCATACATTAAAAAAAAAAAAACTAATCCTCTTTAGAAACAAATAAGTACCTTATAAAAAAAATATCAAATACACTTATTAGTTGATGCCTTATAATAAATATCACAAGGGAGTACCATGTTTACTTCTATTTATAAAAGGGTGATAACTGAATTTGGTAGTTGAAGAAAATAGTTATAATTAATTAAAAATAATAAATATACCTTAAAATAAATTTTGTTTTCACATATGCCCTTATTTATAAAAAGCAAATAAGAGAGATAAATAAAGTAAACATAAGTATAATCAACCATTTAGTTAATGCAATATATATAATTAATGAAGAGCACAAATAGGGAGAAAAACTCATTAAATGTTGAGACCACTTTTGTCATGATTTTATAAAAAAGAACAAGTTATTCAAATTTTGAGTTTAAGGCTTATAAAAAAATTAATGAAGGGCACAAATGGGGAAAAACTCATTAAATGTTGAGACCACTTTTGTCATGATCCTATTTATTCAAATTTTGAGTCTTATAAAAAAGGCGGGGAAATCTTGTTTGAAAGAAAAAATTGGTCTTTATTATAAATCCACTATAAAAGTAGTAAATGCAACCTATTAATTGAAATAAACAACAACAAAAATTATTCATTTTGACTCTTAGCGTCATTCATAAATAAGAGCAAACATTTCTTGGAGTCATTCATAAATAAGAGCAAACATTTCACATAGTTACCTTTAAATAAAATAAAAATAAAATAAAAAAATATAAATGTGTTAATTTATTTAATCCAAACTTACCTTTTATGCTCAAAATAAAATTACAGGAGGAGGAGAATTAAATTAAAATATATATTGTTTTAAATATAAATAATGTATATTTTTCTAAATACAGATAACAATATAAAATATAAATTAAATTAAATATTTTTTGTTTACAAATAAATGATGTTTGTAGACATTTATTTGTGGATGACCTGCCATTCTATAGATAAGATTTTTAATGCATATCCTTGTGAGACATGTGAGTCATATTCATAACATTTAAAATTAACATTCCTAGTAATACTGGTGGTTTTTGGTACTCATTGGAAATATAATGTAAAGATTAAAAGGGGAAAAAAAGCAAATAACTTTGAAAAAATATTGAATTATATGTTATCCTAAATTTTGAGATCAATTTACACTACAATAAGTTCAAATTTCCATTTTTGTTGATTAGTTGTGTTCACTAAACTATTACGTATTTTCATATATGGGAAATCATAAATTTATAATGGCAAAAAGGTCCATTTATATATATACTTTCCCTCCTCCTTATTATAAGGCACCAACTAACAATTCTCACAAACTAATAAAAACAGTTAAAGTCAATAAAGTTGTCTACAATTTAAGAATTCTAATATTAAATTTCATTAATCGCACTAAACTCTAATATTATATAATTATTACTCTCACTCACTACCCTTATTAATTAGGGGCACATGTGGAAACAAATAATTAATCTTTCCTTAGAATGAGCAATCATTTATATAAATGACCAAATAAACTTACTAGTTTGTGATTTATAATAAGCGACTATATATATATATCCTTATTTTAGTAATTATGAATAAACGGGAAATTAGGCAGAAAATAAAAGTGCAAAGGAAAGAAAAGGGGGTTGAAGACTGGAAGTGATAGACAGAGACAGAAGAAGACCTAATCATGAAGATGCAGACGGTGAAGGACCTTTATGCTTGCTTTTGTTGGGGCCATACTTGTAATATTGTATTTTTAATTTGACCACACTAAAACCCTTATATTTCCATGTAGGCCCTTGTTTTCAAAACCTCTACAATCTTATCATTAAGTCCAAATTTTAATTCTACTAAATTACAAACCACACTAGGGATGAAAATAGATAAGCTTGATCTATTTATATAAATAGATTACATTGAGGTAAAAAAAAAAAGGAAAAAAAAATATTATTTGAATTTCAAAATCAATTGACAGTAATAATAATGGGATTAACAATAACAATAAAATAATTGATAACTTATTTTATTGAAAAATCACATATTTGATGTTTTAAAATTTAAGTAGTATTTTCTTAAAAAATTCAAAACAAATAAGCATAAAAAGACCTATGAAAAAGATATTACTACCTCCGGTCCTAATTATAAGAGCTAATTGACTTTTTTTGGAGAGATTAAGGAAACTAAATAAGTTACTTAATAATTTCATATGTTGTATATTATTAGATTATATATTAGTTTATTAGTCAAACTAAATAGTTTGAAAAATAAAATAAAAATAAAAATACTCTAAAGTAATTTTATTGGCTTCCTTAACCTCTCCAAAAAAGCTTAACTAAATTTCTTATAATTGTGACCTATGGAGGGAGTATTTTTTTAAAAAATATCAGAGTGGGAGAATCACACTTCAATCCTTGTAATCTTGCATAAATAGGCATAACATTGGTTTAAACCTGTCCTGTTTATTAAACATATAAGTATAAAAGCAAAGTTGTCAAACTCACGAGTTTAAGAAAGCTTCATGATGCCGACGTAAACTCATATCGTAAACTCAAATCATAAACCCATAAGAGCTTACTTTTATTATTAGATAGGTATTACTAATATATAATTAAATAATTAAAATATAAAAAATGACAAAAATTTGATTTAAATATATTTTAAATTCAAATAATTAAAATTAAATTCATTAACATTTATCATTCATCATATTTAATAAAAAAATTCTAATATAAAGCCGCCGAAGATAATCAAATCAAAAAACTTAACACGAGTTTAAGAGTAAGTTAACGGATTTTGTAAAGCTTTAAACGTAAAAAACAAGAACTCGGTGTATAAACTCGTGAGTTTAACCAGGTTTACCACGACTCGACTTCGTTTTTGTAAATTGAAAACGTAAAAATAGTAAACTTCCGGGAGTCAACCCGTAAGTTTGACAACAATGAGTGTAGGTCCTTACATGCCTATTTAATATTTTAATGAAATTTATTAAAATTATTTTATATTGTGTGTAACTGTTCACTTTTTGACCGGAAAAACAGTTTTTTTTTTTTGCCGAAATAACTTTTTACTTTTTTGAAATACCATTATGTTTGTAACTGTCTATATAACATTTTATATGTGGATTTACTTACTTACATTTAATAACAAGAAAATGATAGAAAAATATCAATTGAACTTTAAAATTTTATTGTCCATAAGAATAATAAGATTAACAATAATACAACTAGTTTTAATAAAAAAAATCACTTATTTAGAATTTTAAAATTCAAGTGGTTTTTTTCCTTTAATAATCAAGGGAAGATATATTAATAATTAATTAATATAAAAATAGTATGAAGTTATGATTTATTTATTATTTTAAATTTTAATTCATAAAAATGAAAAATGAAATATGTTTATTGTAAATTATATTATATTTATATATTTATATATCACTTAATATATGTTTGTTATACGTAAATATAATATAATTTATAAATAGATAGACTGATAAGCATAAGTTTTTTTACTTAAACAAGCCAGGTCCTAATCACATTGGATTATAAATTCTTGATAGGCCTGATAGCCTATTTTCAACCCTAATCATAGCAATGAGCGTTATAAATTATTTAAATTAAATTTAGAAAGATTGAATTTACAATTAGATAAATAATTAAGCTTTTACTTGATTGAAAAAAAAAATACCACTTGAATTTCAAAATATTATATAAGTAATTTTTTATTAAAATGAGTTATCAATTACTACTCAAGTGTAATTAATTCCTACACTCTTGTAAGCAATAAAATTGATCCAAGATTTTAAGGCTCAAGTGGTAATTTTTTTTTCCTTTTCTCTTTAATAAATTGGTGGATAAAATATCATTTTTATTTTTAGATTTTACATCTATTAAACTAAAATCATTATGTGGTAGTTTTTCTCTATATTCTCTGTTGTCCCTACATTACTGCTTTCAAACTGTTTTTGGATTGTTTTACATTAGAAATTTTCTCAAGTTTAATTAAAATATAGCCTATTAAGTTGAATACTTGCGCCATAGGTTTGATTCAACGATAATATATAAAAAGGAGTAAATACCCGTTTGTCCTGATCTCCATTTTACCCCTTACAAAAAATATTAGTCTCGTATTCTCACAAATTCAAAATACACTCAATTGGTTGACAATTTGATCCTCACAAATTTTCAAAAGGTCATTTTTACCATATAAAAAGGAGAACATGGGTCGATTTTTTTGTAAGGGGCCAAAATCGATCATGTTTTTTGTAAAGGACCAAAAAGATATTTACTCTATATAAAAATGCACTGTTAAGTACTTAAATTATTGGATCCAACCTCTTATGAGTCATTAAATTTGGAAAAATTAATCTTTTGATCTCTATAATTTTTATTTGGTTATATTAGTACGATTTGGTACAACTCAATCCTTATAATCTTAATTTACTAGTTCCTAAGATTTAACTCACGGAATTTAGTCTCTATAGTTTTAATCATTTAGAATTTTAGACCTTGAGATTTATAAAAAAATAGAGTAAATACCCTTTCATTCCCCCGACAAAAAACGCGATCCCCATTTTGGTCCCTTACCAAAAAATGTACTTTTTAGTCTATAAAAAGGACGAATAAGGGTCGTTTTTTTTTTTTGCGAGACCAAAATGAGGTTTTTTTTTTAGGGACCAGAAAGGGTATTTACTCTAAAAAATACTAGCATAATTTTATCATCTAAAATATAAGGTCCAATATATTAAATAGTTAAAATTATGGGGACCAAGTTATATCATATTAACATTTAATAACTGAATTGTAATTGAGTGAGAATTATTATTAAGTAAGGTTATCAAACTCACGAGTTTAAATAAACTCGTAATGATGACGTAAACTCGTATCTTCAATTTGAATCGTAAACTTGTAAGAGTTTATTTTTACTATTAAATAAGTATTAATATTGTATAATAAATAATTAAAATATAAAAAATGAAAACAATTTATTTAAATATATTTTAAATCCAAATAATTGAAATTAAATCCATTAATATTCAAAATTTATCATATTTAACAAAGAAATTTCTATAAAACTCATATATATGGCCGCTAAGCATAATCAAATAAAAAAAATTATCATGAGTTTAAAGGTGAGTTAACACGGTTTTATAAGTTAAAACGTAAAAATAGTAAAAATCATTGTATAAACTCGTAAGTTTAACCGAGTTTACAACGGTCATGGGTTTACCAAAGAACTCAACTTGATTTAGTAAACTAGAAATGTAAAAACAATAAATTCGGAAAGTTAACTCACAAGTTTAATAATAATGTTATTAAATAACTTGTTTGAGTCAAAATTTAGTAATTAAGTTACATGTGTCAGAATATTAATTTTCTCTTAAATTTATCAAATCCAATTTTTATAGGACAAGATTCGGCTCCTTCCAAAATTCGCAACTCATTATATTTTAAAGTGAATTTAATACAGTTCAAATTCAATTTCTTCTCAGTAAGATAATATATTTAAAGTGAATTTAATAATTTATGGTTTAATCATCCCTGTCAGTGGCACTGCCCCTACTCAAATCTCATCGTCTCAAATAGGGAACATGATATTATTTTGAACAAAAGTGAAGAAAGCACAGTACCATTATTGGAGACAAACAGCTCTAAAAAAAATGATTAAAAACTATAAATAAAAAAGCTGTTGCCATTTTCTTTTGTCACATTGCATGATCCCATGAAGATAGCCACAGAAGCACATAAATCATTTATTTTTTGTTTATTTTGAAGAAGAAAGGGAAAAAAATATAACCCATGGCCTTTTGTATTAGTATGTTTTCTTATATTTAAGTATTCAAATCAATTGTAAAATCTATAATTGAGAGTTAGAATAATATAATGCATTCATTTTTGCAGTCCGAAATAAAATTGTGTGTGCTTTCTTTGTAATGTCCCCATTTATAAATATTTTTTAATAATTAGATTCTATATAAAATGAGTCATATTTTACTATATTATGATGAAGAAATCGTTCAATTTTTTATTTTATAATAATTTTTTCTAAACAATATTTTAAACTTGTGCAGTTTTACTCTATTTTATTTATCATTCTACATTTTTTGCCTTGCTAGTTGCTATTGAAATTTATTTATTCAGATTCCACTAAATAAGTTTATTTTCTAATTACGAGAGCATGCAGTCTAATTTCTTAGAAAGTTTAGCATGTTTATGAACCAATTAATTCAGTATTTTCTTATAAGATTAATTTCCTCTTCTTACTTCTCTCAACCATGTCCATGTGACACCATAAAATATAAATTTTGTAGCAAATTGTGGTATTTATGAGTTATTAAAAGTGTGTCTCAGCTCATTAAAAAAAGCGTGTTTTATTAATGCTTTGTTTTAGGAATAACAAGGACTAGCAAGGTTTTCCTCGTTTGGAACTTTTGATCAAAATTACTCACACATTCCTATTTATAAGATAAAGAGAGAAGTTTTTGTGTCATACTTATAAGTCGCATGCTTACATTTTTCACAGGATTACAAATTTTTACCTTTTATTTATTATAATTTAGACTTTAAACTCTTAGGATATAATGTATATTAAATAAAGATAAAGTTGAAACGTTATAAAATTTTATTAAACTTTAGACTTTAAACTCTTAAGATATATATATATAATTATAATCATATATATATTTGGGTCCTAATTTCACGTGTAGACATTTAATACACTTCTCCTATATGAAATTTTAATACATAATTAATGCGATTTAAGGTTTTCTTTGAGTTTTTGTGAAAATGTGGGAAGTAACTTATAATTAAAACTATAAGAGTGATTAGTTACTCGATTTGCTTTTTTTAAAAAAAGAAAAAGAAAAAAAGAACTTTTGGGTCACCCGGTGTCTAGTGCTTTTTCTACATAGCTAACTTTCTCATTTTCTTTTCTTGTCCGCTCCTATCCTTTACCCCTTTTTAATCATTAGATCAAGATCTAATGGTTTACATTTAATATTTTATAAAAATATTATTACAATTTGAGCAAATACTATAAAGGAAAATGACAGAAAAATAGAAAAGGTGTAAATGTGAGCGTAAAAGATGGGAGCGTACGAGAAGAGAAAAGAAAAGAAGACAAGTTCCTATCTCCAAGGGTCTTATTATCAAGTATACGAGCAACCAATTAATTCAAATTGAGACTTTACAATCATGATTTCACTTCCCACTAACCTTTTTGAATAATATGGGATTCAAATTTAATTCACTCACTTTATTATCTAACGATGTCTGTTACTCTGGCCTATTTATAAGTCCATTTTCACCAAAAAAGTTGATCCTTTTTATAAGTCCCTTTTGACAAAATAAATGAGATTGTGAGAATTTTGCCCATATTAATTGTACCAATGAAAATAAAGAGAGAAGAAAGAGTTGAAAGATCTTTATTCATAAATGAGGGTAAAGTTGAAAATTTACCCCTTAATCATTGAGCTAACTATCTCTTCTTTGCATGTGTAATTTGGTAAAAAATGACTTATAAATAGGACCAGAATAGTACCATTAGATCAAACACTCGGGTTACTTAGTTGCTATTAAATGGGTAATCAAAGCAAAACATAAAACTTTGCCACACATTCAATGTATGTTAGCGGTTCAATGAATATAACTCAAATTAATAGCATTAATTAGTGGGGATTAACTCCACCATCAAAGCTAATGATTCCATAGTTTCTAGAAACCTAAAAATATTACTCCCACCGGTCCTAATTATAAGACACATTTAACCAATTTTAGAGAGATTAAAGATATGAGTTAAATTAGTTAATTTTACTCATTTTTCTAAAATGCCCTTATATAAATTTTAAATGACATCACACTAATTAGGTGCAAATTTGCTTTTTCATGTGATGTTGTATTAATTGAGGTGTATTATTAAAGGGGTATTTTAAGAAAAAATTAACAAAAATTAGAATGTTGGATCAAAACTAACTATAATTAAGAATTAATGGAGTATTAATTCAAGCCTTCAAAATTCAAATATAACTGCTGCCAATGATTTATTACTAGTCAAGAGTTACTACCTTATTTCATGGGATAAAAAGTCAAATCACCTTGTTATAGTAACGAGCAGCATAATTGATACCATATCTGAATTTAAAATTTAAAATTTGAGTTTATGGTCCTTCCACTTTATTATATACGAGCATTACTTATTAAATCTAACTTTATTCATTGTAAAACTTCCTACACAAAGTTTTATTCATACTTTTTTATCCCAACAATTTTTTGTTACGTAGAAGATAAAAGTAAAAAAAAAAATAAAAATGATTATAGTTATGCGATAAGGAAAGTTTTTTTATCAACACTTAGAATTAAGTGGAGAAAGAAAAAGACCAATGCTAGTGTTAGGCATACTCATATGTAATACACACACACAGTGAGGACTTTCGACTTAATATATGTATCTTGTTTATTTGTTTGTTCACGTGCCTTTTGAATTCGAGGCATGAAATCAAATTATTACTATCTTCGATCCTAATTATAAGTTACTTAATTATTTTATATGTTGTGTATCTTTAGATTAATATTAGTTTATTAGTCAAACTAATAATTTTGGAGAAAAAAATAAAAATACTTCTAAAGATCTTATAGGAAGTTAAATTAAATGAAGCGATGTCAACTAATTAATTATTTTATAATAGTCATCATTGGTCATTTTAGATTATATATTAGATTTATTATTGGATTTTGGGTTCAATAAAACTAATAATTTTAAAATAAGAAAAAAAAATAAAAAAAAAGATAAGTCAGTATTAATTATTGAAAGAGAATTGAGATACTAGTAGCCTCATATGAGGAAATTAAAGTGAAAGACTCGTCTAAAAATTGTTGGATTTTGGGTTCAGGTCGACTCTTGATGCACTAGATTTGATTAAGAAATAAAAAAACCTACCTAATTAATAAAAAAGAGATAAATCGGTATTAATTTTTAAAAGAGAATTGAGATACAAGTAGCCCCGTATTAGGAAATTTATCGATAATTAATTTGCTAATTGTTAATTAGAGTGCAGGTAAGGAGAGATTACACCTACATAATTAGTTGTTACTACTTTTACCTGATATACCTCCTTCACTGGCACTTTTCCCTTGCCATTGAATTTTTCATGTCTCTCTTCTTCTCTCCCCGTTTTTCTCGCGGCGCGCGGTGTTCTACTATGCCATTTAGTATCTATTTGAGTTAGTGATATAAACTACTTTTTTAACGTGATTTATGATTTAAGAGGTAAGTGTGTAAGATAAGTTTTATCTCAACTTGTATAAACGTGATTTTCTAATGCTAGCTCAAACAAATTATAAATGTCTAGATTCTAAAAGCTTAAATCCTTGTGTGAGCATCAACTATTGAGTTTCTCTCCTAATCTTTTTCTTATTATTTCTCATTATCTTTAAATCATATCCGTCCAATTAATCACAATACTACTTTAATCTCTCTCCCATCTTCCCAATCAACGCCCCGGATTTGATAGATAAGGGAAAAAGAGAAAAAAGATTATGAGAAGATCCTCTCCCCTATTTGACTGGCTGAGCTTAGGAGTTTTGATCCAAAGTGAAATATAGATCCGACCCGGTACTCGCGTTCTCTACCCTCTCATGATTTTCTTTAAAAAATACTCCCTCCGGTCCTAATTATAAGATTTAGTTGACTTTTTTGGAAAGATTAAGGAAGCTAATTAAATTAGAGAATATTTTTATTTTTTCTTCAAACTAAATAGTTTAACCAATAAACTAATATATAATTTAAGAAAAAACAACATATGAAATGATTAAGTAACTTATTTAACTTCCTTAATCTCTTCAAAAAAAGTTAACTAAGTCTTATAATTAATACTAGAGGTAGTACGTACATATTTATATTTCTAGTTATAGACAGTACGTTGTTGGAGTAGTGGAAAGCAATAAATTGTTCTTTGTTCTTCTTGAACGGTGTTCATGAAATGTTAGCATTACGGACAAAAAAACGCAGCAAGAAAAAAAAAATGCAGAGCATGACGCTCTTCTTTTGATCTTTTGTGTTTTGCGTTTAACTGTTTACTTCTATCATGTAAAATAAAATAAAAGGTCAAATTCTTGAGTTTCACTCAACCCAGCTTATTTTATTTCACTCTTCTCTTTTCTCGCTCTTTTTACCACTCTCTCCAAGTTTGAGCCTTTGTTACTTATTCTTCTTCCGTTTCTCTCTCTTCCTCACCCCCTTCCTTATTCTCAGACCACTCACAATCCTCCATTTTCTCTGTTATTTCTCTCTCACAGCATTTCTTGTGTGTTTGGTTCAGAAACCTCAAATACCAAAACCAGAAGTAACGTAACTCCCCTCAACAGCTTCCTCTGAGCTGTCTTTTATGGTTTCTCATCTCTGCTCTATCCTTTTTTCTCAGATCTATTTAAAGACATCTCTCTCTCTCCCCTCCCCCCTCATTGTCACTTCCTCTGCTTCCCTTGGATCCTAAGAGATGAATAAAGAGGAGATTGCCAAGATCCAGGTGCCTCTCTCTCTCACTCGTTTTCTCTGTAGCCTTTTTGTTTATTTTAGTGAAATGTTGTTCTTATTCTGTGTGTTGTTGGATTCTGGGATTGCTTGTATTTGCAGAAATGTGTTCTTAAAGTGAACATACACTGCGATGGATGTAAGCATAAAGTGAAGAAAGTGTTGAGGAAAATCGATGGTACATCACACGCAATCTCTCTTCATTTACTCTTTTAATCTCAGAAAAAGATTTCGTTTTTATGGCCACCCATATCTTGAGAAATCCGTGATCTGATTCGCTTGCTGATGATTTTTATTGTTTCAGGGGTATTTACTACAGAGATAGATTCAGAACAGGGGAAAGTCACTGTCTCTGGGAATGTCGACCCAAACGTTCTCATCAAGAAGCTCTTGAAATCTGGGAAACATGCAGAACTCTGGGGTGCTTCAAAATCTGGCAATAACAATAACAACAAGAACAACAACAATAATAACCAGAACCAGATGAAGAACATGCAAATCGACAATGGAGGAGGAAAAGGCGGTGGTGGTGGCGGAAACAAGGGTCAGCAGAAGGGCGGGGGTGGAAACAACCAGCCGAAAGGTGGCCAGCAGCAGCAAAATCCTCAGCAGCAACAGCTTCTTCAGCAGCAGTTACAGCAGCAGCAGCAGTTACAGCAGCACCTTCTTCAGTTACAGCAGATGAAGGGGCTTCAAGATCAGAAGATGCCTCTTCAATTCAAGGACATGAAACTGCCGGGCCAGCCTAACAACCCGAATCCCAAAGCTGTCAAGTTCAATTTGCCTGAGGTTGATGATGATTGTTGTTCAGACGATGAGTTTGACGACGATGAGTTCGATGACGATGAGTTTGATGACGACGAGTTTGATGATGAAATTGATGATCCGAGAGCTCTTCTGAACAAGATGAAAGGGCCACCACCTCCTATGGGGAATGGTGCTCACACGATGATGAACGGAATGATGAATGGGAATCAGCAGCAACAGCTACTGAATGCTCTGAAAAATGCTAATGCTGCCGGAGCCAACGGGAAGAAAGGAGGCGGCGGTGGTGGTGGCGGAGGACCGATGCCGATCCAAATGCCGGCAGGCATGGGCGGAGGAAATGGTGGGAAGAAAGGCGGTGGGGGAGGAGGGAACCATCAGAATCACGGTGGAGGCAACAAGAACGGTGGCAAAAACGGTGGAGGAATGCTGGAAGGTAAAAATGGGAACAACGGTCACAAGAATGGCGGCGGCGGTGCCGGTGGTGGCAATCCTGGAAATAGTAATGGAAACGGGGGCAAGGGAAATCCAATGCCTGGAGGGGTTCAAACCATGAACCCAATGGGCGGTGGTGGCCATCATACTGGTATGGGCGGCGGCATGGGTCCAATGGGCAATATGAACATGCAGATGGGTCCAATGGGCAACATTCCGGCGGTCCAAGGCCTTCCAGCTGGAGGCATGAACGGCGGAGGAGGAAGAACTTTAGCCGGTGGTGGCAACGGCGGCCCTGGAGGATACTTCCAAGGGGCAGGTCCAGAATCCATGCCGGGAAACCCACTCCACCAGCAACAGCAGCAGCAACAAACAGCAGTACATGGCGGCGATGATGAATCAGCAGAGAGCAATGGCAATGGCCGGTGGGAACGATCAGAGATTCCAGCCGATGATGTACGCGCGGCCACCTCCGGCCGTCAACTACATGTACCCGCAACAGTATCCTCAGCAGTACCCATACCCATACCCTCCTCCTCCCCAACCAGATCCGTACACCCACTTCTTCAGTGACGAGAACACCTCAAGCTGCAGCGTCATGTGAGAAGGTGAAGTAACAATCCGGTGGCTGCCTGACTGACTGTCGGTGATGGCGGGGGACGGTGGTTCAGTTATTGTTAGTCCTATATTACATACAATGAACAAGGCTGTAAAAGTTTAGCTTTGGTTTTTTTTTTACCCCTTCTTTTCCTAAGTTTTTTTTTAATTATAATCCCAGCTAGAGTTTATAAGTAATATTATTACAATAGAAGAAGTAATTTTATAGGTTTAAAAAATATGGGGAAGATGGAAGAATAGTTTTGGAGTGGAGCGTAATGAACAAGTGTAATGGACATGGATGGTGTATGAGACCATAATGTTTACAACAGTAATAAAACATTTATTTTTCCATAACAAAGAAGGAAGAGAAGCAAATGAGGCTTCGTCTTCGTCAATCCTCAAGCTCAGTGTCTGAGTCAGTCCAGTGCCTGTGCGTCTTCCTTGCTTACTGTGTAGTGTGTAGCATAATAATAATAATAAAGAATGAAATGGGAGGGGCACGCATCGCAATGAGAAAGATTAAAGAAATGGGATTAGCATTTGGTTTGAAAGAGAGGGAAATCATGAGTGTTTGTGAGGTGGGGGGCACACACACTCCAGCTGAGACTCCTGTCACTTGCAAGCACACTGTTTTCTTTGTATTGGTATCTTCTCCTGTGAGTGCTTTGTGGGCCCCTCTTCTCCTAATCCCCACAGTCAAACATGCCTGTGTTTATACAGTTCTCTGCTCAGCAGATGAGCTCCAATAGTTATGTTTTACTCCTTCAGGCTTAATTACAATTATAAGACTGATTTGATTTTTTTTTAAGCTAGATATCATATTATGTTGTGTATCATTAGATTAAATATTAATTTATTAGTTTAGAGAAAAATAAAAATATTCTAAAATAATTTAATTAATTTTTTTAATCTTTGGTATTATAATTAAGACTTACTAAAAGAATATATTAATTTTTTCATTATCAGTTTTTTCAAAAAAAAAAAAAAACTAAATCAAAATATATATATTTAACATTATCAGTTTTTTCAAAAAACAATTTTTAAATCAAAATATATTACTAGTAGTTAAAAATTTTAATTTTAACTATTGAATGTGTATTTGAACAGTGTTGATCAAACCGCTTGGTGCTCCTCATTGTGAAAAATTCTGAAACTAGTTATTCTTTTTTGAAACTAGTTATTCATTTACTCTCTGGACTAAGTATATTTCGAAACTTAAAAATGGTTAGGTCATTAATTTCATCTTTAAATGGAATAGGTTTCTAATTTTACCTATATTTAAATAAAACATTGTTATTCATTCTTATTATAAGACACATTCTTCCTTTTTATCAGATCCTACTTTTAATCCTTGATATAATGGGCTTGTTTGGGATCTCGGGTGGAATCGATCGGACTTATGGAAAAGTTCGATTGGGTATAAGTCCGATTGGGTAAAAGTCGATTGTGAAACATGATGATTTATGTTTGGATGGGTGGTTGCGATAAGTAGCTTAAAAAGTCCAGATTGACAAACTTGTTTGGAATGAATGGATAAGATGTTTTTGAAATAATTATAAGAAAAAAATTAAAATTAAAATTACCAAAAATATGAAAAATGCTAGATTAAAAAATTTGGTAATACTAAAATACATAATTTGATCAAATAAATATTACATAGGATTGGCATTGAGTGACTTATGGATAAGTGCTTTTGGAGCTTATCATAAGCTAAGATTTTGAGCTTTTAAAATAAGCTTCGGTTGAGATAAGTCAGATCACAATTTTTTTCACCCAAACAAAAATTTTGAGAAAAACATCATAAGTCCTTTTGATAAAGCTCCAAAGTGCGTATGCTCCTCCCATAAGCCTCTCCCAAACAAGCCCAATATCTAGTTTGTAGAATTAAAAGAACGGAGCTAGTACTTTTTTTAAAAAGGATAATTAAATATTTTTATATGCATTTTTAATAAAGGTAGTGAGAGTAGAAATTATTTCAACTATTTTTTTTATTTTAAAAAAAGTAATATTTTTAACTGTTTTTATTGATAAATGTCAATTATCTTGAAGGGTTGGGGGAGTATTTATATTATATTATATTTCATAATTAATAAATTTAAATAGTAGTGATATTTTAAAAAGGTAATTAAAGCCTAAATTTAAATAAAAGTGATATTGACTAATGTGTTAACTAATATTCCATTTAAGGGAGGAAGGATCATCCATCAAAGAAAAAGTAATGGAAAGTGGTGTGAGATATTTGGAGAGAGCAAGCAAGTTTGGTTCCCTAGTTGACAAAGTGACGTCTGCTTTCATTACATGTGAGTTCTGTTTTAAACGATGGAATTTTGTCTGCCAGTGTATTTTCAATGTTTTCTTATGTTGTACTCCTCTGACCATGTTTATAAGTGGGAGAGAAAAGTTATTTTTGATTTTATTTATAAGTCATCATATCAAATTTTTTACTTGAATGTATAATTTAACCTTTATATTATTGTGTTGATTTTATTTTCGTGTGTTATTATGTATATTAAATAAGGATATACTCTCTTTGTTTCTTATTATAAAACAATAACTAACAGGTGTATTTGGTCCTTTTTATAAGGTATTTATTTATTTTTGAAACGCGTATTAATTATTTTTTTCATGTATCTTAAATTAATAAAGGTAGTGGATAAGAGTAATAATTAATATAATATTAGAATTTCGTACAATTAACCGGAGTAATATTTGAGTTACTTAAATTTTAGGACAACTTTATTGGCTTTAATTGTTTTTATTAGTTTGTGAGAATTGTTAGTTGGTATCTTATAATAAGAACAAGAGGGAATGACTGAAAAGTTATTTAATGTTACGAAAAAGTTACTCCCTCTAGTCTAGTGGAGGATCTTGGATAAATATTTGGGGGACCAAATGTCTACTTATTAACTAATATTTTTAAAAAATATTTGGGGGCAAATGTATAATAAAAATATTTTAACAAGTCTAATATATAAGATAACATACATTTTTACATTATATTAATTTTTTTCTTAAAAAATTCTGAACAAATTTTCTTTTTCTTTTTTTGGGGGGGGGATGTCTCTTCTAAGATCCTCCCTTGCTTTGGTCATTATTATAAGTCACAAACTAACAAGTGTATTTGGTTTTTTTTATAAGGCATTTGTTTGTTCCGAAGGAGCATTAATTATTATTTTTCCTTATATGCCCATAATTAATAAGGATAATAGGTGAGAGTAATAATTAATACTCCCTCCGGTCCTTATTATAAAGCACCAACTAACTTTTCTCACAAACCAATAAAAGTAGTTAAAGTCAATAAAATTATCCTAGAATCTAAGTAATTTTCAATATTACCCCTACTAATTGCACTAACTCTAATATTATATTAATTATTACTCTCACCCACTACCTTTATTAATTAGGGGCAGACATGGAAAAAAATAATCATTGCTTCATCTTAAACAAGTAAGTGCCTTATAAAAATGACCAAAATAAAAACTTTGTTAATTGGTCTTATAATAAGGACCATGAGAGGAGTATAATATTAGAGTTTAGTGCAGTTAGTAGGGGTAATATTGAAAATTACTTAAATTCTAAGACAATTTTATCGGCTTTAACTATTTTTATTGATTTGTGAGAATTATTAGTTGGTGTCTTATAATAAGTGCTAAAAGGAGTAATAAGGTTTAAGGTTTACCTTGATCTCTGTGACAAAAATTGGAAGTGCCCAATAAATAGGATGAAAAAATATATAAGAGTATCAATCATTTTCTTTATAAAATGTTTTTAACATAAAATTAGATCCTTATAAAAAAAAAGGGTTAAATACCATTTTTTCCCAAAGTATACGCCGAGGATCAATTTTGTCCCGGAAGTTTCTTCGGAGCAATGTTGTTATTCTAAGTTTTTTTTAGGAGCAATGTTGCCCCGTCAATCAACGGTCAACGGTTAGTTGACCGTTAACTGAGGGCAAAATTGCTCAAAAAAAAAACTTCCGGGGCAAAATTGTTATTTAATCCAAAAAAATGTTAAAAATGTTATTTATGGTATCATATATTTGTAATTCTTATTTATATAATATCTGGGGTGGAAAGCGCCAAGCCTTATGGCCGCTTCACCCTTACAAGTAGTCGAGCGCAAAAATTCGACAACAAAGCGACTGAGCCTAGCCTGTGGCATGTTAGAGGCCATTTTTTCAGCCTGAGCCTGGCCTATGCCCTATTAAGTCAACCTATATTTTTTAAAATTTTATAATTAGGCTAATAAGCCACGACCACCGCAAAACAGTCCTACTTCAAATGCAGCCAAAAATAGTCCTATTTTAAACAGTAGAATTAATTAAGAAGCCTGGGCTTTTACTTTTTCCACCTCTAGATATTATATAAATAAGAATTTAAAATATATGATATCATAAATAACATTTTTAACATTTTTTTAACTCCCGCGGAGTAATTTTGCCCCTGGAAGTTTTTTTTTTAAGCAATTTTGCCCCGAAAGTTTTTTTTTTTTGGGAGCAATGTTGCCCTTTCGTTAACACTTTAACGGTCAACGGTTAGTTGACCGATTGACTATAAGGCAACATTCTTTCCAAAAAAAAAACTTCCTAAAAGAACATCTTTCCAAGAAAACTTTCTAAGAAAATTGGTCCCACGATACTTTCGAGGAAAAAATGGACCTTAATCCAAAAAAAAAAAAAAAAAAAAAAACAATGACAAATCACTTGAATTACCTTTTTTCCCCAGCTTGCGAACGTTGATGAATTAATTTTAAGCAAATTTATGTTATGGAATAAAAACATGGAAAAACTGGGAAAGAGTCCCCTATTAAACATTTTATTAGTTAAAATGTATCTGATAAATTTTTATACATAAAAAAATACTGGTGCTCTGCTAATTTTATATCAATAAATCTTTTCTCAGAATATCTACTCATCATATCATAAAATATAAAAACACTTGCTAGTTGCTAGTATTTTTAGTGTTTGAGAACCAAACCAAAGTTTCGAGCAAAAAAAAAAGAGAACCAAACCTAAGGGATAAAGAGACAAGGAGATCTAACGGCGTTGGGGAGGAATTTTCGGTGGGGTGGAGGGTCATGATCAGAAAGGGGGGGTTGTGGGGCCCACTCTAGGATAGGTTCACATGATGATCATGATGAAGGTGGGGTCCTCTCCTCCAGTGTTCATCCTTCCATCTAATCACGCAGGTCTTGTCTGTTCAGCGCGGGTCCCACATTTGCCTCGCTACCAAAAAGCCAAAAGTACTCTTCCCCTTGGTTTTTTTTTTTTGCTCGACTCTTCCCCTTGTTTACATCATCCCAGTTTCACCTGAGCACCAAAGCACTAGATTCCAGTCTCCTTACTGGGATCTGCTTATCTGGGACAGCGCCCACGTTTAGTTCCGGTGGACCTTCGACGTGCTTTCTATTCCGTTAGATTTGAGAATTGATAGGATTTGTTAGGGGTGCCACGTTGGGGAGTCAAAAGGGGAGTCAAGCTTTTGACGTGAAGTTTATAAATCTATAGGGTTCTTTCTTTTTATAGGTTAGTTTTTAGGGATTGGGTTAGAGCTTGTGCTCATTATATTGATGCTTTCATTGAGAGTCGGTGCTCTAGAGAGGGCTATCTCACAAAAAGAATTTTATCAGTAAAGCTGAGTGAAGTGCCATACGTGGAAGGTTTTGACCAGCAATGCTGAGTGAATTGCTGTGGAGTGGAGTCGCCGGGGACGTTGGCTTTTGAAGGGAGAGCCCATTCCTAGTGGCGGAACCAGGAAATTTTTTTAGCTCGGGCCAAAAAATAAACATATTGAACTACTCTATTTAATTCTTATTATAAGACACTAACTAACAAGTATATTTGTTTTTTTTTTTTTATAAAACACTTGCTTGTTTCCAAATAACATTAAATAGTTTTTTCATTTATACCCATAATTAAAAAAGGTAGTAAGTGAGAGTAATCATTAATAAAAATGAATTATTACTCTTGAAAATTACTTAAATTTTAGGACAAATTTAATAACTTTAACTGTTTTTATTGACTTGTGAGAATTGTTAGTTGGTTTTTTAAATAAGAACTAGAAGGAGTATTTACTAAATAATATCAAATAACCTGGTAATTGTAAATCAAAACAATATATAAGATGATACTAATCTTTTCGGTATCTCAAACAAGAATTTTATTTTTTTCTCACAGCCTAATGAGTAATGAAACAAACATTATCCTTATAGAGAAGATAAAAAATTAGCTGGGGCCAAATTTGTGGCCAAATAAAATATTATATAATAAATACATATATATATACTAACAAATTTTATAAGATCGGCGAGGCCAGCTAAGGCCCCAGCTGGCCATCAAGATGTTCCGACCCTGCCCATTCCCCAAAAGTTAGTCTATGAAGAGGGAAAACCTAATGGACTTATAAACCTCACTCCAAGAATTTGACTTCTCAATATGAAACTCATAACATAGTCACCCCCTTAAGACCCGACGTCTCCGATGGCTTTTCTCCACAACACTTCATTCGACCTTGTCGGTCAGAACCCTCCGTGCATAGCACTTTACTCAGCCCTGCCAGTCAGAATCCCTTCGTGAGGTAGCCTTCTCTGGAACATGGACTCTCAATTAAAGCACCACTGTGATGAGCATAAGTTTTTAAAGAGAGAACCTAATCCCTAAAAGCTAGTCTATGAGGAGGGAGAGTCCGATAGACTTATAAACCTCACTCCAAGAGCTTAACTTTTGAATGTGGGATTCAGGATCATTTTGTGGTCTTGTTGAATTAAAGTTAAACTTTCTGCAGCCACTTCAGTTATAACGGTAGAAGAGTTAGTAGTAATTTTTAGCAGATGAGTTTTTTAGAATCGTTTCTAAAGAAGTGAAAATAATCACTGAAAGTTGTTTTATAATATAGTACTCCTCCTATATTTAATATAAGACATATTTAAGGAGTTGATCTTGTTTAATTCTAAATATAAAATAAATTTTTTATATTTGTCAATATTTTCCTAACCCCTATTGATGCTTCCTTAACAATACTCAAAGAAGAGAGAAAATGAGAGAAATAAAAAAGGTAACTAGAGTATTTTAAGAAATATATGTCATATTAACCAACTTTCTTAATCTAATTATATTAAGTAAATATGTCTGATATTAAGGATATAAAAAAATACCTTAATTAATTTTAAACCAGCTCTCTTATCCATGTTATAAGTAGACAACTGATAATTCTGGCAGGTGAAGGAACAACAAGTTAATCCTAAACTGATAATTTTTTTCAAATTTATTTAAATGATGTGACTTAATTTTTCTAACTTTAAACTTCAATTAATGATAAAGATAATGTGAAAATAAAGTAATTAATGCATTGGTTAGTACCTTAAATTTGAGATCAAAATTTGATTCTAATTAGTGTTTTATGCTAGGGACTAGTGGAAGTATATAGTTTTGTGTTAGGGAATAAAAAAAAACAAAGAAAGGATTACTATAACATTTTGAGAAAATGATAGTAAAATATCACTTGAACTTTAAAATTATGTTGTCCACAACAATAATACAATTAATAATTCATTTTAGTGAAGAATCACATATTTAGAATTTTAAATTCAAATAGTATTTTTTAGAATTTTTCTTAAAATTTTATGGGAGGAATATATTTGGGAAAATCCATCTCAGGCCCAAATTAGCAAAAAAATGTCAAAAAATGCTTAAGAAAAAGTCACATGAAAAAAAAAAGGTCCCAGGACTTTTTCTGATATTATTTCATTAAACGTTAGTTTTAAAATTTTACTGATATAGTTGTTAATTGATTTAATTATTAATAGGATTAATTTAGTTATTAACGTTTATAAAATAATAACAAAAAAAGTCATAAGGCCTTTTTGATACGATATTATTTCATTAAGGTTATCTTTTTTTGGAAAAAAAAAAATTTTGATATAGTTGTTAATGGATAAATTCATGAAATTTTTACAACTAAAACAATCGATTTAATTATTATTAAGATTAATTTAGTTATTAACGTTTATAAAATAATAACAGAAAAAGTCATAAGGCCTTTTTGATACGTGACATTTTTTTTTTTTCCCAAAGGTCTTTTTTAATATTTTTTTTACTAATTTAGGCCTAAGGTATATTTTCCCAATATATTTTTAAGAGAGCCTCACAAGTGACAGCAAGTGTGCATTGTACAATGATTTGTTTTATAGTTGATTTTACTCCTTCGTTATTGTACCTGCCCAAGAAAAAAAAAAACAGAGGGGCTTGACAAGAGGGCACAGAACCATATTATGACTCAATTTCTGTGTGTTACTTTATAGTATTACCAGTACGCTACGACGTAGCCAGGATCTAAGTGGTTTCAGCATCAAATCCATTGTTCGATAATACCTTTGACTTTTTCAACCCAACACACACACACACACACAAATATATGATTCAGAGTTTTGTTTGATATATGCTTTCACGTTTTGATACAGTAGTAGTGTGGAATAATTGGAATGCTGCGTCGTCACATGATGATGAGCCTTGATCTTAGCAGAAATTAACTTAAAAACTGAATGAACAAAACAACAAGTACTAGTGTTTCTGGCTGGAAAGCTATATATGAATGAGCACTAACACTAAGCGACCTTCTTACGAGAGCCAAAAATCAGTCAGAAGCTGCAGATTTTTCCCAAGTGAAATGAATCATATATCAATCTCATATTGGTGGGTTTTGAGTTCAAGGCAATTCATATAGCCATGCTTGCACAATCATTGAACTGTTCAATTTGTAGTATTATTATTATTTTTCATACCAAACGGTTTCTTTTTAACTTCTTTTTTCCCCCTTCACGTTAAATATTAGTATTGATAATTGTTCTTGTGACTGTTGGAAATGACTTACTGAAAGAATCATTGGGGATTACATATGTATGTTGAAACGAGTACAAACAGTGGACAGTGTCGGAGAGGATTACACACAGAGGCCACTATATGGTTGTCCTTTTAGCGCATTATTATAATATATGGCTGCAACTAATGTACCCTGCATACTGCACCTGCCCTCTCTCTCTCTCTCTATATATATATATCTATATATATACACACACACACTAATGACACTTTGATTAAATAAATAAGTCAAAAAAAGGACTATACTTTGGAACTTACTGACAAATGCTGGTTTGTTTAATTTGCGAAGAGATTATTCATAACTCATAAGATTGTATATTTAAATGCTACTGTGATGAATATATAAACATATTTGTAAGTGGTTTTTGAGACTGTAGGCATATGTAGGCCCTAATGAGCACCGATACGTAGCTCACTTAAATTTTTGTAGACATAAAACTTTAGAACTTGAGATACCTTTCTTATTGTCTTCAATACTTATTTTATATTCTCTTTGATTCTTATTATAAAGCACTAATTAATAAGTTTATTTAGTTTTTTTTTTTTTAAGGAGCAATTACTTTTTTCAAAGAGCATTAATTAGTTTTTTTTTCATGTATGTCTTTAATTAATAAAGGTAGTGAATGAAAGTAATAATTAATAAAATATTAGAGTTTACTGCAATTAGTAGGGACAATATTGAAAATTACTTAAATTTTAGGATAACTTTATTAATTTTAACTGTTTTTATTGGTTTGTGAAAATAGTTAGTTGGTGCCTTATAATAAGAACCAGAGAGAATATATAGATTATTGGTTTTGGGAATTACTTACACCGACAAGCGTGATGATCAAGTAAGATAATGAGAGAGTGAGGAACAAATGATATTAAAAGAAGATGATCAAGTAAGATAATGGAAGTAATAAAGTATTAGTGCCGATGAAAATTGATTAATTTGATGATGATAATAACTATTATTCCATTTATGTCCTACAAAAGAGTGGGGGTTAATTAAAACTAAATAATTAAAGCGTTACTGTTTCTGGGTTCCCATCTCTTAAATTTGAATGATGAGTACTTAAGTAGAATTAAAACCATTTTTTTTTTGAATGAGTAGAAATTTGAAGTCACATTTGGATACAGGATGTTTTGATACCAAAATGGGTCTATCAAGCTTGCATAATTTAACATAATACTACTTCCTTATATCCTAAATATAAAGCTTGGTTAACAAATTTATAGAGATTAAAAAAAAACTAAATTGGTGATTTGTAACCATTGTATTAAATATGCATGTCATTTTCTCTAAAGTACCCTTTTAATAGGAGTATTAAATGTCATAGACAATTAGAGAAGAGAGAGTAAAATTAATTAGGCTTAGGTGAGAAAAATTATATTAAATGAAGAAAATAAAGAAGATCAGTGTTATATTTAGAACTAAAACAAATTCTTCAAAATTAGGTACTTCATCATGTCTATATACGTAAGTCACTCCTAATTACCTTGTCATAACTAAAGAAAGATAGTTGACTCATTAATTTTGTCTATAAATAAATAAAAAGCATTTTTTCAACTTTACTTTTATCTAAGAGTGCATAGAAATGTTACCTACATTAGACTTAAGTCTTCGCTTTCTCCTATAAATTGTAATGGAGGAAATATATGAACAAAGTTCATTAATGATCCATCAAGTATTTTAAAATGCATTCCAAGAGTATTATATTGGGAAAATCACTAAGAAATTCCATTAAAAGATTGTAATCACTAAAAAGCTTCACAATAAATGAGCATCATGAATCTGTTGTCTTTTTTTTTTTTCATCAGAATTTATTATTACATGCTATTTACTTATTGTGAAAACTTTTTAATAATTACATTTTTTTTCTTTTTATATTTAACATGTAGGGAGAAATTTGTTGAATATAAATATAGAAATGAGATCAACATATATCGATGTTAGTAAAAAGGGTTTTGATTGTTGGGTTAAGGTGCAATTTTGCTCTTAAAATATGTGCCTATGAGCAATTTTGCCCATAAAGTTTTCGGCGTAGCAATGTTGCCCCTCCGTTAAATACCCTAGTTGACCGTTAGAGTTTTTAACGGAGGGGCAACATTGCTACGTTTTTGGAGCAATGTTGCCCCTAAAGTTTAAAAACGTAACAATTTTGTCCCTCCGTTAAAAACCCTAACGTTGACCGTTAGAGCAATTAACGAAGGGGCAACATTACTACGTTATTAAATTTCAGGGGCAACATTGCTACGCCGAAAACTTTAAGGGTAAAATTGCACTTAGGTGCATACTTTAAGGGCAAAATTGCACCTTAACCCTTGATTGTTTAAGTAGAAAGTCTCCAATTCAAGGTTCAAGCTCATATAGGTATATAAAAAGCCTTTAATTATGATAGATATCCTCGTTTAGGTTCGATAGTACTGAAATCTAATTCAGTTTAATAAGCATATATAAAAAAAAGAAATGCATAGAGATGATGGGAGCAAGAGAAAAGTCAAAGAAGGGAGGTGGAAATCAAGGAAGAAAGCACAAAGACCAAAGGAGAAAGTCACATGCTGCCCATATTCTCCATTAATTCTTTCCTTCCTTCCATTGGGTTTCGTTCGCCGCTTCCTATTTCTTTACTCTCCACTCTTACCATTTTCTATTCCACCTGCCCACCCTATACTCCCACTTTGCCCTACTCTTTCTTTCTTACAAATACTTTAAAAAAGAAAAATTAGACGGCTATGACACAAGCTGGATTATGATAATTAACATTAATTCATGTCACAAGTCAAATAACTCTACATATACATTGAAGTTTATCTCTTCATGAAGGATTTTGATATCCAAACTACTTTGAAATGTTAATGCATGTTGTGGATCAATTGTCATTAGTATCTCATGGGTCCACATTAGGTGCTCAGTAAGTCTATAAGATTAGGAGCTTATCCCACAAAATAACTTATAAACATAATGGGCACATCAGATGCTCATTCCACAAAATAACTTATAAACATCATGGGTCCGCATTAGGTGCTCAGTGTATCTATAAGATTAGAGCTCATCCTAGAAAGCGACGTCGTTTTACGGGATGAGCTCCTAAGCTCATGAATGAGCTGACAATCTAATTCGATTCGTAAACTTCATATACTCTTTTTAATCCTCATTATACGCATCTCTTACCACATTTCTAGAATAAAAAAGGGTAGTTAAGTCACCAAATTTATCTCCAATAAATAAATAAATCATATTTAGCTATATTTAATACTATGAATATATAGTAATTACATCCACAAAGTTATATTAAGTTTTAATTAATGAAGGTTTTAAATAGAAGCTATATAAAAAAAATTTAATTAATACCACACTGACCCCATAATCACATATAATATGGATAATCTATTTCTAGTATTGATTACAAAAGCACAAGTGTATGTACATATACTACTCTGATGTTTAATATACGTTTATTTTAACTAATTCTCACATACCATGAAATAATAATTAAGTTATTAAATATGCCTTAAATTTATAAATTTTTCCAAATTTATCTTATTAAAATTCTTTCCCCTATACTCTACATCTACAAATCATTATTATCACCTTTCTATTCTCTTTCTTTCCGATTAAATTAATCATTAATAACTCCTACTCTACATAGTATAAGCAAGCAAGAGAATTTTCAAACCCATTAAACTATAAGTAGTTGTATTATTACTCTTCCTCTTCTCTAGCTCTTATTCTCTCTCTGTGTATATAAATATAAAATAAACCCTATAGTGAAGATTTCTAAGTTCTAACATAAACTAATGAATTCATATATACATCACTGAATACTAAGCATCCACGCCATTCCAATGACTTAGCTTACAGCAACTTGCTATACACACACAACACACATATATAATTCATGACTGTGAAAGGCAGTTGCATTATTGTTTGATTTTATATTATTCAGTGCGGCGAGAGTGATTGATTGATTGATTGATAGTGTAAACTGGAGTATTCAGGAAAGTTATATGACGTTTTAAAATATGTTACTCCTTCGCTTTTAATGAATCCCTCCATGTTTAGATCACAGCGTGCAGTGTCGAGGTCGAAGAAAATCAAGAAATCCAATCTTTGTTTTGCATCAAAACCCAATTTTCTGAAAGCAGCTTTTGTTTTTGTAGTTTTTTTTGTCATATGCCAAACCCAATTTCATATTGTTATTATTCCATTTTGCTAAAAATCAATTGTTATGTTACCCAGACAAGCACTCTATGCTTAAAAAGATTATGAGTTTATAGTTGTTTTTCAAAATTGTTAACAGTAATTGGTGGGAGCTTAGTATTCAGCCTTCTATTCTTGTATTCTAGTTATAAGACCGAGAGAAGTCATATGAATACATTACTCCCTTGATCTAAAAAAACAGCTTCCTCCAAAATGTAAATTATTTGTAAAATAATCAATGCACATTTTTCAGTTTTGCCCACTTATTAAAACATTTTCTAATAAGAGTAAAAGTAATGAGTTAATTTTTTTAATTTCCAATATATAATAAGCTAATGGATGTAAAATGAGTTAATCCTGTCACTTCTTTTAATTTCTAAATAAACACACTTAGTGTCTATGTGTGATATATAATTTCAGAGCTAAAATGGAACTCCAAAAAATCAAGAGTATTTATACATATATATATCACCCAAAAGTATTCATTCTTGTCTAAAATAGACATGTCATTATATCCTAACGTTAGTGTCCCTCGTTTCACTCAATCCGGTTTTACAACCAAGGCACGATAAACCAGAGAAGGACAGAAGTTGTCACAGGGAGACAGAGACACATGATTGTTAAACTCTTCGTCTGGATAAATAAATCACACAAAAAAAATACAAAGATTCCCAGTCTTGCTGTGTTATGTTGGGGTTTAGGTGAAGTGGGGGTGGACTTAGTTTCCTACTTTCCTACCAAGTAATCCCTTCGGTTTTATTTATAAAAATATTTTTATAGTGTAAATTATACTATAAAAATATTTCTATAATTAGAATTAGGGATAGTATTTTGTTAAGTGATTTATTTAGTAAGGAGAGCTAATCAAATCTGGATCATTTAGATTTAATTTTATAAAGTTTTTATGTTTTCTTAAAAAATTATTTTAATTGGTACAAAATTTAAAATATAGACAATCTCTTAATTATAATTTTTTAAACAAATTATTTTTTATTTAAAAATTATTATTTTATTATAATTTAAATCTAGACCGTCTAAAATTAAATCTAGAGTCTAGATTTAATTACTAAACCCTACTAAGCTAAGTGCTTAGTTAGTAGGGAACCAAGGCCGGGGTGCGCAGGGTGGGGCTACCCTAAGGGCATGTTTGGTTTGAGGGGAGGGAGTGGGAAGGAAGGGGGTGGAAAGTAGGGAAATGACTAAATTGCCATTAATGAAAGGAATATTCCTTTTTGTTGAGAGTATATTTTTTGGAATATTGAAAAGTTTAAAGACGGTGTGTAAAGAAGAGGCCAAAGATTGGCCTCTCCCCCAAACTAAACTAGCCCTAAGTATGCAGGACACGTGGGTCCCACCATGGGCCCCCTCGTTGTTTAGTGGGCATGGCCATATTCTCCTCCTTGAATGGCAAGCAAGCCGCCCTGTGGCTGTATTGTGTGGTAGGGAGAAGATAAAAACACAACTCCTGAGCATGGGATTGAGCCCACGGTTAATTATTAATTTGCTCATTTTTTTTTAAATTTTTTTTGACAAGGGTACTATCAAGTTACTTTGTTTTTTAAACTAATCCCTTTTAGACTTAAGGCGCAAATAGTTTTCGTGCTGGTAGAAGCTGCTTTTCCAACGTGATTTACAGTATGCGAGGTAAGTATGTAAGAGGAATTTTGTCTCAACTTGCTTTTTAAACACCAACTCAAACAAGCCCGAACATCTTATGTTATTCTCTTTAAAGAAAGGAGACCGCTTGACACCTTAGTGATTTGATAAAATTTTATACACATAGAAAATGCTGGTATTTTGTAAATTTTATACACGCAAGTATTAGCATTTTGATTTAGGGTCGTTAAACACCAACTCAAACAAGCCCGAACATCTTGTGATTAATTTTCCCTAAAACCTTCCATGTCTAAAATGAGGTATCTTCTTCTGCATGATTTGTCCATGTTTTTCCACTTCAACTAAAAATATATTTCATTTGAGAAGATCTTGTCCATGTTTCTCTTGGAAGAAGATTCTCTCCTATATTTTCTTTTTCCATTATCTTCTCCTACTGACGGCTAGAACGATTCAATTTTTTTTTATAAAAAAATTGTACTGTATTTTAAAACTATTCAGGTCAATTTTAATTATTAGTTTGAGTTTAATTATTTATTTTTTATACTTTGACATTTTAATTATAATTTTATAAAAAAGATTATTAATTATAACATGATGCTATTTACTCCTTAGTTACATATATAGTACGTGGGTGGTCCATTGTCTAACATATTGGTAAGATCACTACTTTGTAGGCATACATAAAAGTCAATAGTTTATTAAAACAAACAAAAAAGTCCTTGAGAGAGTGGGATTTGTGAGTGTTATAGTTATCTGGTTTACGTATAGCTCCAATAATAGTTGACTCAATTATTCTATGTACAAATGAAACTAACAGTTTCGGCTCGATCTCCTAATGGTCCTACTTCTACTTACCCTAGCTACTATATAATGGCTATGGACAACGACTATATTACTGCGATAATGTGATTAATTAGGTAGCTAGAGTACCTACATACTATTCCCTCCAGTCCTAACTATATAAGACTAAATTGATTTTTTTTTTTGAGAAATTAAGGAAACTAATTAAATTATTTTCGAGTATTTTTATTTTTTTTCCAAATTAATTAGTTTGACTAATAAACTAATATATAATTTAAGGATACATAACATATGATATGATTAAGTAACTTATCTATCTTTCTTAATCTCTCACAAAAAAGTCAACACGGTCTTATAATTAGAACCGGTGGTAGTGTTTGATATTTATGATTATTAATTGTTTTTTTATTGAGTGTGATCAAACTCGCAATCTCTCACTTTTGAAAAAAAAACTTTCATACTCTTAACTCATATAACCTATTGCTATAGTTATTAACAAGGAAAATTTACGAAAGAATCCTCAATTGTAAAATTTATTGTTATTAGGAGGTATCTGAAATTTGTTTAAGAACCCGTGTGACATATTTTTAGCGGGTGCAACTCTTGTTGATTAGTTGACGTGTGCAATATATCTTCACTTATGAACATTTGCGCACATTGTTGAAAATATTGCACACAATTGAATAAGAGTTATACCCACTTTTATGGTGCATTACTCTAATGGTAAAGTGATCTCCTAACATAGGGGAGGATAGGATGTGGAGGTAATTCGATCTCCACATGACCAGTTTAACCTCTTTTCCAACTGAAAAAAAAGCTTCAATCCTTAAGTGCATATTTCAGTAATGAGAACGATTTTGGGAAAATCCAAAAAAAAAAAAAATTCTAAAATTTTAAAATTTTATATCAGTGATTTCTCCCTAAAATAAGTAAATCCCTTAGGTCTAATCAATTGTAGAAAACAGACCTGATCTAGGATTTTAAATTTTTGGAGGTGTTTTCTGATATTTTTCCAACAAATTTTCCTATATTAATTATTAATAACTTGCGTAACTTTCTTGAGTTTTGACACTAAAAAATTACCACTCTAATATATATATTATATATGTATGGATGTGTGTGTGGATAGATGACCCACTTGAAAATAATTGGCTCTCTAACCCTTAAGTTGCGCTACCTGCTCCCATGCACATAAAAAGTCACTCAGATTTTGGACGCTTCACCAAATTCTATAACATAATACCAAATTAATACTATATACGTTATCTTTTCGACCAAGCAATTCAACTTCTTATCTCAATCTTTCAATTGTTTCTGTCTGAAGATAATATCCACTAGAGGATGATGTTACAATCAAAACGTAACAGAGAAAGAACATTTACATAAATAATGATGAACATGATGATGATATGCTATCTCGCTTCCAATAATATATAGGGTAAAAGAGCGAAAATACACATGAGCTTTTCCCCCAAGAGCGCCCAGCACCACGAGCTTTTTTTAGGAGCAAAAATGCACACAACCTTTCAAAAGTGGAGCAAAAATGCCACCACCGTTAGATTCCTCTAACTGCTGTTAACTTGCAATGTGAAACTACCAAAATGCCCCTAAACTAAAAAGAAAAACTCAGTTTGATCTTCTTTCAGTTCTTGAGTAGCAACGTCCAGTAAACAGAACAAAAACACAACGATTACAGGGGGTTCGATCCAGAGCAACCAGAAAACCACATAGATCAATGAACAAGAGAAACCACATAGATCAATGAACAAGAAGGTTATTATACATGGTTGAAACAAACAAAAACCCTAATCAACAACAATCTGCAAATTAATCATAAACCCAAATCTATCATCAATTCCAACGATTAAGATACACGATTTTCATATTTAGAATCAAGTATAAAAAACACATAAATAAGCAGCAAGAAAGAAAGAAGAGGATATGAAATAAAATTATAGCAATCGGAGGACGTGAACGTACAGGAGTATGAATCAGAGGAATTAGGTAGGGAGAGACGAAAGAGCTCCGCAACCGGAAAAACAGGGTGACGAGTTGACGGCCGAACAGGAAGGGAATGTGAGGGATTGGGGAAAGAGACGAAGTATGAGACGCAATAGTGTAGAGGACCTACGAGGGACGACCGATTAAAATGACCTAAACCGGAACTGTTCATCTTCTTCCACTCATGAATCAGTAGCTGTAGACGCTGAGAACAAAATAGACCACCGGAGAAGAAGGTGTCGCAGATCAAAGTTGGGAAGATGGTCAGATCAGATCGAGCTTTCATGAATCAGTTGCTGAGGTTGATTCCTGATCTCCATCTAATCTTCAACTGTAGACGCCGAGAACAAAATAGAGCATCGGAGAAGAAGGCGTCACAAATCTTGGGAGGAGGGTCAGATCAGATCAAGCTTTGGCGGTGTCGCAGATCAAAGGTTAGGAGGAGGGTCAGATCAGATGGAGCTAGGGGTTTTTTTACAGATCCAGATCGAGCTGGGCAAGGTGGTGTCGCAGATCTAGATCAAGCTTGGAGGTTGCGTTTTGTGTGTGTGTGTGTGTAATCAGGGGCATTTTGGAATTTTTATGAAAATGGTGTGGGGCCCACCACAAAAAATAACGTCTGTTTATCCAAATTGACGGTGGTGGCATTTTTGCTCCACTTTTGAAAGGTCGTGTGCATTTTTGCTCCCAAAAAAAGCTCGTGGTGTTAGGCGCTCCTGGGGGAAAAGCTCGTGTGTATTTTCGCTCCTTCACCCTAATATATATGCTATCATGTTATATCCCCAAAAAATGATAGCTTCTATGTATCATTTTCCCCACTTTAAGTGTTGGGTTAATGTGCTCTTTAGTCACTTAAGCCTAATAAGGCTTAAGTGAGACTACAGCCCAAGAACCTTATGACCCATGTGGTTTAGGGTTTATTAGGTCTTGGATGTAGTAGTTTATAAACCTACTTTCACCTCCTTGTGACAGCCAAGACAAACATGAGGCTTTCATCAGAAATAAACCCTAGAGGCAGACGTTCATCATCTGAATGGTTGCCCACACAACCATCCTATCCCCCTCGAGAGATAGTCTGGAAGATCGATCATAGAGTGGACTACGACTGTTCGTGGAGAGGCTTTCAGATCGCTGCATCTTTCCAGGTAATCAAAACGATGAAGGTTTTAACTTTTCCTACATCGTGTCGGTACGATTCGCTTCCGCATTTTTGGTGAGTTTCCTACATTAAGCTGATAAAAAAACTAATATTTCAAGGGGCTCGTATTGAGAATTATTAATTGGGGAAAAAATGGTATCGAAGCCAATTTCAATGCTAATTGCAATGTTGAGTACCATTAGCTCATCGCCATTATCACCATTATCAACTGTTAAGATCTTATATATTTAGATAGTTTCGATTATTTTTTTTTAATTTTTTTTTATAAGTTAGTTTTTTAAAAAATTGATTTCTAATTTCTGCAGCTCCAACAAGACAAATTGAATTAATTTCTACTTCAAACTTTATTTTTTTTGGGCCCGAAATCTCTCCTTAAATTAAGTTTAAGGGAAAAAGATAGAAAAAGAACTTTGAAATTGCAAAATTCCAAATCAGGTTTGTTATCAAGAGTTGATAAGAGAATAAAAAATTTGATAAGTAATTCATAATTCAATTTTTTTTGGAAAGGACCTGATTTAGAATTTTGGAATTTCAAAGTTCTTTTCCCCCCTTTTTGTTAATAAGGGACTGATCAAGTATGATCAGGGGATATTACAAACGAGACGAGCTTGTGCGATACCTACAACATCCTCTCGAAAAGATTCATAGATCCTATCTGGTGGGTTCTGTAACAGATTCATAGATCTATCCGTTGATTCATGGATTACAAAGTGGATCCACCTTCGACTTGCTGGATGCCCCAAGTTCTTCCCGGAGCACCACTATCGCATCCTTAGATATATGCGTACCTAAGGGTTTCCTACGGACTTTCATACTCTTCCTTGTAGAATTTTGGAGTCTGATGCCATGTGGAGGTTTCTGCGAAGCCACCCGATGAGGTGCTTGATTCTCCTTTCCCTTCTGTCAGCCTTCAAACCCCGGTGGTACAGATAGTACTTGATTGCGGCTATTCTGCTTGCTAGGTCCACCCACATCCATCAAGGAATCCGGCCACTATAACCTAACCACCGTATGTTTAGAGCTATCCAAAGTCGATGTTACCACAATGGGTATAAGGGCCGAGCTCTTAGCAAGCAAGTCCATGGGAAGATCACCTTTCAACAAGGGTCTCATCATAGTTCTTAGGAGAGGCCCAATCATACAATCCATATCGTCAAATTTCCTCCTTTGGGTTGGAAGGGGCCTCAGTGGGCTTGAGGGGGACTTCCTTCAACTCTTTCTTGCTATATTCCTGGACTGGGCGGGCCTTTCCACTCTTTAATTTATGTGGGCTTCGTTCACGCGGCCCACTACTCCTACATGTATCCTTTCCCACAGTTCCTGTCTCCTGATTATTTAAGGAATACCTATGATTTCGTGCATGTTGACCAATTCTAGTCACATCCCCATCTAGTTGCTCCTCATGCGCCCACGCTTCGCTATATCCTCGCATTCAAACAATACATTATAGCGAGATCCCCGTTTAAAATCCAATCCCGCTAATTTCGCTACCTTCCCTCGATTCTCGTTTGTGTCCTTTTCTCGGGATACCGTACTGCGTCCACGAACCATACGGAGAGGGTGGCTCCTCCGTCATAGTGCCGCCGCGTTAGCCACCGGCTATTTTGGACGTCGTCGACTTGGATGGGTGCATGAGGGGACTCCCTTGGTTCCCAAACCTCTACGTCGTATTGCCCCGAGATCCAACCCCTTACATTGCTCCTTCATATGTCCAAACTTTCCGCACCTAAAGCATATAGTCGGCGGCCCCTCATACTCAACTCGATATGCCTTGCCATCAACTTTAATACGGGTATCGGCGGCCGCAATAGGTCGATGAGTACGGAATCCTAGCATACTTTCCTCTTCCCTTCGATTCCGTCATGTAGTCAATTTTGACCACCTCCCCTAGCAAAGATACCAATCGCCGTTAGAGTGCTTTTATGGTAGTATCGGAAGGAAAGTCCCGAATTCGTAACCACGTAACCACCTTAGACACCACGAGATGACATAGGGTCGAAGTCCGAGTCCATGGTTGCACAAAACAGATAGGCTCCAAAGATCATCCAAGGACCCCCCATTAAGGCCTTAGTATAGTCTTCCGTCTTCTCAAAGGTAGCGAAGTAGAAGTTCCCTTCCATGGCGACTAAGTGGTAGGAACCCTTTGGCCGCCACGGTCCGGGTTCTCGTTAGAAGGTCCCGGTAAGAAATAAACCGACCAAGCGACTTGATGATTAAAGTGCGTTCCATGCCTCGGACCAATATATCACGTACTTCCTTGGTGAAATCTATGGAGGGGATGCCTTTCTCCCTACAGATCTGAAAGTCATCATCGGTGATAACAACCTCCCCCCAAATCTACTGGCTTTCCCTTCACTATCCCTAAGTTTAAAGTACCTCCCCCGTTTATTGTTAGCATGATTAAAAAATATTCTTAATTGTTAATTAAACTTGGATTCAATTATATAGTTCCTCACATGACAAAAAAGGGTTTAAAAAAATCTAGAGATGCTGCAGCCTAGTTTGAGTTGATGTTTAAAAAATATGTTTATGCACATCAAGATAAAACATCTCTTATATACTTACTTTGTATATCGTAAATTACGTGGAAAAAAATTTCTACCTCTAATCCAAACATGCTATCTTTATCGAGCTTTTGGGAGATCTTCACAAGTCTCAATGGATCAAGTCGGATCTGGCATGAACTCAAAATTCATCATCATCAGCCCGATCCAATAAATAAAAATCACAAGTGGGATGCAAGCAAATATATAATTGAAAAGGATAGGTACTTTTTTTTTAATAATAAAAAAGTTTAGATGGGGTAAATACCGGTACCTCACCAAGATCAGGGCATACCTTCAAGTTCAAAGAGCGCTTACAGAGGTACTTATAGATCGCTCACTAACGAGGCCCTCACATCGATCAGAGGATATCAAACCCCTTCTTTCTTAGAGTGAAGGCCGATATCTTAACTAATTGTATCAGTCCTTGTTCGGATAGGTACTTGAAAAAACAGACTCAAATGGGGTCCCAAGTTAGGAAAGAATAATATTGGGCCATATAAATACACACACACACGGATATGATTGATTTTTCAACGTGATGGGGCCCAGTCAGAGGGAGTAATAATTCGAAGGAAGAAGACGGAAAGTGATATATCAGATTAGGGTTTTTCAGTTTCTTTCTTTTTCATGATGGTAAAAGTGAAGGGGCCAATTGGGTCCTTTTTGTTTTGACTTTTTTGTTTTAAGTTTGAGTTGCTTTTTAATTTTCTTCTCACATCTCTATTTGCTACATTGTGAATCTAGTAATTCTGCTTCTTTTAGTTTTTTAAGGTAAATAGTTAATTTTATTCTGAAAGTTTTTAACGACAGTAATTTTACATTAGAAGTTTTTTGAGGGGTGATTTTACTTGAGCCGTTATCTCAATTAATTGTAACGGTTAGTTGACGAAATATAAAGAGCTGACAGTCCATAGGTCATTCATATCATTTTTGTTAAGATACAAATTTTTTGTAGAAGTTTTAAATTTAACTTTTTAAAAAATAAAGTAGATGATAAATGATCTTCTGAAACAAATTTGTACCTTAATGAAAAAGACGTTGAAGACATATGAGCTAATTTCAAAATTTCAAGATATTTAATCAACTAATAATCATAAATAACTTATTATTCCCTTTTTGAAATTTCAAGGTTAAATTGTCTCTTAAAAAATTTTGAGGACAAAATTGCCCATTACCCTTTTCCCCTCTTTTTAAAGAAAGCCATGACAAGATAATCTCTCGTACACACCATTGGTGAGATTCCCAACTCTGCTCATAATTATTGACCCAAACAATCAAAATGTGGTATTTCTTTGTCCTTTTTATAGTGTTTAATTTAATTTATTCATGCTCATTCATTACTCCTTTCGGCTAGAAATAATTGGTGATTGCTTTGAAAATGAAAGAGGGATTGATACTTTAAATTTGACTACGAACATAAGGATGGAAACAAAAAACAAAAAATAAAAAAATAAGTATAATGATTTGGTTTACAGGTTTTTTAAATCTGAATTTAAGAAACCTCCCACTTACATATAATTTATAGAGATTGGCCTGTAAAGAAGTGGGAATCTAGAAAATGTTGATACATTTATAAGTGTGTATTTTAAAAGGAATTATTTTAATAACCTAAAAATTATTGTGATTTTGATTTGAAATTAGTTTTTTCATTTATGATATTAACTTGGATTTAAATTCATTCGTATTTTAACCACTCTCATGTTTGCTATTGACCCATCTAATGAACAATCTATAGTTAGTTTTCTTCTTTTATCTCCTTCCCTCTCTGGGTTACCATATTCAACATTCTACAGTCCTGCTCTCTTGTTTTTTTTTTTTCAGGAACGGTCTGTTTAATCTTAAGGGACATCAGTATAGACAAAACATACTTTGCTATTATCATACCTAATTAAAACTCCTATTTGATTATTATCTATTAATGGATTTATAAGAAGGGGATATCATTTCTGCATCTGATGCAGATAATTTTATCTGCTGCAACTATAGAAACGACGTCATTTCATCTCTTTCTACTTTTTTTTTTTGGATGGAGAGTGAGACACACACAGGAGGATGCGATGAATCATCAACCTTCGTCCTAACACCAGCGATCAGACCAGCGACTTCCACGGAATCGAGGATGAACAATCTATAGTTAGTTTTGCTTCTTTTCTTTCTCTCCTTCCCTCTTCTTCGGTTATCAAAGAAAAACAGATTTGAGAGTGTAAGAAAGGAAGTCAACATTCTACAGTCCTGCTCTGTTTTAAAGCCAAAAAACAGAGTGAGGCCAGTCACCACGTACTGGGTGTGATGGTGCCGACACCGGAATTGCTGCGACGGCGAGCACATACAGCGCCTTTTTTTTAGTATCAACCACCGCTACAGGCTCCTTCACAACAACCCATCTTAGTAGGAAACAGGAAATATATAGGCAAAACAAAGTTGACGATGAAGAGGATGAAGAAGGGAGGGTCTGTTTAATCTTAACATGTCAATCAATTCTACACCAACCCTTTTTGACTTTTGCCTTCGTCTTTCCCCACATCAGTATAAGACAAAACATACTATTAAATTGAGGTAGTGCATTTCCGGCGTCCATAAACATTTCACCAACCTCGTGGAAGCATTTGAGGATGGAACCATCATTGCATTTGAGGGATGACCACTACTTAGATTATCATACCTAATTAAATAAAGAGCTCCTATTTGGCCAACAAAAAACAGACTATAAAGACTTGTGCGATTGAGGTTGGCCTTGCTCAGAAAATGGTGTTTTGATCCCCAAGAAAAGCATTTGAGGGATGGAAGCACGTGGAATATTTTTAAATGATTATTATCTATTAATGGACTTATAAGAAATGGATAAAGTTATATATGTAAGTTTATTAAAAAATAAAAATGGAATGTCCCACTCAATTAGTATTCTGATCATGTGATTATCTAATGGGAGCAATGCATGTGAAGGTATAATGATAATTAGCAATAATTACTAAACTATAGCAGTACTGATTAACTTACTGTTGGCAAAACATGCCTCAGTGGTTCGGTTCACAAAAACAGACCCACCAATTTCGAGCAATAATATAGAAAAGAAAGTTTTAGATTTTGAAAACATATATTTTAGTCAACATAATATATTCTAGGAAAAAAAACATATAAATACCATTTGAATTTGAAAAATCCTTAAAAGTCTATTGACATATGGAAATGAGAAAAATGTGATGAGGTGGTCTGAGTTCTTTTTTTAAGTTTGTGTGTTTTTCTCAAAATGTCCCTCAAATTTTTTTTAAAGGAAGCCTGTGAAGAGATCTGCCACTCTCTGCGGGCTGGCACCACCGCCTGAGAAGGTAAAATTCTTACTCCCAAAACAAATACAAATACAAATTTAAAACCAAGGCCATCACCATATTACACAAGACAAATCAGAAATCGACTACATAATTAATAATTAATTGTAAAAATCATTTGTTCCTCTTGTTGAAATTCATCTTCTCATTGCCGCCAGCCTGTGGCTGGGGGTTGAGGGTTTTTAATTTTTTTTAAAAATAAGAATAGTTAGGTCATTTCTCAAAGTTTGCAACATTTCAAAATTCCAAATCAGTCCCTTTGAAATTATTGAAATTCAACATACTTATTTTTCTTTTATGAATTTTGATGGTATTTTTCTTTCTTTTCCCTATTTTCAATTTAATATTATTAATACAATGAAGAAATTCAAGTCCTTCTTTGTTATCATTTATCATTATTAGGAAATAAAAATTATTATTTGTTACCATCATTTAATAATAATAATTATTTAATTTTATTCACATTAAATTATAACATAATCTGTATATTTATGCACCATTGGTTGATATGAAATGATTAAGCACAAAAAAAATTCACCAAATGATGGACAGAGTACTCACCTTGTTAATCATACTAATATTAGATTGACAAATCAAACATCAATACAACTAATTCAAGCATTTAACATTGCAAAACAAGTACTTATTCATATAATCTCATAATTCAGGAGGTTAAAAAAAGTGAGGTGTAACACGAGAACTTCCCAGTAGGTTATGGTAACATTCCAACGCATTGCTATTGAAATTAGTCACTTTGGGCCCCATTGGACCATCATCCCGTGGAAAATTTTGAAAGTGAGGCATTAAGATGTTATAATTACTCATGAGTTTATAACTAGAACAAGTTTAAAAATAAGTAGAACAAGTTTAAAAATAAGTTGATTGACACGGTTTTATAAGTTAGTTACACAAAAATGATGAATTCAATGAATCATAAGTTTGACAAAAAACGCTCAATATGTCTTTTCCCTTATTGTAAGGAGTATATTTTCGTCTTTGGCCAAAACAAAAAGAGGATCGTGTATATTCTTAATGACCTTGCACTTCTTATAGTTCATATATATTATGACTTGTTATCTCAAACCCTATGCAAATGTATAGGCCATTTTTAATGTGAATTTAAAGGAATATATATAAAACAAGGTTGAGTTTTTAGTAACGCAGTGTGAGGGTTTCTCTTTCAGATGCCTGAACATTTGTGCTAATTAACTGTTGGAGAAGTTACATCAAAAGAGATCACCAAAAATATTACAAAACTATGTTAGCTAGTTGATGCTGTTAGATAAGTCATATAGATCATTTCTTATGTGAGATTATTTATCTAAGTTCGGAATCCAAGTCTTGTGTTCCTTTATGGTTTATGCTTGCGAACCACAGCTTCTATAAACTCAAGACCAAGCAGTTCACTTGAGAGAAACGAACTATGAGCCATATACTAGGGGCATGATCTTGTTCATATTTAAGAATATTATGAATACATAGAAGAAATCAGTTTAGGGGACTTCATAACATAATTTTGAGGGTGATACATAATAAGTTCTATATAAAGTAAGAACCCTGAAGAAATATATATGCTAAAATTATATGTTGTTGCCTCTTCCCAAATCCAAGTAGCTGGTGCATAAAACACACACACCCCCTATGTTTTTAGGGTTAATTTGCAATTTTGTACAGAAAGTAACTATTCAGGAGCACTGAGTTTTTCGATGAGCAATTACGCCTTGGAAAAAACTAAAACATAGCAATTTTTCTCATTGCTGTTAAAAATGTTAATAGTTAAGGTCCATTTCTTAATGAGTAATGTTTGTTTTTAACTGTTAGGGAGAATTTGCTCATTTTTTAAAGATAAAATTGCTCATCGAAAAACTTCCAGATACTCAATACTCAGCATTCCTGAGTAGTTATTTTTGGCACAAAATTATACCTTAACCCTATATATTATGTATATGTCAGCCTGTGCTAGTTAACATCTTCTGATCACAGAAAGTTTGCTGTACTCCCACTGCTAGTTCCTCCAGGCTTAACTGGCACTCCAACCCTATCTGCATTATATATATATATATATATATATATATATATATATATATATTTATATATAGAAGCAATGAATCATATATCAGTTCCTGTTGAAGAAAGAATCAAAGAATACAATATTGGATCGTCAACATTATTATAGTGTTATTATGAAATACAAGATTTGCTTTCCATATGATTAGCTTCTTGAGTAATCAGCCATCAATATTATATGTATTATTAATTGGTTGAAGGTATACATTTAGTCTGAAATCAAAGTAAAAGCCACGCAAATGAAACCTTCATCAATTCTTATTTAATTTGAGTTGCTTTAAATGGATGTAATTTAGTAAAATCAAATTGACTGTGAGAATCTGATGAATTGAGATATTAATATTGCATTTATAATGAGAATCTGAATAGAAATCATCATATAGCAATATTGCATGTGTGTTTCATGTTGGTTATTATTATTAATTACGTACCTTGACAACAAATTGGTAGAGGACTGTATCCTCCATGCTACTGATATTGAGATGAAGCACTTCAAAAGAAAGCCTTTCAAGAACACTAATTATCTTTGAAACTTGACCTACTATTTTGTGGGAAATCACTCTAAGAATCACGTTTGAGCCTGAGATCTTCACTTGCACATCTGCAACTGAAGAATTACAGCTTGCTGATGCTCCAACTGATTCCTCCTCCTTCACGATGGTTTCCGGTGCCGGTGGTGGCGGTAGTGGTGTTCTTGGACTATGGCTTAAACTCTTTCTTCTTCTTTTCTTTGATTCCAGAACTTCCACAACTTGGTGTAGCTCCTTTATGAACTCTATTACTCCCCCTATTATTGATGCTTGGTCTCCCTAGTAAAGAAATATGAATATGATTATAAACTCTAACACTCAGATAAATCAATCCTTCATATATATGTTCATATAGATAAAAGTTTTAGTTAGGTCATCGAATATATATGGAGACAACGTTCTGATCTTCTTTTTGTTAACGAATTAAGCTCGTTCATAAAGCTCACAACATATTAAGAAGTAATAATCTATAGTGAGGGTTTGAGTTTAATTAGGTCTTAAATATTTGGTGATCATATCTGTAACTTAATGAGACTAAATGATACAAAAATAATTTAGTTTGATGTTGATCATGATAAGAATTTAATTTTCAAAACAATATAACTTATTTTAGTTCATATTAATCCAGCAGAAAATACTTGATAACTGATAATCGTTGATCATATATATAAGAAAACACAAAAACAGATAAGAAGAAGAAGGGTGGAGAAAGGGGGGGGGGGGGGGGTGAGTAATAGTATGTAAGTACCCTTTTGATATAGAAGCAAGGGGTCAAAGACCTTAAAACTTTGAGATGCTCGTTCATCTGTCTTCTCCTGTTCCTTTCCACAGTTATATGAGACATCTTATGTATGGTCCTGTCTTTGTTCTTCTTTGGATAGCTATGTCCTCCTTATCAGCCGCACGAATGGTACTTCTTTAGTTGTGGGCGCGATACGTTATTTTCCTTAATAATACACTTGATCTTATCTTCTTGCATTGTCCTTTTTCTTTTTTTTCCCCCTGCTAATTGAGATGATATTTTATCTTTTTTTTTTTTCCGTCCCTTCACGTGAATTAATTAAATCGACAGCATCTTTCGAATAAAGGGGTGGTTTGATACTTTGATTAGTACACCTGAAATAATTATATCGAGAGGAGCCATATTTAGTTAAGATTGGTTTGATACTTTGATTAGTACACCTGAAATTTGATTCCTTGATGATTTTGATTTTTTTTATAATTATTTAAATTTTTTCCCTAATTTTTTAAAATTTTTCCTAATTTTTTGAATTCTTTTCTAATTATTTTATTTTTTTTTTCAATTTTTTTAATTTTTTTTTCGATTTTTTTGAATTTGTTTCTAATTTTTCTAACAAATTTTATTCTACGTCAGCGATGTCAATACCAAATCAACGTCACGTCGCTTAATCCAAGTTGACAGTCAACTAACGGCCCATGGTATTTTTGCAACCAAAACGTAATGTCATTTGTATTTTTTATCCCAAAAAAAAGTCGTGGTGCTGGGCGATCCTAGGGGAAAAGGTCATGTGTATTTTTGACCCTTCACCCTTTTTTTTAAATTTGTGTTTTCATCAAAATGTCCCTTACATTTATCTTAAGGAATAGGTCGTCGTCCTCATCACCCGAGGCTCCTTTAGAGCTACCGGCTGCTACCCCGTCAACTCGGGCCCGACCACTCTCAACATTTTTTTGGCCAAGTTTTCACAAAAGGTATGTGACCATTGAGTCGTCATGCACTCTTGTTATATATACACACACCCACACAAACAAATATAACTTAACATTTAAAGTTTGGCCATATGCAATTAACAACTTCAACAGACAACACTAAAATACATATTTATACACACACACACACACACACACGAGAACAACCAAAGTAATTATATTTAAGAGTGCTAACAAAAAGAAGAAGAAAAAAAGGAAAAAAGAAAGTAAGTTTTGTATAAGTTGGTCGGTATATTAAATGCTGTAAGTTGCTTTCCCGTGAAGTATTGCTTACCTCATCGTCAGTTTATTGCATAAGCATTCTATGTGGCCTTTTCTTATGCACATTACGCGTCTCACGCTTATGATATTGGATCAATTACATACGTGCCTTCTCGTGAGTAAGAACAAGAGTGTGAAAATTTGTTCACTCTCATGCAATTTTTTAATCTCTTCAATTTCTTCCTTCTTCCTTCTTCCTTCGTTCATGCATGCCTTGCTGACATCTTTATCTCTCACAACTTGGTTATATTATTATTACCTCCCTACATCATATGCAACCCTAAAATAGAATCCCAAACATTGTTTAGCTTCTACTAACATAGTATTGGTCTAACAGTTTAAGGCCCAATTAAATCTCTCTAAATATTGAGTTCAAGTTCTGGAGGATACATCTATGTTAGGTGGAGCAACTGCAAACCCTGTATTGAATATTGTATGATAATATAAAAAAAAACATTATTTGACTTTTCTTGGGTTTATATATATAAATGCAAATATAGTACTCCTCCGGTCTTTAATGTAAAACATATTTGGAGAGTTGATCATGATCCTAAATATAAGACATAGTTTTCATATTTATCAATGTTTTTCTAATTTACCCCTATTGATGCTTCTTCATCATAATCAAGAAGGAGAGAGAATGAAGGAATTAAGGAAAATGAATAGGATATTTTAGAACATATATGTTATAGTAACTAATTTAACCAACTTCCTTAACCTAATAAATTAGGTAAATATGTTTGATATTAAGGACTGGAGGAGTAGAAAGTATTACAATTTCGTTGATGTTTTAATTTATCATACCCACTTGCAATGTTTCATGAATCAAAGATGATACTTTATGTTTCACTTGTTGGAATATTTTAAAATGAAGATACATGTTGGTTGAAAAGTCATGTCTTTACAAATTAAGGAATTTATGTGAAGAGTTGTGTAAGGAGTTATAACACTGAAAGTCACCAGAGTCATTTTTAGTTTCTAAAAGCACATATAAAAATGTGTGGTAATTGGTGAAATGTTGTGTTGCCTTTTAAAAAAGGCCCACGTACAATAAATGTGTAACTCTTTATGGAATAATTATTTTAAATAACTATTGATTTTTTAAGTTATGTTGATTCATGAGGGTTTATGAATTGACATGTGATTATGACTTTTAATTGAAGATGTGGTATTGCTTCAAGATATACTACTTCAAGAGACATAGTCTATAAATACTCTACACCATTACTTCATTTGTGATAGACGAAAAATATACAATATCAGAAATCACACAACAATAAAAGATTAAATTCATTGCCTTTATCCTTGAGTGCACACAAATATAAAGTCAAATTATCACTCTGTAAAAGTCATTGTTGTCTTAGCTTTAGTGTTAAGAGTACAATCCATACTTAAGGGTCTGTATTATATCGTGCATGAAATTTTCTCGTCAATCCAAAATGCACCTTATTAGATAGGAATAGGTGGAGTGAATTAAGCCTAAAGGAATATACTGCATACACCTTGAAGACACGTACACTACTTTCTTTTTTATCTATTCTTCTTGTACTTCTCAGAGATCCAACCTCTCCAACATCACTTGAATCGATTAATTAATACCTTTGACGAGAAGAGTAGTTAAGTGTCAGCTCTTTTTAAGAAACATACCAACAATAAATTAAAAAAATATTACCAGTAGTGTGTGCGTGTGTGAATATATATGCTAAGAAGTTAATAGTTAGCACGACCAACATTGACTCCTTCACGTATTCTATGGGTGCTTGAAAAGTCATATGGATTCTGAGGAGGTATATATTATCAACACCTGTCTTGTGTTCATATTGATCATAAATTTACATCGTTAGAGTCAATTTCGTTGGAAAGAATTTAATAGAACTAAAGGCTTTTAATTTGTTTGATGATATATGCTATGTAAGACACACACACATATATAGGGCAAAGTATAATCCTCATATGGACTGCAAATAATGAAAAGAGTAGTCAAAACCTTGTTTAATATAAGAGCTTTAGTTAGCATCATAGTAGTAATTCTACACCGACCATCAATTTTTGCAGGAATTATATGTATTCTCTTTAGAATATAATATATCCTTGGTTGAGGCATGTTTAATTGCTTCTGCTTAATACTCCCTTTATTTAATATAATATATTTGAGAAGTTGGTATTGGTCCTAAATATAAAATATAGTCTTCATATTTGTTATTTTTTTTTCCTAATTTACTCTATGGACGCTCCTTCAACAAAAATAAAAAAGGAGAGAGAATGAAAAATTAAGGAAGACAACTATGATGTTTTAGAAAACGCATGTTATATAAACTAACTCAATTAGCTTAATTAATCTAATCATATTAGATAATTATGTCTTATATTAAGAACATGAGATCTTCAAATTTATCTGATCTTATAATCTCAGTGGAATACGTGAAAATGAACAAGGAATATATATTAGTAACGAGAAGCCTAGAGGACACGTATAATAGTGAACTGGATCCCAAATTTCTATTAGGATCATCTATCACATATATACGTACCCATCAATGAGGCACATCCCTATCGGTGTGATGACAGTGCACCATTAATTTCATCTCATTTGAGCAACATATGAATTTTGGCTTCTCTCCTGCTGCTTGGAACATGATTTGAACCATATATATCAAGAAGAAACAGCCTTTGAAGATTAATTGAGTGATCCAAATGTGAAGTTCTATGCAAACTGATATATATTACTTTAAGATGATATCACCTTCTGTCGCTAATGTAAGCTCTTGTTTAGTGTAATTTACAATGTAAGTGAGATTTTCTATTAAGAATCAGAAGTAATATTAAGTAGGACTTGAAGAGAGACAATACTCAAACAAACATAGAGATGAGCTCAAGTCATATTTATATAATAAGAAATGATCTGATACCATTGTAAGGCAAAAATGAAAAGGATATTTTGTACTCAACATTTCTTTTTTAATTATATTCATTCACATGGGAAATGATGTAGTAGAGGTCTACTATATATAATATTACTCTTTTCAGCTATCAATATAAGAGCTAAATAATTAATTTATGGATATTAAAAAAATTAATTTAGTTATTTGTAATAAATATGTATTAATTTCCTTGAAATATTTGTTCCCAAAATATTGTATTTTTAATATAGGAACAAAGTTAACCCTGCCTAGCTCTTATATCATATCGATACAATGTACACAATGTATGAGATGAAACATTTGGCAACATATATAAGATGTAATTAAGCCAACAAATAAGAAAGACAGTGTATGGAAGAGCCCAAAACTCAAAGGGAATTCCTCCTTCAAGAGCATGAAGAGATTTAAATAACCAGGTTGTCACTTTTCTTTTCTTATTTCTTTTATTTAATTACATTTTGAGATTTATTGCTTGAGATAAGTTTGCAGTTAGATTATTCACTTATTTAGCGCTTCTTCTCCACATTTTCGCGACTGTGAGAAAATTTAAGAGTTTTACACTTGGCTAGCTCAAAACGCAGATTTTGTTGTTCATGGCAAAAACAGATGAATTTTGCATTGATTAGTTTCTTTGGAGTCTTGCCGTTCCCCCCAACTAAGGACAAAGAAGAAGCAGGAACGTACCATTAAATGGTAGATCTGATCAAGAAAATGCTTGGACGAGGATGTGCATGACTTGCTATGGCTTGGACACAGAGGAGGATGCGTTCGGCATAAGACTATGAAACGTACATACCAACCACAATTAATTTCACAAGTTGCATTATCTAAAAAAAAGAAAAGTAAAAGAGAGAGGGGTGAGGGTTTTTTTTTACCAAAATAATATTTTTTTTATAAAAAAATTACCAATTTAGAGCACTTTTGAAACTATTTATCAAACTAATGCTGACACCATTAATGACGTTTTACATTCTAGCGGGACTACACAGTGGTGGGAGACAGTACAACGCCACTGGATGGCGTGAGACTGACAGACGCCAATAGAGGCGTCCGTCTGATTGACGCAATTTTTTTTATAAATATATTTACAATTATAAATAATAATTATATTTACTTATAAATAATAAAAATAATAAAAAATAATTTTAATTAATGATTAAGAAAATTAAAATATTTAAAATTTATTATTAATCTTAGGATATAAGACTAATTAGTAAATTTATTATAAACCATAAGATAGATGACGACTTAATTAGATATCTATCTTATGGTTTATATGACTAATAAATTCACTAATTAGTCTTATATCCTAAGAGTTATAATAAGTTTTAAATATTTTAATTTTCTTAATTATTTTTATTATGTATAACTAATTAACTAGTCATCTATCTTATGGTTTATAATAAATTCACTAATTAGTCTTATATCCTAAGAGTTATATAAATTTTAAATATTTTAATTTTCTTAATTATTAATTAAAATTATTATTTATTATTTATAAGTAAATAGAATTATTATTTATAATTTTAAATATATTTATAAAATTATATTTAAAAAAAAAAAAAATTGACGCCAGCAGTCTCACGCCACCCAGTGGCGTTGTACTGTCTCCCACCACTGTGTAGTCTCGCTAAAACGTACAACGCCATTGATGATGTCAGCATTAGTTTGATAAATAGTTTCAAAAATGCTCTAAATTGGTAATTTTTTTTTTCAAAAAATATTATTTTGGTAAATCTCCCGAGGGGTGAGTCTACCACCACTGACTCCGTGAAAACATAAATAACAACTTGCGCTGGCTAGTTTGAATCTCATTAAGTAAATTGATCATAAATAGGTACAATAGGTTAAACAAGTAAACTCGCATGAAGTTGAGTCAACTATTTTATACTCCCTCCGGTCCTAAGTGTAGGAACACTTTTATTGTGTAAATTGCACTATAAAAGTGTTCCTATAATTAGGACCTGAAGTAGTACTTATTTTTCTGTTTCTTTTTTTAAAATAAACAATGTATCCATTATTTAAAGTTGTATTGATGGGTGTTTAACAAATTTTTGTAAAACCTAGGTTTGATACAGAAAATCTTCTAGAAAAAGAGGGGTGTTTGACGTGACAAAACCTAAGTTTTATCTCCAAACAAACACTTGAATTCTGATCGAGTTAAGTTTTGAGTTTGATTTAAGTAAGAATAATTTTTCTAAAGGTATCTTTTTTTTAATACATAAGGACTACTCATTTTTGAGTTATTGCCTAACTCCTGTGATGATGTACTATAAGTTACAGCAGACTCATCTTTTTTGACTTTGAAGACCCGGAATCTGAGGATCTTGTACCTCATTTACTTGTAAACAAAATTTATTCAGCAGTACTATTCATATTTAATTTGTTGGAAAGTGTTATCTCTGTTCCTCTAAATTCACACATTTGCATGTGGGCAGCACTATATAATTATACATTATTATAATACATATAACGCAGTTTTCTCGATTCTTAACTTCCAAGTTTCTGAACCTTCCCTATTTTATTACTATTTTTATTTATTAAAAAAAACAGAAGAGTCTTGTTTCTGTCAATTGAGGATTTTATATGCTTTGTCGATCGCCAGTCGCCACACGAATTTAAAATATTGACAAGTATTTTATTGATTGAGGAATCTCACGTGTTTTCCTCTTGTACATTATTTATACAATTTTAATTAATTAATTAATGGGATCCCAGTCAATATTGAGTTATTGATTCACTCTATATATAATATTTATTAATATTAAATTTGGATTTGGAATGATCTACTTTGTCCTTTTAATTACCAAACGATGCTTTTTCATTACACCAATTAACCCGCAGTACTCATCATTCTTTTTTTATTGTTTTGTGATGTACGCACCAACCAAAATCGAAAGAAATAATGTGGAAAGGATTGCATCAAATCTGATTTACATAATTATAAGGTTTTTGAAACAATTGTTTTTCCATTCGAATAATTTAATTCAACGCAACGATGAAAAATGAGTTTAAATTGGATTTTAACAAGAAAAATTGAACTACGTATTATAACTTTAGTTTTATTATCAGTTTAACATCTTTTTTTTTTTTTTGATAATTAAAAGTTTAAGTAGGGGTAAACCTTGATCTTCACTGCGCTGCAAGATGTCTCCAAGCTCAAAAGACTTACAATCTTTCTGAGATCGTCGTCGTACCAATAAGGCCCTCATATCGACCAGCGAGTATGGATCAGTTTAACATCTTTGATTTGTTGTATTCTACATACGGCCGAAAGAGAATGTAAATCAATTTTCAACTCACTACAATGAAAAAGTTAAAAAGCTAAAAAAAACCTCAATTGATTTTATTTAATTTTTGATCGAAATTGACTATATTTAATTTGGATGGTATTTTTTTTGTCTATTTTTATATTATTAAATCATTGCTTTGATAATTTAATAATTTTTCAATTATTGGATTTGGTTTAAAATGAAAGATCTCAATCCATTTTATATATTATATTTATTATTTTTCATAAATCAATTTACTTAACTTATAAATTAATATATAGTTTAATATTATATAAGAATGTTCAAATTAACCATTTTCTTTCATCTTAATTTTTTAAATTAGTTAAGTATATTTTATATTAGGGATTACGGTGATTATTAATTATTTATTTTTAATAAAAAAAGTTTATATGAATGGTTTAAAGAGTTCTTAGCATCCCTCGGCATTCAATGAACACTTGTAAAAATACTTTCAGATTGTGTATAAACAAAGTTCATACATTACCAGCAAGTTTTAAACTTATAAAATTATATTATTCATTTTAAATTTTGTACAAAGTATGTAAGGACTCAATTCTTTTACACTTGACTCATATTCTTGTTTTATTACAGGAAAAAAATAATCCACATGTTTGTATAGTTTACTCAATTTTGAATAAGCTCTTCATCATTATTACTTAATCCAATCATTTTTAATTTATAGCCTTTATGACATTTTATTTATAGAAATGTGCTGGTATTAAAACGGTGTTGAGTGAAACGAATAAGATTTCATAAAGTCCATAAAATTCTATAAATTAAAATTAATGTTTTTTATGAATGCTTATAACATATCACATTAGAAGGATTCGATTCAAACAAAATAAAACTATAGGAATCTGATTCAAAATTGAAGTAAACCATAGGGCGCTGCGGATTAATTTTCTTTAAATATATATATATATATATATATATATATATATATTGATTGTTTCTTTTTTTGGTACAAATTTTTTTAAGAGTTAAGTCCTAGGCGTTCTCAAGGACTAGAGCATGTCTTCGAGTTTAAAGAATACTTATAAGAGTACTTAAAGATCATCTTTTTTTCTTTTTTTTGATAAAAAGGATGGCTTAAAGCCTATATTACGAAAACAGATTACAACAAAGGGGAATTAAATCCCAAGCACTCTTGATCAATCCACCCCCTCAAACTAGAAGGGCACCCCACTAAAAGAGTAGAATTAGAGATACCCCTTTTTGCCAAGGCATCCGCTACTCTATTAGACTCTCTGGAAATAACTCTGACATCCACCTGCCAATTCAAAGCTAACAAATCCCTACCTTTTAACACTAAGTTACTACAAGAAAGACAAGATAGATTCAGAAGCAGGTTAGCAACACAATCCGCATCAGACTCTAAAATAATCTTCCTAAATCCCAGGCCAGTTGTAAACCTTCAACAATAGCCCATTCCTCAACGGTTGCAGCATTGCAAACACCAATGGACCTCTCAAAACCCACCATCCAATTACCCAACCAATCTCTAATCACCCCACCACATCCAGCATTAGACGATTGGAGGGCACTAGCCCCATCCACATTTAATTTCCACCACCCACAAGGTGGTTTTTCCCATCTTGAGGCCTGAACCATATGCCTGGGTGCCAGAAGACTAGGAGAAGCATCAATGGTAACAAATCTGGGCCAAGTTAAGGAAAGATGCAGACCCGGATTACCCGGTTTAAAAAAGTTGCAATCAAATATGCATTGATTCCTCTCATCTTACTAACAAGTTGTTTACAAAAACGTCCACAAGACAATAGAGTGGACCAAGGTTGAGGTTAGCCCACATTTCAGGGTCGAATCCAATTATGGATGCTGTGAAGGTAGACCTAAAGCAACAGATATAAATAGATAATACAGAACTTCATTGGGCTTGAAATACTAAACCCAGAATGCTGGGCTGGATTCCTGATATTTTCAATTTTTTTGGTTTTTTTTTTTTAAAAAATATTTGCGTGATATATTGTTTTTATTGACCTAACCCCCACGAGTTAAAAAGATGACTTATCAATCCGCTAAGCTATCAATGATTTAGCTGTGGGAACATACGGTTAGGGTTTAGAGGAGGAGTTAGTTCTTTAAAACATAACGAATCAATCAATGTTTGAATTCATGTTGGGTGCGGTGTCCATATTTAGTACCTGACAGTACTTGATTGACTTCAATAAAAAATACCTATACTTGAAAAAAAAAAGGTCTGGTTGAATTGGGAGGCCATCCAACCACAAACTTACACACACAAAAAGAGGAAAATTATTCAATTTTTTTTTTTCAAAGGAAAGTTATTCAAATCAAAAGAGAGAAGATAATCTCCAAGTGTCATCTAGTCAGCACACCTTGAAAAGGTACCCAGGCCTTCTCCGCTACTTGTTTCCTACTAATTCTTCAGGAAGCAGAAAATCGAAGCCACCACACAACCCAGAAGAGTCGCCTCATCGCAACTTCTCAACTTCCTTCTTCTTCAACTGCCATGGCTTCCTTTCCTGGTTATCTCCTTCTCTTCTTCGTCTTCAACATTTATCATTCTTGTGCCTCCTCTTACCTTCCATTTTCTTTTGTTCTTCCTCTAACCAAAGAGATAGTTTTAGCCAGTCATTCTGTTGAGATTCTTATACAAATCTGTCCATTGTCAAGCAAGACAGTGTTGTTCCTTTGAGTTTAGGTCGTTTAGAAAATTTAGGGGAAGTTTTGAGCTGAGGAGAGAAAAGGTTATCTGACGGTGTATATTTCAAATCATTCTCGCAGAAGCTGCCCTATCTTGCAAAAGTTATTCTGGACAAGGTTGAATCTTCATTACCCCAAGGTCCTAGGTAATTAGGACCTTTGCAAAGTTATTAATTTTTTTCAATCAAAAACCAAAATTGAAACGGTTTGTTTCTTATGACTGTCTTGTCTTAAACAATTGCCCATTTAGTTTCTCTTTTTGTATGGTTGCATAACGGTGAAAAAAAGGTGATGGAGATTATGTGATCTTAAACTCCATCTAAATTTTATGGTTGGTCCCAAGTCGAGAGAAAGGAGGAGAGTTGTGTTAAACTTTCAACTGTCAACGTAAAACTCAGTTTAATCTTATGATAGGGATCAATGGAGAAATTATCGTTGTATTATCAAACGAGATAAGGCCAAAGAAAATTAAAGGGTTAAAATGACAGAGAGAGGCTACATTACAATGGGTATTAAACTCGAGCAATCTAACAAGATACGAGCAAATTAAAGGGAATGTAATGAAATTCAGAAAAATCATCACGAATGAAAAGACAGGAAACTAATAATAATCATCATCATCATTATTTCATAGTTTACATTTTCCTATCATCATCCCGCAACACTGCCTTTAATCACATGAATTTCATTCATCATAAACCTTAGAAGATAGACGATGAGTTAGCACAACTGATAAATGCTTAGATCTCGGTATAGTGAGGCCAAATGATTCGGTCATGTCCAATTCATCAGGCTTCATTCCAAAAGGAAGCTCCCAATTAAAGCAGTGTACAAGTTGAGCTATAACAAGCTTAACTGTACTTTAGACCCATTTGCATTCTAGGACAATTTCTACGTCCCGAACCAAATGGAAAGAACTGAGAATCATGTCCATGGATATCTATATCACTGTTCAAAAATCTTTCTGGATAAAACACCCCAGCATTATCAAACCATACCTGAGGATTTCGTCCTATTGCCCATGAGTTTTTCTCTATGTAATATTATTCATCAACCATAAAATCCTTTGCAGTTGCTCGAGGAATGAGTATTACAACAGGATGGAGTCTAAAATTCTCCATGACCACCAAGTTCAAGTAATTTAGCTTTGATAAATCTGTCTCAGTGTCTCTTCCACCATTCTGTTCATTCCAATCACAATAGTTTCTAACTCATTTTGTAGATTCTTCATCAACCTTGGATTCCTCAAAAGTTTAGACATAGTCCACTCAACAGTAACAGTAGAAGTTTCATATGCCGCAGAAATCAAAGAGAGTACATTGGCCTTGATGTCATCTCGAGTAATTTGTTAATTTTGTTCATCGTCATTGGATTGACGCATTAGTGAGACTAGTATGCCTATAAAGTCTTCACGTTTCCCATCCTTGTGGGTGTTAAGAGCTTCCTTATGCTCCTTTATTATCTTCTCAAAACACTGGTCAAGCACTCTGCTTATTTCTTTACAACGTTTTTTTAGCCCCTGACAGTCAATTTTGAATACTTTTATTATACATGAACCAAAATATAGGAATGGTTAGTAAAATAGTTGAGACAGTGATATAAGGGTCAATGGTTTAAGCCAAGATCATACCCATCATAATTAAAATAGTATTTGAATTAAAAAAAATATATACAAAAATATATAACATTCATGTATAAAACACACAAAGTTATTATAGCACAAATATGATGAACTTTTGTACACAAAGTTATTAAAGCACAAATATGATGGACTATTGTACCTTTTAAACTCAGAATGATATCATTTGAACCTCAGTAAGAAAAAGAAAAAGAAAATACAAAATTCAATCAAATCGATTCGTCCAAAACTTATGACCATATTGGCTAAGGGACCGGTTCACCACCTCATTTGTGTATTATAATTTTATTATAAAAAAAAATAATGGATTAGCGAAGAAATTTAGTCATATAATTCCGTCGCTAATTTGAGTTAATTAATGATATAATTTCATTATTAATTAATTAGTGACAATCTATTTGACGAGAGAATCGATTCCGTAAGTTAAATTATGTGACTAATCAACTTTAATGGCCATCTCAGGTTGGACTTAAAATACCATGATATAAACTGTACTATGAAAAAGCTCTAAACTAATAAATGACATCCTAGTCTCTCTCTCGAGAGGGAGACCTTCTTCTCTCTCTCTCTGTCGGCGTGCTCCCTCTCCTGCCCAGCGATTTCTCTTCTCCCCCATCTCACCAGCAGTATGTTTTACCACATGCTGTCGGCGAGCTTCCCTCTTCTCCACTACTGTGGCAGGGTGGCTGTTCGGATTCCAGATCGCAGATCTGGGGCCTTCTCCCTCTGGGTTGCAGATGTGGGTTATCGTCCCTGTGGCGATTTTCTCCCTCTCCTTCTTCAGATCTGATCTGCCGAGGTGAGAGTTTTATGGTTTTATGTGTTTTTGCTTCTTTTTTTGTGGTATGGGGTTGTGTGGTGGTGTTCTTGTCTCAGGATATAAACAGATCTGTCAAATCTGCTTTCAAATCCTCTTGGTTGGATGGCTGTTTGGACGTTATGAGGTCTGATTATCTCTTGGTAGCTCGGATCTGCGTTCTTGGGGGAAGATTTAAAGAGGTGCTTTTTGGTGGGTCACCGGATCTGTTTGGTCAAAGGAGCAGAAGTGTTCTTCCGGACGTTAAGGGTTTTCTTTCTTCCAAGGTTGGGTTTACTGGTTTCTTTACCCTAAGATGGGGTACCCATTTAGCTGATTTAATTGCAGCTATTGCTTATAAGATTGTGTGCCCTTTGGGGCGGGTTTTCCAACCAACACTCTCTTGCTCGTCACTTCTAACCTTGGGTTTCGAGGAGGCCGATTACGTCCAGGATTCTACTTCTACTCTTATATTGTTAATGTCCGGTGCTTGGATATTATATCTTGTTTATTTTGTTGTTATTGGTGTTGTGTTTGTTGTATGTGGTTTAGCTTTGTTTGTTGTTTTTTTTATGCTGTTGATTGTTTGTATTATGCTGATGTTGTATTGTGGCATTAGAACGCTGTTGTATCTGTCTGTTTATGTGAAGTGGTAATAGAATACCTTCTTCGAGCAAAAAAAAAAAAATACTAGAGAGCAATAGCAAGATAAGCCGTGTACTGTAGCTTGTGTCTCAATTACTGTTGCTAACGATAGTTCCGTGCATTATTTCTGGCTGTGTGCCAGACGAAGTAAAGCAAAAAGAAAGAGTAGAAGACGTAGTCTGTGTAGTGTTGTTAGGAAATAGGTATAGGTTCTGACACCGGGCTGGATGTTGCCTTTATTTTGCTTTCAATTTCAAATGTTGTGTATATTCGGATCAAATCAGCTTTGTCCTCTTCCAGATATATCATTGGCTTCCTCCTTTCTGCAAGTTCAAACTCGAATTCACGTTAGATGCTTCTTTCTTACATGTCTTTTAGGAGTTTGTTCCTATAATTAATGAGATGAAAGATTTTTTCTTTTTTAATTTTTTTTATAGATTTTTTTTTATATTAATTATATGCTGCATCATAGTATCTCAAATTAATTAATTTTCACAATATTGGTGTTATAGGGAAAATATTTCTAAATACAGGATTAAAAAGTAATTAATTTAAGATACTAGGTGTAAAAAAAAATTAGGATGCAACATATAATTTAATCTGAATAAATAAAAAATATATATATAAAAAAATGCTTTCATCCCTCTAATTAGAGGGATAAACACCTAAGAAGCATGTAAGGGAAAAGCATAGAATGTGAACCCGTTGCTATAGAACGAGGATCAAATCTTAAAACCCTTCACGCAAGGGTAACATTGCTGTTCTTTCCTCCTTCCTCAATAGGCAGGTATGTAATTAATACGTCTTCGCTTGAAAAATCCCCTTTCAAAATGTCGTTTTGAATGGGCTTCTTCAGCTTTTTTTGGGTAATAACAAACGCCCTAAAACCTTGAAGTAAATGGTGTGATTCCCGTGGTCATATCTCACAGCCTTTGTTTATATCTCTCAGTTCCTCCTAGAGATATTGTTATTTTTGCAAATTACAAGGATCAGAGACTGTGGATTTGTGTTTGTGTTAGAGAGTGGAAGAAGGTTTTACAGTTTTGGGTGGGAGCTAATGGAGAAGGACAATGAATACAGAGATGAGAAGCAAGAATCGTCTTTTGGCATCAGATTCTCTTCTCGGACAATTCCTCCCAATATGATTTTGTCAAGGTCTCAATTCTCACTGAAGTTCGTTCTTAGTGTAATTTAGAAAGCAGCAAGTCTGAAAATTGAATCTTTTCCATATCACCGAGGATCTATCTCATGCCCTTAGAGCATAATTCATTAGTCTGCTCATACTTGACTTCACATCCTAATATTATCCTCCTTTATTTTGTGTTGGTAGTTCAGTTCTCAAGATTGCAAGGCAAGATTAAAGATACCACCACCTGATACTCGCCATAAGATTGAGAATTGATTGCGAGTACTATTATGATGTGATTGATTGGTTATAAGCACTGGATCTTACCTTCTCATTTTGAGTGAGATTTTTGGGGGTCGAACGTACACCTTATTTGTGATTTCCTATTTTCCTCATTATACCCATTTGATTGATCTTTACTGGCATTTTGTTGTTATTTCATTCGATAATATATTAAAACTGTTTGTTATAGTTCATTTTGTTACATTTGTTTAGACCAGCATTATATTGATATGCGCCTCTCTTTTTTCTCGCCCATATTTTCAACAAAAAAGGGCTATTGGTTGCAAAGACGAGAGTACATTTGAATTTCTATAATTGTTTGTGCTTAATGCAAGGATAAAGGTGTAGAAAAGGTTTGCTGGATTCTACTTATTATAATCAAGGGTAAAGGTATAATTTTGCACATAAGGTTTGCCTCAAGGAGTGCCCAGTACCACAACGTTTTTTTGGGAGCAAAAATACACACGACGTTACGTTTTGGGAGCGTCCAGCACCACGACTGTTAGTTGACCGTCAACTTGGATGGAACGCTGACGTGGCGTTGATTTGGACTGACACACTGATGTGAAATAAAAAAAATTCGATTTTTTTTTTTAAATTAGGAAAAAATTCTAATAATTTGAAAAAAAAATTAGAAAAAAATTCAAAAAATGAGAAAAAAATCAAATAATTAGGAAAAAAAATCAAAAATTAGAAATAAGTTCAAAAAATTAGAAAAAATCTAATAATTAGGAAAAAATTCAAATAATTAAGGAAAAATTAAAATACCTCCACCAGTGGGCCCCACCACTGGCAACCTTCGGCCGCCGGCGGCCGCCACCTAGCGGCGACAGTCGGTCGGCGGCTGGATAACCAATTGGTGGAGGAGGAGTTGTATATACACGGGTCGGTACAGTTATTGAAGATGCACTAAGGTAAGCTGTTCATTGAAAAAAAATTAATTAATTAATTAAGATAATCTTCTTGTCAATTCTCCCTACAGAGATAAATCTAATCTGATGTGTGAAGTCTGACTAAGAACTGATGGGGACCACTGGCGGGGGGTATTTTAATTTTTTTCTAATTATTTAATTTTTCCCTAATTATTTGAATTTTTTCTAATTTTTTTGATAATAGTTAAAACTAAGGGGCAAAAGGGTAATTTCACCTAAAACTAAGGGCAAAAGTGTAATTTCACCCGCGTTACTGTTCACTTCCATCCAAAGTTAACGTTGACCGTTGGTCAACTAACAGCCGTGGTGCTGGGCGCTCCCAAAACGTAACGTCGTGTGTATTTTTGCTCCCGAAAAAACGTTGTGGTGGCGGGCGCTCCTTGAGGCAAACCTTATGTGTAAAATTGTACCTTTACCCTATAATCAATGCAGTTTAAAGTGTCCTTTGCAACAAAGTCTCTAATTGAGCGCAGATGGTTTGTAAAGTGTCACCATTTTGTTGTAGAATATCTTCGATCGCCTTGATCCGAATTTCGATGGGATGAGCCATGGCATCTGGACTCTTGTATTGACCATACAAGGTTCAAGAATCTGATGCTTAAAAAATCTGTCGATGAACTCAGAAATTAAGAACTAAAAATCAGTCGAGTAATTACAAAATGAAAAACCAGAACCTGATGATGCAATCAGAGATGAAGAGCCTAAGAGAATAAAAAAAACCCAAACTTCACATGAGCAGGACCCAAAAACCAGAACCACTCAAATCCAGAAAAACAGAGGCTGACGGAGAAGGAAAACGAAAACAAGACACAGAACCCCACGTGCGCAAAACTGATGACAGAAGCAAAACTTTGGAATTAACCGACCCAGTCGACTCAGTCAGATATGAAGAACCCGTGAGGCACGTACTGTAACACTAACTATGATGTTTATTGTATGCGTATAGGTGCTATGTGTATTGTATGTGCTTATGTGAGGTTAGGAAATGTTTGTTTGTATGCTCATATACTGTCTATGTTGTATTGTACGTTCGCGTACTGTAACACTAACTCTGATGGTTATTGTATGTATATATGTATTTTCCTCTGTCATGCTGTATTTTCTCTGTTGTGCCTTAACCTTACATCTGACTGTATTGTTATTACCGTCCATATCCGATTATGTCCAATGTCCGTTGTGCCTTAACCTTACATCTCGATCGTATTGTTATTGCCGTCCATATCTGATTATGTACAATGTCCGTTGTGCCTTAACCTTACATCCGACTGTATTGTTATTGCCATATATATATATGATTATGTATACCCTACTTTGAACGTAGTAAGTGTCGTCAAAATTCCATGAATATCTGTAGTACTTATATGATGTATGTAAACATGAGATTAACCGTTACCTGGGGTCCGGTTCACTGGACCTCAGCTCTTAACATAGCGTCAGGATCAGGAGGAACGAGGAGAAAGGCAAGCAGGCCGCATAGAGATCCGGCTGAAGACGTTCCTCCGTTGTTATGTACTTTTGATAACTCTCGGTCGTTGTACCGCTTTTGTAATCGCCGGACTTACGGCATTTTAAATATATGTATCGCTTACTCAATCGCTCCGATGCTTTACTCTCGATGAAAAAAAATATCTTGCTTTTGAAAATGGGATGTTACACTTTGGTATCGGAAGCGGTTGTCCCGGCATAGATCGACTAAGTTATTCCAAAAACATTTTGGTCTTTGAAGGCGGGGCTAGTCTATGTGGATTAGCCAATCATCACCTACCCTAAGACGGTGAGGCTCCCATGATAGACACCTACCTGGCTAAATTGGTTGAATAACGGAGTTAGGCTCTACGCCTTTTTAAAGATCATGTTTTGAAAATGAGTACTGATATAGCCCTAAGTCGGTGTACCAGTCTGGACTGGTATACCATTCTGAACCGGTGTACCGCCCTCTATCGGTGCATCATTCTAACCCAGAATTAGTAAATCCATCGTCCATATTCATATTTGATATCAGACCCTGATCATTCTGATAACTCTGATATTAGTCTCTGATAATTCTAATAATTCTGATAACTCTGATATCAGTCTCTGAAAATTCTGATAACCCTGATATCAGTCTCCGATAACTCCGATAATTCCGATAATTCTGATAATCGTCAGTTTGTACTGGACGACTATTCTGTCCTAGCGTAGAGCTTATATGTGGAGCTGGGCCACGACGGATGAAACTCCGAGATCAATAAAGATAAGTACATGCAGTATTTGACTCATGTAGAGGAACTCCTGACACGAAATTCCGTATCCGTTTCTGAGTAGATCGAATCAACGAAATCCTGAACGAGGGGAAATAGTACGAGTGTCCGTTCGTTTGTAGTACTAGTGTGATAAAGTTTGCGATAGACTAATCAAAATGTTTCCGATGCATATCTCTTAGTTACTACAACCGGACCGCGATCGTGTCATTGAGTAGGAGGTATCTTGTGTTGTCATGGTGTATGGGTGCCATGGAAACATGTAAGGTATCTTGTGTTACCATGGTGTATGGGAGTCATGGAAACATTTTGATATCCGGGTATTGACCGCGGTATATGGGTGCCACGGGAAATACTATATATCAAAGTACAAAATGACAAGATCTTGACGGTCAAACCTGAGCGAATTCTCGAACATCAAGCGGAGCGGCCGACATATAGAGTAAAGTTCCGGAGTGTCTAAATCCGAAGCTTAGATAATACGGAGTTTTGATAGTATAGAGCAAATTTCGAGGGCGAAATTTTGTTTAACGGGGGGAGAAATGTAATACCCTAAAATTTGACTTATGATAAATATCATAAGTTTAGTAAATAATACCTATTGGAAATAGGTGAATATGTGGTTTCAAATAATAAGTAATAATTATCTTATTTTCTAAGGTAAATTCTATTTGAAATTAGGGTGAATAAAGAGCCAAAAGGTGAAAATGCATTTATGAGGCATAAAATGGCACGAAAATATTATGATAAATCTCATATGGCAACAAATATCGACAAAAACTTAGGACGTATGTTGTCTCTAATTTTAGGAATTTTTGGGATTATTTCCTTGAAAAATAGAGAAGCATAAATATAATAATATTAAAAACAGTTTATGGCCCCATGATTTTTAATATTTTACATGGGATATAAAATACCAATGTAAGTCAAATAGTTGTGAGATAATAATTTATCCTAATTATGAAAATTATCAACAATTAGTAAATGACTAATTAAGTAATTAGTGGCTAATTGTTTAGATTAAGATATAAGTAAATTAATTAGTAAATAATTAATTTAAGGGAGAAATTCGAAATTAATAATTAAATAAATAATAAAATATTTTATTCTTAGAAAAATAAATAAAAAATAAAAGAAAAAAATAAATATCTAGATATTTTGAATAAAATAATAATATATATGGTAAAGAGCCAACATGACATTTGAGAATGGATAGAAATAAAATCATACACCAAAATATAGGGATATAGTCTAAGTCATCTAGACTTTTTATAAACCAGTGAAATTCTATCTCGGATTGAGCGGTCTCAGAAGTCGTTTCTGAAACCAACAGCGTAATTAGGAGTACCAGATAATTAAGATAAGGCAGATAGTGCTAAAAGTGACTTATAGAAAACGCACCATGTTTTTCAAACCAGGGATATGGTTACTTAGATCAGATCATATTACGAACCGGTGATTTTTTACGCAAGAAGCTGGTTCTATCAAAAGTTATTTCCGAATCGACGGCGTTTGTCCGAAAATCTTCTACGGATAACGGAATACCCTTAATGGGATCAAAAATATAATGAAACCCAGTAGTTTTAAAGAGAAAGAATGGAACTACAAAACCTAGTTCCGGATTTTTGAGATTCGGCAAAATTACGTGATTCGGACACCGATTGGGGAAACGCTATCGGTAAGTCAGCACATGTGACTAGGGGTGAGCATTCGGTTTTTCGGTTCGGTGTTCGGTTAAAACCGAAAAACCGAAAAACATGAATTTTTAACACCGAACCGAAACCGATGTCTTATAAAAACCGAACCGAAAAACCGAAATATTTCGGTTAATTAACCGAAATATTTCGGTTTTTGGGCTTAATTGTGGGCTTTTTCAATTGGGCTTTATTGTGTGGGTGATTTTTTTTTTTTTTTTTTTTTTTGCTTAAATTGGGTGAATTTGTTAAATGCTTGCGACCCAAAAAAAAATTGTTAAATGCCAACATACAATTTGTTTTTTTTTTTTGCTCGAATATCGCATCTATTAATAATAAAAGGATAGCAAATAAAGAGTTGGTAAAACAACCCAATCCAGAAAATTACAAATCACACCAACAGTCCTCACACTGAGAAGGCAACCAGAAACGAGAGGACAAACTAGTAACAAATAATAGCGAAAAAGCCAAGACAAGCAAACAAAGAAGTAAACATAAAAGCACCATCCATCAATGGGGGGAGGAGCCAAATCATCATCAGCAAAACCAACCTCCAAGGAATCAGAGTCTGTGTCAAAGAGGGTGCAATGGAAAAACAAAGTGAACAATATTATACAAAACATGACAAAGAATATCACAAATTCTAAGTTCTAACTACATCATAAACTCAAACAATCTGCAAAGAACTCATCCAAATCCCCCCGAGCCGCATAAAATGATCCAAAAGAAGAAAGCTATTGAGAGCAACCTGCAAATTAAAACAAGAATAAATCAAATAAACCGAAAACAAATAAATTAGTACAAAAATACAAAGAGATATTGAAAAATTACTTACAAAGATATTGGCATTGCATCTACTATATGTCAACAGTTGCCTCCAATGCAATTTTTTGAAAATCTAATAAAAAAAAATTACACGTCCCTTGAAAGATCATAATAAATATTATTATAATGAAGATAGAAAATAGATGTAAAAAGTATTACCAAGTTCTATTTGCTGAAAATCATCATCTGCTACTTCTGCAACATAGTTAAGTGAGTGTCTAACCCAATCTTGAGCACAAATTAGTGATCTGACTTTAGGTGTTAAAGAGCTCCTAAATGAATCTAGAACTCTTCCTCCAGTGCTGAAGGTAGACTCAGAAGCAACAGTAGAAATTGGGATAGCAACACATCTCTTGATATTTGAGAAAGAATAGGGAATCTAGGACTATTCACCTTCCACCAATTTAATATATCAAAATCATCTTTTCTACTCTCAATTTCTTCATGTAAATATCTATCCACTTCTGTTCTACTAGTCCTTCCACCAAGATGCTCATCCATGAATAATTGCTCCTCAATATCAAGCAATTTTCTAACTTTTAGACTAGGGTCATCATCATCAAGAAGATCTTGTGTGTCATTTGATGGTCCCGTTTCAGGCTGTGCTGAAGGAGAAAGAACCTGTTTATATTCATTATGTAAAGAAATCAAGACTTCTTTAATATGCATCCCCAAATGTTCCCCAATAGCACGTGTATGCATCTTACAAAGAGCAAATTGCACCCAATCTAGCTTATAACGGGGGTCAAGAACAGTGGCAATATAGAGAAGTTTATTGATTTTCATAGGATCTCCCCAATACTTGTCATATTTCTCCTTCATTCTGCCTGCCACATTAGCTAACTCCACCAAATCACTTTTTGTCCACTCATTCAAGAAACGATAAACCATGTAAATTTCACGAAAGAAGTTATTGGAAGTGACATATAAAGATCCAGAAATTCGATTAGTCAAATCATAAAAATGACTCAACACCATAGTCATCCTTCTAACATTGTTCCAATCTTCCTTTTCAGGCACACCATCTTCAAGATCAAAACGAAAGTATGGATCTTTGTCCTCATACCTCTTAAAGGCTGCCTCAAATTTTTGAGCAGTTTCTAACATCAAATAGGTAGAATTCCACCTAGTAGGGACATCTAAACATAACATTTGCTTGCTCTGAATTTTCTCATCAGCACAACTCTCTTTAAACTTTCTCATTCTAAGTGGTGATTGTCTAATAAAGCGAACAGCATCTCTAACTTTCTTAACTGATTCTCCTACTTCTTTTAGGCCTTCACTAACAATCAAATTGATTATGTGTGCCACACATCTCATATGCACATACTGACATTTCATAACTGAATGCCCCCACCTAACAATTTTTCCACCCACATATTCAATGGAAACATCATTAGAGCTAGCATTGTCTACAGTAATTGTGAGCACCCTTTCAATACCCCATTCAAGTAAACACTTCTCAACTTCAATTCCAATGTCCCTCCCTTTGTGACTAGCTACGGGAATGAAATTCAAAACCCTCTTTTTCATTGACCATGTGTCATCTATAAAGTGACAAGTAATACACATATAATTAATTCTTTGAATTGATGTCCAAATGTCGATAGTAAGGCAAACCCTTTGTTTTTTTTGTTCCAAATAATCTTTAAATCTCATTTTTTCCTCAATATAAAAAACTGAAACTTGATCACGTCCTATTGTCCATCTTGATGGAATTTTAAATCTGGGCTGAGCAAACAACATAAAATTTTTAAACCCAACACCCTCAACAAACTTATAAGGCAATTCATCAACGATTATCATAGATGCCAAGGCTTTCCTAATACCATCTGGATCAAATTTCCAATTCACAAGACTTAATTTATCATCTTCATCATTAAACTTTAAATGACTTTGTTTAAGTTCTTCAGGAGGGGGCTTCATCTTACAAACATAATCAAAATGATTATTTAAGGCAGTAGTTCCATTAGATTTTGGATCACAAGCAAGATTCTTACCACATTAATTACATTTTCCTTTTATATCACCAGCTTCATCCACAAATTTGGTGAAGTGATCCCACACTTTTGATCTTTGCTTCATAGCTTTCCTTTTCTTAGCGATTTACACTATCCCCAGTTGGATCACAAGCAAGATTCTTATTGCTCACATTTGCACTATCCCCAGCAGTTGCTAGAGCAGCAGCTTGGTCAGACATAATTTGACCTGGAGATGAATAATTTTTTCAAGAAAAAACAGAAAATGGTAATCTTAAAAAAAGAAACCGCAAAAAAAAAACATGCATGATGTATTGATGTGAGTACATTCATATCGACAATAATAGAGAATCCTAAGAAGAAAAATCGGATGCATGATGTATTAATGCATATCCAAATTTAAATATCCAAACAATGGGTATTTAATCAATTAAAATACTTGTTATCTTTTGATGCATCTATAATAATTGAAAAATCTGGCGCATTATAGATTCAACTTATTATTACTTTATATTTTGTTGGGGGATGAGGAATATGATCCATTGTTCCACCTCCAACGGCGACCCCAGTTAAATATCATCGTTCAAAATGTTATGAGAACCAAAGATGCAATCAATTTTTAACCCCAAAAGTGTAAGTTGTGTGTCTCCCTTCAAATATAGCTAAATCAGTGAAAGTTTTCATTTCAAGGGAGGAAAAAATCATAAACGATACCAAATATATGTTCTTGATCTCCACCACTACATTACACCTCTTTCTCTCACACACCAAGCAGAAGAGTAAAAATTAGAATGAACATACCTTAAAAGTAAGCTCTTCAGCGAGAGGCACACACGATTAAGAAAGAAAGGAAGACAAATTAGAACTATTACTTTATAAAGATCACAAATAGAAAGAAAGGAACATGCAACACAAAGTAAAACGAAGCACACCGATTAAGAAAGAAAGGAACATGCAACACAAAGTCCAGCATACAGAGTGAAGTGAAGGAACTCAGTAACTCACCAAAGTGAGACACGACGCTGAGACGGCAAGATCGACGATGAAGAGGCAGATCACAGGTTTTTGATCGGAGTTGCAGATCGTAGTTGCAGATCCTATAGTAACTCACCAAAGCATACAGAGTGCAGATCGTAGGTTTTTCCAAATCGCGAAGGTGAAGATCGAACTGCGAAGGCGAAGTGATTGAGCAAGGTTGCGTTACGGTGTCAGCGGCAAAGCCGCGAGGCGAGGCACTTAGGGTTTTCACGAGGAAATAGGAATTGAAGAAGGGGAAATTGGGTTGGGTTGAATTGAGGTGGCAGGTAGGCAGGTGGGCCGAGCTGCTTCTGTGGCTGAGAAACAAAAATTGGAAGGTAAGAAGGAAAAAAAAAAGAATACTATTATATGAAAAACAAATAATACAATACGACGTCGTTTTATAACATTTCGGTTATTCGGTTTTAACCGATTTTTTTAAAACCGCACCGAAACCGAACAACCGAAATAAGGAAAAATAAAAACCGACAAAAAACCGAAAAACCGAACCCGAAAAACCGAATAGTATTCGGTTCGGTTCGGTTTTCCGTTTTTTTGCTCACCCCTACATGTGACGTCATGCATGACATCATCTTCTTCTAGAAGGATGATGTCAGCACAAGAGGTGTATGGACAAGATGAAGCCATGTGTAGAAGTGCGATCCGACGGTCGAAATCCGATCTGAAGAACTTTTATGTAATTCCCACCTTGTCCCTCCTTTCTTCTATAAATAGAAGCCCTCTCCTCTTCATTTCTTCATCCAAAAAAAAATGTAGCCTAGAGAGAGGTTTTAGAGAGAGAAGCTCTGGAGAAATTCAGAGCAAAGTCGGGGTAAGTTCTTCGGTCTCTGGTCTTTAGCTTCAGTAGTTCTTTCGGTAGATATAGTAGGAATGCTAGATTTATCTTTAAATTTTCAAGATAGTCTAGATATCATATTTAGGGGTAAATATGATATATATTTCGAAGATATGATGAGGGAAAAGATCTGTCAAAATTCTGGAGAGATAGAGCGAAAGTAGCGAAGCTCTGGTGAAATTCCGCCGATTAGGGGTTCAGGGGCAAAATGGTAATTTGTACCTAAAATGCTTGTTATGCTGCTAGATATTGATAAATATTATCCTTATAGGATATATGAGATAAACGTACCGCTGTCATACCGTTGTTTCACCCGCTGTCAAAAAGTACCGTTTTCCGAAAATGTTAGTTATACCACCGACGAAGGTACGTTCGCGTCTTTATGTAACACTAACTCGATGGTTATTGTATGCATATATGTATTTTACTCTGTCATACTGTATTTTTCTCTATTGTGCCTTAACCTTACATCTTTGTATTGTTATTGCCGTCCATATCCGATTATGTCCAATGTCCGTTGTGCCTTAACCTTACATCCGTTGCCATGTGCATGTACATTTCTCCTTGTGCCTTAACCTTACATCCGACTGTATTGTTATTGCCATGCATATCTGATCATGTACATTTCTCCTTGTGCCTTAACCTTACATCCGACTGTATATGATTATGTATACCCTACTTTGAATGTAGTAAGTGTCCTCAAAATTCCATGAATATCTGTAGTACTTATATGATGTATGTAAACATGAGATTAACCGTTACCTGGGGTCCGGTTCACTGGACCTCAGCTCTTAACATAGCGTCAGGATCAGGAGGAACGAGGACCGAGGAGAAAGGCAAGCAGACCGCATAGAGATCCGGCTGAAGACGTTCCTCCGTTGTTATGTACTTTTGATAACTCTCGGTCGTTGTACCGCTTTTGTAATCAGCCAGACTTACGACATTTTAAATATATGTATCAGTTACTCAATCGCTCTGATGCTCTACTCTGATGAAAAAAAAATACTGCTTTTGAAAATGAGATGTTACATGAGGCAGAAACCAATTCTTGAACCAGTCGACGAAACAAAGGCACTTTGAATGTAGACGCCAACAATTACGTACCCCGAAGTCAAAATAGATGAATGAAGACTCAGTGTCGGTCGACTTTGCAGAATGCGGCCCCCAGCGATGATGCAAAATACTCAGGCTTAGTCGGTACTGTCTATTAGCGAGTCCAATCGATCTTTTCTTGATTTCCAAATATACCAAAATGGAACCTGACGAGAACCAGAACTAGAATTTATGATGCCACAACAATTTGACGGAAACCACCGACAAAACCAACCGAACCAATAGCAGATGAAGAATTTAGATTTGATAATGATACCCAATGATGCAACGTGTAATGCCCAGAGGTATTGTTGGTCAAAACTGCAATTCTTGATTTTTCGGTGTGCCAAGATTGTAATTTGCAATAGAGATGACTAATAATTGAGAACCCGAACTGATTGATATATCCGTCATAAGCCAAAACCAGAAATAGTGGATGCCGATAGTGCTTAAAATTCTGAGTACGAACTCAACGACCTTGAACCAGTCGCTGAAAGGATGAAGAATCCAACGAACAGTGTGCTACCAAACGAACCTGATGCAATCGACTATGATGACTCACAAAATCATATGATATTTGCTCCTAAAATACCCAACAGAGCCAGAAATACCGATACTATTATTTTTTTTGTACCAAGACTGAAATTCTTGATTTTTCTTTGAATTTCTGGTAAACCCAGAACTAAAATTACAATGGAGATGGTTGACTAATTGAAGAATCCAGAACTGACTTTGGTTCTTGAACTGAAATTGACAATGATTGTTTTTCAAATTTCTTGATGTGTTTTTGTCAACAAATCTGAATCTTGAGAAGAGGAGAATGATTCAGAAGTGAGCAAGAACTTCAGAGTGTAACAGAAGTGAACCGAGGATAACTCGACTCTGATACCACTGTTGTGATGGTTATAGAGAATTAGGGGGATTGGGAGAGAAACACATTTGAAACAAGTGCTTCCTGCACTGTTCATTCCATTCATACACATTAACATCAACATACATGAGTGATTAAGCTAGGCTCTCCCCTATATATAGGCTAGCCTTAGACTCGATCATAGCAATGCCCATAACAGATTAAACTTTACATCCTAATCATAATAGAGTCCTAAACTACCCTTATACTAACTAACCCACTAACAACAACAACTAAGTACCCCTTGGCCTCATAGAATCAGTTTAGCCATTAACTAACTAAGTATTATGGCCTCAGAATTAGTTATTGGTGCCAATAATCTCTAATTTCTAACCCTAACACAGATTATTTATGACTTATGTATCACAATTGCTGCCAAATACTATATTGTGTAGTGGAGTAGATGATATGGGAATGCGTTTTTTAGCATTTTCACTGCCAAAAATTTTATATTGTGTAATGCTGTAGATGATTACAGGCTGTTTTCAATTTTCAGGTGACAATTTACTAAAAGCTTCCGCAATTTGTTACTGCCCTCACTTGATAGGTAAAGTTTTGCTCATGTTGGTTGTTTGTGTATAGAAGAAGGTAAAGAATTCTGTTCTTATGCTTACTGTATTCACTTATGCATCGCCTTATGGAATATTAATATTATCTTTGTGTTGCTTCAAGTGAAATTGTAAATATATCTACGGTGCTTAGCAATTGTGATGGTGCTGCCTGCATATGTTGGAAAAGATCGGTGATGAAGATGCTTTGAAGGTGTGACATTTGACAAGCTGTAAGTTTATGGCCCCAAAATTTTATTTATTTTCACCCTTATTTTTCTTCTTCTCTCTTAATTTTCTTGATCAATTAAATTTTTTTACTCTATGCCTTTTCATTGGTATGTTTTGTAGTCTATCAGCAATATATGTAGCAATAGAAGTCACAAAAGATTTGTTCCATTTGAACCTTAGATCATGGGATGTTTTCGCCCGTTTCATATGGAAAAATATATTGATTCTAATGTGGTGGGTATTAAAATTATTTCATGTGATATTGATATTACTGCATATATAGAAATATATTCATATGGAGAAATATATCATGATGTATTAAAATATATTGTCAGAAGGACGAATACTTAAATTGGTTTAATAGTTTTCAATTACTTCATTGGCACATTTTATATAGCAACACCTTTTATATTTGATGTTACACTATCAATTTAAGAGTCTTCAAATGTTTAAAGCATTGAGTCATGCTGTATTAAGTAATTGAGGTTTTTTTTAATGAAAAAAAAAATCAGTTGTTGGGGACAAGAGCCCAAGTGACAATGATCCTTCCATAGTATTTACTATTTATGTTATTTACAACATCAATTTAAGTTCTTTATTTGAGTTGGTGTAAATTATGAGGAGCGTGTAACGTTAAATAAGTGATTAAAGTTGCCAATTTCAACATTTATGTTACATAACTTAAGTAAAAACATTTTAGAAGGACAATTACTATATTTTTCTTATACCATGACAGGGTCATGTCATATATTGACCAATACATTCATCAAACCATTATCTTGCAACAATTGAATACCATTACTATACAGAATTGGGGGCATGTCAAATGTCCTATGCAAAATCTTTGTCTGATACAATGTCATTGGCATCACATATTTACAGCAACACATGAATCAATCTCAGTTGAATATTGTAGAGTGACTTAATTAAGGAAAACCTCTTGCAGATTATGTACATAAAAGGGGGCTTAAGCTTGGTATGTATTCTGATGCACGGTATGATTATGATTTTGTAAAACTGCATGATACATTCTGTTAATTGTCATATGCAAGGGGCTTCAAGCTTGATTTTTAGACACATTTTGATCTTGTTAATTGCAGGCGATTCTTTGTCTGCTTTGCAACAAGAAATTCAAAGGTCAAGCAATCATGCTCCTTTCAAGTAACATTAAATTACTAAAAACAATCTTTTGGACCATCATTATTCTTTTTATCATAGGCATTTTCCTTTCAATTGGATGTCAATATAATGGTACCAATTAGCATTTAATACATCGATCGGTAGCTCTGGAGGACACATTTCGATCTTAATGGGTCAGACTGTTGTGACATGAGGAATATCATGTCCATCGATTAAGTTGTTGTCAATGAAAAGGTTATTATTGTATAAAGGATTTGACCCAACAAAAAAAAATTACTGCATAAAGGAGGATTAGCGTTATTTTCTATTGATGGCTTCGCCCGTTGAAATGGTTGTTGTTTTTGCATGTTCATCATATTTTTAGTTAGTCTTTGAGTTCATTGTATTGGCAGTTCACCTAAGGTATAGCTTGGGCTCTACATTATGTGGCTTCCCAGCAGTATTTGTTTACAATTTAAATTCAGCCTACAACTTATTCAAATTCTGAAAACATAAAACTCCATCTCTTTCATGCATTATGAGCTAGTTGGACCCAGCAAACCATTATTACTAGAATGATGCCTCTGCAAAACAAGGCATTGGTAATTGTTTTTTCTTTTCATTTTTTACAGTTTTTTCCCCTTTTCAAGTTTAGAGATCATCAGTTTTGGGTTGAGCTAATATGACATGTTGATTTGATTAAAAAAAAACGGGTAAAACATGAAAGAGGAGCGGCTAATGGTATTTCTATGACTCGTATGTCAATATTCAAAGCAGTTAGCCTTGCACGAGGTGGTGCAATGTAAGTGTACTATGACGTTTTTTAAGATAATAAATTTATCTTTCTTAGTGAAAAATATTGCTAGACAAAGTTGATCACAAATGGTTGGATTAAAACTCCAATCACCAAATGATCTTTAGCTTCGCAAAAAACAGGGCGTGGTAATTGTTTATTCTTTTCATTTTTTGAAGTTTTTTCTTCTTCTCAAGTTTACAGATCATCGGTATTGGGTTGAGCTAATATGACATGTTGATTTGATTAAAAAAATTAGGAACAACATCAAATCGAAGTAGCTAATGGTATTTCTATGACTAGTATGTCACAAAAATTGAAGGGTTTTGTTTGCTGACAATTTTTTGGGTTAATGTGACTTTTTCATTTGGTTTTGCGGGTACAAAAGATAAAGGCGTTGTTTCAACTCAAAGGGCAGTTTATTCTCAGATTCTTGCAAATTTTTGCATTAGCGAATGGTTTCTTAATTTATGTATATTCATGCTCATCTCTTGAACTAGACAATAATGCATGTGGTGTTAAGGAAATTCAAAAAGGAATCTTATTATTCTTTTGTAGATGGATTCTTAGTTGGTTTAATTTTTGTTTTGTTTCCAAGTCTCTATTTTTAAGCAGTGGGCAAGCATGTTAGCTTCCTTTAATAAGAGGTTGATTGGCATCAAAGTGGGTGACTTCTGGTAAGTTGAATAAACTTTTTGTATTTAATGTTCCTATTTGGTTGTTCTTCAAGTCATGATCATGTTATAAATGAATTGTTGCCCAAGTATGCTAAGGAAGGACTTCTTGGCCAAGCTATATGAGAACCGATTTACATTCAGATTACGGTGAGTATGTTTTCTGAGTTTGCACTTTCTTTTTAAAAATAATTTGATTTTGCATGTAGGGCATAAGTTGATGGAAATTCAGATGAGTTTGACATGGATCAGCTTTCATTGGTATACTAATTCAATTATATGTTTAATATTATAGATAACGAATATAGTTTAATGATCATGGCAGCTTTGTGCTAGATGACATTCCTATCTCTCAGGTGATGACATCTGCAATATATATAAAGAGAACAGGAAGAATGGACAAAGGGGGAGTATTGTTGAGAATGAGAGAAGTATGCGCATGCTTTCATTGTCACCCTAGCTAAGAATTTTTCAAAGCCTGTCAAAGTAATCGAGCAAGAGAAATTCTACTTCATGTTGATATGTTATAATCTGGATCTTTTATATTAATGTTTAGTTATGACTTCGTTTTTTATTGGACCTTTTATATTAATTTTTAGTTATGACTTTATTTTTTATTGGACCTTAGTGGCAATTAGAACTATCTAGACTTATACTTTTGTTGTGAACTTAAGTAGCACTACACTTTAGAACATGAAAAGTTGCTAGTCATATTGGTTCATGTCATGGTTTTAGGTAGTGATTCAATATTTTATATTGGTAGATTTAAAATCCAATTATTTATTTTATGTTCTTTTATGTTTTATTTAATTTTTTAATCATTTGTATATGTAGAAGCCTAGAAGGTATCGAAATGCTTTAATGGATTTTTTGCTTGTTAAAATAAGACAGCTAGGCTTCATAAACGAAGAAAGAGTGATGAAGGATGCATACGTGTACGTGTTGTTGTTGGAAATTGGATAAATGTGTAGGCTGAGATGAGAGAAGGGGTGGCTGCAGGTGCAGTCACACTCTCAGTCTCAGAGGCCATCTCTGATTGATTGATGTCATCACTAGGAATCTCCATTTGAATCTCACTATCTATTGCTCCTGCCATATTAACTTGGTCGATAAAGAACAGAAGAAAGTCGATCTGCCCTGCTCAGCAATCCACACGACATTTTTAATTGGTACACCCTTAAAAAAAAAAGCCCAAAAAACGAACAACAAAGGAAGTCTTCTAAAGTCCCGCTTTTATTGTATTCCACTTCTTTGAAATGTCAAAGAGAAAAGAAAAAGAAGCCTGCCCTCTACTGGATGAAAAGATTTTTGGCAATTTAAAAATGGTGACTTGAGAAGGAAGCTCTTGAACTCTTGGTCGAGATCGCGTTCGATAGCTTCATTTCGGGGCGCGAAGATGGTGATACTGTGGTTGCCGACAGTATCCTCTAGAGTCTGCAAGAGCATAGCCTTCTCCACAAGCTCAGCGAGTTCCGTGTAATGCGAGTCCAGAAGAGCCACCAGAACCGAATCGGAGTTTATCTGACCAGAGCTGACTGAAGAAGAGACCGACGACCTGGTATTTGGCATTTCCGAGTTCCGGCAATGCAAGCGGGAAACCAAAAAGAAGAAGAAGGAAGGTGCGGATCTTGGCGACGCCATAGATGCCACAAACCATGGCGACTTGAGAGAATGCGGCAGAATTGAAGAGGAGTACCAGACACACTTCTCAGAAAAGTTTACGAAACCAGAGGAGTACCAATATTTTGAAGTTTGAACGTAATGAAAACTTTATTACTACTACTTCCAAATTAATAAAGATTACAAGATATAACTCTTACAATAGAATTTAATGATGATTAGTACTGAAATACAAGAGAGTGTAGAAACTCGAGTCTCAAAACAATGGATAAAAGAAGCAAAAGGATAGACAAAGAGCAAGAGATTTGTCAGATGTACTGCGGTGGACTCTAGGAGCAAACACTACACTAACTTGGGTGATGAAGGGTCTTTAATTTATCACAGGCGAGTTACGTACACTGCTGCTATAAATGCATTGGGAGAAGCCTTGAGAAAGTGTGAGAACAAGAATAACTCAACTAAGAGTGTCATGGAACCGATCTTGACAATTCTTGGATCTAATCATGTTAACACGAGTAAATCTTCTTGAACTTTGAAAGGGAAGGACAATAAATCATTTCGTAGTTGTTCAAAGTTTATACATATAAACCACCTCGTGTCCTTCTCCGTTAAAGAAATTCTTGGTACACCCAGAGTACCAAGTGATGTATACTCTGACCAATCAAACTATTCCGACTTGATAAATTAACCCTTACCTGGCAGCCTACATGTAATTCTTTTGATGAATTATTTTAAATTTTCACTTCACCCAAATTAAATCTCTCAAACTCTTTCCTCCCTCTTTTGTTCTTTGTGATTCAAGCCCTTCTCCTTTGTATGCACCGTAAGTGCACGGGTCATACCAAGTAACAAAGTGGTAAGTAGAATATCGTTCTCATAAGGATTTGGTTCCAAAACCCGGATTGTCACACTTTCACCTAATTTGAGTGACACAAATATCAAGTGTGAAGGGAAACTAATTTTTAAATTAGAAAACAAGTAAAAACAAGTGATTCATGGACTACAAGGATCAAATGGGGCCTAAAATTATTTATCCCCTTGTATTTTTTAACAATGAATTATTATCCTCCTATAGATATTTTTAATGAAAATATGTGCTGGTTTAGGATTCAAAAGGGACTTGTAAAGTTCTTTCAAGTCAAGGACAAGTGTTTAATTCTATTAATTGCTTAATTTCTTGTTACAATTAATAAAACCCAATTTTCAAGCTCCAATCCTAATGTGACTATGCAAGGTTGATAAGTATAACTCTATCTTGCCAACAAAAACATCCATTCATCATGCAACTTTCAAATTCTTACACAATTTTACTTAAGTTCTATACTCAACCTAACCCTCTCAAGCATCAATCGAGTGGACAAAACATCTAAATGGTGATCAAGTACTTAGAAACATTAGTCAAAGAATAGAATAAACACATATATATCATTAATCACTTAATCAAGAGTTAATCCATACAAGGGTTCAAAATAATCTTTAGAACAAACAAAGTATTTAGCCTCTTATATTCAACAAATCCATGAGAATATACATTATACATCAACAAAAACATGGAACAAGAGTAAAGAAAGCAAGATGGAGAGGAAAAACCAAGGAAATAAGCCCCAAATCTCTTCAAAGCTCCAAAGCCTAGCTCAATCTTTTCTAAGAAGCAAGCGCTAGCACAACAAATACTCCCAATGCTCCCCAAAAGTTCAGAATGGCAGTCAATTAGGACGAGTTTTGGCCTTAAAATCATGAAAACCTCTCAATTTTTCCCGCTTTAACAATGCCGTGCATTTTTGCTATCAGCGCCTTGGTTGTGGCCAAACTATTTTGAGCCACAGCCCAGTTTCCTCTCACTACTACAAAAAGTAGATTTAACGACTCCCATATAACGACCAATTAAATGAAAACAGACATAGAAAACGAGGCGGTGGCATTTTTAAAATTTTGGCCGGAATATTCAACGACCGTTTCACATAAAATGGACGTTTAAACGTAGGCGGTAAAACTGTTGTAATTTTTCTGCTTACTTTTAAGGTCTGTTTTTTAAGAACGAACATTAAATGTTTTGATACAACAATTATTTTAATAAAAACAGTCGTTGTATCTTAGATACCATTTATTTTTATTTTGTGACACCATTTAATTTTATTTTGCAAAAAATTAGTGCTACTTACCGTTAGAATAAAATCTTCAAGATTATATGACCATTGCGATTTTATCTCATATTTATAGCTATGACCCTTTTTTTCATTTAATTAGTTCCTAATAATTAAATTTAATAAATTAAACAATATATCTCTTATATATATATGTGTGTGTGTGATTTTATCCCATATTTATAGCTATTTTCTAGTATGTAGCCTAGAATTTCGATAGTTATGAGAAGAAATCTAATTGTATTTTCATTTAGTTAGTTCCTAATTAAATTTAATAGATTAAACAATATATCTCTTTTATATTTATCTATAAAAAATATATCTATATCATTTAGTTCAAGCCTCCCTCATGCCATTTTATTTTATTTTTAATTTTGAGTTATAACGACTTGGTTTTGAAAAATCAGTTGTTGAAATTTGAATTTTTTAGATATTTCAATTTATTTTATTTTTATTTTGAGTTTCAACGACTGGTTTTTCAAAAACAGTCGTTGAAACTTGAATTTTTTAGATATTTCAACTTCAATCTCGTGCCTTCGACATTTTGTTGTTCCCTCTCTTCCATAAAAATATGAAGTTTTCTCTTCAAAAACCCAACAATGCAGAACATCTTCTTCAAATCCATCCTAAACGCAACCTTTCATAAAGATCTCGAACGTCTTACTTTTGCACATCCTGTTCAATATGCTAAATTTTCTTCTTCATTTCTGTGGAAGTCTCCTTCTCCTAGTTTTGTTGTGACGTGCAAAAGTAGCCTACAAGATTTAGATCTGCTCCGCATATCGGATTTGGAAAACCCTTTTTGGCTTCATTTCTCCGGATCTCGATTTGCGCCGAAGTCATCAATCCATGGCTTATTCTTTTTTATTTTAATTGTTTCTCCTTCTCCGGTGATTATACTTCGCATTTATTCTTGATTGTTCAATATTCTCGGTTTTGTCGATTTTTGCTAGCTCTTTGATTTGGATCTGGATTTTTGATTTTTTTTCGGCTAGTTCTTTTCAATATTATGGTTCTTTTGGCTTTAATCAAAATTTTGATTTTGATTTTTCTTCGGTTTTGCTCTTGATGCTATATGTTATCTTTTCGATTGGTTTTTTTTCCCACAATTGCGGTTGTCGGCCGGCTTAGACACGAGTCTAGCTCTAGGACTTGGTAGATCAATTACTAAAGTTGGGGTATCTGTGCCCTGGTTGATGAAAGGAACCTTTTCAATTTTCTTCCTCTTTCTATTCTGTTGTGTGGTGGCGGAGCATGACAAAGCTTCATGTTGTTTTATGGAATTGTTGGTGTTGTCTTCTTGTTGTTGTTGTTGTTATTATCTTTGGATTTTCAATTTTCCCGCTGCGATGTTTTTTGACTTTTCAATTTTCCCGCTGCAATGCTTTTTTGCCGCCGCTATTTTTTTTTTTTTTTTGGGGGGGGGGAGACATACAACGACTGTTGTTTAAATAATAGTCGTTGAAATTTAACGATTGTTTCTTAGAAACAGTCGTTGTATGTCATAAACTTTTAACGACTCTTTTTTTACGACTCTTAAAAACAGTCGTCTAGTGGTCTTAAAAAACGGATGTTAAAAGCGTTTTTTTTTTAATATAGTAGTGTCTATTTTGGATTTGGCTGCAACATAGACAAAGTGAATTGCAACTCATTTTGTTTCTGAAAAATTGAGTTCTTCTACCTCAAGTGAAGTGTTCTACTCATGGTTTGGCCTCAGTTTGTTTATCCATGATGTCTTTCCCAATCAACTTTGACCCTCAAATCCTTCCAAAGCACTTCCAAGTGGCTTGAAACATCTAATTCTTCTATTAAAGCATACCTTGAAAAATAATAAACTCCATAAGCTCATATCTAAGAAGGATGGAAGCCAAAATATGCACAATTAAACAATAATGTACAACCAAAAACCCATGCATATTTCCCTATCTTTGAGTATTCATAATATGCACAAATGAACCCAGAAATGTATAAAACTCAAGAAAAACGTGCTGAAATGACATAAAATCCTAGAGGCTATCATCCTTTCAAAATTCAGATCCTCTCTTATATATGTCTCTCCTTTCTCCTTCGTTTAGCTTCGACAAACCGTCAACTTATAGCTTGCCAAATGATTTTTTTAAAAAAAAAAAAAAAAATTACTTCAACCGGTCCTTAATTATTTGAGGAGTTGATCTTAGTCTTACATATAAAACATATTTGTCAATTTTTTCCTAATTTATCTCAATTGATGTTTGCTCAACAATAACAAATGAGGATAGAGATGATGGGGAATTAAGGAATATGACCAAGGTATTTTATAAAATACATGCCATATTAACAATTCAATTAACTTCCTTAATATAATTAAATTAGGTAATGTTCTTATATAAAGGATAGAAAAGAGTACTAACTTTAGCTAGTTGAATAAGAGGTAAATTAAGGAAATTAGTTATGTTAGTTGATTGTACCATATTTTAATATGTTATTTCATGTTTAATTTGGGGATCTTATCATGTTAATTGAGCCAAAAATGCATTATTTAAGATGCATTTGGTTTAATGAATGACTACATGAAAAGAGTTTAAAAATGCGTATAATGGTCAATTTTTTTATTGATTTTCTTGAATGGTTAATTTGTGGGATGAAAAGTATTACATTGTTGTTGATTTTCTTTGCAGATCATTTTAGAGAAAATTACAAAAAACTACCCATAACTTCTAAAAACTACAAATTAATGTTGATAAGGACCAGAAAAACTTACATAAAATGGCCAAAAACTTTTGAAATTTTCAGAAAAACCCCAAAATTGGAAAACAACATATTCCCCCAAATCATCGTCTTTGGGAGGAGGCAACAGCGATTCTGAAAAAAAGAAAAAGGAAACAAAGAGACGGAGGGAGATCGGGGAAGGAGAGGAGAGAACGTCGATCCTTCACCACAGCACCGTTCGGCCCAGTGGCGGAACCAGAAATTTTTTTTAGCCCGGGCCAAAAAATAAACATATTGAACTACTTCCTTTAGTTCTTATTATAAAGCACCAACTAATAAGTATATTTGATCATTTTTATAAGACACTTGCTTGTTTCCAAATAACATTAAAAATACAAAAGTTATTGTCTTTAATTATTTACTTTATAAAATATATAAGTGTATTATTAAATTATTATTGTCTTTAATTATTATTGAGAAAGTATAAATAGGGGTATTATAGGAAAAAATTGACAAAAGTTAAAACTTGCTCTTATAATTAGGACCAAAACCAACTCCAAAATGTGTTCCTATAATTAGGACCGGAGGGAGTACATGGAAAAAAATATTTAATGCTATTTGGAAACAAGCAAGTGTCTTATAAAAATGATCAAATATACTTGTTAGTTGGTGCCTTATAATAAGAACTAAAGGAAGTAGTTCAATATGTTTATTTTTTATAATGTTTCCAAATAGCATTAAAACTCTAATATCCATTATTAAAAAGGTAGTGAGTGAGCTCTTTTTTTGGAGCAAAAAAGAAAGTAATATAATTAATATGATATTAGAGTTTAGTGTAATTAATAGGGATAATATTGAAAATTATTTAAATTTTAGGACAAATTTAATGACTTTACTGTTTTTATTGATTTGTGAGAATTGTTAGTTGGTTCCTTAAATAAAGATCAGAGGGAGTATTTACGAAATAGTATCAAATAACCTTAAAAATACAAATAAATAATAACCGATAATTATAAATAAAAACAATATATAAGATGATATCAACCTTGTTGGTATCTCAAACAAGAATTTTACTTTCCTTTCAGTCCAATGAATAATGAAACAAACATTATCCTTATAGAGAAGATTAAAAATTAGTTGGGGCCAAATTTGTGGCCAAATAAAATATTATATAATAAATACATATATATTCTAACAAATTTTATAAGATCAGTAGGCCCCACTGGCCATCACAAGCTTCCGCCACCCTTTGGTTCGCCACTCTCACCACCACTATTGACGGCTTCTTCCTCAGTCCATTGTTCTTTTCTCTATCCATTGCTCTCAACACCACAATCACCATTGTCGACTTCCCCCTCTCCTCCATTAATACTTCACCGTCAGCCTATCTTAGACCACCACCGGAGCTGCACATCCACACCACCATCTCCAACTTCATCCTTGATAGGGCAAAACTTTATAGTCTATAGCTCCACAAGTATACGGGCCGTATCAAGTAATAATAAAGAGTAAGTAAGATATCGTTCCCACGAGGACTTTAGTACCAAGACTTCAGTTAAGCATTAATTTTACACTTTCCTTTAAGTTGAGCAAACCAAATTGAATTTAATTAAGAGGAAAGAAATTAAAACTAACATAAAAATAAGAAAACTACCACAATAATCAAATGAGTAACCCAGAGTCACTAATCCCTTATTAGCTTCATAAACCTTGTTTTCACTAATTCAAAGAATAAGGAGAGATAGGAAAGAAAACTTCTCTCTCGCCTCCACAGTCCTCTCGTCCTTCTGTGGAGATGATGAAGAGAACCGAAACGCTCAGCTGCTACTCCTCTGCTTCTTCGTTCCTTCCTCTTGCCTCTTTTTTGCTTCATATATATAAACTAAATATAACTTAGGTCGTGGGTCACTGATTCTCCTTTTCTTATTAAAAAGATATCTTATATCTTGTAATCTCCTCCACCAGATCACACAATTGATTTTGTTTGTATTTTTCTTGCGTGGGACCACCGAGTTTGGCTGATTGCATATACTCTTAATTGCTTTTTCTACTTCTTTCCAAATCGGCTAATATTTCCGCAAAATATAATAGGAAATAAGTAGATTTTATATCAAAATATATTTTTATCCTATAATGATAGTAAAGTATATAAAAGATGATTAAATAGGTATATAATATTAATAAATCCAACTAATTATCATAAAATATACACCTATTTAATCATAAAATATATACTTATCTATCCTCCCTCTTCTTTCTCTTTGCCAGAGTCGATTGCTTCCTTCTCGCCCAGCTTCATCACCATGACCTCTTCTGCCATGGCCGTAGATTAAAGCTAGTTAGAGCAGAATTTGAAATCATGTGTGGCTGAGCTCGTTTTGCTTCTTAGGGATGGACAATAGCTTGATTTTTAGAGTCAAATAGGGAGTTTATTATGTTCAATATATTTTCTAATTGTATTTGTATGTTCTAGTTCTATAAGAACCTCGTTTTATATTGTTGAGACTTAGTTTACTCATTCTGATAACTCTGTGAATTGATTGGATTGGATTTCTATAGCTTTTGGATTTATATACATGTATTTCTATATTGTTTCAATGATATTGCGCTTTCTACATCTTATTATTAGATGGTATAATTAAATTGGATGAATTAAGCGTCATGTTATCGCATTCATATTAAGAGGAAGCAAGTTGAATTAATCTGATTCTAATCACACACTAACTGTACTTAAATAGTTATTTAAGAGGTGGTTGCTAGCTATGTTGGTAAGAGTAATATCACTAATTAAGGACACTAGACTTAAGTGTTTGCTTAGGGTTTTTTTTATCAAGACTTGGTAAAAAGTTACTCTGATATCTAATTGAACTATGATAGTCACTGATCCATTTTCAATAGGTTCATTATACATTTCATACTCATCTTCACGCTCTATCCCATTTTTATGAGGGAAATCCCAAAAATATAGTCGATTAGGTTTTTTGATTCAATTTTGCACTTATCTATTTTTAAGAAAACCCAAAACCAATTTTCTCTTGTGTTCATTGCATTAACATGACATTTAAATTACTTAGGAATTAATAAAAGATTCTTCAAGAAGAGAGAACGATCCTAAATTTGCCTATACATAATCCTTGATTAATTTTTTTATTGTGAAGGCTAACAAAAAAAAGTCCCAATCATTAATTATTTATAACTAATATAGGTAGTTTTCTTAAAACACCGTATTTTATTATGACTACCTTTAGATAGAAACCCCTTAATATGTGCAGTCAATAGGGATGTTCAAGGAAAAAAATTATAAAGCTGCTATATTTATCGTCTAGAGATATGTCAAGGAAATTGCTTCACTAGTTGTGAGTACATTGCCCAGTCATAACAAAGTCAGAGGACATAATAATTGAACTTCAACATCATACAAAGCTGTAAATTCACTTCTTCAGTACTACTTGGAGCATAGAAAATATGGTTTGAACAATCGTGAGAACGATGAGGACAGTTGCAGCAACAGAAGCAACAACTTGCCAAGGTGTACGACAATAATCACGTCTTAGAGTTGCCTTTCTCTTGCGCCAAGGATTTTGGCAATAGCCGTTCAACCTTTGGCAGATATCATGGTACTCAGGATTGAAACCCCTTTGATTGACATTTCTCCAAAGACGGTTAAATAATAAAGCAACAGCTTCGTTATCACCTAAATAGTTGCTGACTATTTCCTTTCCAACGAGGAGATCCACGTCTTTATATGTGTCTATTAGACAATCCAATACAAGAGCATAGTCAGTAATGTAAGAATCAAAAGGATAATGACACTGTTCTAATGCTATCATATTACGAAACAACAGTTCAATGTGATCATCCACCACAATTTTAGGAATTTCAAGAATATGCCCTGACAGTTTCAAGTCTAATAAGCACTTGCCCATAGTAGCCTTCAACTTTATGCCTGCTTCTTGCAATGCATATGCATTGTATAAAAGAAAATGGCTTCCACTATCTGAGTATGAACACCGTTGACACCTTCTTTCTTGCAAGTAAAATAATCTAAGAAGATCGGTAAAATGCTTTATCTTCACATCAGGATTAGGCTTTAATTTTTTATGGTTGTAGTAACCAAAATACTCATACGTGAGTTTCAGAAATGAATCGTACTGGGGAAAAGCTTTATTGAACAGCTTTTCAATAACAGAGAATGGAAGTTGATTCTCTAGTAAAAGCAAATCATGAATTATAGCAACCTCTAACCATGGCTGTGATAATTTAGCGTCTTTGCTTTTCTCAGTCTTTGACATGCAGAAGAGTTCAATGATGAAGATCGCATCCATTAATGTCATTTTCACAAGTTCTTGTTTAGTAAGGTTAATGGTCCCTGAATAAGAAACACGGACTTCTGGCTCTAAATGTTTCACTAAACGAACCAAATTATCCAAGCTTGACTCAGCCCTGTGAGTAAATCTTTTGAACATTATTTGTTTATGCCTTTCCATCTCTTGTAGCCTCTCATTACCATAATGAAAAGGGCCAATTGAAACAAGTTTTGGTGTGTAAGCCTCTTCATTTTGTTGACGGAGTATAAGGGGCACCCTGTAGATACAACCCTCTGGTAACAAAGCACCATCTCCGCAATCTTGAATCATTTCTTTCATGTCTATTGTCATCTCATCATCTTCCACCTATCAAGTATGATTTAGAATAATGCAACCAGGAATTACAAAAGCAATATAAATATGTGTGTGTAAAGAGTTCCCTATTCCAAAACAAAAAAGAAAACAGAAAGAAAGAAAGAAAAACACTATTACATAAAAATGGGATTTTATGACTCTTAAAACTTGAACGTTGATGAATATAGAAAAATGTGGTATAAGTTGAGACGAAAGTTGGGGGAATACTTAATTGGCCGTTGAACAAGGGTCAAATAAAGTCAGAGACTCTATATAACATCTCAATATTGATAAAATAATAATAATAATTATAAAAACGGTGTCAAAGAGCCTATACGATCTAAATGTGGCCTTGATAATAACTGATTTCTATTATCATAAATTGTGATTGTGTGTGTGTGTGTGTGTGTGTAGAGCCAAAATCAGATAGCCAAAGAAAAGGGTTTGGAAAAAAAAAAAAAAAAAAAAAAAGAGAGAGGCTACAACAGGGTCATAAACACAAATCTAACGCAAATTAAAGGGAATGTAACGAAGGTAAGAAAAGCCATCACGAATGAAATGCACAGGTAAGAAAAGCCATGACGAATGAAATGCACAGGATGCATATATACTTGCAATCTGGCAAGTGTATGTATATCCTGGAAAGAGAAACAAAGTAAGACTAAAAAAAGTGTAATAAATTGACGAATGAAACAGAAGCAAGCTTAAAAATTGTAAGCAGAACGGAGGATGCATACGTACGTGTTGTTGTTGTTGAAATTGATCGGAGGATAAATGATCTGAAGGCTGAGATGAGAGAAGTGGTTGCTGAAGCTCAACCATTTGTTGTTGAGCAGCCTCAATCTCATTATTAGACATCTCCCTGTGAATGAATCTCACTATCTATTGCTTCTTTTTCAAACAACAGAAGAAAGTCGATCGGCTCTGCTCTGCTCAGCAACCCAAGACGGTAGACGTCTCAATAAATAGAAAGTGGATAGATGTGATTTTACTTACCAAATTGAAACCCCAAGCTTGCCCATCTCAAAATGGCGGACTGTTTGATTCCTCTGATTCGCTCCTCTTTCTCTCTGCCGAAATGATAAATGACGCGTGGAGGGGGTTTGAAATTTAAAAACCTCATTGCGTTGTCTCATGTCTGGTCAAAAGGGTCTTGGGCCCTTTGGCCCATTTTCTTTTATATTTGTTTTTTCTTATTTCCCCCTTAATCTCTCTCCCCCTTTTTTTTTTTTAAAACTAATTCATTGCTTCTTCATATATATATATATATATATATATATATATATATATATATATATATTATTGGAGAATAACAAATAAATATCAAAACCCCTAAAAATATGTTAAAATTTGTAAAGAACATAAAGGTTATAGGAATCAAATTGGGATTTTGAAATATTTATGAATTTACCATTATGTCATTTCTTCATCTTTCTCTCCCCTTTGCCTCTCTTCCTCTTCCTCTTCCTCAAAACCTAGATACTATTCAACTCAGGAGGGGGTAGGTTCGACGGTGGTGCAACAGACCATGAAAAAGGTTGTACGCAATGGATCTGGAAGGAAAGTACGAACACAAACGACACAATTGAGGTTGAAGACAGATCTGGTTTTTGAACTAGTTCTTTGAAGAGGGAGGTTGAAGATGATGGGATAATGATTGGGTTGAAGACGGAGGTTTCACAATCATTGTAGTGGGAAGAAAAGAAGAGGTTGTGGTCTTTGTAGGCGGTGGTGCGGCGGGAAGAGGAGGAGAGAGAGAGAGAGAAAGAGGAAGAAAGGACATAATAGTAAATTCATTAACATTTCAAAATCCCAATTTGATCCATGTCGTGTTTATGTCCTTTACAAATTTTAATTGATTTTTGGAGGTTTTGAAATTTCATTTGATACTTATTCATCATTCTGCCCTTTTTTGTTTTGTTTTTTTGTTGACAACATTTCTTTTAATAGGCCTTGAGCCTTTTTGTTTAAATATCATTTATCACATTTGCTTTTAACCTTATAATGGTGGTAATAATAATAATAATTCATTTCACTCATTTTCTCTCTTTCTTTCTTATAAATCACATTTTAGATATATTATTTTTATTTAAACAATTAAATAGTAAAATTTCGTTTACCTTGAAATTATTCCTTCTTAACATTATTTAAACTATCGGAATAAAGATTAGGATGTTATAATCTAAACTTTGAATAGTTGCACATAGCTCCCTAAACTTTAATTAGTACCAGATAATCCCTTTGACGTTTCAAAATTTAAATTGAACTCCCTTAAAATATTGATTTATAATATTAAATTACATGCAGTTAATTTTATCATTTTAATAAATTTATTAAGATTTTTACTATCATTTATCAATTAAAATAGTTCTTTGCATTACAAAAGCTAGAAGAATAAGAATAATATTTAAGACTCCAAAATTTTGTAGCCTTTTATTTATTTATTTAAAGTCTTAAATGTTATTCTTTGAAATGACTAATGAGTTACATCTTGAGGAAAAAAATCCCCAAAAAGAAAATGCAAAGGCAAATGCCGGGAACGTTCTTCCATGCATGGTCCCACTTGGTATATCTGTAGTCCACTTCTTTTGAAATGTGAAAAGAAAGACATCAAAGGAACCATCATATGGGTTAAGAAGCAATTTAGCCAACGAACTTTTATAGGGTCTAGTATAAATATTTTTTAAGAGTACTAAAAATACCAACAAATTTTTAAAAATATGCAATCAACACAAAAAACTTTTAAAAATGTGCAGTTAGCACAACGCCGTTAGAAAAAAAATAACGTCTGTTATCTAAGGTGTAGATTGGCCAACAAACTTTTACTTTAAGAGCGCCCAGCATAAAAAAGTTTAACTCTAGGAGTGCCCAGCACAAAAAAGTCCATATACAATCCACCCAAAATCCGACTGTTGTAAATCCTTACCGAACTCCCAACCATGTGCATTGGGGTTAAGAAAAAGTGAATGCAACAAAAAAATCACAAACTATATTAATTATTATTATCAGTCATCTTATACAATTATTAACTATAATATTATATTATTTACTCTTTAAATTAAATTTTTGTTGTTGTAATTCTATTCAATCTTTTAAAAATATCACATAATTACGTGCGTTCAATATGTATAAAAATTGATATACGGTTGATGAGATTTTTTAGTTATTGATATAAGTGAGTATAATATGAGTAATTTTTTAGTTTAATTTATATCAATTTAGAATAGTTAATGTAATACTCCTAGAATACCTACTTAACCGACAGTAAGATTTGAATTCATAGTATGTTAATCTTATCAGCCGTATGTCAATTTTCATAGGCAAAAATATTATATTTATACACATAAATATAAATGAATTCGATCCCTTTATCAAAGGAGACAAGAGAGAATGACAGACCCAAATAAATAAAGGTGGCCTATAAATTATGTGATATTTTTAAAAGATTGAAAAGAATTACAACAGCAAAAATTTAATTTAAAGAGTAAATAATACAATATTATAGTCAATAATTGCATAAGACAAATGATAATAATAACTAATATAAGATAATTAATATAATTTGTGATTTTTTTTTATTGTATTCACTCTTTCTAACCCCAATGCACATGGTTGTGGGTTCAGACAAGGATTTATAACAATCGGATTTTGGGTGGATTGCACATTTGGACTTTATCTTTTTCTAACGGCGTTGTGTTGACTGCAAATTTTTAAAATTTTTGTGTGCTAACTGCACATTTTTAAAAATTTGTTGGTATTTTTGACACCCTTAAAAAAATATTTGTGTTGAGTGCTCCTGAGGTAAAAGTTCGTTGGTCAAATTGCTCCTTAACCCTTATAGTATTTGGTCCCACTTGGTATATCTGTAGTCCACTTCTTCTTCTTTTTTTTGAATGAAAGGATTCCATTAAAAAAGGAGCAAAAGATGTACAAATGAAGACAAGAAAGAATTACAAAAGAGAGTTAAACTTAACAAAACATTGTTGTTGAGTATGAACAACTAATGCCTTGATCTGAGCAAGAATGCCATCAATAGAAAAAACTCCATCAGCAAAAACAGTTTTGTTTCTGATTTCCCATAGCTTCCAGCAAGTGATACAAACTCCTATCTTCCAAGAAGTGTCCAGAGAAGAGGATCGAATAATCAAGGTCAGCCAGCTTTGAATGCTCATACTGAAAAAGTCCTAGATCATATCCGAAGGCAGAATTTTCCTCCAAACAGTGGAGGCAGTGGAGCAATCCTTAAAAACGTGATCAAGGTTTTCAGTGTTGAGATGACAAATAGAACAGGATTGATCCCGAGTCATGCTTCTTCTAAAACGTTCCGCATTAGTCAACAATTTGCCTTTGAGGAGAAGCCACGTGAAAGTTTTAACCCTTTGAGCTATGTGTAATTTCCACATCTGAGTCCAAATGGAGTTGTGCTCCTTCCATTCAAAGATTCAATGGCCCGATAGGCAGATTTGGTGGAGAACTGACCATGACTGCCTTTGAAATGTGAAAAGAAGACATCAAAGGAACCAGTCATCTACTTTATAATATTTGGTCCCACTTGGTATATCTGTAGTCCACTTCTTTTGAAATGTGAAAAGAAGTTGGAGCAAAAAAAAAAAAAAAAAGAGAAATGTGAAAAGAAGACATCAAAGGAACTTGTCATCTACTTTATAGGGCCTGTTTGTAAACCATCTAAGTCCATCAGATGGGATAATAAGTCCATAAAAAAAATTAAGTGTTTGGATCAGCTATTTATTTGATGGATTTCATGCTTTGATGGGGGGTTTTTTTTTTTAAGCTACATCATGGAGCTTATTATCCCATCAACTTCTTCTCCATCAATTTCACATGTGGGCCCCATTTATTAAATGACCATCCCACCCCTCCCCAAACTTATGGTATATATGTTTTAACAATCTTTTCTAGGCTTTGTTTTTGTTTCTTTTCCTCCTTTTTATATTACATGCATTATATCATTATTTGCTAATTACGATCGCTTTTGCCATTGTTCCCATGTAATTAACTTGCTGCCCAACCAACTCATATGCCCTATACGTTATCCTTCTTGTCATATAATACTAATCTGGTTTTTAATATCGTGTAAAATGAGATTTTATATTAAAACTTGAAGTGGCTCTGTTATATACTTAATCCACAACAATGAATTACGTAGGAATTCATTGATTAAAAAACAAAGTATTTTGTCTGTTTCAAAATAATTTTCTCTCGCAAGTTTTTATTAATTTTTGTGTGCATATGAATTTGAATTTTAATTCAGATATTTTAGTCCCACCTTACTTGCATTTTACATCAACAAGTTATAGCCCCACCTTAATTTTTGCGTGATCAAATCAGAAATGAACTTGTAGGGACTAGGTTTATTTAAGTACTTCATTGTGTTGTACTTTTTTTAATAGTAATTTTACTATTTTATTTAGCAAATTTATATTTATTTTAAATTTTTTATCCCAAATTATCACATTTTATACAACACATATGTGTGTGTGTGAATTTGATTCATACCCTTTTCAGTAATTTTCTATCTCATCTATCTTTTTAAAAGCTATAACAAACAAGTTCTCATCACAAACAAAAGTCACTTCTGCTACTGTTATCCCAAACACAAATCACATAAAAAAAAAGTCAATTAAGAACAAAAGTCACTTCTTCTACCGCTATCCCAAACGGGCCCATAGTATTTGGTCCCACTTGGTATAGGTGTAGTCCACTTCTTTAGAAATGTGAAAAGAAAACATCAAAGCAACCTGTCATCTAAATGCTTTTTTTAATGGTTCTTTTGATTAGTAGATTATACATAAAATAAGTGACATTTTGATATCTTATTTTTAAAAATAAAACGGAGCTTTTTTCAGTTTTTTTATGATTTCTCAAACATTTAAGACTCTATATGAATAAGAGACTACACAAACTTGGAGTCTTAAATGTTTGAAAAATCATATAAGAATTAAAAATCCTCTATTTTTTACCCATAAGACATCAAAATGTCATTTATTTTATATATAATATAATGATCAAAAGAGGCATGAAATTTTTTTAGAAAGTGCCCCAAAATTGAGGGCAGTAGGGGGCGCATAACCAAAGAGGTAGCAGGCACCCAACCCTAAAATTGCACTACTTTTTAAAAATTGGGCGTACTTTTATACTTTTCAAAACATAATTATGTCAAACACTCTTTGAAAAAAAAAAAAATCATTGTTAAAAGGGTCAATGTGTAATTTTAGTAACAAATTTTTTGACATCAGCTTCTAACACGGTTAAATTTTAAAGGTTGTAAAACTAAACACAATTTTTCAAGAATAATACAATTTTATCAATTCCATTAAATTAACTTAAACATCCATTATAAAGTTTATGTGAGATCTTCACCGGTCTCACTCGAATCAAGTTGGATCTGGCGTGAACTGAAATCCATCATCATCATCATCATCATCATCATCAGCTCATAGACAAAAATCACAAGTAGGAATGCATTCAAATATATTTGAAAAGGATAGGGACTTGAAAAAGCAGACTCAAATGGGTCCCAAGTGAACAGAGAGTAATATTGTGCCATATATAAATATATATATAATTAAACTTCCTCTAATCTTATTACAAGCCACCAACTAAAATCATATAAGAATTAAAAATCCTCTATTTTTTACCCATAAGACATCAAAATGTCATTTATGATTAAAAGAGGCATGAACAAAATTTAGAAAGTGCCCCAAAATTGAGGGGCAATAGGGGGCGCATGAGGTAGCAGGCACCCAACCCTAAAATTGCACTACTTTTTAAAAATTGGGCATACTTTTATACTCTTCAAAACATAATTATGTCAAAGACTCTTGGAAAAAATCATTGTTAAAAGGGTTAATGTGTAATTTTAGTAACAAATTTTCTTACATCAGCTTCTAACATAGTTACATTTTAAAGGTGGTAAGAGTAAACACAATTTTTTAAAAATAATAAAATTTTATCAATTCCATTAAATTAACTTAAACATCCATTATAAAGTTTTTGTGAGATCTTTACCGGTCTCACTCGAATCAAGTTGGATCTGGCATGAACTGAAATCCATCATCATCTCATAGATAAAATCACAAGTGGGAATGCATGCAAATATATTTGGAATGGATAGGGACTTGAAAAAGCAGACTCAAATGGGTCCCAATTGAGCAGAGAGTAATATTGTGCCATATATAAATACATATAATTAAACTTCCTCTAATCTTATTACAAGCCACCAACTAAAATCTAATGTTATATTTATTAATTATACTAAACTCTAATGTCATACTAATTATTGTTCTCACCCATGACCTTTATTAATTATAAGCATACATGGAAAAAAATATTTAATACTCTTTAGAAACATGCAAGTGATTAATGAAAAAAACTAAAGGTACTTGTTAGTTGGTGCTTCGTACAAAAGATTTAGAGGCAATATATATGTACAAGATTGATTTTTCAACGTTATGGGTCCAAGTTAGAGCAAGTAATAATTCGAAGGAAGAAGATGGAAAGTGATATATCATATTGGGGTTCATCGGTTTCTTCTTCAGAAAAATCGCTTTAAGGTCCCAAGAGACTAAAAATATTAAGAAAGTCCCATAGAAAAGTTTGATGTCACAAAGGTCTCATTAATAACTCTATCAGTAGGACATTAATAATTCCATCTATAAGTTTTAATAACTCTTTAAGACATGGGGTAGTATTATATTGGGAAAATCACTATGAAATCCTACTGAAAGATTGTAATCACCAAAAAGGCCTTATAAAAAGTGATCATCTTGAATCTGTTGTCATTTTTTTATATCAGAATTTGTCATTACATACTACTTACATATTGCGGAAAATTTTTAATCATTGTATTATTTCTTCTTTGAAACCTTGTAGCTGGTGACCTTTCCTTTTATATTTATCATGTGGGGAGTAATTTGTTGAGTATAAATATAGAGATGGAACCAACATACATCAATCTTAGTGCAAAGGGGTTTGATCGCTTAAGTACAACGTCTCCAATTCAAGAGAATATAGGTATAGAAAGCACCTTTAATTAGGATAGCCATCCTCTTATACGTTTGATAATGCTAGAATCCAACTCAATTTAATAATCATATATATGAAAAAAGAAATGAATAGAGATGATGGGGGAGGAGAAAAGTCAAAGAAGGGAGGCGGAAATCAAGGAAGAACGCACAAAGACCAAAAAAGAAAGTTACTACAGGGTGCCCATATTCTCTGCACAAAAACCAAAGGAGAAAGTTCCTTCCTTCCTTCTCTTGGGTTTCGTTCGCCGCCCCCTGTTTCTTTACTCTCCACTATTACCATTTTCTATTCCACCTACCCACCCTTGCCCCCTGTTTCTTTACTCTCCAGTATTACCATTTTCTATTCCACCTACCCACCCTATTCTCCCACTTTGCCCTACTCTTTCTTCCTTAAATTACTTGAAAGCAGCACGCACGGTGGCAGAAACGGTGGAGGGATCATGAATGGTAATGGTGGGAACAAAGGTGGTGGAGGTGCTCCACCAGGCAACGTGCACATTGGCGGAGGAGGAGGAGGCATGAACGGCGGAGGAGGAGGAGGCGTGAACGGCGGAGTAAGAATACCCAGCACCGGCAGTGGCAAAGGCCGCCCTGCAGGATCCAAATAAGATCCGAACGCCAAATTCTGCGAGTAAACCTCAAGCTGCAGCGTCATGTGAGAAGTTGTAGTAAAAATCCAGTGTTTCCTGACTGTTGGCGGTGGCGGTGGCGGTGGCGGGAGACGGTGGTTCAGTTATTGTTTGTCTATAGTACTTTTTATATGCATTTTTAATAAAGGTGATGAGAGTAGAAATTGTTTCAACTTTTTAAAAAATGTAATGCTTGTAAGTTGTAACTGTGTTTTTATTGATGAATGTCAATTATCTTGATTTATATTTGAGGTATTACTATAATGATTTAGGTCGTCAGTCCCGTCACTGATAAAAAAATTTCATGGAAGACTTTTGGGCTTTTTGACCAAAATAATGTTTTTTTTATAAAAAAATTTACCGAGTTAAAGTAGATTGGAAAACATTTTACCAAAATAATGCAAAGAAATCACTTAACCAATGGCGTAAAAGTGTTCCACGCCACTGACGCATACTGACAAAATTTTTGTCAGTGACTTGGGACTCACCCACGCCACCTAATGGCGTGGATGTTATCCATGCCACCATGCCACCTAGTGGCGTGGATAACATCCGCATGGATGATTATTGAATCCATAGTTTAAAAAAAAATAAAAATAAAAATAATATTAATATTAATTATAAAAAATTAATATTAATATAATAATAAATGATAAAAAAAAAGTGGAATAATTTAAAAAACTCTACTTTATTTAATTTGAAGTCAAAAAGAAAAAAGCGTGGGCTGAAATAACTTCATTAAAACGCTTTTAAAAGATTACGCGGTACATTTGGTTATAACAACAGATCACAATCTGAGGATCTATATATTTGTTATACACCTACAATTTGGTTATAACAACAGTATTGATTTTAGGATCTGTATAAAAAAGTGTACCGCGTAAAAGTGTTTCTGGGATTTAGAAACTCTTTTACGCGGTACACTTTTTTATAATAAGTTATACAAATCCTAAAACACTTTTACGCGATACACTTTTTTATACAGATCTCAAAATCAATACATTTGTTATAACCAAATTGTAGGTGTATATCAAATATATAGATCCCCCGTATTGTGATCTGTTGTTATAACCAAATTGTACCGCGTAATCTTTTAAAAGGCGTTAATAATGAGTTATTTCAACTCCATGCTTTCTTTCATTTGACTTCAAATTAAATGAAGTAGAGCTTTTAAATTATTCCACATTTTTTATAATTTATTATTATATTAATATTAATTTTTTATATTTAATATTAATATTATATATATATTTTTTAAAAAACTATGGAATCAGACCCACTTAAAGTGAGTCTGATTCAATAATCATCCACGCCACAATGGCGTGGATAGGTGGCATGGTGACGTGGATAACATCCACGCCATTAGGTGGCGTGGGTGAGTCCCACGTCACTGACATAAATTTTGTCAGTATGCGTCAGTGGCATGGAACACTTTTGCGCCATTAGTTCCGTGACTCTTTGCATTATTTTGGTAAAATGTTTCCAATCTGCTTTAATCTGGTAAATATATTTTTTTCAAACATTATTTTGGTCAAAAAGCCAAGACTTTTGTCCATTTTTTTCTTAAAACATCACAGTGAAATATATATATATATATATATATATATAATATAGGGGGTTTAAACTTATCATGAGGAGAAGAAGATTTCTACATACACATGAAATGGTAGGACCCACATATATATATATATATATGATGTTAATTATATATATATGTGAGTCCTACCATTTCATGTGTGTGTAACAAGAGAAAACTCTTCTCTTACAAAATGAGAAGTGTTTTTCCCATATATATATATAAACCATCCTATTTGAATTTACCAGCAAAACTATTGGCATCTGTTACAAACTAGTGCAAATTTACTAATCAAACAATTTATAATTCCGATTTACCATTGTAACAACATAAATCTACAAGTGGAATTATGATAATTTATCGGGTCGTTAAAAATAAATAGTTTCTAAATTTTATCCTTGTGATTAATTTTCCCTAAAACCTTCCATGTCTGAAATGAGGCATCTTCTGCATGATTTTTCCATGGTTTTCACTTCAACTAAAATACTGACGGCTAGAATGTTTCAAATTTATTTATTTTTTAATATTTTTTTTTTTAAATTTTTACTATATTTTTAAACTATTCAGATCAATTTTAGTAGTTTGAGTTTAATTATTATTTTTATATAATTTGACATTTTAATTATAATTTCGTAAAAAATATTAATTATGACCTGTTCAGATGTTGATTTACTGGTTAGATACGATAAGGTAGATCTAGAGAAGGAGAAAATAATGGACGGGAAAGAAGAGAGAATCCTTTCCCCTTTATGTGAGACATTTCTTACCCCTTCACCATCACTGACTTCTATCTAACGCAATAAATAATTTATTAATTACGATTTAATGGAAACAAGTTATTCAAAGATTTTTTTTTTTTCTAAAGATACTTGTATTAATACTCCAGCAAAAATCATAGCAACTACAATAGTAGAATTACAAAAAAGAAATACATCCCGGAAGAAAAGGCATAGTGAAACGAATGAGCAAAAGCAAGGTCTTTAAAAAGATTACAGAAAAACAACTGGTCACCATCCATGCAAAGAATGGAGAGGAGAAGAATCCTCAGCCAAAATCACCATTCTCTTGTGCATCTATGATTAGAAGTGATGGTAAAGAAGGTGTTGATACTGAAACCCACATGATATGGCATATCGCTTTATAAGCATCAGCTACACGGTCAGGGGTGGACTCAAAAAATTATAGAAGGGGCACAATTGATAGGGAATTCAGGCTGCCCGAATTTTTTTAAAGAAAGTTTTAAATGTATTTAAAAATAAAAAAATATAAATAAGAAAAAAATATCAAAAAAATATTTATAAAATCAAGTGAATACTAATGATGTAATAAGAGAGAAAATTATTTTACAAACCTGTCATTTAGAAAAGCAAGGCTAAGTACTGTTAGAAATGAAGCTACATAAATTACAATGAAGGGTGAGCACTCAATAAGTTCAAATACATATATTTTAATAAAAAAGTATAAAAAAAATTATAATGTCATCCTTCTAGGCCTTATTTTTTGGAATTCCATCATAATTGTCTTATTATCAATGCTATCAAATACATCTTTTTTCAATATAAGACACTAAACAATCATTCAACCATTCATCCCCCATCTTATTACAAAGTACAGTCTTGATGTATTAAGAGTGGGCAATCATTATGTATTAATTCTTATTATTATTATTATTATTTTTTTTTTTAAAAAAAAAAAAAAAAAAAAAAAAAAAAAAAAAAAAAAAAAAACCTCAATTCTCTAATTTAAGGGGTGGCACTTGCCCCCCTTCTCTAGTATGTAGGTCTTCCTTTGTGCACGGTTACCCTCGTCTTGAGGTAAAGGACATAGAAAATCCAACCTTAGAATACATGAGGTAAATGATATACTACACAATACTTCTGCTCCTCCAATCAAACAAGTCTGGGGACTTGGCATCAACTTGAGCAAGGAAAGGTGGTCGGTTTCCAAAACTACTTTATCGTGCCCTAAATCCATCGCTAAGAGGAGTACCCTTTTCAAAGCCAATGCATCAGTCATAAATGTTGAAATAGATTTTACCTTATCCACATAACCCCATTTGAAGTTGTTAAAGTTATCTCGGTATATCACTCCAATAAGAGCACCTTCCTTATTAGATGAGAAGGCCCATCATAGTTAATTTTCAGATTGTCTAGAGGGGAGGGGTCCATTTACAACTAGAAGCATTATTAACAAAGAGTACATCTGAACCCAAAAGAATAGTATCAGTGTATCACAGGTAACCCAATATTCTAAGTTGCTTTTCATAGCCATTACAATAACATCAACAGGATTTGGATAATTGTGATTAAACACCATATCATTTTGTTGCTTCCAGATAAACCACAAGATCCAACAAAATTAGAGAAAATATCGTGTTTACTTAATGAGGTCATACCTTTTATCTGCATCCACCAAGCATTGAAATTAGATAAGCAAGATGCATCAATTCTAGCACTTAGCATACAACCAAACCAGATACACCTGGTCCAGACACAATGGAAAAACAAGTGTTTAATAATCTCATAAGCTTCTACACAAATAGGATAGAGGCTTACCCGAGACCTTTTTCCTTCGAGAGAGGGCTACATTAATGGAAATAACAATATTGAGTAGGTGTCAAATAAACTACTAAACTCGTAGAATAGTTTTAATTTGAGAAAATTAAAATAAAGAACCTAAGAAAGATCATAAAAATGATAATTATTTTGAAAAACTAGAAATTAAAACATTAACATAGAAAGATCAAATTATCTTCAGCAGATTTCCTATATTTTCTCTAATTAAATCAGAAGTTGGAGTGATTGATGAATAATGATCCACTATATATGACGCTTTTAAAACCATAGCTTCACCCAAAATGTAAATCATTTGTAAAATAATTAATATACATTTTTCAGTTTTGTCCACTAATTAACACATTTTTTAATAAGAGTAAACGTGATTTTTTTAAAATTTATATTATATGTAATGAGTTAACTGTCACTTCCTATTTTCTATAAATTAGTGTCATACGTGTCATATATTATAGAGCTAATGGAGGATCTATACATATGTATGTATTCATTCTTGTCTTAAAATAGAGCATGTCATTATATCCCAACGTTTTAGTGTCCCTCGTTTCACTCAATCCGGTTTTTATGTTTGGTTTGAGGGAAAGGGAGGGAAGGGGAGGGGAGGAGAGAGAAAAAAAAGGAGGGGAGAGGAAAACTTGTGGGTCCCACTACACTCAACTTTGAAAAAAAATTTCCCTCCTCTCCTTTTTTTCTCTCTCCCCTCCCCTTCCCTTCCCTCAAACCATGCATAGCTAAGGTACTATAAACCAGAGAAGGACAAAAGTTGTCACGGAGAGACACACATATATATAAACACACAAATACACAAAAATTCCCAATCTTGCGGTGTTATGTTTGGGGTGGAGGTGAGGTGAGGGTGGACTTAGTTTCCTACTAAGGATTTTGGTAAGTAATTTGTTTAGTAGGAAGAGTTAATTAAATCTGGATCATTCATATTTAATTTTTTAAAGTTTTATAATTTCTTAAAAAATTGTTTTGATTGGTATAAAATCTAAAATACAGACAATCTCTTAGTTATTAGGGAAAATCCTATATAAATACCAGTTGAATTTGTAAAACCCCCAGAATTCTACCAAATTTGTAAAAAGACTGAGAAGTACCAAGGACCTATGAGAGATATGCAAATTCAGGTGAAAAGTCCACACTGCCCTTAAATAACTTTATGAAGACACTGGAGAGAGTAAAGTCATTCCATTCTTATTCGAAATTCATTTCTCATTTGACCTCCCTAACGCGTTCTTCATCATCTTCATCGCGACGCCATGAATCCTTTAAGAAAAATCAGGTTTGATTTTTTGAAATTTTAATCGTTTTGGATGTGGTGGTTGTTGGGGCTGGACTCAATCCATTGTTGGAAGGTGAATGAAGGAGAGATAAAGAAAAAGACGAACAGTAAAACGAACTCAGAAGGTTGAAAAATCCAGTAATGAACAGTAACTGCGTTTGAGGAAGAAGGTGAACAGTAAATATGGACTTTTAACAAAATTCGTAATGACTTAACTTTTCAACGACTATTTTCGTATAAACCGTCGTTGAAAGTTAAGCGGAAAAAAAAAGTTACAACAATTTTTTTCTTAAAAATAGTCGTTGAAAGTACTTTTAACAACTTTTTTTTCAAAAAAATGTAGTAAAAAAGAGTACTTTTAATGACTTTTTTTCATAAAAAATAGTACTTTTAATGACTTTTTTCTTAAAAACAAATCATCAAAGACTGTTTTTTTCTTAAAAACAGTTGTTGAAAATAATTTTAACGACTGTTTTTTTTTTAAAAAAAAAAGCCGTCAAAAAGAGTACTTTTAATGACTGTTTTTTCAAAAAAAATCATCAAAAACAGTACTTTTAATGACTGTTTTCTTAAAAACTGCCATCAAAAGTTTTTCTTAAATGTTTTTGAAAAAACTGTTGTTAAATGTACTTTCAACGACTGTTTTTAAGAAAAACAGTCATTGTAACTTTTTTTTTTTTTGCTTAACTTTCAATGACGGTTTATACGAAAGTAATCGTTGAAAGTTAAACCATTACTAAACTTATTAATCTCATTACAAATTTTATTAAAAGTTTATATTTACGGTTCACCTTCTTCCTCAAACGCATTTACTATTCATTATTGGATTTTTCAGCCTTCTGAGCTCGTTTTACTATTCGCCTTTTTCTTTATCTCTCATTCCTTCACCTTCCAACAATGGATCGAGTCCAAATTTCAACAACCACCACATCCCAAACGATTAAAATTTCAGAAAATCAAACTTGATTTTTCTTAAGGGATTCATGGCATCGTGAGGAAGACCATGAAGAACGAGCGTTGCGATGAAGACGATGAAGAACACGCTAGGGCGGTCGAATGAAAAATGGATTTCGAATGAGAATGGAACGGCCTTACTCTCTCCAGTGTCTTCATAAAGTTACTTAAGGGCAGTGTGACTTTTCACTTGAATTTGCATATCCTTCATAAGTCCTTGTCACTTCTCAGTCTTTTTACAAATTCGTTGGGTTTCTGAAGGTTTTGCAAATTCAACTGATATGAGATTTTAAAAATGGGATTATATGAGATTTTCCCTAGTTATTATTTTTTTAAATGGTTTTTTATTTAAAAAATTATCATTTTATTATAACTTAAATCTGGACCGTCCAAGATTAAATCTGGATAGTCCAGAACGGTCCAGATTTAATTACTAAACCCTACTAAGCTTAGTAGGGAACCAAGTCGGGGCGCGTGGGGTGGGGCTACCCTAAGGATGCAGGACACGTGGGTTGGCCCACCATGGGCCCCCCTTGTTGTATAGGGGCATGGTCATATTCTCCACCTTTAACAGCAAGCAAACCGCCCTGTGGCTATATTATATGGTAGGAAGAAGATAAACACAACTCGTGAGTAGGGGTGGAATTAGGCCAGACTTCACCCTTAACAGGCCAGGTTTGTTTCCCAAGGAAGTGGCATAAGTTTAGCCTGTAGCTTGTTACAGGCCTTTTTTTTTGCCTGAGCCTGGCCTGTGGCCTGTTAAGCAAGCCTGAATTTTTTAAAATTTTGTACTTAACAAAAACGTGGTAAAAGAAAACAATAGGATTAAAATTATGAGCTGTTTCACGATGTCAAACAATAATGAGGCTATATATAATAGAAGTAATTGTTTGTAAGAAACTTGTCCAGAAAGAAGCATATTTACAAAGCACAAGGATTTAATCAAGGATATCGATAGATCCTTAAAATTCCCAAGTTTCCTATTCTGAATGAATATAATTTTTCAATCACTTCATATCAAAATGTTCCATATCAAACCCGGTTAAATATTAGTCAAGTATAAAATTATCTTACGTACATGTCGACAAATTTAAAGTAGAGAGTCCACAGCTGAGTTTTACAAAATCACGTCTATTCATTTTTGGGGACACAACCCACAAGCAAACAATGATATTAGGAAAGTAACAATCTCAAAAAAAAAAAACAAAGAATTTATACTTACCAATTTGTCGGTGAGAGCAAGGTTTGGCCAAACCCGAACCAGCACTAGCGAAGCACAAGCGGACGAACGCTGAACCACCACCACCACAAGCGGCCACGACTGAGACTCTGAGAGTATGAAATCGACGAGGCTGAGAGAGTGAGATCGAAATCGACGAGGCTGAGAGAGGCTGAAATCAATGACGATGAGGCTGAGAGAGGCTGAAACCGACGACGAGGCAACGAGGCTGAGAGAGCGAGAATGTAAGATCGACGAAAAATTAGGGTTACAAGGGTTTGAGGGAGGGGCGGAGCCAAAGATACATTAATTAATAATAATTACATATTTACAGTTTTGCCCTTCTCTTAACAGGCCTGACATGCGTATTTAAAGGCCTAGGCCTGGCCTCTTAAGGAAAACAGGCCTTGTCCTGATCTTTTAGCTTGACAGGCCAGGCCTGACCAGACTTTTAACAGGCCAGGCCACAGGCCCCCCTTCTCGTGAGCATTGAGTCCACGGTTAATTATTAATTTCCTATTGTTTTTATTTTTAACTTGACAGGGGTAATATCAAGTTACTTTTATTTTTAAATTAATCCCTTTTGAGGCTAAAGACACAAATAGTTTTCGTGTTTGTTTGGATTAGTGATAGAAACTGATTTTCCAATGTGATTTATAGTATACAATGTAAGATGAGTTTTGTCTCGATTTACATAGATTTTCTTTTTAAACGCCAACTCAAACAAGCCCGAACATCTTTCCCAACAAATGTTATTCCATATATTTGAACATATATATATATATATATATATATATATATAATAGAAATAAGACCGCTTGCCACCTCAACTAATAACTCTTAGTCATTAAATAAAATTTTATACACTGAGAGTGCTGATATTTTGTAAATTTTATATACGCACGTATTAGTATTCTAATTTAGGTCCTGACTGATAAATTTTTTTAATGGAAGACTTTTGTCCAATTTTTCTTTAAAACATCACGGTCAAATATATATATTTATTTAAACAATATCCTATTTGAATTTACCAGCAAAACCATTGGTATTTGTTACAAACTAGTGCAAATTTACCAATCAACCAATTTATTATTACTATTTACCATTATAACAACATAAGTTTATAAGTGGAATTGATAATTTATAGGGTCCTTAAAAATAAATAGTTTCTAAATTTGATCCTTGTGATTAATTTTCCCTAAAATCTTCCATGTCTGAAATGAGGCATCTTCTTCTGCATGATTTGTCCATGTTTTTCACTTCAACTAAAATGCATTTCATTGTTATATATAAAAAAAAACATTTCATTTGAGAATATCTTGTCCATGTTTCCCTTGGAAGAAGATTCTCTCCTAGATTTCCTTTTTCCATGATCTTCTTCTACTACGACTAGAACGATTCAAATTTAGTCTTTTTAATAGTTTTTTTAAACTATTTAGATCAATTTTAATTATTAGTTTGAGTTTAATTATTTATTTTATATAATTTGAAATTTTAATTATAATTGTATAAAAAAATTATTAATTATGAGCCGTTTAGATGTTGGTTAGATAAGATAACGTAGAGAAGGAGAAAATAATGGAAGAGAAAGAAGAAAGGATCCTTTCCCCTTTATATGAGCTATTTCTTACTCCTTCCCAACTACTAACTTCTCTCTAACCCAATAAATAATTTATTTGTTGCGATTTAATGGAAACAATTTATTCAAAGAATGAACAAAATGGACTACAGTACGTGGGTGGTCCGTTGTCTAACATATTGGTAAGATCACTACTAAGTAGCATATGATATAGGCATACATAAAAAGATGTGGAAGACATATGGACTACTGTCTCAATATATTTGGTCAACTAATAATCAAAATTAATTTAGATAACGGTTAAGGCAAAATTACTCCCTTTTTAAAGTTTTAGGGTAAAATTGTCTCTTAAAAAAATTTTAGGACAAAATTACCCCTTACCCTTTCCCCCTTCTTTTTAAAGAAAGCCATGACGAGATGATCTATCGTACACACCATTGGTGAGATTCCCAACTCTGCTCATAATTATTGACCCAAACATATCAAAATATTGTATTTCTTTGTCCTTTTAAATAGTGTTTAATTTAATTTATTCATGCTCATTCATTACTCCTTTCGGCTAGAAATAATTGGTGCTTGCTTCAAAAATGAAAGAGAGATTGATCCTTTAAATTTGACTACGAACATAAGGATGGAAAAAAAAAAATACAAATATAAGTATCATGATTTTGTTTACAGATTTTTAAAATTTGAATACAAGAGGGGCAGGCAATGCCGGTTTGAGCAAAACCTCCCACTTACATATAATTTATAGAGATTGGCTTGTTAAGAAGTGGGAATCTAGAAAATGTTGATAGATTTATAAGTGTGTTTATTTTAAAAGAAATTATTTTAATAACCTAAAAATTATTGTGATTTTGATTTGAAATTAGTTTTTTCATTTATGATATTAATTAACTTGGATTTAATTTATATTGACCCTTAATTCATTCCTATTCATCACAAGATAACCACCCCTCATGTATGCTATATAATGATACTTTTTGCATCTAGTGAAGGATGAACAATCTATAGTTAGTTTTCTTCTTTTCTCTCCTTCGCTCTCTGGTTACCATTATCAACATTCTATAGTCTTGCTCTCTTGATTTTTTTTAAGGAAGGGTTTGTTTAATCTTAAGGGACATCAGTATAGACAAAACATACCATTAACTTAAGGATTGCATTCATGACCCGACTTAGATTATCATACCTAAAACTCCTATTTGGCGAACAAAAAACAGACTATAGGTAAAATATTTTTAAATGATTATTATCTATTAATGAATTTATATGAAATGGATAAAGTGATATATGTAAGTTTATATAACCAAGTTGATGATTAAAAAAAAAAGGAATGTCCCACTCAATTAGTATTCTGATCATGTGATTATCTAATGGAAGCAATGCATGTGAAGGTATAGTGATAATTAGCAATAATTACTAAACTATAGCAGTACTGATTAACTTACTGTTGGCAAAACATGCCTCAGTGGTTCGGTTCACAAAAACAGACCCACCAATTTCGGGGATTAATATAGAAAAGAAAGTTTTATATTTTGAAAACATATATTTTAGTCAACATAATATATTCTAAGGAAAAAAACATATAAATACTATTTGAATTTAGGAAACCCTCAAAAGTCTATTAACATAGAAATGATAAATATGTGATGAGGTAGTATGAGTTTTTTAAGTTTGTGTGATTTTCCCAAAATGTCCCACAATTTTTTTTTTAAAGGAAAGAACTATCGCCAGTGAAGAGATCCGTTGCCCTCTGCCAGCTGGCACCACGCCTGGGAAGGTAAAATTCTTACTGCCAAAACAAATACAAATTTAAAACCAAGGCCATCACCATATTACACAAGCCAAATCAGAAATCGACTACATAATTAATAAGTAATTGTAAAAATCATTTGTTCCTCTTGTTGAAATTCATCTTCTCATTGCAACTAATCAAAATTAGAGAAAAGGTTAGATGAACCTTGTCTTTCCTCAACTGAGACCGTGGCTTTGATTGATTCACCTTCGGCACCGTGTTTTCCCATTGCTTCGTGAATTTAACAACTCCTGTAAAGAGGGAAAGATCACATACCCAGAATAACAGAGGAAGAAAAGAAGTGTAGAAGGGCACAAAAACAACACAAGATTCTTCGGTCGAATCCTTCAATTGAATCAACCTGGATCAAAGAGCAACCAAAGAGAGGGAAATTTCCTACCTTCGATCGAATCACCTTCGGCACCATGATTCCACTACTACAAAAAACGTCCTAAATAAGACCCAATTAACGTCACTTTTTAGAGGGACGTTTAGGAGGGGGAAGTTAAAAATTCACGATTTTGGCGTCCTCAAATTAAATCAGGACGCCTTATTTAAGGCGTCTTGAAATAAAATCAGGACGTCTTATGTAAGGCGTCCTGAATAATTCCTGAATATTCAGGAACTATTCGGGACGCACAAGGCGTCCTGAATAAATATTCAGGACGCGTTATACATCCTAGGACACATAAGGCGTCCTGATTTTATTTCAGGACGCCTTATATGATTTTTTTTCCCTTTTTTATATACCTGCTACAATATGCTATACTGGGCATTCACTGATAAAGGCTGTTATACATTATAGTGCTAATCAGCTATCAGGAATCAAGGCAGTAATGAAATCAGTAAATAGAATTTACACATCTCACCTTGTGTGTTCATAAGATAGGATCATTGACCATTAAACCAGCTGTTTCCTCATAAACTAAAATTGTACAGAAACAAGAAGCTTGTTGCCAAAACTTAGATAAAGAAAATATTATACCCCTTAGGTAACCATAATACAGTGAATTGAGTTGGCAAATAAGCATGGATAGCAAGAACACATGATGGAAGTATAATTCATAGTATAGGACCTTGGATAGTAGCAGAATCCCCTTCCAAACGAATAATTTCACCAATGAGGTTGTCATGGCCGACACGCACTAGCTCATACATAGCAGCTCCAGCCATGCCATCTGCAACCACGACTGGTCCTAATACCTGCAGTAGTAGGATAAAGAATAATGATATACTTTAGCAGCCATGGAACTTGTATTAAAGTGCAGCTCATTAATTGATTGTATAACCTGATATATATAACCACAAATTAATGCACAAGTTAGAAACAAAATTGATTGCATATTTCCAGCCTTCATAGCAGACAAAGTTAGTCCCATGAAACCGAGAGTGAGACAAGTTGCAAGTAGCAATGAAGGTTCCGGTTCGGCTTCCCAAATTCAATAAAAAAGATAAAAGATTAGTTTTTATTCTATAACAGAACCTGAAGTAACAAAGAAGAAATCATAGATAAGAAATATAAGTTATAAACTCACCTACCAAACAGATTAACTACTGATTCCTTTTTGTTTTTATCAGCTCCAGTGTCAAAATCATAACATCATTGCTGCCATGAATCAAGTATAAGAAACTATTTAGCAAAAAAATATATCAGACAGTATTCAAGTTTCTTTCTTGTTTTTGAGAATATAGTAGAATGATTCAAGAAAAATGGAGGACATTTTGCCACTTTCGTACATAATCGATAAATAAAAAAAGGATAGAAAGTTTCTAGTTCATGATATCATCACCAGGATAAATTTCTGAACACTTGAAAATATGATTCAGTTCTGAGAAAAATGAGTAACCTACAAGTGCCACCCATTGCCAAACAACATGCATAGCAAGTAGAGTGAAACATTGCCGTGGTGCTTGTCCATATTGCTATCATGTTAAGGAAATAAACTATCAAGACATGTCATCATTAAAAGCAAATAGATTCAGACTGCTGCCAAACTTTAGATAGAAATATGATCAAATAAAGCATTAGCGAAAAAGGAGCACTTATTGATAGTTCACTATAAACCATACAGCATACCTCTAAAGAATTATTGATAAATCTGTGCTGATAACAACCATTTCCCCGGGTCATAGAACATCGTACAAATCCGGTTCATACCAACGATGAGGCCATACACCTACATTAGAAGAATGCACAAATTGACCCTCAAACTTTAAGCAATCCAGAAAAGCCAAGCAAATCAATGCTAGAGTGAAAATTTTAGGAAGGACATTATAACTTGTAGCTACATACCAATTGAATGCAAGTCTACAAGGTATCATGGTTGATTGACAGCTAGCATCAACACTTCCGAAACTGACCCAAGATGTTAGAATTCAAATATTAGGAATCAACTTATGATGAAGAAAGCATAGAATAGTTGCTTTTTTGAAACTACAGATCTTGTATCCACAGAACCAGCCATAATCTCATTCATCAAAAGCCTTTTTTCCCAGTGAGATCCTGTAAGTCAATAACTTATATTAACCATCACTTCATTGGTGGCTAGCCTTAAAAAATCTCAAGGATGTCAGACGAGGTGTCTAAAATACAATAGTTGCTTTTTTTAGGTAGTTCACTTGCAAGATTCTAAGTGGACATGGATGAGGATAGGCCAATAAAATGAGATAAATCTAACCAAGCAAGGGAGAAATCTACTTCCTATTCTTTTAGGCAAATGATACATAAATTTTCAGCCATTAGACGTGTAAACATGTAGCAATATAGGTAGTATTATTAGCACAAGAGTTGAGATTCCTAACACTTTCTAAAAACATGCATTGGATACTAATCCTTTATCCCTTGTGATCCTTAGCCGGAATATTGAGGTAGGACAGATCAAGCATTGCATACCAAAGCTTTTGATGAACTAGTAATATTTTTTTTCCAAAATTATGAGTATCATAATTTATTATATTATTGTAATTTATTGCTACAATATAGCTTTAATATCTCACATTATCTTCTATATATTGTAACCTTATCAGATGAATAATATATCACGACTTTTTTTATCTAAACACTCTTAATCTCTTTGTATACAATTATCACAATTTATAACTCATTTGCAAACCATCTTCCTAGATTTACTGCAGAGCTAAATGTCAATTACGTATGAAAAGGTAGGCAAGCATATTACCAAAAAAATTGATTAATTTGTTTATAGAAAAAAATGAAAAGAGAAAAACCTGAGGTACCACGTCCTCCTCCATCCTCCAGCTCTAAACCAGTAAAATTTTCAGAGAACGCCTGCCATCAAATCTATCGTTAATCTCTTATTGCAACTATAAAACGCCACAAAATGACAGACTCAGAATAAAGAAAAATAAAGAAAAACACAAGTGACAAACTCAAAATAAAATGGTGAAGGAGAAAGAGGGGTAAACCGAATTCGGGAGAAAGGAGAAGTCACCACGACGCAACCAGCGCCGGCGGCAGATCTGGGCTTTACAAAGCTTGTTCGCATCGGGGCCTTGATCCGTGTTTTGGAACGATGGTGGAGAGGTTGGACGGCAATCGACCGGGCAGCAGCGAGCGAGATCGGTGGCGACTGAGCCGGAGCGGCGGCAAGTGAGCGATGGTTTTAGGACGAGAGTGAGTGATGGTGTTTAAAATAGATCTAATTGAGGGTATGAGTGAGAACGAAGATAGATCTGATCGAGCGCGGGGTAAACATAAAGAAAGCATTTTTGGCGTTTAGCGTCCTAATTTTATTTTCGCCGTCAAAAAATTTACTAGCGCTAAAAAATTCTTTAAAATGTGTTAAAAAAATTCCTGGACCAAAAAATTATCAATCTGATACAAAAAATTTAATTTTAGGCGTCCTAAATATATTTTAAGATGCCTAAAATTCAATTTTGGCCTCCTGATTTTGTTTTCAGGTCGCCAAACAATTTTCTAGCGCCAAAAAATTCCCCAAAAAAATAATTTTAGGCGTCTTAAATATAGTATAGGACGCCTAAATTAGTTTTAGGCGTCCTACAATTATATTTAGGACGCCTAAGTCTTAAAATTCAGCCAAATAATTACAAAAATGTCATCACCTATACTTTTTACTTCCTTTTTTAAAATAAGGACGTCTTTTAGAGAAGTAATATCCACTTTTTGTAGTAGTGTTCATTGTTTTGAACCAATGCGTAAAAGCTTCAGTGTGCAAGCAAGGTCACCAGAGCTCTAGTGACGGCCACCTTACCTACGGTGATAAGGGGTTGAAGGTTTTTTTTTTTAAAAAATAAGGGTAGTTAAGTAATTTCTTAGAGTTTGCAACATTTCAAGATTCCAAATCAATCCCTTTGAAATTATTGAAATTCAACATACTTATTTTTCTTTTATAAATTTTGATGGTATTTTACTTTATTTTTCCCTATTTTCAATTTAATACAATGAAAAAATTCAAGTCCTTCTTTGTTATCACTTACCATTATTAGGAAATAAAAATTATTATCTGTTACCATCATTTAATAATAATAATTATTATTTAATTTTATTCACATTAAATTATAACATAATCTGTATATTTATGCACCATTGGTTGATATGAAATGATTAAGCACAAAAAAATTCACCAAATGATGGACAGGGTACTCACCTTATTAATCATACTAATATAAGATTGACAAATCAAACATCAATACAACTAATTCAAGAATTTAACATTGCAAAACAAGTGCTTATTCATATAATCTCATAATTTAGGAGGTTAAAAAAATTGAGGTGTAACACCAGAACTTCCCAGTAGTTCATTGTAACATTTCAACACATTGCTATTGAAATTAGTCACTTTGGGCCAATTTGAAATTAGTCACTTTGGGCCCCATTGGCCCAACATCCTGTGGAAAATTTTGAAAGTGAGACATTGAGATATTATAATCACCCATGAGTTTATAACTAGAACAAGTTTAAGAACAAGTTGATTGACACAGTTTTATAAGTTAGAAACACAAAAATGATGAATTCAATTAATCAACTCGCAAGTTTGACAAAAACGCCTAATATGTCTTTTCCCTTATTGTAAGGAGTATATTTTCGTCTTTGGCAAAAACAAAAAGAGGATCGTGTATAATCTTAATGACGTTGCACTTCTTATAGTTCATATATATCATGACTTGTTATCTCAAACCCTATGCAAATGTATAGGCCATTTTTAGTATGAATTCAAAGGCATATATATAGAAAAAAGGTTGAGTTTTTAGTAACGCAGTGTGAGGGTTTCTCTTTTAGATGCCTGAACATTTGTGCTAATTAACTGTTGGAGAAGTTATATCAAAAGAGATCACCAAAAATATTACAAAACTATATATGTTAGCTAGTTGATGCTGTTAGATAAGTCATATAGATCATTCTTATGTGAGATTATTTATCTAAGTTCGGAATCCAAGTCTTGTGTTCCTTTATGGTTTATGCTTGTGAACCACAGCTTCTATAAACTCAAGGCCAAGCAGTTCACTTAACTTTGAGAGAAACGGACTACGAGCCATATACTAGGGGCATGATCTTGTTCATATTTAAGAATATTATGAATAAGTTCATAACATATATAATTTTGAGGGTGATACATAATAAGTTCAATATAAAGTAAGAACCCTGGAGAAATGTATATGCTAAAATTATATGTTGTTGCCTCTTCCCAAATCCAAGTAGCTAGTGCATAAAACACACACACACCCCCCTAAGTATTTACGGTTAATTTGCAATTTTGTACAGGAAGTAACTATTGAGTTTTTCGAGGAGCAATTACGCCCTAGAAATAACTAAAACATAGCAATTTTATTCATTGCTGTTAAAAATGTTAACGGTTAAGGTCTATTTCTTAATGAGCAATGTTTATTTTTTAACTGTTAGGGAGAATTTGCTCATTTTTTAACTCTGATAAAATTGCACATAGAAAAACTTCCAAATACTTGGTGTTCCTGAGTAGTTATTTTTGGCGCAAAATTACACCTTAACCCTATATGTATGTATATGTCAGCCTGTGCTAGTTAACATCTTCTGATCACAGAAAGTTTGCTGTACTCCCACTGCTAGTTCCTCCAGGCTTAACTGGCACTCCAACCCTATCTGCATTATATATATAGAAACAATGAATCATATATCAGTTCCTGTTGAAGAAAGAATCAAAGAATACAATATTGGATCGTCAACATTACTATATTGTTATTATGAAATACAAGATTTGCTTTCCATATGATTAGCTTCTGGAGTAATCAGCCATCAATATTATATGTATTATTAATTGCTTGAAAGGTATAAATTTAGTCTGAAATCAAAGTAAAAGCCACGCGAATTAAACCTTCAATTCTTGTTTAATTTGAGTTGCTTTAAATGCATGTAATTTAGTAAAATCCAATTGACTGTGAGAATCTGATGAATTGAGATATTAATATTGCATTTATAATGAGAATCTGAATAGAAATCATCATATAGCAATATTGCATGTGTGTTTCATTTTGGTTATTATTATTAATTACGTACCTTGACAACAAATTGGTAGAGGACTGTATCCTCCATGCTACTGATATTGAGATGAAGCACTTCAAAAGAAAGCCGTTCAAGAACACTAATTATCTTTGAAACTTGACCTACTATTTTGTGGGAAATCACTCTAAGAATCACGTTGGAGCCTGAGATCTTCACTTGCACATCTGCAACTGAAGAATTACAGCTTGCTGATGCTCCAACTGATTCCTCCTCCTTCATGGTGGTTGCCGGTGCCGGTGGTGGCGGTAGTGGTGTTCTTGGACTATGGCTTAAACTCTTTCTTCTTCTTTTCTTTGATTCCAGAATTTCCACAACTTGGTGTAGCTCCTTTATGAACTCTATTACTCCCCCTATTATTGATGCTTGGTCTCCCTAGTAAAGAAATATGAATATGATTATAAACTCTAATACTCAGATAAATCAATCCTTCATATATATGTTCATATAGATAAAATTAAAGTTTTAGTTACGTCATCGAATATATATGGAGACAACGTTCTGATCTTCTTTTTGTTAACGAATTAAGCTCGTTCATAAAGCTCACAACATATTAAGCAGTAATAATCTATATATAGTGAGGGTTTGAGTTTAATTAGGTCTTAAATATTTGATGATCATATCTGTAACTTAATGAGACTAAATGATACAAAAATAATTTAGTTTGATATTGATCATGATAAGATTTTAATTTTCAAAACAATATAACTTATTTTAGTTCATATTAATCCAGCAGAAAATACTTGATAACTGATAATCGTTGATCATATATATAAGAAAACACAAAAACAGATAAGAAGAAGAAGGGTGGAGGAGGGGGGGAGTAATAGTGTGTAAGTACCCTTTTGATATAGAAGCAAGGGGTCAAAGACCTTAAAACTTTGAGATGCTCGTTCATCTGTCTTCTCCTGTTCCTTTCCACAGTTATATGAGACATCTTATGTATGGTCCTGTCTTTGTTCTTCTTTGGATAGCTATCTCCTCCTTATCAGCCGCACGAATGAAAATCTTCTCTACCCACTATTTATACACACACACACACACACACACACACGAGAACAACCAAAGTAATTATATTTAAGAGTGCTAACAAAAAGAAGAAAAAAAGGAAAAAAGAAAGTAAGTTTTGTATAAGTTGGTCGGTATATTAAATGCTGTAAGTTGCTTTCCCGTGAAGTATTGCTTACCTCATCGTCAGTTTATTGCATAAGCATTCTATGTGGCCTTTTCTTATGCACATTACGCGTCTCACGCTTATGATATTGGATCAATTACATACGTGCCTTCTCGTGAGTAAGAACAATAGTGTGAAAATTTGTTCACTCTCATGCAATTTTTTAATCTCTTCAATTTCTTCCTTCGTTCATGCATGCCTTGCTGACATCTTTATCTCTCTCAACTTGGTTATATTATCATTACCTCCCTACATCATATGCAACCCTAAAATAGAATCCCAAACATTGTTTAGCTTCTACTTACATAGTGTTGGTCTAACAGTGTAAGGCCCAATTAAATCCCTCTAAATATTGAGTTCGAGTTCTGGAGGATACATCTATGTTAGGTGGAGCAACTGCAAACCCTGTATTGAATATTGTATGATAATATAAAAAAAAAAAAAATTGACTTTTCTTGGGTTTATATATATAAATGCAAATATAGTACTCCTCCGGTTTTTAATGTAAGACATATTTTGAGAGTTGATCATGATCCTAAATATAAGACATAGTTTTCATATTTATTAATGTTTTTCTAGTTTACCCCTATTAATGCTTCTTCGATCATAATCAAGAAGAGGAGAGAATGAAGGAATTAAGGAAAATTAATAGGGTGTTTTAGAATATATATATAGTAACTAATTTAACCAACTTCCTTAATCTAATCAAATTAGGTAAATATGTTTGATCTTAAGGACCGGAGGAGTAGAAAGTATTGCAGTTTCGTTGATGTTTTAATTTATCGTACCCACTTGCAATGTTTCATGAAAAAAAGATGATACTTTATGTTCCACTTGTTGGAATATTTTAAAATGAAGATACATGTTTGTTGAAAAGTCATGTCTTTACAAATTAAGGAATTTATGTGAAGGGTTGTGTAAGGAGTTATAATACTGAAAGTCACCAAAGTCATGTCTTTTTTGTTTCTAAAAGCACATATAAAAATGTGTGGTAACCGGTGAAATGTTGTGTTGCCTTTTAAAAAAAGCCTACGTACTTTGAATGCGTAACTCTTTATGGAATAATTATTTTAAATAACTATTAATTATTTAAGTTATGTTGATTCATGAGGGTTCATGAATTGACATGTGATTATGACTTTTAATTGAAGATGTGATGTTGCTTCAAGAGATACTACTTCAAGATATCACATAGTCTATAAATACTCTACATCATTATATTATTTCATTTGTGATAGACGAAACATATACAATATCAGAAATCACACAACAATAAAAGATTAAATTCATTGCCTTTAATTATCCTTGAGTGCACACAAAGATAAAGTCAAATTATTACTTTGTAAAAGTCATTGTTGTCTTAGCTTTAGTGTTAAGAGTGCAATCCATACTTAAAGGGTCTTTATTGTATCGTGCATGAAATTTACTCGTCAATCCAAATTGCATCTTATTAGATAGGAATAGGTGGAGTGAATTAAGCCTAAAGGAACATACTGCATACGCCTTGAAGACACGGTACACTACTTTTTTTTTTTTTTTTTTTTTTTTTTATCTATTCTTCTTGTACTTCTTAGAGATCCAACCTCTCCAACATCACTTGAATCGATTAATTAATACCTTTGAGACGAGAAGAGTAGTTAAGTGTCAGCTCTTTTAAGAAACATACCAACAATAAATTAAAAAAATATTACCAGTAGTGTGTGCGTGTGTGAATATATGCTAAAAAGTTAATAGTTAACACGACCAACATTGACTCCTTCACGTATTCTATGGGTGCTTGAAAAGTCATATCGATTCTGAGGAGGTATATATTATCAACACCTGTCTTGTGTTCATATTGATCATAAATTTACATCGTTAGAGTCAATTTCGTTGGAAAGAATTTAATAAAACTAAAGGCTTTTAATTTGCTTGATGATATATGCTATGTAAGACACACACACGCACATATATATAGGGCAAAGTATAATTCTCATATGGATTGCAAATAATGAAAAGAGTAGTCAAAACCTTGTTAAATTTAAGAGCATTAGTTAGCATCTCAATTTTTGCAGGAATTATATGTATTCTCTTTAGAATATAATATATCCTTGGTTGAGGTATGTTTAATTGCTTCGGCTTAATACTCCCTCTGTTATTATAATATATTTGAGGAGTTGATATTGATCCTAAATATAAGATATAGTCTTTATATTATTTTTTTTTCTAATTTACCCTATAGATGCTCTTTCAACAAAAATTAAAGAAGAGAGAGAATGTGGGAATTAAGGAAGATGACTATGACGTTTTATAAAACACATGTCATATATAAACTAACTGAATTAGTTTTATTATCTAATCAAATAGATAATTATATCTTATATTAAGAACATGAGATCTTCAAATTTATCTGATCTTATAATCTCAGTGGAATACGTGAAAATGAACAAGGAATATATATTAGTAACGAGAAGCCTAGAGGACACGTATAATAGTGAACTGGATCCCAAATTTCTATTAGGATCATCTATCACATACGTCACCCATCAATGAGACACATCCCTATCGTTATCACAGTGCACCATTATTTCATCACATTTTAGCATAATATGAATTTTGGCTTCAATTCTCTCCTGCTGCTTGGAACATGATTTGAACCATATATCAAGAAGAAACAGCCTTTAAAGATTAATTGAGTACTCTAAATGTGAAGTTCTATGCAAAATGATATATATTACTTTAAGATGATATCACCTTCTCTCGTTAATGTAAGCTCTTCTTGTTTGTAGTGTAATTTACAATATAAGTGAGATTTTATATTAAGAATCAGAGATAATATTAAGTAGGACTTGAAGAGGCAATACTCAAACAAACTTAGATGAGCTCAAGTCATATTTATATAATAAGAAATGATCTGATACCATTCTAAGGCAAAAAATGAAAAGGATATCTTGTACTCAACTTTTTTTTTTTTTTTTAATATTTATTCACATGGAAAATGATGTAGTCGAGGTCTACTAATATAATATTGCTCTCTTCAGCCATCAATATAAGAGCTAAATAACTAATTTATGGATATTAAAAAAATTAATTCAGTTATTTGTAATAAATATGTATTAATTTCCTTGAAATATTTGTTCTAAAAAATATTGTATATTTAATATAGGAACAAAGTTAACCCTGCCTAGCTCTTATATCATATCGATACAATGTACAAAATGTATGAGATGAAACATTTGGCAACATATATAAGATGTAATTAAGCCAACAAGTAAGAAAGACAGTGTATGGAAGAGCCCAAAACTCAAAGGGAATTCCTCCTTCAAGAGCATGAAGAGATTTAAATAACCAGGTTGTCACTTTTCTTTTCTTATTTCTTTTATTTAATTACATTTTGAGATTTATTGCTTGAGATAAGTTTGCAGTTAGATTATTCACTTATTTAGCGCTTCTTCTCCACATTTTCGAGACTGTGAGAAAATTTAAGAGTTTTACACTTGGCTAGCTCAAAACGCAGATTTTGTTGTTCATGGCAAAAACAGATGAATTTTGCATTGATTAGTTTCTTTGGAGTCTTGCCGTTCCCCCCAACTAAGGACAAAGAAGAAGCAGGAACGTACCATTAAATGGTAGATCTGATCAAGAAAATGCTTGGACGAGGATGTGCATGACTTGCTATGGCTTGGACACAGAGGAGGATGCGTTCGGCATAAGTTTATGAAACGTACATACCAACCACAATTTATTTCACAAGTTGCATTATCTAAAAAAAAGAAAAGTAAAAGAGAGAGGGGCGAGTCTACCACCACCACTGACTCAGTGAAAACATAAATAACAAATTGCGCTGGCTAGTTTGAATCTCATTAAGTAAATTGATCATAAATAGGTACAATAGGTTAAACAAGTAAACTCGCATGAAGTTGAGTCGACTATTTTATACTTATTTTTCTGTTTTTTTTTTAAAAAAAAAAACAATGTATCCATTATTTAAAGTTGTATTGATGAGTGTTTGACAAACTTTTGTAAAACCTAAGTTTGATACAGAATAGCTTCTGGAAAAAAGAGAGGTGTTTAGCAGACTTGTGACAAAACCTAGGTTTTTGTAAACTCCAAACAAGCACTTGGATTCTGATCAAGTTAAGTTTTGAGTTAAATTTAAATAAGAATAATTTTTCTAAAGGCATCTTTTCTTTTAATACATAAGGACTACTCATTTTTGAGTTATTGCCTAACTCCTCTGATTACCACTAATACCTAATGGCAGAAGACATTCTTTCGAAGAGAAATGAAGAGGTGAATATTGGAAAAGTTGATTTTGACCCAAAAAAAACATGAAGCGTTTTTGCATGTTACCAAAGAAAAATTAAATAAAGGTTCATGAGTCAATTGAACATTTAATTCACTCACTTTATTTCAAGACTATGATCTAATAAATTGTTAATTGACTCAAAAAATTTAATCAAAGGGGAACAAAAAAAAACACACACGCACACACAAACAAGCATATATACATAAAAGACTTGTGATGATGTACTATAAGTTACAGCAGACTCATCTTTTTTGACTTTGAAGACCCGGAATCTGAGGATCTTGTACCTGATTTACTTGTAAACAAAATTTATTCAGCAATATTGTATTATTCATATTTAATTTGTTGGAAAGTGTTATCTCTGTTCCTCTAAATTCACACATTTGCATGTGGGCAGCACTATATAATTATACATTATTATAATACACATAACCCAGTTTTCTCGATTCTTAACTTCCAAGTTTCTGAACCTTCCTTATTTTATTATTATTATTATTTATTACAAAAAACAGAAGAGTCTTGTTTCTGTCAATTGAGGATTTGATATGCTTTGTCGATCGCCACATGAATTTAAAATATTGACAAGTAATTTATTGATTGAGGAATCTCACGTGTTTTCCTCTTCTTCATTATTTATACAATTTTAATTAATTAATGGGATCCCAGTCAATATTGAGTTATTGATTCACTCTTTATATAATATTTATTAATATTAAATTTGGATTTGGAATGATCTACTTTGTCCTTTTAATTACCAAACGATGCTTTTTCATTACACCACCCCGCAGTACTCATCATTCTTTTTTTATTGTTTTGTGATGTACGCACCAACCAAAATCGAAAGAAATAATGTGGAAAGGATTGCATCAAATCTGATTTACATAATTATAAGGTTTTTGAAACAATTGTTTTTCCATTCGAATAATTTAATTCAATGCAACGATGAAAAATGAGTTTAAATTGGATTTTAACAAGAAAAATTGAACTTCGTATTATAACTTAGTTTTATTATCAGTTTAACATCATTCTTTTTTTTAGATAATTAAAAGTTTAGGTGGGAGTAGACGCCGTAAAAAGAGCTGATGCGCTATCGATCGTATCTTTAAAGAAAAAATGACTTATAAAGATACTTATAGATCGCCCATCAATAAGGCCTTCACATCGACCAATGAGTATCCATCAGTTTAACATCTTTGATTTGTTGTATTCTACATACGGCCGAAAGAGAATATAAATCAATTTTCAACTCACTACGATGAAAAAGTTAAAGAGTTTTTTTTTTTAAAAAAAAAAACCTCAATTGACTATATTTAATTTGGATGGTATTTTTTTTGTCTATTTTTATATTATTAAATCATTGCTTTGATAATTTAATAATTTTTCAATTATTGGATTTGGTTCAAAATGAAAGATCTCAATCCATTTTATATCTTATATTTATTATTTTTCATAAATCAATTTACTTAACTTATAAATTAATATATAGTTTAATATTATATAAGAATGTTCAAATTAACCATTTTCTTTCATCTTAATTTTTTAAATTAGTTAAGTATCTTTTATATTAGCGATTACGGTGAGTATTATTCATTTTTTTTAAAAAAAAAAAAGTTTATATGAATGATTTAAAGAGTTCACAAGAGCCTAGTATCCCTTTGTATTCAATGAACACTTGTAAAAATACTTTCAGATTGTGTATAAACAAAGTTCATACATTACCAGCAAGTTTTAAACTTATAAAATTATATTATTCATTTTAAATTTTGTACAAAGTATGTAAGGACTCAATTCTTTTACACTTGACTCATATTCTTGTTTTATCACAGGAAAAAAATAATCCACATGTTTGTATAGTTTACTCAATTTTGAATAAGCTCTTCATCATTATTACTTAATCCAATCATTTTAATTTATAGCCTTTATGAAATTTTATTTATAGAAATGTGCTGGTATTAAAACGGTGTTGAGTGAAACGAATAAGATTTCATAAAGTCCATAAAATTCTATAAATTAAAATTAATGTTTTTTATGAATGCTTATAACATATCACATTATAAGGATTCCATTCAAACAAAATAAAACTATAGGAATCTGATTCAAAATTGAAGTGAACCACAAGGCGCTGCCGATTAATTTTCTTTATATATATATATATATATATATATATATATATATATATATATTGGTTGTATTTTTTTTGGTACAAAAAATTTTAAATGAGTTAAGTCCTCGGGGTTCTTAAGGATTAGAGCATGCCTTCGAGCTTAAAGAATACTTATAAGAGTAAAGATCATCTACTAACAAGTTGCTTACAAAAACGTCCACAAGACAATAGAGTGGCCCAAGGCTGAGGTTAGCCCACATTTCGGGGTCGAATCCAATTATGGATGCTGTGAAGGTAGACCCAAAGCAACAGATATAAATAGATAATACAGAACTTCATTGGGCTTGAAATACTAAACCCAGAATGCTGGGCTGGATTCCTGATATTTTCATTTTTAAAAAAAAAAAAATATTTGCGTGATATATTGTTTTTGTTGACCTAACTCCCACGAGTAAAAAAGATGACTTATATATCCGCTAAGCTATCAATGATTTAGCTGTACTAACTGGAGTTGGCACAAATGGTAAGTGGCTTGTGTCGCTTAAGTAAGGTCTCGGGTTCGAGCCTTGTGAATACAAAAAATCCGCTGGGAGACTCTCTCACTAAAACCAGGTGCGCGACGCGGGTCAGATCCAGATTAGTCGGGGCTACTGGGTGGGCAGCCAAAAAAAAAAAGATTTAGCTATGGGCGCATAAGGTTAAGGTCTAACGGAAGGGAAGGGTTATTTCTTCAAAACATAACGGATCAATCAATGTTTGAATTCATGTTGGGGCGATGTCCATATTTAGTGTCTAACAGTACTCAATTAACTTCAATAAGAAGATACCTATACTTAAAATAAAAAGAAAAAAGCAAAAAGGCCTGGTTGCGCTGGGAGGCCATCCAACCACAAACTTACACACACAAACAAAGAGGAAAATTATTCAATTTTTTTTGCCCCCAAGTGTTATCTAGTCAGCACACCTTGAAAAGGTACCCAGGCCTTCTCCGCTACTTGTTTCCTACTAATTCTTCAGGAAGCAGAAAATCGAAGCCACCACACAACCCAGAAGAGTCGCCTCATTGCAACTTCTCAACTTCCTTCTTCTTCAACTGCCATGGCTTCCTTTCCTGGTTATCTCCTTCTCTTCTGCGTCTTCAACATTTATCATTCTTGTGCCTCCTCTTACCTTCCATTTTCTTTTGTTCTTCCTCTAACCAAAGAGATAGTTTTAGCCAGTCATTCTGTTGAGATTCTTATACAAATCTGTCCATTGTCAAGCAAGACAGTGTTGTTCCTTTGAGTTTAGGTCGTTTAGAAAATTTAGGGGAAGTTTTGAGCTGAGGTGACAAAAGGTTATCTGACGGTGTATATTTCAAATCATTCTCGCAGAAGCTGCCCTATCTTGCAAAAGTTATTCTGGACAAGGTTGAATCTTCATTACCCCAAGGTCCTAGGTAATTAGGACCTTTGCAAAGTTATTAATTTTTTTCAATCAAAAACCAAAATTGAAACGGTTTGTTTCTTATGACTGTCTTGTCTTAAACAATTGCCCATTTAGTTTCTCTTTTTGTATGGTTGCATAACGGTGAAAAAAAGGTGATGGAGATTATGTGATTTTAAACTCCATCTAAATTTTATGGTTGGTCCCAAGTCGAGAGAAAGGAGGAGAGTTGTGTTAAACTTTCAACTGTCAACGTAAAACTCAGTTTAATCTTATGATAGGGATCAATGGAGAAATTATCGTTGTATTATCAAACGAGATAAGGGCAAAGAAAATTAAAGGGTTAAAATGACAGAGAGAGGCTACATTACAATGGGTATTAAACTCGAGCAATCTAACAAGATACGAGCAAATTAAAGGGAATGTAATGAAATTCAGAAAAAATCATCACGAATGAAAAGACAGGAAACTAATAATCATCATCATCATTATATATACTAGAGAGCAATAGCAAGATAAGCCGTGTACTGTAGCTTGTGTCTCAATTACTGTTGCTGACGAAAGTTCCGTGCATTATTTCTGGCTGTGTGCCAGACGAAATCAAAAAAGAAAGAGTAGCAGACGTAGTCTGTGTAGTGTTGTTAGGAAATAGGTATAGGTTCTGACACCGGGCTGGATGTTGCCTTTATTTTGCTTTCAATTTCAAATGTCGTGTATATTCGGATCAAATCAGCTTTGTCCTCTTCCAGATATATCATTGGCTTCCTCCTTTCTGCAAGTTCAAACTCGTATTCACGTTAGATGCTTCTTTCTTACATGTCTTTTAGGTGTTTGTTCCTCTCAAATGAGATGAAAGATTTTTTTTTTTAATTTTTTATAGATTTTATTTATTTAGATTAAATTATATCTTTGCATCATAGTATCTCAAATTAATTAATTTTCACAATATTGGTGTTATAGGAAAAATATTTCTAAATACATGATTAAAAATTAATTAATTTAAGATATCAGTGTAAAAAAAAATTTAGGATGCAACATATAATTTAATCTGAATAAATAATATATATATATATATATATATAAAATGCTTTCATCCCTCTAATTAGAGGGATAAACACCTAAGAAGCATGTAAGGGAAAAGCATAGAATGTGAACCCATTGCTATAGAACGAGTATCAAATCTTAAAACCCTTCACACAAGGGTAACATTGCTGTTCTTTCCTCCTTCCTCAATAGGCAGGTATGTAATTAATACGTCTTCGCTTGAAAAATCCCCTTTCAATGCCGTTTTGAATGGGCTTCTTCAGCTTTTTTTGGGTAATAACAAACGCCCTAAAACCTTGAAGTAAATGGTGTGATTCCCGTGGTCATATCTCACAGCCTCTGTTTATATCTCTCAGTTCCTCCTAGAGATATTGTTATTTTTGCAAATTACAAGGATCACAGACCGTGGATTTGTGTTTGTGTTAGAGAGTGGAAGAAGGTTTTACAGTTTTGGGTGGGAGCTAATGGAGAAGGATAATGAATACAGTGACGAGAAGCAAGAACCGTCTTTTGGCATCAGATTCTCTTCTCGGAACAATTCCTCCCAATATGATTTTGTTAAGGTCTCAATTCTCACTGAAGTTCGTTCTTAGTGTAATTTAGAAAGCAGCAAGTCTGAAAATTGAATCTTTTCCATATCATCGAGGATCTATCTCATGGCCTTAGAGCATAATTCATTAGTCTGCTCATACTTGACTTCACATCCTAATATTATCCTCCTTTATTTTGTGTTGGTAGTTCAGTTCTCAAGATTGCAAGGCAAGATTAAAGATACCACCACCTGATACTCGCCATAAGATTGAGAATTGATTGCGAGTACTATTATGATGTGATTGATTGGTTATATGCACTGGATCTTACCCTCTCATTTTGAGTGAGATTTTTGGGGGTCGAACGTACACCTTATCTGTGATTTCCTATTTTCCTTATTATACCCATTTGATTGATCTTTACTGGCATTTTGTTGTTATTTCATTGGATAATATATTAAAACTGTTTGTTATAGTTCATTTTGTTACATTTGTTTAGACCAGCATTATATTGATATGCGCCTCTCTTTTTCTGCCCATATTTTCAACAAAAAAGGGCTATTGGTTGCGAAGACTGTAGAGTACATTTGAATTTCTATAATTGTTTGTGCTTAATGCAAGGATAAAGGTGTAGAAAAGGTTTGCTGGATTCTACTTATTATAATCAAGGGTAAAGGTACAATTTTGCACATAAGGTTTGCCTCGAGTGCCCGTAAAGACCACAACGTTTTTCGGGAAAAAATACACACGACGTTACGTTTTGGGAGCGCCAAAGACTATGGTACATTAGTTGACCGTCAACTTGGATGGAACGCTGACGTGGCGCTGATTTGGACTGACACACTGATGTGGAATAAAAAAAAATTCAAAAAATTCAATTTTTTTTAAAAAAAAATTAGGAAAAATTCTAATAATTCGAAAAAAAATTAGAAAAAAATTCAAAAAATTAGAAAAAAAATCAAATAATTAGGAAAAAAAATTCAAAAATTAGAAAAAAATTCAAAAAATTAGAAAAAATCTAATAATTAGGAAAAAAATTAAATAATTAAGGAAACATTAAAATACCTCCACCGATGGGCCCCACCACCACCGAGTCGGCCGCCGCTTTGGCGACGATCGGTCGGCGAGCTGGATAACCAATTGGTGGAGGAGGAGTTGTATATACACGGGTCGGTGCAGTTGTTGAAGATGCACTAAGGTAAGCTGTTCATTGAAAAAAAATGAATTAATTAATTAAGATAATCTTCTTGTCAATTCTCCCTACAGAGATAAATCTAATCTGATGTGTGAAGTCTGACTAAGAACGATGGGGACCACGGCGGGGGTATTTTAATTTTTTTCTAATTATTTTAATTTTTCCCTAATTATTTGAATTTTTCCTAATTTTTTGAATTATTCCTAATTTTTTTATTTTTTTAATTATTTCCTAATTTTTGAATTATTTTCTTTTTTTTTTTGAATTTTTTGATAATATTTAAAACTAAGGGGAAAAAGGGTAATTTCACCTAAAATGAAGGGCAAAAGTGTAATTTCACCCGCGTTACTCTTCACTTCCATCCAAAGTTAACGTTGACCGTTAGTCAACTAACGACCGTGGTGCTGGGCGCTCCCAAAACGTAATGTCGTGTGTATTTTTGCTCCCAAAAAGACGTTGTGGTGCTGGACGCTCCTTGAGGCAAACCTTATATGTAAAATTGTTCTTTTACCCTATAATCAATGCAGTCTAAAGTGTCCTCTGCAACAAAGTCTCTAATTGAGCGCAGATGGTTTGTAAAGTGTCGCCATTTTGTTGTTGTAATACCCGGGTAATTATTTATCTGGAATATTATATTTCGATAAATAATACCTATTGAAAATAGGTGAATATGTGGTTTCAAATAATAAGTAATAATTATCTTATTTCCTAATGTAATTTCTATTGAAATTAGGGTGAATAAAGAGCTAAAAATCCCTAAATGCAATTGTAGGCCATAAAATACCCTGAAAATATTATGATAAATCCTAAGAGGTAATGAAATATTTATTAAAAATTGGAGAATATGTTGTCTCTAATTTAGGTAATTTTTGGGATTAATTTCCTTGAAAAATATTGAGGCAAGATTTAATATTATTTTGGGGATCATAATTGACCCCATGATTTTTAATATTTTACATGGGATATAAAATACCAATGTAAGTAATATAATTGTGAGATAATGATTTATCCTAATTAAGAAAATTATCAAAAATTAGTAAGTGGCTAATCTGGTAATTAATGGGATAATTAGGGTATAAAGTAAATGAATTAAAAATAATTTAAATAATTATTTTTAATTGGAGAAATTCAAAATTATTAAATAAATAAAAAATATTAATAAAATATTAATAAAATATTTTATGCTTAGAAAAATAAATAAAAAATAAAATAAATATAAATAAATATCATGATATTTTTGTAAAATTGTATAATTATATAATATAGTGAATAGTAATGGAATAAATAGGAAACGGATCCTATCTAGAGAACCAGGAATAGGAATTCCAAAGTCAAGGTAAAATATTGATCGTGAGTTTTTACCTTCAAGTGACCTCTTCCAGTTAAGTTAATTACGAGTAGGTAGCGCGTTTTGCCTAATAAGACGAAATAGGGAAAAATACGAGATATTCACATTTTGGATTTGAAGAAAATAAATTATAAGTCAACATCCGGAGATGAGTTTATAATTATATGGACATATTTGGAATCAGTGAATTTTTGTCCGTTTGATGATTCCGAAAACGATTTTCGTAAATCCGAACGCGCCGGACACGTTTTTCGAAAAACTTCAACTGGGCATTGGAACCACAGTAAGGGACCGAAATCTAAGTTAAATTAGATATTATTGATGAGGAAGAGAAGATCTTCAAAGTTATGAATTCGGAATTTTGAGATTTTCCAAGATTACGCGTTTCGGACACCGAACCGAAACTTTATCGGTATCGCTCGATGTCACCATCAAGATGACATCATTTTGTTGACTATTGGGGAGGGGAGGTCTGCACAAGAAATGGAGGGCCAAGAGTGTTTTGTCCTCAAAAATGCGATCCTACGGTCCCATATTCGTCAAGGCCAAGTTCGAATTATTTACCGTTCGCCATCCGTCTCTTCTATAAATACCAAGCTCCTCTTCTTCATTTCTCACACCAAAAATCTGCCTCTTAGAGAGAAGTTAGAGAGAGAAGCTCGGAGAAAGTCGAGCAAAGTCTCGGGTAAGTTCTTCGGTCCCCGGGTCTTTAGTTTCGGTAGTTCTTTCGGTAGATATAGTAGGAATGCTAGATTTATCTTTAATTTTTCAAGATAGTCTAGATATCATATTTAGGGGTAAATATGATATATATTTCGAAAATATGATAAGGGAAAAGATCTGTCAAAATTCGGAGAGATAGAGCGAAAACAAAGCTCTCGCGAAATTCCGCCAAATAGGGGTACTAGGGGCAAAACAATAATTTTCGCCCAAATGGCCTGTTATGATGCCAAATGTTGATAAACATTGTCCTTATAGGATATCTCGAGCTAATCGAGCCGCTTTGTTGTGCCGCCGTCATACCGCTTTTTTTCCCATTTGTCGAATTTCACGTTTTTAGTAAAAGTTCCGTTGTACCGCCAAAAGGTACGTTCGCGTCTTGTAACACTAACTCTTATGGTTATTGTATGATTATATATGTTTGTTGTGTTCTGTTTGTTGTGTAGTAGTGTACGAGGTTATGCTATATACACGGTATGTTACATACGAGGTTATGTCACATACGAGGTTATTAATGTTGTATCATACGAGGTTATGTTACATACGTGGTTATGTGTTTTTAATCATACATTTGTTGTGGACTGTTGTATTGATTGCTGCTGTCGTGTATATGTAGTCGTATTTAAGCATGAGGTTAACCGTTACCTGAGATCCAAATTGCAATTGGATCTCAGCTCTTATCATAGCGTCAGGTTCAGGAGAACCGAGAACCGAGGAGAAAGGCAAGCAGGCCGCATAAAGACCCGGCTGAAGACTTCTTATGTTTTTGTAGTTACACTGACGTTAGACGTCCGAAAACAATGTCCTGTTATTGTAATCAGCCAGACTTACGGCATTTGAAATATATGTATCAGTTACTCAATCGCTCCGATGCTCTACTCTGATGGAAAAAAATATATTGCTTTTGAAAATGGGATGTTACAGTTGTAGAATATCTTCGATCACCTTGATCTGAATTTCGATGGGATGAGCCATGGCATCTGGACTCTTGTATTGACCATACAAGGTTCAAGAATTTGATGCTTAAAAAATATGTCGATGAACTCAGAAATTAAGAACTAAAAATCAGTCGAGTAATTACGAAATGAAAAACCAGAACCTGATGATGCAATCAGAGATGAAGAGCCAAAGAGAATTTTAAAAAAAAAAACCCAAACTTCACATGAGCAGGACCCAAAAACCAGAACCACTCAAATCCAGAAAAACAGAGGCTGACGGAGAAGGAAAACGAAAACCAGACACAGAACCCCACGTGCGCAAAACTGATGACAGAAGCGAAACTTTGGAATTAACCGACCCAGTCGACTCAGTCAGATATGAAGAACCCGTGAGGCAGAAACCAATTCTTGAACCAGTCGACGAAACAAAGGCACTTTGAATGTAGACGCCAACAATTACGTACCCCGAAGTCGAAATAGATGAATGAAGACTCAGTGTCAGTTGACTTTGCAGAATGCGGCCCCCAGCGATGATGCAAAATACTCAGGCTTAGTCGGTGCTATCTATTAGCGAGTCCAATCGATCTTTTCTTGATTTCCAAATATACCAAAACGGAACCTGACGAGAACCAGAACTAGAATTTATGATGCCACAACAATTTGACGGAAACCACCGACAAAACCGACCGAACCAATAGCAGATGAAGAATTTAGAATTTGATAATGATACCCAATGATGCAACGTGTAATGCCCAGAGCTATTGTTGGTCAAAACTGCAATTCTTGATTTACCGGTGTGCCAAGATTGTAATTTGCAATAGAGATGACTGATAATTGAGAACCCGAACTGATTGATATATCCGTCATAAGCCAAAACCAGAAATCGTGGATGCCGATAGTGCTTAAAATTCCGAGTACGAACTCAACGACCCTGAACCAGTCGCTGAAAGGATGAAGAATCCAACGAACAGTGTGCTACCAAACGAACCTGATGCAATCGACTATGACGACTCACAAAATCAAATGATATTTGCTCCTAAAATACCCAACAGAGCCAGAAATACCGATACTATTATTTTTTTTGTACCAAGACTGAAATTCTTGATTTTTCTTTGAATTTCTGGTAAACCCAGAACTAAAATTACAATGGAGATGGCTGACTAATTGAAGAATCCAGAACTGACTTTGGTTCTTGAACTGAAATTGACATTTTTTTTTTCAATTTTCTTGATGTGTTCTTGTCAACAAATCTGAATCTTGAGAAGAGGAGAATGATTCAGAAGTGAGCAAGAACTTCAGAGTGTAACAGAAGTGAACCGAGGATGACTCGGCTCTGATACCACTGTTGTGAAGGTTGTAGAGAATTAGGAGGATTGGGAGAGAAACACATTTGAAACAAGTGCTGCATGCACTGTTCATTCCATTCATACACATTAACATCAACATACATGAGTGATTAAGCTAGGCTCTCCCCTATATATAGGCTAGCCTGGACTCAATCATAGCAAGGCCCATAACAGCCCATAACAGATTAAACTTTACATCCTAATCATAATAGTCCTAAACTACCCTTATACTAACTAACCCACTAACAACAACAACTAAGTACCCCTTGGCCTCGTAGAATCAGTTTAGCCATTAACTAACTAAGTATTATGGCCTCAGAATTAGTTATTGGTGCCAATAATCTCTAATTTCTAACCCTAACACAGATTATTTATGACTTATGTATCACAATTGCTGCCAAATACTATATTGTGTAGTGGAGTAGATGATATGGGAATGCGTTTTTGAGCATTTTCGCTGCCAAAAATGTTATATTGTGTAATGCTGTAGATGATTACAGGCTGTTTTCAATTTCCAGGTGACAATTTACTAAAAGCTTCCGCAATTTGTGACTGCCCTCACTTGATAGGTAAAGTTTTGCTCATGTTGGTTGTTTGTGTATAGAAGAAGGTAAAGAATTTTGTTCTTATGCTTAATGTATTCACTTATGCATCGCCTTATGGAATATTAATATTATCTTTGTGTTGCTTCAAGTGAAATTGTAAATATATCTATGGTGCTTAGCAATTGTGATGGTGCTGCCTGCATATGTTGGAAAAGATCGGTGATGAAGATGCTTTGAAGGTGTGACATTTGACAAGCTGTAAGTTTATGGCCCCAAAATTTTATTTATTTTCACCCTTATTTTTCTTCTTCTCTCTTAATTTTCTTGATCAATTAAATTTTTTTACTCTATGCCTTTTCATGGGTATGTTTTGTAGTCTATCAGCAATATATGTAGCAATAGAAGTCACAAAAGATTTGTTCCATTTGAACCTTAGATCATGGGATGTTTTCGCCGGTTTCATATGGAGAAATATATTGATTCTAATGTGGTGGGTATTAAAATTATTTCATGTGATGTTGATATTACTGCATATAAAGAAATATATTCATATGGAGAAATATATCATGATGTATTAAAATATATTGTCAGAAGGACGGACGAATACTTAAATTGGTTTAATAGCTTTCAATTACTTAATTGGCACCTTTTATATAGCAACACCTTTTATATTTGATGTTACACTATCAATTTAAGAGTCTTCAAATGATTAAAGCATTGAGTCATGATGTATTAAGTAATTGGGGTTTTTTTTTAATGAAAAAAAAAATCAGTTGTTGGGGACAAGAGCCCAAGTGACAATGATCCTTCTATAGTATTTACTATTTATGTTATTTACAACATCAATTTAAGTTCTTTATTTGAGTTGGTGTAAATTATGAGGAGCGTGTAACGTTAAATAAGTGATTAAAGTTGCCAATTTCAACATTTATGTTACATAACTTAAGTAACAACATTTTAGAAGGACAATTACTACATTTTTCTTATACCATGACAGGGTCATGTCATATATTGACCAATACATTCATCAAACCATTATCTTGCAACAATTGAATACCATTACTATACAGAATTGGGGGCATGTCAAATGTCCTATGCAAAATCTTTATGTCGATACAATGTCATTGGCATCACATATTTACAGCAACACAGGAATCAATCTCAGTTGAATATTGTAGAGTGACTTAATTAAGGAAAACCTCTTGCAGATTATGTACATAAAAGGGGGCTTAAGCTTGGTATGTATTCTAATGCACGGTATGATTATGATTTTGTAAAACTGCATGATACATTCTGTTAATTGTCATATGCAAGGGGCTTCAAGCTTGATTTTTAGACACATTTTGATATTGTTAATTGCAGGCGATTGCTGGTCTGCTGCAACAAGAAATTCAAAGGTCAACTAAATCATGTTCCTTTCAAGTAACATTAAATTACTAAAAACAATCTTTTGGACCATCATTATTCTTTTTATCATATGGCATTTTCCTTTCAATTGGATGTCAATATAATCGTACCAATTAGCATTTAATACATCGATCGGTAGCTCTGGAGGACACATTTCGATCTTAATGGGTCAGACTGTTGTGACCTGAGGAATATCATGTCCATCGATAAAGTTGTTGTCAATGAAAAGGTTATTATTGTATAAAGGATTTGACCAAAAAAAAATTACTGCATAAAGGAGGATTAGCGTTATTTTTGATTGATGGCTTCACCCGTTGAAATGGTTGTTGTTTTTGCATGTTCATCATATTTTTAGTTAGTCTTTGAGTTCATTGTATTGGCAGTTCACCTAAGGTATAGCTTGGGATCTACATTATGTGGCTTCCCAGCAGTATTTGTTTACAATTTAAATTCAGCCTACAACTTATTCAAATTATGAAAACATAAAACTCCATCTCTTTCATGCATTATGAGCTGGTTGGACCCAACAAACCATTATTACTGGAATGATGCCTCTGCAAAACAAGGCATTGGTAATTGTTTTTTCTTTTCATTTTTTACAGTTTTTTTTCCCCTTTTCAAGTTTAGAGATCATCAGTTTTGGGTTGAGCTAATATGGCATGTTGATTTGATTAAAAAAACAGGTAAAACATGAAAGAGAAGCAGCTAATGGTATTTCTATGACTCGTATGTCAATATTCAAAGCAGTTAGCCTTGCACGAGGTGGTGCAATGTAAGTGTACTATGACTTTTTTTAAGATAATAAATTTATCTTTCTTAGTGAAAAATATTGCTAGACAAAGTTGATCACAAATGGTTGGATTAAAACTCCAATGACCAAATGATCTTTAGCTTTTGCAAAACAGGGCAGTGGTAATTGTTTATTCTTTTCATTTTTTGAAGTTTTTTCTTCTTCTCAAGTTTAGAGATCGTCGGTATTGGGTTGAGCTAATATGACATGTTGATTTGATTAAAAAAATTAGGAACAACATCAAATCGAAGTAGCTAATGGTATTTCTATGACTAGTATGTCACAAAAATTGAAGGGTTTTGTTTGCGACAATTTTTGGGTTAATGTGACTTTTCATTTGGTTTTGCGGGTACAAAAGATAAAGGCGTTGTTTCAACTCAAAGGGCAGTTTATTCTCAGATTCTTGCAAATTTTTGCATTAGCGAATGGTTTCTTAATTTATGTATATTCATGCTCATCTCTTGAACTGGACAATAATGCATGTGGTGTTAAGGAAATTCAAAAAGGAATCTTATTGTTCTTTTGTAGATGGATTCTCAGTTGGTTTAATTTTTGTTTTGTTTCCAAGTCTCTATTTTTAAGCAGCGGGCAAGCATGTTAGCTTCCTTTAATAAGAGGTTGATTGGCATCAAAGTGGGTGACTTCTGGTAAGTTGAATAAACTTTTTGTATTTAATGTTCCTATTTGGTTGTTCTTCAAGTCATGATCATGTTATAAATGTATTGTTGCCCAAGTATGCTAAGGAAGGACTTCTTGGCCAAGCTATATGAGAACTGATTTACATTCAGATTACGGTGAGTATGTTTTCTGAGTTTGCACTTTTTTAAAAAAATAATTTGATTTTGTGGGGCATAAGTTGATGGAAATTCAGATGAGTTTGACATGGATCAGCTTTCATTGGTATACTAATTCAATTATATGTTTAATATTATAGATAACGAATATAGTTTAATGATCATGGCAGCTTTGTGCTAGATGACATTCCTATCTCTCAGGTGATGACATCTGCAATATATATATAAAGAGAACAAGAAGAATGGACAAAGGGGGAGTATTGTTGAGAATGAGAGAAGTATGCGCATGCTTTCATTGTCACCCTAGCTAAGAGTTTTTCAAAGCCTGTCAAAGTAATCGAGCAAGAAAAATTCTACTTCATGTTGATATGTTATAATCTGGATCTTTTATATTAATGTTTAGTTATGACTTCGTTTTTTATTGGACCCTTTTATATTAATGTTTAGTTATGACTTTATTTTTTATTGGACCTTAGTGGCAATTAGAACTATCTAGACTTGTACTTTTGTTGTGAACTCAAGTAGCACTACACTTTAAAACATGAAAAGTTGCTAGTCATATTGGTCCATGTCATGGTTTTGGGTAGTGATTCAATATTTTATATTGGTAGATTTGAAATCCAATTATTTATTTTATGTTCTTTTATGTTTTATTTAATTTTTTAATCATTTGGATATGTAGAAGGTATCGAAATGCTTTAATGGATTTTTTGCTTGTTAAAATAAGACAAGCTAGGCTTCATAAATGAAGAAAGAGTGATGAAGGATGCGTAAGTGTACGTGTTGTTGTTGGAAATTGGATAAATGTGTAGGCTGAGATGAGAGAAGGGGTGGGCCGCAGTGTGGAGCGAGTCACACTCTCGATCTCGAGGCCATCTCGATTGATTGATGTCATCATTAGGAATCTCCATTTGAATCTCACTATCTATTGCTTTTTGCCATATTAACTTGGTCGATAAAGAACGAAGAAAGTCGATATGCCCCGCTCGGCAATCCAATCACGACATTTTTAATTGGTACACCCTTAAAAAAAAAAGCCCAAAAAACGAACAACAAAGGAAGTCTTCTAAAGTCCCGCTTTTATTGTATTCCACTTCTTTGAAATGTCAAAGAGAAAAGAAAAAGAAGCCCGCCCTCTTGGATGAAAAGATTTTTGGCAATTTAAAAATGGTAACTTGAGAAGGAAGCTCTTGAACTCTTGGTCGAGATCGCGTTCGATAGCTTCATTTTGGGGTGCGAAGATGGTGATATTGTGGTTGCCGACCGACGTATCCTCTAGAGTCTCGCAAGAGCATAGCCTTCTCCACAAGCTCGGCAAGTTCCGTGTAATGCGAGTCCGGAAGAGCCACCGAACCGAATCGGAGTTTATCGACTAGAGTTGATTGAAGAAGAGACCGACGACTGGTATTTGGCATTTCCGAGTTCCGCAATGCAAGCGGGAAACCAAAAAGAAGAAGAAGGAAGGTGCGGATCTTGGCGACGCCATAGATGCCACAAACCATGGCGACTTGAGAGAATGCGGCGAATTGAAGAGGAGTACCGGACACACTTCTCGAAAAGTTTACCGAACCGAGGAGAGGAGTACTAATATTTTGAAGTTTGAACGTAATGAAAACTTTATTACTACTACTTCCAAATTAATAAAGATTACAAGATATAACTCTTACAATAGAATTTAATGATGATTAGTACTGAACTACAAGAGAGTGTAGAAACTCGAGTCTCAAAACACTACTATAAAAATTGGATATTATTACCCTCAAATACGTCCTAAATAAGAAATAGGTAGTAAAAAATGACGCCAATGGTATTCTTATAATTATATATAAGGAAAATAAGTGTTCAACGTCTGAATTTTTTTAGGACATCTAAAATTGAATTTTGGCGTTCTAAGATTTTTTCAGGACGCTTTAATTGCTTCCCGCCATGAGAAATATAAGATTTTGGCGCCAGAGGGAATTATGGGAGAATTTTTTGTTTGCGCGCGCCATGATATTTTAATTAATTGTCAATATGGAAAAATTGGCGACGTGATAGATATTTTAGGTTGCCAATTTCCAAATATTGACGACCTGAAATTTAATCAAGTCGCCAATTTTCAAAAATAAGCGACCTGAAAATTAATCAGGTCACCTATTTTTTGATAATAGGCGACCTGAAATTTAATCAGGTCGCCAATTTTCAAAAATAAGCGACCTGACCATTAATCAGGTCGCCTACCAAAAATTTAATCAGGTCGCCTATTTTCATAATTGGCGAGCTGATTGTTTGTTTAGGTCGCCAATTATCACAAAATTCCGCCTAAACCTACTTTATTTTGTTGCCTCGACATTTCACCCTCACACTCACACTCGCACTAAACCTACTTTGTTGCCGCGACTATTTTTACACACTCAGACTCACACTTGCCTGGTTCTCTCACAATCGCCCTTTCAAGTTGATTTTCCCCACTTTGTTGCCGCCGCATCAGGTCTGTCTCCTCCGTCTTCCCTCTTTGCATCGTCCTTCGGCTTGCGTGCTCTGTTTCGCGCCTCCCCTCCTTCTCGATCTCTTTGCGAAGCACATACGCCGAGCCGGTGGCGGAGCCACGTTGGGCGCGTGTATTTGCAGTGCGTACATAAACTTTCAGCTTTTTTTAAAAAAAAAATGAAAAGAAACAATTGTGTGCATACCTAAATGTCATCAATCTCGCCCCCGTCTCCATATACCTAAATCTCCATCTCGTCCCCTGTGACTGCAGATGGGGTATTCATGTGGAGTTCAATCAAACTCTTTACCCACTCTCTGTGGCTAAGATCTTAAGTGCGCTTGTGGTCGTGGAGGTTGAAAAACCCGGACTTCTACTTCTTGGTAAACAGGTACTACATCTGTGTTTTGATATGATGAAATTCTTGAAAAATTTTGGGTAGTTTAGAAACGGTAGTTATATATGCATTGACAAATAGTGGATTTGATACTGTTTCGGATTATGAATTGAAGAGTTCCATGTTCATTACTGACACTTTCATATGCTCTGATTTGCTTGAGTGACATAATTGTATTGGACAATTCATATTTGTGTTCCATGTTCATTACTTCCTTTGTTTAACCCATGCAAGTATTTTATTTGAACACCGGTTGTGGTAATGGATTTCTCGAACCTCCAAGTATTTTAACCCATGCAAGTATTTTATTTAGACATTGAACGAGGCTAGAATTTGTCCTTAATGAAAATGAATTTCGAACCCTATGGCTGCTTGTTATGAGATCAAATTTATTGAAAAAATTGAGGTCTAAACACCCAAATTTGGTTTAAACAATTCTATTGCATGGCTTGAAGTTTTACTCAAAGGATTTAATTGGATTTGGTTAAACTGTTGTGGGGACTTTCCATTGGATTGATAAGCTCTTGGAACCAATGCTTATTTTGTTGAAATTTTGAGATAAGTTTTAGAAGTTTTGAAAATTCTTGATTTCCAATCCGTGGATTGTTTAACTAGAATTTTATGAAAAAAAATATATTTTTGGCACTTCTTCTCGTGATTTCGAACACTCAATTGCTGCATTGTTGAGTGTCTTTGCAAAGTCCTACATTCTGAATTTTTAGAACTTGTGAGCTGAACTTTACTACTAGTGCCACACTTTCTACTGTGTTGCTTTTTGGTTGGGCATTAACCTCACACCACTGCATTTCTAGCTGTTGTCATTCCTTAGATGTCTTTGCGTTCGGCTAAATCACTGCTTGTGAACAAATATGAAACCAATTGTTGGTCAAATTTAGTTGTCTAAGTTTGCTTGCTCTGAAAGCAGTGATCATAATAAGTTAACTAAGAAATTCAAGTCGAAGATTACATGTACCTTGCTTCATCTGTAATGAACTGCATCCATGAATTATCTACTTTGACTTCATCTTTCGAGTATAAAGATGAGGTTTCACACCCTTTTAGTTTGGGAGGTTTCCTCTATAATAAACTGCATTGCCTATGTTCTTCAGCTTTAGCGCTAATTGTGTTTTCCTATAAAACATTTAGTCAATAATGTGTATATTTTGCGAGGTAGTCAAATAACTATTTATACATTTTTAGAAGTGATTCAATTTTGTGGTTTATCATTAATTTCTCTTAACTCCTAAAACTTAACAAGTAAAGACTATATGCAAAAGATTATAAAAGAGGAGACAATGAAACGACATTTCCACTTAATTGACTCTATACCAACCACAATGTGTAAATTTCAAACTGTAGTGTAATTTCTTGATGTTTCATCTCTATTTTCATCTTTAATTTTTGAAAACACATTCTAGAGAAGGCATGTTCTAGAACTAAAATCTATATAAACATTTAGAAGTAGCTTGCCTAATTTTTGGAGCCTTTGATTTCCTCTTGAGGTCACTCAAGCCTCTTGATCTAGTAAATTGCAAAATCTTACTATGAACTGTTTAAACACTCATTAACTCGAGTTTCTTGCTTAGAGAACTTACATTGTTAACAAGATTTCCTATTACCGCTTGCAAATAAGTTTCATGCTTGGTTCTTAATATAACAACCATATGTTGATAATGCAGATATAGACGAGAAGAGATTAAAGGATAGTCATCTTCGTCTTTTTTGACTACCTGCTGAGAAATCTTGGTCAAAGGTTTGAAGCAAACGCTTGCGCTCCCAAATTAGGTCAGTTGCTTTCATTTTATGCACACACCCATATGTTTTTAATCCAGTCCATGATTTTTTTTGTCTTTCCTATTATTAGCCATATAAACTACGTGAACTTGATTAAAAAAGTGATGGCTTCATGGTTTACCATTGAAGTATATGTCAGTAGGAATAATTTCAATGTTCTGTTAGTTGATGAAATTGTTGGATTTAATAGTTGATATTATTCTGAATTTCTTTAGTTAGTAAGTTTTGATGAATTAAGCTGAAATTGGTTGTTTTTAAAATTTTGGTATGTCTTACTTTTAAGGGGAAAGCTGCGAAATTTTCTTAAAAGAAAGATGTCGTACTTGAAATTGTTAGGAACTTGACTTGTTGTTGGAAATGTCGTAGGTGGTAATAAAATGAGTCATAGTTGGATGAATGCGTTGAGAACTAGTGAAGAATATGAGAATGAGGTGGAAGAGTTTATTGAATTTGCTAGAAGGAATGTGGCTACAAAAAATGGGATGTATTATTGTCCATGTGTTAATTGTTTAAATGGGAGTCGAAGGGATATTCTTGATATAAGGGATCACATACTTTGTGATGGAATACACCTTCGATACACAACGTGGATATGGCATGGTGAGGAAGTAAGTACCGGTGCGTCCCACGAAAATGAAGTTGGGCTAGATGATGATGGAATGGAGAGAATGATTCATGATGTTGATGTTGAATCTTTTGCACAACCGCATGAATATGATAGCGTGCGGAGTGATGCAGAGACACCTTTGTTCCCTGGGTGTACTAAGTATACACGGTTGACTGGGTTCTTACATTTGGTCAACTTAAAGGCAACTTGTGGGTGGACTGATAGTAGTTTCACGTCACTGCTTGAATTGTTGTGTGATATGTTGCCAGATGATAATGTACTTCCAAATCGTATGTATGAGGCCAAGAAAATCTTGTCTATGATGGGTATGGAGTATAAAAAGATACACAGTTGCCCTAATGACTGCATATTGTACAGAAACGAATACGAAGGCCTCAGTAATTGTCTGAAGTGTAAAACTTCACGATACAAATTGAAGAAAGTTATTGTTTCTGGAGAGCAAACAACAAAAAGGCAACCTTTGAAGGCATTGTGGTATCTTCCAATAATTCCACGGTTTAAGCGTCTGTTTACTAGTGAAGCAACGACGAAGAAGTTGAGATGGCATTCTGATGAGAGAATATCCGATGGAAAATATCTTCGGCACCCGGCTGACTCTCCGCAATGGAAGAAAATAGATGAAATGTTCCCTCAATTTGGCAGTGAGCCAAGAAACCTTCGGCTGGGGCTTTGTACAGATGGCTTCAACCCGTATCGAACTCTTAGCGACCCATAGTGCATGGCCGGTTCTCCTTGTAATATACAACTTACCTCCCTGGCTATGTATGAAACGCAAGTATGTGATGCTTTCTATGATGATTTCTGAACCAAAACAACCCGGGAACAATATCGATGTGTACTTGGCGCCTTTGGTTGAGGATTTGAAGAAGTTGTAGGATGAAGGCGTAGATGTGTTTGATGCATATAAGAAGGAGTCCTTCAAGTTGCGTGCAATGATTTTTACCACGATAAATGACTTTCTTGCATACGGAAATTTGTCAGGGTACAGTGTAAAGGGGCATAAAGCATGTCCAATATGTGAAGCAGACACAAACTTCCATCAACTAAAGCACGGAAAAAAATGATCTACCTCGGTCATATGAGGTTTCTTCATTGGTTCCACCCATATCGTAAGTTAAGAAAGCGTTTTAACGGCTTACCGGAGCAGAGCACGGCTCCAAAGGCATTAACCGGAGAGGATGTTTATAGTCGGGTGAAACATATCAATGTCATATTGGGTAAGCAGCAAAGGAAGGCGAGTGAGAAGAATATATGGAAGAAGAGATCAATTTTCTTTGGTCTTCCATATTGGCGTAGTCTTGATGTGAAACACAGTCTTGATGTGATGCATGTGGAGAAAAACGTTTGTGATAGCCTTGTTAGTACTCTTTTGCACATACCAGGGAAGAGTAAGGATGGAATTAGTGCGACACTAGACCTGGTTGATATGGGAATAAGAGAACGGTTACATCCACGAGTAATGGAAGATGGTAAGAGGGCATACATGGAGCCAACAACTCATACACTATCAAAATCGGAGAAGAAAAGTTTGTGTGGATGTCTATATGACATTAAGGTGCCACAAGGATATTCTTCTAATTTGAGAAGGTGTGTCTCAATGAACAATTTGAAGTTAGTAGGAATGAAGTCCCATGATTATCATGTGTTGATGCAACAACTACTACCAATAGCTATTAGAGGCATTATGAAAGATGAAGTTCGATCCACGATAACAAGATTGAGTATTTTCTTTAATGCTATCTGCAACAAAGTCATTAACATTGAAAAGTTGGATGAATTGGAAAATGAGGGTTATATTATTTTGTCCCAACTAGAGATGCATTTCCCTCCCCTTTTTGATATCATGGTGCACTTGATAGTGCACTTGGTAAGGGAGGTAAGACTCTGCGGTCCAGTTTACCTAAGGTGAATGTACCTTTTCGAGCGATACATGAAGATCTTAAAAGGGTATTCTAAAAACCCTTATCGGCCGGAAACCTCAATAGTTGAGAGATATATAGTTGAAGAGGCTATGGAGTTCTGCAAAGATTATCTATCAGGGGCGACGATACAATCTCAGCATGACGAGGGGATAAGCGAGGGAACTCGAGGAATCAAACAGAAGAATAAGCCTCGTGAAGAGGTGTTTCAAGCACACCTGTACATCTTGAATAATACGGAAGAAGTTCAACCATATATTGATGAACACAGAAAGAGTTTGAAGGATATGAATCCAAGGAAGAATGACATGCAGATCGCTAATGAGCAAAAGAAGACATTCATAAAGTGGTTCTAGGAGACGGTATTGCACGAGACTGGTGTGTCGGATACAATCGAGTGGTTAGCCTGGGGGCCTTCTTTTCAGGTCATCACTTGGAGCGGTTACGATGTAAACGGATATTCTTTCTACATAAAAGACCAAGATGATAGAAGTTTTGTGCAAAATAGTGGGGTGATGGTTGAAGCTGAATCCATGCACTTTTCGAGTTCGAAAGACAAAAACCCAGTGTTAGCATCAATGGCCTATTATGGAGAGATTGAAGAAATATGGAAGATCAGCTACAGCAAGTTCAAAGTTGCTTTATTGAAATGTAAGTGGGTTAGCAATAATGTTGTTGTAATAGATCCTAAATTTGGATTTGTCTCGAGTTGATCTTCAAAGACTTGGTTATAGAGATGAGCCATTCATTTTAGCAAGTCAGGCGAAACAAGTGTTTTATGTTACAGACCCTGCAAATAAAAAAATGTCCATTGTACTTCAAAGTAAAAAACTGAAGTATGGTGAAGAATCCTTGAACCTTGACGATACACTCCCTTTCACAACAAATCCACCTACAACACGTGAAGTAGAATTGGTAGATGATGAAGAATATCTTTGTAAGAAAGGATCATTGTGAAGGAATATGGGAAACCATGTAAAGTAAGATCTTCGGTTAGGAAATAGTACTATGTTCTTTTTGTGGTCGTTTAACATGTTGGTTCATTTTATTAATTTGTTTATTATTTAATAACCTATCTAACATAAATGATTTGTCTTTGATGAACGGGAATATGTCTAGCTCGACGAGTCATCGGGTGATAGGGTTGATGTGCCCGTTGTGAGAAAGGGGAGAGGTAGCACACACATGGGTGCGCTAATTGCTCGTCGTGACAGTCAGAAAAAGAGGCTGCATGTGGAGTTCGATGAAAATATGAATCCAACCGGTAGAGAGGAAGACAGCTTCATTAGCTATTTAGGCTATCTGGCTCGAAGCAAAGTGCATATTGTATACTCTAGTTGGAAGATGGTTCCTCCTAAAACGAAGGAGTTGATTTGGTCACAAATTTTGGTATCTCACTTTCGATATATCTGCATTTGTATCTTTAGTCTTATTACTTGATTTCTTTCATATCTTCTCTTTCACCTTACAGCAAACATTTGATGTCTCTAACACTAAGGCGATGAACAAGCATTGGATGGGCGAAGTTCGTCTCTGTTGGAAAGATTTTAAGAACAAGCTAACAAAAAGTATATTCGAGGGCCAAAGAGGAACGAGGATCCATGTATGACCTATGATTTCATTTCTCCAGAGGACTGGAGGGAGTTTGTGGCATCACGACAGAATCCTGAATTTCTGGTAAAATTTCTGTCATATCTTATCTTTAATTTGAATCTATTTGACTTTGTATGCTCAGTTTTGTTTGTTTTCGTGTCACAGGAAACAAGTCAAGCCAATAGAGAGAGGCAAGCGAAAAATAAGTATCTGCATTGCTTGTCTAGAGGTGGCTACAGAAAGCTTGAACGGAAGATGATGGAAGAAGAGTTACAGCGAATGAAGGAAGCTTCCCAATCCGATCCTTCCACTGCTATCCAGGCCCCTGAGCGTCCTCGTCGTCACAAAAAATGGAAAGATGTGAGAATGAAGGGTGACAAATACATCAATGAAGATGTTGCTGAGGTTGCCTCAAAGATTGTAAGTAGTTAAATTACCTTGAAGTATTGAATAGCCTCAGTTGTTTCATACTATATAAGAGTTTAGTTATTATTTATGAAAAATCTTATGGTACGGGATTCACTTGAGCGAGAGCGAGCAGCCAAGGCTCATTCACGCCAGGTACACGGCAGGACATTTTGTCAACGGCGATTGGGAAGCCGGATTACCTTGATGCTGTTCGAGGGGAGACGAGGGGAGTGAGTGTCGCAAAATATTTCGGACGGCGTTCACATTTGCATGACGAAGAGAGCCATAAGGAGCTTGAAGCCAGAATTCGAGCGTCCCTCGTAGATGAGGTTATGGCACAACTACGGGGTGAAATGAGAGCTATGGTACAACAGGATCGTACAACCCACGAATCCCCGACCATCCCCAGCAGCAAAGAAAGTTTTCAACCTCCAGAGGTACCTATTGGCGAACCTTCTCCCCCTCTAGATGTACTTATTGGCGAGCCTTCTCACACTCCACAGGGAGGCATACCTTGCACTCTATATTTGGATGACCCACGCCGGCGTATTGTTGCCGATGGTCTTGTTTACCCAGAACAAGACAAACACCACGGCAAGCAAATTTCAGAAGACCAACGTCGGGTGACTGTGAAAATTGTGCGAGAGGGGGAAGAAGAGACAGCCGTCCCGATTGATGATGAGGAGGTTACCACACTAGGCGCTGCCATCACATGGTTCATCCTTTGGCTACATCATCTTATTGAGATGGGGACGACACCTCCAATGGTAGGAAATACATTACTGATTGATGATGAGTAGTTTCCCGATTGATTTTCATTGCTAACCCACTCATAATGTGTTTTTTATGTTTTCATAGCATGAACAATCTACGAGCTTATTTCCCTACTTAGCACAGCTGCGAGAGTTGTACAAGGACATCGACTATATAAGCTTGAATATGCCTCCGGGCATTGTCGGTGCAGAAAAGACATATCCAATAACAATTGACAAGAAAGATTTGAAAGAGTTTATGCATATGGATTGTTTAGATATACAGTTTCTTCAAGTTGCAATCTTGTAAGTTTTTTTTAACCCTTTAATTATGTCAGTACTTTTTTTTTGTTTAATATATTCAATAACATTTATCATTTCATTTCATAGTGTCTGCCGTGAAATAAGCGCCAACACAAAGCGAGCGGGTTCGTATGGATACTTATGTCCTGGATGCACGGCTTCGGCTCGCAATACGTTACCCAGAAGGTCAATTTATGTTGGTTTAACAATGGGCGACGGAGGCAAGTCTTGTTATCTAGCGCTAATACATGAACGGTGCGTACTTTTGTTTTGTCTATATAAGATTTTTGTGAATAAATTGCTCTCTTATCTTAATTTAATATTAATACGTATATGTTGTAGTGGTCATTGGACCATGTGTGTTGTTTGTCCCGTCAAGAACTCTTGTTATTGGTTCGATTCAGTAGGTGGCTCTCCAACCGAGGATATCAAAATCATGTTTGTCGAGTAAGTAAATTTTTGTCTAAATCATCGATTCTTCTTTTAAATGAATGGTTTAACATGTCTGTTAATTTCCATTTTAATGATAGGGGCCTCAAGACGTATAGACAGCTTGTTGAAGCAAAAGAGCAGGGTGGACCGAAGTGGTTTCTTCCGAAGGTAAGTAGTTTCAATTCAAGTTATTTCATTGACACAGTAGCTTTCGATATGCCTTTATTCGTTTTAACAATTTGCTTTTGATTTATAGTGCCATCAACAACCAGGGAGCACCGAGTGCGGATACTATGTTATGAATTGGATGCAATCCATCGTTACCACCGGACGTATTCAAGGTTTTCTAAATGTACGTAATCGCTCTGTGATCCTCAAATGATGATACTTTTGTTGTTGTACTTGAGTTGTTAATTATTTCCTTCACTTAATTGGTTTAATTTATCTTATACCTTGTTTTCCAATTTACAGTTTTTGGCTACTGAGGATCCGTACTCGCAGGATGAGATCGATTCGGTTCGAGACATGTTGGCTAGACATCTTCTTCAACACATAGCCTAGTTAGTAGTGAGCATGATTAGTATGTTATTGTGTTAGTGATTCTTTGCTACTCTTGTTGTTCGTTTGTATCTCATTTGGTGTTATTGTCTGTTCAAAATCTGCAACAATTGTGACCAACTTTCTTGGAACTATGAACCTTCTTGTGTTGCTTGGTGGGTTTACGGCGATGCAAAACTTGGTAGATATCTCATTGTTGTAATCTCATTGATAGTTTGTGTCTTTGCAAGTTTGGTGTTATTGTGGGTATATTACTTATTCAGCTAGCTGATGCAAAACTTGGTAGATATATATATCTCATTGTTGCTATCTCATTGTTAGTTTGTTTGTGTCTTTGCACGTTTGGTGTTATTGTGGGTATTACTGATTCATGTATATATATAGCGTTTGGTCTTGATAGATGTGCATGAAGCCAATGCAAAACTTAAATCCAATTGAACATACTCTAAGCGATTGTCTATACTCTGTAGGCATATGTTTGTCATCTAATTTATGAGTATGAAGGTTGAGAGATGAGAAGAGAACTTGTGAACTGATATTCTGTAATGTCTTATCAGTTTATTAAGTTCTTAAATGTGTATACATTAATCTCATGCATAAAGAAGAGAAAGACGAGCAACAAAGGGAAGCAGATTGCTATTTTATGTGTATTTCAACATTGCTATTTGTCAGGCATATTTACTGATTCATGTTAGCATTTTCGGGCAAGGTTAAATATGTAGCTATATTTTTGAAAAAAAAAATCATAAAAGGCGACCTGAATTATATATTCAGGATGCCCTTGTGCAAATAAGGCGACCTGAATTGAAAATCAGGTCGCCTTTGTTTAAATAAGACAACCTGATTTCTAATTAAGGTCGCCTTAATAAGGCGACCTGAATTGGAAATCAGGACGCCTTAATAAGAAGACTTGACCTGTTTTCAGGTCGCCTTAAGGCGACCTGATTTCCAATTCTGGTCACCTTAATAAGGCGACCTGAATTATAAATCAGGTCGCCAAAAAGCCTTAGAAACAACTACCCCAGCTAAGACGTCCCTCAGTAAAGGGATGTTGATTAGGTCTTATTTAGGTCGTTTTTTTAGCTTTTTTGTAGTAGTGAAACAATGGATAAAAGAAGCAAAAGGATAGACAAAGAGCAAGAGATTTGTCAGATGTACTGCGGTGGACTCTAGGAGCAAACACTACACTAACTTGGGTGATGAAGGGTCTTTAATTTATCACAGGCGAGTTACGTACACTGCTGCTATAAATGCATTGGGAGAAACCTTGAGATAGTGTGAGAACAAGAATAACTCAACTAAGAGTGTCATGGAACCGATCTTGACAATTCTTGGATCTAATCATGTTAACACGAGTAAATCTTCTTGAAATTTGAAAAGGAAGGACAATTGTTTGAAGAAAAGACAGGCTAATATTCAATGACATTGCCTAGTAATATCCCTTGCATTGTGTCTTACGAAACTCTTGAACATACGCAAAGCTAGGGTATTGCTTGTTGTTCTTGCTGTGTATCATTATCACTGTCGTCTGGCATTTCAGCGATGACATCCTGCTGCTGATTTATGTTTGTGGGCAGAGTTACATTTCAGTCAACGAACTAACCTGAATTGTTTTGATGTTCAAGATGGCTTGCGAAATTTAGTACTGAGTTTTGAGTGCCATGGATTTGATAAAGGTCGAATACTAGCCACTTTATCTGATGAGCATAAATTGATATTATTCATCCCATTCTGGCATGGTAGGGCCTGATAAAAGTACCAACTTATATATTATTCTACTTGTTTTAATAGAAAGAGAACTTTAACTAACAAGAGAGTTAATGAATATGAGAATGTAATATCTCCAAATGGATACGCATAAATAGACATGAACAATAATTGAATTCATGGGACGAGATTTTAAATCGGAATGCAGTTAAGCTGGAATTTAAATCATCCACTTTTCTGTAATAACAATATAATCAGTAATATTTGCAGGTCACATGGTCCAGAATAAAAGCTTTTCGTTGTTACCCAAAATAATAATAACAATATAATAGCTTTTCGTAGGAACAAGTTTTTGTCATGGAGTGTGGCAGTGATCTAATATTCATGCATCCTCTGAGAAGGTAAAAGTAACAACACTGTTCAAATGGTTGGGGGTTTAATTTCATTCACATATTGGATAGACCCGGCTAGCGTCCTCTTCTCCTTATCATCGACTGTAGTACTCTTTTAAAAATTATTGCCTCGTTTTAGCGCAAAACAATAGCAGTTGATTTTGTTTTTTAATATTTCATGATTTTGATGGGTGCTTAAAAGGATCTTGAAATCTTGACCAAAAAAAAAATACTTCATGATCGTCAAAAATTATTTTATGATCTTGAAAAAATATTTCAGGTACTGACTGGTACTAAAAAAATATTTGAGGATACTGACGGGTACTGAAAAAATACTTCATCATCTTGAAAAATTATTTTAGGATCTTTAAAAAATATTTCAAGATATTGACTGGTACTAAAAAGATATTTTAGAAGATTGATTGTACTGAAAAAATACTTCATAATCTTGAAAAATTATTTTTGGATGTTAAAAAAATATTTTAAAGTACTCAATGGTATTAAAAGAATACTTGAGGATATTGACCCGAACAGAAAAAAAAAAAAAAATACTTCAATCTTGAAAAATTATTTTAGAATTTTGAAAAAATATTTCATGGTACTCATTGGTATTAAAAGGATACTTTAAGATATTGACAAGAATTAAAAAAATATTTCATGATCTTGAAAAATTATATTAAGATCTTGAAAAAATATTTCACGGTACTCACTGTATTACTAAAATTATACTTGAGAATATTTTTTTTAGTACCATTCATTATCTTCAAGTATCTTTTTAATACCATTCAGTACCCTAATTTTTTTTTTCAAGTTCCTAAAATTATTTTTGAAGATCATGAAGTATTTTTTAGTACCATCGATCAATATCCGAAGTATTTTTTTAGTACCTGTCAGACCTATAAAATATTTTTAAAAAAAAAAAAGAAAAGAAAAAAAGAAGAAGCATCAGCTGCACTGTTTTACGCTAAAATGGTGCATTTTTGAGAATAGGATTGCAGTGGATGATAAGGAGAAGACGCTAGCCGCGTCCTTAATTATAGAAACACTTTTATAGTGCAAATTATACTACAAAAGTGTTAGCATATATTAGACTTGGAGGTAGTAATAAGTAGAATATCGTTCTCATAAGGATTTGGTTCCAAAACCCAGATTGTCACACTTTCACCTTATTTGAGTGACACAAATATCAAGAGTGAAGGGAAACAAATTTTAAAATTAGAAAACAAATAAAAACAAGTGATTTATGGAATACAAGGATCAAGTGCGGCCTAAAATTATTTATCCCCTTGTATTTCTTAACAGCGAATTATTATCCTCTTATAGAGGTTTCTAATGAAAATATGTGTTCGTCTAGGATTCAAAAGGAACTTGTAAAAGTTCTTTCAAGTCAAGAATAAGTGTTTAATTCTGACCAAAAGAATAAGTGTTTAATTCTATTAATTTCTTAATCTTTTATTACAATTAATAAAACTGAATTTTCAAGCTCCAATCCTAATGTCACTATGCAAGGTTGATAAGTACAACTCTATCTTACCAACAAAACCATCCATTTAGCATGCAAACTTCAAATTCTTACACAATTTTACCTAAGTTCTACACTCAACCTAACCCTCTCAAGCATCAATTGAGTGAACAAAACATCTAAGGCCCTGTTTGGTACGGGGAAAATTTGAGGAAGGGAAGGGAAGATTTTGAAAGATGAGGGAAGATGAGTTATTTGGTAGGAAGAAAATGAACGGGTTGTAGTTGGTAAAAAATTAAGAAATGTCTATTTTACCCTTAAAAGTAATTAATTCAAAATAAAAAAGAAAAATAATTTTTTTGCTAAAATGTATTTTAAAAAAGTATGCTCTTGCAAGTTTGAACTCATGTAAAAGAAAAAATCCCGCTAAATTCGAACTTTCCCGCCAAGTTTAAATTTGAGGGTAAATTTGTTAAAAAATGTGAACTTGAGATCCCACCAATTTTAGTGGGATCTGATCTTCCCACATATGAGGGAAGATTGGTGGGTCCGGGGCTTGTAAACTTGGGTTCCCGGAAAGATTGATCCAAAATGAGTATCAAACGGAGAAATTTGCTAATGTTCTTTTCCCTTCCCACCTAATCCGTGTACCAAACGGGGCCTAAATGGTGATCAAGTATTTAGAAACATTTTAGTCAAAGAGTAGAATAAGCACATTTATATAATTAATTACTTAATCAAGAGTTAATCCATACAAGAGTTCAAAATAATCTTAGAACAAAGTATTTAACCTCTCATATGTTCAACAAATACATGAGAATATACATATACATCAGCAAAAACATGGAACAAGAGTAAAGAAAGCAAGATGGAGAGGAAAAACCGTGGGAAGAAGCCCCAAATCTCTTCAAAGCTCCAAAGCCTAGCTCAATCTTTTCTAAGAAGCAAGCCCTAGCACAACAAATATTCTCAAATGCTCCCCAAAAGTCTAGAATGGCAGCCAAGGACGAGTTTTGGCTTTAAAAACATGAAACCCTCTCAATTTTTCCCGCTTTAACCATGCTGTGTATTTTTGCTATCAGCGCCTCAGCTGTGGTTGAACTGTTTTGAGTTGCAGCCGAGTTTCCTCTATTTTGGATTTGGCTGCAACATAGACAAAGTGAATTACAGCTCATTTTGTTTCTAAAAAATTGAGTTCTTCTACCTCAAGTGAAATGTTCTACCCATGGTTTGGCCTCAGTTTGTTTATCTTTGATCTCCATGATGTCTTTCCCAATCAACTTTAAGTCTTTAACCCTCAAATCCTTCCAAAGCACTTCCAAGTAGCTTGAAACATCTAATTCTTCGATTAAAGCATATACTCATGGTTTGGCCTCAGTTTGTTTGTCTTTGATCTCCATGATGTCTTTTCCCAATCAACTTTGACCCTCAAATCCTTCCAAAGCACTTCCAAATGGCTTGAAACATCTAATTCTTCTATTAAAGCATACCTTGCAAAATAATAAACTCCACCATAGGCTCATATCTAAGAAAGATGCAAGCCAAATATGCACAATTAAGCAATAATGTACAACCAAAAACCCATGCACATTTTCCAATCTTTGAGTATTCATATATGCACAAATGAACCCAAAAATGTATGAAAGTAAAAAAAAAAAAAAAAGTGCTGAAATGACATAAAATCCTAAAGCCTATTATCCTTTCAGAATTCAGACCCTCTCTTATATATGTCTCTCCTTTCTCCTTCATTTAGCTTCTACAAACCGTCAACTTATAGCTTGCCAAATGAATTTTTTTAAAAAAATTATTTTCACAAATCCTTAATATGATATATATTTGAGGAGTTAATCTTGATCCTAAATATAAAACATATTTGTCAATTTTTTCCTAATTTACCTCTATTAATGCTTGTCAACAATAACAAATGAGGAGAGGGGATGAGAAATTAAGGAATATAATTAGGGTATTTTATAAAATACAAGTCATATCAACAATTCAACTAACTTCCTTAATCTAATTAAATTATGTAATATGTCTTATATTAGGGTTAAGTAGCAATTTTACCCCGAAAGTACACGCCTAAGAGCAACTTTGCCCTAGAAGTTTTTTTGGAGCAATGTTGCCTTGGAAGTCTAAAAACATAGCAATGTTGCCCCTCCGTTAACAGCCTTAATGGTCAAACGTTAGTTGACCCTATTATGCTGACGTGGATTGTCTATGTGGCATATTTCTCACTTTTTTAAGTAGCAATTTTGCCTTGGAAGTACACGCTCAGGAGCAATTTTACCCTGTAAGTTTTTTTTTTTTGTCTCAATATTGCTCCGGAAGTCTAAAAACGTATGAAATGATTAAATAACTTATTTAGCTTTCTTAATCTCTCCAAAAAACGTCAAATCTGATATTATAATTAGGACCGGAGGTAGTATGATTAAGTAACATATTTAGTTTTTTTTTTTTATTTCTTCAACAACAAAAAAAGTCAAATTGGTCTTATAATTATAATGATAGGAGGGAGTACGGGTGGCAATTATTTTTTTTTTAAAAAAGTAAATATAGCCTACTCCTTCTTCTCCCATAGGGTCCTCCATCGCAGGCATTCCCCAATCAAACAATAACCACTCGCCTGCAGAATTTGTCCAGAAAAAATGTTTCAAACAAAAAAATTAGAATGAATTTGTCCAAATAGAATATCAGACGAGTACGTCATAAGCAGTTCAAACGATTTTTTTCAAACAATAATCATTTGCCTGCGGAATTATCTACACGAACGATTAACGAACCTTTGGTGCCTTGTAAACAAAGATGACTGAGAGAATAAAGCTTACAAAAAATGTCAAATACAATTAATTAGGGCTGTTAACAGAGGGAAAATATTGCTATGTTTTTAGACTTCCGGGACAACATTGAGACAAAAAAAACTTTCAAGGCAAAATTGTTACTTAATGCAAAAAAGAAAGTGAGAAAGATGCCACATGGACAATCTACGTCAGCATAATGGGGTCAAGTAACGTTTTGACCATTAAGGCTGTTAACGGAGGGGCAACATTGCTACGTTTTTAAACTTCCGGGGCAACATTGCTACAAGAAAAAACTTTTAGGGAGAATTTCCTCTGGGCGTGTACTTCAAGGCAACATTGCTACTTAACCCCTTATATTAAGACAGAAGGGAAAACTACATTTAGTACTAAATATAAGAGTTAGTTGAATAAAAGGTAAATTAAGGAAATTAGTTATGTTAGTTGATCGTACCATATATTAATATGTTATTTCATGTTTAATTTGGGGGTCTTATCATGTTAATTGAGCCAAAAAAGCATTATTTAAGATAAATTTGGATTAATGAATGATTACAATGAAAGAGTTTAAAAATGCAAAAAATTGTCAATTTTTTATGGTTAATTTTTGGGATGGAAAGTATTACATTGTTGTTGATTTTCTGTGCAGATCATTTTAGAGAAAATTACATAAAAATACCCAGAACTTCTAAAACTGCAAACTAATGTTGATGAGGACCAGAAAATTTTACAGAAAATGGCCAAAAACTTTTGAAATTTTCGGAAAATCCCCAAAATTGGAGAACAACATTTTTTTTGCCCCAAATCATCGTCTTTGGGAGGAGGCAACAACAATTCTGAAAAAGAAGGAAAAGGGAGCAAAGAGACGGAGGGAGATAGGGGAATGAGAGGAGAGAACATCGATCCTTCACCACAACACCATTCGGCCACTCTCACCACCACCGTTGACGGCTTCTTCCTCCGTCCATTGTTCTTTTCTCTATCCATTGCTCTTACCACCACAATCACCACCGCCGACTTCCCCCTCTCCTCCATTAATACTTCACTGTCGGCCTATCTTGGACCACCACCGGAGCTGCACATCCACACCACCATCTCCAACTTCATCCTCCCTCTTCTTTCTCTTTGCCAGAGTCGATTGCTTCCTTCTCGTCCAGCATCATCACCATTACCTCTTCTGCCATGGGCGTAGATTAAAGCTAGTTAGAGCAGAATCTGAAATCATGTGTGGCTGAGCTCGTTCTGCTTCATGGGGGACAATAGCTTGATTTTCAGAGTCAACAGAGGAGTTTATTATGTTCAATATATTTTCTATTTGTATTTGGATTTCCGAGTTCAATAGCAACGTTGTTTATTTTGTATTGTTGAGACTTAATTTACCCATTTAGATAACTCTGTAAATTGAACTTATGTGATTGGATTGGATTTCTGTAGCTTGTTAGATTTAATTATATATATTTCCTTATTGTTTCAATGATATTGCGCTTTTTACGTCTTATTGTCAGATAGTATAATTGAATTAGATGAATTGAGTGTCATATTATCACATTTATATTAAGAGAAAGCAAGTTAAATTAATATAATCCTAATCACTCACTAAGTGTACTTAAATAGTTAGTTAAGAGATTGTTGCTAGCTATGTTAATATGAATATTATCACTAATTAAGAACATTAGACTCAAGTGTTTGCTTAGAATTTTTTTATTAAAACTTAGTGAAAATTTACTCATACATATAATTGAACTATGATAGTCACTAATCCATTTCCAAGAGCATTCATTATACATTGCATACCCATGTTCACACTTCATCCCATTTTCATAAAGAAAATCCCAAAAGTATAGTAGATTAGGATTTTTGATTCAATGTTGCACATATCTATTTTTAACAAAACCCAAAACCAATTTTCCCTTGTGTTCATTGAATTTACATGATATTTAAATTACTTAGAAATTAATAAAAGATTCCTCGAGAAGAGAAAACAATCATAAGTTTGTCTATACACAATCCTTGATTAATTTTTTATTGTGAAGGCAACGAAAAAAGCCCCCATCATTAGTTATTTATAACTAATATATGTTGTTTTCTTAAAACATTATATTTCATCATAACTACTCTTAGATTAAAACTCCCTAATATTTGCAGTCAATGGGGAAGACGTTTGGGAAAAAAAATTATAAAGGTGCAATATTTATTGTCTAGAGATAATTGTCATGGAAATTGCTTCACTAGTTGCGAGTACATTGCTGTAAATTCACTTCTTCATTACTACTGGGAGCATAGAAAATATCGTTTGAACAATCGTGAGAAGGAGGAGGACAATTCCAGCAACAGAAGCAACAACTTGCCAAGGTGTACGACAATAATCACGTCTTAGAGTTGCCTTCCTCTTGCGCCAAGGATTTTGGCAATAGCTGTTCAACCTTTGGCAGATATCATGGTATTCAGAATTGAAATTCCTTTGATTGACATTTTTCCAAAGACGGTTAAATAATAAAGCAACACCTTCGTTATCACCTAAATAGTTGCTGACTATTTCCTTTGCAACAAGGAGATCCACATCTTTATCTGTGTCTATTAGATAGTCCAATACAAGAGCATAGTCAGTAATGTAAGAATCAAAAGGATAATGACACTGTTCTAATGCTATCATATTACGAAACAACAATTCAGTGTGATCATCCACCACAATTTGAGGAATTTCAAGAATATGCCCCGATAGTTTCAAGTCTAATAAGCAGTTGCCCATAGTAGCCTTAAACTTTATCCCTGCTTCTTGCAATGCACGTGCATTGTATAAAATAAAATGGCTTCCACTATCTATGAATGAATGTCGTTGACACCTTCTTTCTGGCAAGTAAAACAATCTAAGAAGATCGGTAAAATGCCTTATCTTCGCATCAGGATTAGGATTTAATTCCTGATGGTTGTAGTAACCAAAATACTCATACGTGAGCCCCATAAATGAATGGTACTGGGGAAAAGCTTTATTGAACAGCTCTTCAATAACAAAGAATGGAAGTTGATTCTCTAGTAAAAGCAAATCATGAATTATAGCAACCTCTAGCCATGGCTGTGACAATTTAGCATCTTTGCTTATCTCAGGTGTCGGCATGCTGAAGAGTTCAATGATGAAGCCCGCATCCATTAATGTCACTTTCACAAGTTCTTGTTTAGAAAGGTTAATGGTCCCTGAATAAGAAGCACGGACTTTTGGCTCTGAACGTTTCACTAAACGAACCAAATCATCCAACTTTGACTCAGCCTTAGCCCTGTGAGTAAATCTTTTGAACATTATCTGTTTATACCTTTCCATGTCTTGTAGCCTCTCATTACCATAATGAAAAGGGCCAATTGAAACAAGTTTTGGAGTATAAGCCTCTTCATTTTGTTGACGGAGTATAAGGGGCACCCTGTAGATACAACAATCTGGTAACAAAGCACCATCTCCGCAATCTTTAATCATTTTTTCAATGTCCATTGTCACCTCATCATCTTCCACCTATCAAGTTTGATTTCGAATAATGCAACCAGGAATTACAAAAGCAATATTAAAAAAAAAAAAAAAAATATATATATATATATATATATATAAAGAGTTCCCCGTTCCAAGAAAACAAAAAAAGAAAAGAAAGAAAAACACTATTACATAAAAATGGGATTTTATGACTCTTAAAACTTGAAAGTTGATGAATATAGAAAAATTTGGTATTGAGACGGAAGTTGGGGGGAATACTTGATTGACGGTTGAACAAGGGTCAAATAAAGTCAGAGGCTCTATATAACATCTCAATATTGATAAAATAATACTACCTCCAAATCACAATTATAAGATCTGTTGAAACTTTGTTTGAAGAGATTAAGGAAGTTAAATAAGTTCTTAATCATTTTATATGTTGTGTATTTTTATATTATATATTAGTTTATTAGTCAAACTAATCACTTTGAAAAAAAAATAACAATAAAAATACTCTAAAGTAATTTAATTAGCTTCCTTAATTTCTCCAAAAAAATCAATTGTGTCTTATAATTAGGATCGGAAATAATAATAATTATAAAAACGGCGTCAAAGAGCCTTTACGATCTAAATATCTAAATTGTGTTCTTGATAATAACTGGAATCTCTTATCATAAATTGTATATATATAGCCAAAATCAGATAGCCAAAGAAAAGGGTTTGGAAAAAAATAAGAGAGAGAGGCCACAACAGGGTCATAAACACAAATCTAACGCAAATTAAAGGGAATGTAACGAAGGTAAGAAAAACCATGACGAATTAAATGCACAGGATGCATATATACTTGCAATCTGACAAGTGTACGTATATCTTGGAAAGAGAAACAAAGTAAGGCTAAAAAATGTGTAATAAATTGACGAATGAAACAGAAGCAAGCTTAAAAATTGTAAGCAGAAAGGAGGATGCATACGTACGTGTTGTTGTTGGAATTGATCGGAGGATAAATGATCTGAAGACTGAGATGAGAGAAGTGGTTGCTGAACCTCAACCATTTGTTGTTGAGCAGCCTCAATCTCATTATTAGACATCTCCCTGTGAATGAATCTCACTATCTATTGCTTCTTTTTCAAACAACAGAAGAAAGTCGATCGACTCTGCTCTGCTCAGCAACCCAAGACGGTAGACGTCTCAATAAATAGAAAGTGGATAGAAGTGATTTTACTTACCAAATTGAAACCCCAAGGTTGCCCTCTCAAAATGGCGGACTGTTTGATTCGCTCCTCTTCTCTCTCTACCGAAATGATAAATGCCGCTGGGAGGGGGTTTGAAATTTAAAACCCTCATTGCGTGGTCTCATGTCTGGTCAGAAGGGTCTTGGGGCCAAAGGCCCATTTCTTTTATATTTGTTTTTTCTTATTTCCCCCTTAATCTCTCTCCCTTTTTATTTTTTTAACTAATTCATTGCTTCTTCATTTTTTTTAGAATGACGAATAAATATCAAAACCCCTAAAAAATATGTTAAAATTTGTAAAGAAAATAAAGATTATAGGAATTAAATTGGGATTTTAAAATATTTATGAATTTACCATTATGTCATCTCTTCCTCTTTCTCTCGCGTCTCCCTCTCTTCTTAAAAACCCAGATATTATTCAACTCAAGAGGAGGTAGGTTCGACGGTGGCGCAACAGACCATGAAAAAGGTTGTACACAATGGATCTGGAAGGAGAGTACAAACACAAACGACGCGATTGGGTTTGAAGACAAATCTGATTTTTAATCTAGTTCTTTGAAAAGGGAGGTTGAAGATGATGTGACAATGATTTGGTTGAAGACGGAGGTCTCGCGATCACTGCGGTGGGAAGAAAAGAAGAGGTCGTGGTCTCTGCAGGCGGTGGTGCGGCGGGAAGAGGAGGAGGGAGAGAGGGAGAGGAGAGAGAAAAAGGAAGAGTGGACATAATGGTAAATTCATCAACATTTCAAAATCTCAATTTGATCCATGTTGCCTTTATATCATTTAAAAATTTTAACTGATTTTTGGAGGTTTCGAAATTTCATTTGGTACTTATTTGTCATTGTGCCTTTTTTTTTTTTTACAACACTTCTTTTAATGGGCCTTGAGCCTTTTTTTTATATCATTTATCACATTTTCTTTTAACCTTTCTAAAAATAATTATAATTGTGGTAATAATAATAATAATTCATTTCACTCATTTTCTTTCTTTCTATAAATCGCATTTTGGATATATTATTTTTATTTAAACAAGGGTTAAGGTGTATTTTTACCAATGAACTATTGGTCGGGAGCGTCAACACAATTAACTATTAAGTGGACCAAAAATACCAAAAAAAGTTTTACTCGGGAGCATCCAAAGACAACGCTTGTAGTTAGACAAAAGTTAACGTCCGTTATCTAAAGTGCGATTGGCCAACGAACTTTTACTCCAGGAGCGCCCGGCACAAAATTCTAAAGTTTACTAAATTTAATAAGTTTTTTCTCAATTGTCATTATTTAAAACTACTTGTATTATCTATGGACAAAAATGATTTATTCTTCAATTTTTTCAAAATTATAATTTGCTAAAATAAACAAAATTTTTAATTAAAAAAATTTAATTATATGATTTAAATAAAACTCAAGGTGTTTTATAGTTTAATTTATATGTTAAACAATATATATATATATATACACACACACACATATGATTTGTTTTTAATGGATATCAATATTGATACTTAATAATATAAATCCGGCAACTTGATGATATATTTGTTAATTAAATGATCTATTGATTATTTGTGACTTGTTGACAAAAAAAAAAAAAAAAAAAAAAACTTAAGAGGCTTGATGAAGGACGATTTAATAATAGGTTAAAGAGCAATTTTAATGGGTTAAGGAGCAACTTGACCTACGAAAATTTGATTAACATTAAATGAATTTTTTAAATTACATAAATTTCTTCTAAAATAAAAATAAATCATATATTTTTTTGTTTAACATATATAATAAACTATAAAACACTTTGATTTTTATTTAAATCATATAATTATATTTTTAATTAAAATTTTTGTTTATTTTAGAAAATTATAATTTTGAAAAATTTGAAGAATAAGTCATTTTTGTCCATAGATAATACAAGTAGTTTTAAATAATGACAATTGAGAAACAAACTTATTAAATTTAGTAAAATTTAGAATTTTGTGCTTAGGCGCTCCTAGAGTAAAAGTTCGTTGGCAATCTGTCACCTTAGATAACTGGACGTTAACTTTTGTCTAACTGTCTTTGGACGCTCCCGAGTAATTTTTTTTTTGATATTTTTGGTCCACTTAATAGTTAATTGTGTTGGACGCTCCTGGACCAATAGTTCATTGGTAAAAATACACCTTAACCCTTTAAACAATTACATAGTAAAATTTCGTTTACCTTGAAATTATTGCTTCTTAACATCATTTAATATATAGGAATAAAAATTAGGATGTTACACTTTGAACTTTGAATATTTGCAGATAACTCCCTGAACTTTAATTAGTTCCGGATAATCCTTTTGACATTTCAAAATTAAAATTGAACTCATTGATTTATAATATTAAATTACATACAGTTAATTTTATCATTTTAATAAATTTATGAAGATTTTTACTATTATTTATCAATTAAAATAGTTCTTTGCATTACAAAGAAACTAGAAGAATAAGAATAATATTTAAGACTCCAAGATTTTGTAGTCTTTATTTATTTAGTTATTCTTTGAAATGAGTGACATCTTGAGGGGAAAAAATCCCCAAAAAGAAAATGCAAAGGCAAATAGCGGGAACGTTCTTCCATGCATGGTCCCACTTGTCATATCTGTAGTCCCCTTCTTTTGAAATGTTAAGGAAGACATCAAAGGGATAAGGCAAAATTTATTTATTTAGGCTATGCATGGTTTGAGGGAAGAGAAGGGGAGGGGAGAGAAAAAAAAGGAGAGGAGGGAAAAAAAATTTCAAAGTTGAGTGTAGTGGGACCCACAAGTTTTCCTCTCCCCTCCTTTTTTTTTCTCTCCCCTCCCTTTCCCTCAAACCAAACATACCCTAGAGTCTATAGTATTTGCTTTTGCTATGATGTTTTGTTCCCTCCAATCATGGTAAGGGATAAGGCGTAAATTGTAATAATGCAGTTTCTGGCCATGAATATGTGACGTCAATAAAATTTAAAGCATGTAAAACTAGACCCAATCTTTTAAAAGTAGAATGATTTTAACAATTTCTTTAAAATGATCCTACCTCCATTTCATTTGAGATTCACTTATTCTCCCTCCAACTTATTACAGACATTCAGACCATTATAATAGAATTGTTAAAATTGTGAGCAGGGGTGTCTGCTACCCTTTCGATGATGCACTCCCTGCCGCCCCTCAGTTTTGGGGGACTTCCTAAATGCCTTTTTTATAATTCTTTTGATCAATCAATTATACATAAAATGAGTGACAATTTAATATCTTGTCAACAAATAACGAAGCTTTTTTGATTTTTTTTTAATGATTTCTCAAACACTTTTTTTTGGGTCAAAAGGGAATTTATATTAATACTAATATTAAAAGTTACAACAAAGCATAACGATTACACTGCGAAAAAAAACCGTAACAAGAAGACTAACAAATACAACAAAAACAAACCAAATGTAAGGAAAGCTAATAACCACAAAACATGTGGGAATAAAAATAATATCAAAGACTCCATCGGCTTTCTGAACATCCAAGGTTAAAAGTGACATGAAAGAATGTGTTGGTTGCAAAACCCACCCTATAGGGTACACCTCCTTATAAGAATAAGTTGCATATAGATTAGCTACATAAATGCCCCGACTTGGGGAACAGGATAGAGAGAACCTAACCTCGAAGAAAAAGACAAGTGAAGTCCTGAAGAAAACTTTTGCTCCTCCATTGAAGCAAATTTGGTGACGTCGACCACCCACCGAACAAATTTTTGTTATCACTAGTGATTTGGATTTGCCACCATCAAACAATCCTAACAATGGTCCTCTCATAGGTAAGGCACATAACAGTATTGACCATTGAAAAAACCCTTCTCCCAAAATCGCAAATCCAAGCCACATCAGAAAACACCACCATAAATGCCCAAATCCACAACCACATCAGAAGAAACACACAAACATAAAACAAAAGAACAGGAAAGACATCCCCTTCGCTGAAGACCACCGTCGAGCCGAGGCCACCATTGAGGGAGACATCCAGACAGAAGCTCCCACCGCCAGAGACGAGAGAGGACCCCAGCTGCACCTAGAAAACAGAGGGACACCGGAGTTGGAGAGACGAAGAGGACGGAGACCAGAGGAGAGCCGACGCCGGAGAAGAAGGAAGGTCGCCGCTTTATGTCTCTGTTCCGAACTAAAACTCGCCTGCTCCTGACTCTTCGAGGTCCGATCTGTACTTCTGCCGCGGTTTTGGTACAAGAGGAGGCTCGCCGGCGGCAAAGACGCCGTCGGTGAGACAGAAGCCCAATTGGTTTTGCGGAGAGAGCAAGAGCGCCGTGACTTCTAGGGTTTGCGGAGAGAGAGCGTGGTTCTTCCCACCTCTTCACATATATCAATGTGGTCGATTTCTCAAAAAGAGACTACACAATTTTAGAGTCTTAAATGTTTGAGAAATCATAAAAGAAATAGAAAGCTTCTTTATTTTTTATCTACAAGATAACAAAATGTCATTCATTTCCTATATAATCTAATAATCAAAAGAAGCATGAAAAAAATTTAAGAAGTGCGTCAAAATTGAGGGGCAGTAGGTGGTGCATCACCAAAGAGGCAGCAGGTACCCCACCCTAAAATTGCACTACTTTTTAAAAATTGGGTATACTTTTATACCCTTCAAAATATAATTATGTCAAACACTCTTGGAAAATAAATTCATTGTTAAAAGAGTTAATGTACAATTTTAGCAACGAAATTTTTTATATGAGCTTCTAGCACAATTAAATTTTAAAAGGTACAAAGGTAGATACAATCTCTCAAGCAAGCACCGACAAGCATGACGCAAATCTAATCATGAGAGACTAAGGAACAAATGATATTAAAAGAAGATAATCAAGTAAGATAATGGAAGTAATAAAGTATTTATGCCGATGAAAATTGATTCACTTTATGATGATCATAACTAAAGTTGTCATACTCACGACTTAAACTCGTGATAATGACGTAAACTCGTAAGAATTTACTTTCACTATTAAATAGGTATTAATAGTGTATAGTAAATAATTAAAATATAAAAAAAATGTCAATTTGATTTAAATATATTTTAAATCTAAATAATTGAAATTAAATATATCAATATTCAAAATTTACCATATTTAACAAAGTAATTTCTATTCAAATATAAAATTGCTGAACATGATCAACTAAAAAAAGTTAACACGGTTTTGTTAGTTTGAAACGTAAAAACGATAAATTCGGTGTATAAACTCGTAAATTTAATGGAGTTTATAATGATAACAAGTTTATTAGTGACTTAACTCGATTTGGTAAACTAAAAACGTAAAAGTGATAAATTTAAAGAGTCAACTCGTGAATTTAATAACAATGATCATAACTATTTTTCCACTTATATCCTACAAAAGAGTGGGGGTTAATTAAAACTCATTATTAAAGCGTCACTGTTTCTGTGTTCCCATCTCTTCAATTTGAATGATGAGTACTTGAGTAGAATTGTAACCAAATTTTGCATTTTTCCGAATGAGTAGAAATTTGAAGTCACATTTGGATATCGGATATTTTGATACCGAAATGGGTCTATCAAGCTAAGTTTGCATCATACAACTTCCTTATATCCTCAATATAAAACTTGATTAACAAAATTATAGAGATTAAGAAAAATTAGTAAATTGTTGAGTTGTGACCATTGTATTAAATATGCATGTCGTATTCTCTAAAATACCCTTTTAATAGGAGTATTAAATGTAAGAGACAATTAGAGAAGAGAGAGTAAAATTAATGAGGATTAGGTGAGAAAAATTATATTAAATGAAGAAAATAAAGAAGATTGGTGTTATATTTAGAACTAAAACAAATTCTTCAAAACTAGGTACTTAATCATGTCTATATCGTAAGTTCCTCCTAATTACCTTGCCATAATTAAAGAAAAGATAGTTGACTCAGTAATTTTATCTATAAATAAAACATTTTTTAACTTTACCTTTATCTAAGAGTGCATAACGTACATTAAACTTCAGTCTTCCCCTTCCCCTATAAATTGTAATGGAGGTAATATATGAAAGAAGTTTATTAATGATCCATCAAGCAGTATTTTAAAACTCTTCGAGCAAAAAAAGCAGTATTTTAAAACGTATTCCATACATAGGACATGGGAAAATCACTATGAAATCCCATTGGAAGATTGTAATAACCAAAAAGCCTCATAATAAGTGAGCATCACGAATTTGTTGTCATTTTTTTTTACATAGGAATTTTTCATTAGATGCTACATACATATTGCAGAAAATTTTTAATAATTGTATTTCTTCTTTGAGACCTTGTAGCTGGTGATTTTTCTTTTTATATTTAACATGGGGGGAGTAATTTGTTGAGCATAAATATAGAGATGGAACCAACATAAATCAATCTTAATAGGAGGGGCTTTGATCGTTTAAGTACAAAGTCTCCAATTCAAGCGAATATGGCTACCTTTAATTAGGATAGCTATCCTCATATACTCCCGTCCTTATTATAAGGTACCAAATAACTTTTCTCATAAACCAATAAAAGTAGTTAAAGTCAATAAAGTTGTCCTAGAATCTAAGTAATTTTCAATATTACCCCTACTAATTACACTAAACTCTAATATTATATTAATTATTACTCTCACGCACTACCTTTATTAATTAGGGGCAGACATGGAAAAAATAATCATTGTTCATTGGGAACAAGCAAGTGTCTTATAAAAAGGACCAAATAAACTTACTAGTTGGTGCCTTATAATAAGGATTAGAGGAGTAGGTTTGATAATATCCTAGAATCAAACTCAATTTAATAAGCATATATATAAAAAAGAAATGCATAGAGATGATGGGAGCAAGAGAAAAGTCAAAGAAGGGAGGTGGAAATCAAGGATTTTTGACTAAAATAATGTTAGAAAAAAAAATATTTACCACATTAAAGCAGATTGGAAACATTTTACCAAAATAATGCAGTTGGTGGCGCATGACAGACTCACGGAACTAATGGCGCAAAAGAGGTTCACGCCACTGACACATACTGACAAAATTTGTGTCAGTGACGTGACAAAGATCCACGCCACAGTGGCGTGGATGATTAAATGGGAATCAGACCCACTTTATTTAAAGTGGTTTGATTCCATATTTAAAAATAAAAAAAATATAATAATAAATAAAAAAAATTAATATTAATATATTGATAAATGATAAAAAATGTGGAATAATTTAAAAAGTTTTACTTCATTTAATTTGAAGTCAAAAGAAAGAAAGCATGGAGTGAAATAACTCATTAAGAACGTCTTTTAAAAGATTACGCGGTACAATTTGATTAACGCAATGCATCCCAATACGGGGGGATCTAATATTTGTTATACACCTACAATTTGGTTATAACAATAGTGTTGATTTGTGATCTGTATAAAAAAACATACATCGTAAAAGTGTTTATGGGATTTGTATAACTTATTATAAAAAAGTGTACCAATCCCAGAAACACTTTTACGCGGTACACTTTTTTATACAGATCCCAAAATCAACACTGTTGTTATAACCAAATTGTAGGTGTATAAAAAATATTAGATCCCCCTGTATTGGGATATGTTGCGTTAATCAAATTATACCGCGTAATCTTTTAAAAGACGTTCTTAATGAGTTATTTCAGCTCCATGCTTTCTTTCTTTTGACTTCAAATTAAATGAAATAAAACTTTTTAAATTATTCCACCTTTTTTATCATTTATCATTATATTAATATTAATTTTTTATATTTATTATTATATTTATTTATTTATTTTTAAATATGGAATCGAGACCCACTTTAAATAAAGTGGGTTTGATTCCCATTTAATCATCCCACTGTGGCGTGGATCTTTGTCACGTCACTGACACAAATTTTGTCAGTATGTGTCAGTGTGTCAGTGGCGTGAACCTCTTTTGCGCCATTAGTTCCGTGAGTCTACCATGCGCCACTAACTACATTATTTTAGTAAAATGTTTCCAATATGCTTTAATGTGATAAATTTTTTTTTCTAACATTATTTTGGTCAAAAGCCTGGAAATCAAGGAAGAAAGCACAAAGACCAAAGGAGAAAGTCACATGCTGCCCATGTTCTTCGCACAAAAAGCCAAGGAGAAAGTCACATGCTGCCCTCATTCTTCGTTCCTTCCTTCCTTCTCTTGGGTTCCGTTCACCGCTCCCTATTTCTTTACTCTCCACTATTACCATTTTCGATTCCACCTACCCACCCTATACTCGGATTCTCATTTCAGGCTTGTCCTCATGGGTTATCATTTTGATCTTATTTATAAATCTATTTTGATTAAAAATTTAATCCTATTAATAAATCTATTTTTATGTAATAAATGAAATTATGACAATTTTACCCATATTAATTATTCTCATGAAGATAGAGAGAGAAGAAATAATTGAAAAGTATTCAATCATAAATGAACACAAAATTGAAAATTTACCCTGTAATCATTGAGTTAACTATTGGTATGCAAGATTTGGTCAAAAGAGACTTATAAATAGGACCAGAGTAATATGTGTTTAATATATGCTTTTCTCTCTAATTATTAGAGGGACAAGGCTTATATATATATATATATATATATTGCATCCTCAAATATTTTTTACACCCAGTACCTTAAATTAATTAATTTTTTAGTTTTACATTCAAAAATATTTTTATTATAACACAAGTATTACACATAAGGACAAGGACAAGTATGGAATAAGAAACCCCTTACTCCTACTTTGCCCTGGACTTGGCTTGCGTTCATTCCGTCCTATACTCAAAACTGCGCCGTTTTGGCGTAGTAATGACGTAGTTTTGAGTTAACCTTTGCTTTTTTTTTAAAAAAAAAATAGGGTACTGACGGGTATTAAAAAGATAATTCAGACTACTGACCGTTATTGAAAAATTACTTCATGATCTTGAAAAATTATTTAGAATCTTGAAAAAAATATTTTATGGTACCGTATGATACTAAAAATATATTTCATGATATTGATGAATACTTAAAAAAATACTTCATGATTTTAAAAAATTATTTCGGGATACTAACGGTACTAATACTTCAGAATACTGACTGGCAAAAAAAATACTTCATAATTTTAAAAAATTATTTTAGGATTTTAAAGAAATATTTTAAATCTTGATTGATATTAAAAATATATTTCAGAATACATTTTAAAGATCTTAAAATAATTTTTTAACATCATAAAATAAATATTTGGTACTACTGATATAATAGTATTCGCACTGATATAATAGTATTGTCTTGTCTTTTCTACTCTACCCTTTGCACGTTTTCTCCCTCGATCATTTCAAACCCATATATATTTATATATTACCAAGGCATTCCTCGAATCCCTCTCCCCTTCCTGTACAAACACTGAGGGCCCTGTTTGGAATGAAAAAAATTTGGGGAAGTAAAGGAACTTAGAAGATGGAAAAGAAGGAAGATGAAGATTTTGAAAGATGGGGAAGATGACTTGAGGGGAGATGAGTTGTCGATAGGAAGAAAATAAAAGGATAGTAGTTGATAAATAATTGAGAAATATCTATTTTATCCTAAATAATAATTAATTCAAAATGAAAAAAGAAAAATATTTTTTTTGCTAAATTATTTTAAAAAAATTATGTTGTTATCAAGTTCGAACCCGTGTAAAAATATTTTTCGCTAAGTTTGAATTTTCCCGCCAGGTTCGAATTTGAGGGTAAATTTATAAAAAATGTTACTATTCATGTGGGAACTTGAGATCCCACCAACTTTGGTGGAATCTTATCTTCCCACATATAAGGAAAAATTGGTGGGCCTGGGAACCTCAGTTCTGAGGAAAATTTGTTCAAAATGCATACCAAACAAAGGAACTTGGTAATTTTCTTTTCCTTTCCCACCGAATCCCTATACCAAACAGGCCCTAACATTAAAGTCATTCTTGTACTGGCTGCGTGTTCCTTTAAATTTCTTCAAATCTGTTTTCGTCCGTTATCCTTTATGCACATATTTTATTTCCTCCTCAAAATCCCACCCTTCATTTTTCTTAAGGAAATATATATCTGAGGGGGAAAAAAAAAAAGTAATGTATTCATCATCATCATCATCATCAATTTATGCTAAAACAAGTTTTTTGTTATAAAACTGAAGAAAATCTAAAGAAAAGTAGAGAGAAGTCAGAGAGAAATTCTAGAGAGATGAAGGAATTCTCATTTCAAGTGTATTCTGAATGTTTACACATATCCTCTATTTATAGACTTTCAGGGGTTACTATGCAATGGACATCCACATAATACATATATTTATAACACTCCCCCTTGGATGTCCATTATAGATATGCCTCATTAAAAACTTTAACTAGGAAAACCCAGTGGGATAAAAACCTAGCTAAAGAAAAGAGTACATCATCCATCGATACACTTTCTAATGTTGCCTCATTAAAAACCTTTCTAGGAAAACTCAGTGGGACAAAACCTAGATAAGGGAAAAAGAGTACAACGTGTATCGACTCCCCCTCTTAATTACATAAGATTTTCGAATCTTTGCCTCATTAAAAACCTTTCTAGAAAAACCCGGTGGGACAAAACCTAGATAAGGGAAAAAGAGTACAAAGAAAGTATAGCGAGTATGGACTCCCCCTCTTGATGACATCAGTTTTATTCCTCCTGATGATTCCTCCTGATGACAGTATCAATATTGCTTCTTCTAATGCCAAAATTGCTTTCAATGTATTTGTGTTGAAGAAAAACTATATCTTGCTAATAAGCATTATGCAATAGTACTCCAATAGCACTAAGATATGGTACTTCTGGACCAATTAGTTCTTCAACAATTATTTGTCTTTTGAAGCTCTTCGGAGTTATAGTGATGTTGATATTATCAACATAAACAACAATTAGTGCAAATTCATTTACGGATATTTTCATGCGAGATGCATGGGTATATTGGGTTATTTTTGTACCCTTATTTTCATCAGACATTCTTTGAGACGATTATACCACATGCGCCCTAATAGCTTCAAGCTAAGGGACTTATATAACTTAATTAAATATTGTTCTAGAGAACTTGAATTAGATGCTTCTAACATCTTGAATCCATCTGGGATTTGTACTTCTGGCACATTAAGTCTTTTTGGGGACATGTGCTTCTGGCACCTTGAGTCCTTCAAGGATATGTGCTTTTGGCACCTTGAATCCTTCAGGGATATGTGCTTCTGGCACCTTGAGTCTTTCAGGGACTTTTCATATAAATATCACTATTAAGTGAATCATGCAAACATGCAGTTATGATATCCTCTAGATACAGACCAAGCCCTTCATTTACTGCTAGACTTTATCAAATAACAAAAGTATTTGCATCCACATATGTTTCTTCAAAATCAATGTCAGGTCTTTGTTTAAAACCTTGAACTACATGACGTACCTTATATCTTGTGATTTCACCCTTTTCATTTCTTCTCGTACAAAAACCTAGTTGTATCCAACTGGTTTTACATCACTGACCTTACATCATAAGTTGAATGGACTGCAGGTCCAAATACTTTTCATTTTACCAATATTTTAATTCTGCATTAATGGCATCTTTCCATAGGGGCCAATTCTTTCACTGTTGGCACTTGCTAATGGATTTTGGCTCGTGATCCTCATCATCATTCATTATATCATATGCTATATTATAAGCAAAGATGTCATCAATGTTGACTTCATTTCGGTCCCATCGGATTCTATTCATAACAATTTATTGAGATCTCATAATTTTTGCATATTTCAGGTACCTGGGTCTCTTCTGGGACTACAATATTCTCTTCTGGAGATATCTCTACTAGAGATAATATCTCTTCAGGAGATGACTCTTCTGGAGCTACTAATTTTTCTTGATTATTCTCAACTTGATCATCTATATTCATAGCTCCTATTCTCTTTCGAGGATTTTTATTTTTGGAACCGATGGACCTTTTATGCTTCAGGCGTGCTATATATTCATCCATAATAGGTTATCCTTCAGGGACATTAATTCGAATAGGAGCATTAACAGCTGGGACATGTGACTTTGTCACTTTCTTTGGGTCAGTAAATGCTTCCGGCATTTAATTAGCTAAACTATGTAAATAAATTATCTTTTGAACTTTCAGTTCACATTATTTTGTACGAGGATCAAAATGAGCCAATAATAATTCATTATAGCTAATCTCTTTACCCAACCGCCTATTTTCTCCCCCTCATGTTGGGAAAACAATGTCAAATCACAATTGACTAATCATGCGGTGTAAGTCTCCTAAATCCATTTGTTACCATTAGAAACATCATTCTGTTCCATTTAGAGACAAACAAGAAGAAGGAGGTCCTTACATAACATTTATCCAAACTTTCTTTCTATATCCATCTATGTGCATTATGGTGGATTTATAAGCATTGCACATTCAAAAACTTTCCGATGGAATTGTCTCGTTTTCGACCAAAAACAAATTTACGGGGAGAATTTTGTTGGCTTATATAAATGCTACAATATATAATATTAAATATACTAACATAGTATTATGTTCTCATAAGCATTAATCCACCTCTTTATGGATGCTTTAATTCATGATTTCTGGATCGTATAATCTGGAAATAGCGCGCTTAATTTATTCAAACATTATTGCAACTTCAGGTTGCGTTCTTACAAACTTCTGGTTGTAATGGGCCCATATAAATTTGTTTGATATATTTCCAGAGATCAATGAGAACAAGCAGCACATAAATAATATGTTGGTTATTTATTAAGAATCTTTTGGTTCTTATATGACTCGGATGATCAAACAAGTCATGTCAACAATACATTTATTTAAATCAGTAAACTTCTGGTTTACTGTAACATATATCTCAACCAATTATAGACTTTTTTAGACTCTGTGTGAGAAGTATATAACTTTTCAACTTGTCAAAAATTAGCTCACACTTGTATTATATAACTCACACTCATTTTCCTGGCAATCTCCCCCTCAAGTGTGAGTTATATAAACATACTTTCTTTATATTTGTATTTCAAAATTACTTTCAAATTCTTTAAACCTTGAAAGAAAATTTATGTTAATTCTTCAGGAATAAACATATAATATTACATCGCTAGATAATCTCATGATTCATGATTAATATATTTCGATTAATTTCTTTATGCATAAAATATATGCGAGTCTATCACATGTGAATATCATGTTAAAATAACTTAGAATTACACAGATTTAGAATCATACATATGATAATTCTCTAGCAGAAATTTTCATGGCAATAAATTTATGAGATGTGATGACAAAATAATAACAAATTAATTATCATATTACCTCCTGGACTTATTCTGTCTCTTAACCCTTGACTTCAAAATTAATATGGCCATATTTCTCTGCAGCTCATTGCCCTTTTATTGGCAGCATTAACAAATATTGGATTTGTATTAGCAAACTTCTAGTTTGCACTTACAATCTCCTCCATTATTATTTGTAAACTTCTGGTTTACAATTGTATATGGTTCAATACTTTTGTGTAGATATCTTTGAAACTCAACAAGTTTCTTTCATATTTGGTAGAATAAAATGCATATTTAATGCATAATTTTGTTTCTTCAAGAAACAATACATTAGCTCTTCCAGAGCCTTAAATCAAATTTATACTTTCATAACTCTTCCGGAGCCTTAAATTTATACTACCAAATATATAATTTAAACATTGGTCTTTCAAATGTAGTGGGCAAACTATGCTAATTAGTCTCCAAGACTATTAGCCTTTAGAATTATTACTCATATGTGGCATAATTTCTACGCAAGTTATTTGTCTTTAAGACAATAACTTGAAACTCTTTGTATATACATATTAACTTAAAATTCTTTGTATATACATATACCTTCGAGTCTTAGTATTTATAATAATCCATAAAATTTTTCTTATCATGTCATTTCTTTAAACCAATATTGTCCTTTTATAAAAGAACAATTATAAAAATTGATAAACTTCTTTAAATATCAAATAATAAATTAATGGCAATAAAAATGATAAATTTTCTAGTCATAAAATCATAATATTATGACTACTTGTTGCCATAAAAACATAATATTATGGCTACCTGCAATTCAAAAATATCAATTCTTTTTTTTTAAAAGTTTTTTTCATGAATAGTAATTACTATTCATAATAATAAAATAATATAAACACATGGGGCCCACGGCCAAATTTTTCTCCACCTTCACGTGGGTGAGAATTTTGTCCGGAGAAAATTACAAAATATGACCCCAAATTTCATAAATGGTATTTTAGTAAATTACTAAACAATACCTTGAAATATTAAAACTCAAAATAGGTCCATATTTCCAAAAATCAACACCTCATACTATTGAAATTGATTTTGAGGCTTATAATACTTATCTTATCGAGATATTGAATATAAAATATTTGACTTTTAACAAATATATCATGACATACAATAAATACAAAAATCATGACCCAAATTACCACAACAATAACATGAATTTCAATCATGTTTATTATACCCAATATCTCATTTTGTGGTTCTTATCAATAATTTTTCCTCACTTTTGGTGAGAATTTGAACCACCATAATTACAACCATAATTAAATTCATTCATTACTACATTCACTGGGAATGTAGTTGATTATGTTGGAGGAAATTCATAATCCTTAAAACAAAAAACTCATTGTTTTGTTTGATCATATAAATACAAGAAATTAATTCAAAATATTTCTTGATTCCTTCACAATATTGCTATTACAGGAGCAAATTAGATACATCAATTTATAATAATCCTTTAGAAGAACAATCATCTTCTGGTGGTTATACAATCCCTTTAATTTGTTCTAAAGAACAATTAGGGAACAATTAGGGTTTAGATGCCAAATATACAACTTTAAGATCTTCATATTCATACAAAATTGTGGCATATAAAAATCATGAATATGGATTTACTCCAATTTGTCTCATGGCTTCAGGCCAAATTATCACTTTGCTTCAGGCAAATTTGTGTCTCCACATGGCTTCAGGCCAATCTGTACCTCACTTTTAAATTGACAAACAAAAATTATATATATGGTTTCTAACTTATTTATTTTTAGGATAAATAAAATTATACAAAATTAACTTAAGGCTAAGGACATTTAGTACATACCATTTAATATTTATGGGTGAAGAAAAATAGTCATCCAAATGCATCATTGAAATTAGTACCCTTCATTTTCCTTGCTCATCATCACTTACTTAAACAAATACCCACTTTTGACTTTGGTGCATTCTCTTTCTTATTTCAATCACATATGGACCACCATATTTCATATTTTCGTTTCAAAAATATATTCACATGCACATGCCTAATTCTTTTTCTCCATTATTCTTTGAATGGACATACACACAACTTTTCCAATTATCATGCACATGTGTCCAAAATTCACAAGACAACACAATCCATTATTACACATCCACCTATTAAAATATATAAAACACGTAGGGTCCATGTGCATATTAATTTAAATCAAATTTGTTTTGGTATGTAAAAACGCACCTGGATTCAATGCATAAGAATGAGGCCCACAGACAAATATTTTTCAACATTTTTGTCTTTCTCCGCAACTCCTTCCTCACAGATTCGATCCTAAAATTTAGCATAGCGCCGGCGATATTGAATTCTCGAACCCTCCAAGAACTCCTAAATCAACACGAAAAATAAAGGTTCTTCTAGCGTGATAATCATTGATGATGAAAATGGGAAAAATCCCTAAAGCAATTGGCCACCATTCTATTCCTTCTCCGGCAACAATGAAGAATTCTGAAGCTCAAGACCGTGTTCTAATGGCCGAGCTCCTTCATGATCGATTCATAATGAAAACCCGGTAGTTCTGGATTTCTTGTATATGACACGGGAGATGGTGGGATTAGGAACAAGCCGGTACTAACGATTCCTTCGGTATATTTCGAAAAGCAAGTGTAGTTGTGATTTTGTTGTTGCCGGCGGAGGAGGAAAACGAGAGCGTGGAAAAGAGCGATGGAGGGTGAATCTAGAAATCTTCTTCGGTGTAAAGATGAAGAAGGAAAAATAACGACGGTGATGATGAACAGGGTAAGGAGGAGACTCAATTCATTAGAGCCTGGTGCTGATAACGTGTTATAAAACTGAAGAAAATCTAAAGAAAAGTAGAGAGAAGTCAGAGAGAAATTCTAGAGAGATGAAGGAATTCTCATTTCAAGTGTATTCTGAATGTTTACACATATCCTCTATTTATAGACTTTCGGGGTTACTATGCAATGGACATCCACATAATACATATATTTATAACATTTTTTTCTTTTTAGACAATAGTTCCTCAAACAAGTATTAATGCAGTTTCAAAATCACATTACCGAGTTGTTTTGTACTTTTGAAACCGAAAAACACTCTAACTTTTTCTACTCAGCCAATGTTGATAATAATAATAAAAACAACAACCAACATATACTAATATTTGTAACTAAGTTGGGAATCAGAGTCGGCCCGGCCCTACAGGACTAGCCCGTGAAGGACCAAGGCCTGAGGTAAAAAAACATATGTTTTTCAAAGTCTGGCTCGAGAGCACCAGGGCTAGGGCCGGCCCTCCAGGGCCCTCAAGTTACTATTTCAAATTTTAACTATTTTTCCTCCGTTTTTTTTTCAAAGAAATATAATTAGTAAATTACAACAATTAAATTTCTAATTTATCAAATAAATGTTGTCAACATTAATATCAAAATAACACGAATCATCCAACAAATAAGTACTGTCACTAATTCATAATCAAAAGCAAACTATGTTCACAAATAACTCACATAAAACATAAGAAGCATACCGCTAAGCGACATTAGTACAATGATTATTATTGTAGTCATCTTCGCTACTATCATCAATTTCAACGATATTTGATTGTGTTTCTCTTTGAGTAAGCTTTGGTTCATGAGTAAGAATATCATGAATTTCTTTTTGCATATCATAAACACATCCATAATCTTTATCTACAATAAATAATAAACCAAATCATAAAATTAGAATATAGTTATTATTTATTTGTACTTAAATGGATAAATAACTCTATAACAAATACAAAATATATAAATTAGTAAATTACCATTATATGTGAATCCATGCATCCAAATAATAATAATAATAAATTAAAAGGGTCTGCATGGCCAGCCCGTGACCCTCCAGGGCCGGCCCTTTTAAGCCCGAGGCCCTGTGGGGCTTATTTCATTAATCTCATTTAATTTTCAAGCCCGGCCCTTGAAGAGCTAGGGCTTAAAAGGGTCGGTCCGATGGGCTTGACTCGATTTCTCGGCTCTATTTATAACATATGTCTATATAAATTAAGGATTTTATTTTTATGCTAGTTTTAAGGTTTTAGGGTAACCCTGGAGTAACCTTAAGGGAATTTTAGAATAGTGTTTATCAATATATTAATAGATAATTATGTTGTGACTTTGAAGACTCTTATTGAGAGCTTTGAAGTAACTTTTATGTGATTATCATGTAAGATTGAATAGAGGTAACCCAAGTTATTCTTTTATATACTCCCTCCGGTCCTAATTTTAAGACCTAGTTGACTTTTTTGGAGAGATTAAGGAAGCTAATTAAATTACTTTAAAGCATTTTTATTTTTATTTTGTTATTTAAACTATTTAGTTTGACTAATAAACTAATATATAATCTAAGGATACGCATCATATCAAATGATTAAATAATTTATTTAGCTTCCTTAATCTCTCTAAAATAAGTCAACTAGGTCTTATAATTAGGACCAGAGGTAGTACTTGTTAACTATGTATATGTATATATTAAATTGTTTTGAGATTTGTTGTACCCATGGAGAGCTTGATTTAGAATTATATATTTGACTAAAATTATATTGATGAGATAAAAAACTTTTCAAGTATGCTTGTTGTATATTAGAACTCATGGTATGTACTTTGAAAACTTTTTAAGCATGTTTATCTGTTATGATGAAAATATTGTTTATTTTATTGTGATGATTTGTCATTGATGTATATGAATGGTGGTACATTTGTGATGGGTTGGAATAAATAGGAATTTTTATGATGAGATTTCTTTATGTCATCACTCGATGTACAGTATATGGTACTTGTCAGAGCCCTTTCTTCTATGTCTTCCTTTGGCCAAGATTACATTGGAGCTGTGAGACTTGTAACACCTCTTTAATTGTGTTCAAGGAGGGGAGTAATAGTCCAGACTTAAGCTCTATACCTTTAGCCGGGTGTATCTTAAGAATTGGTGAGTTTGAGATAATCCAGTTGAATGAATGTGTTTCTATTGGATTATGTGTTAACTTATGGCTCCCGTTAGCGATCTAAGAATGGACGATGATATATAGGAGGCATATTGCATATTGCTTACTACATATTTGTATAGTATATTATATAATATCTCTTGTGAAAGATGTTTGGAAAATGAAATAATGCTCTATAGTTTTAGAACCCTTTTTGGGAAGGGATTTTAATAACCAAATTGAGAACGAATTTGTAAAATGTTTTTATATTGATAATATTAATAAATTATTATGAATTAAACTTGATTTTGAAATCGTATGTTCTTGATCTTGGTTTGCATGTATATTTCTGAATAACCCATGGTTACTGAAATTTTTGGATTTTATGGTCATTTGTTTTCAAGATATTATTTTAGTAGGGAACAGAGAAATGCACCTATGAAGTGAGTTTTGAAGGCTCTTTTGTACTCTTAGAACACATGTTATGACATTTGTATTTACTATGACCATAAGACTTCCACATTTTATTAACTACGAACTGATTTTGAAAAATTAATTTGGTTAAGTAAAAATGAGTTTTTGTTGATTAACAATATTACAAATGTTTTAATTTTTTTTATATATATATAAATTTTAGGAAAGGGGTTGGGTTCACCCACGATCCAAGGGCAGGGCGAAATCTCCCTTCTTCTTAGGTGATACCGATGTTGGGCAGGACGAGCCGTCTATTACTCTCAGGCATTAACCTAGGCACCTAGGAGCTAGGATGCTTTCCCAATGTCTTGACTAACTCCAAGATCGAACTTTCTCCTTTTGGTGAGAGTGCCTGACCTCTTTACCAATTGAGCTTAAAAACGAAGGGTATTTTAATTAAGTTTTTGGTTGTTGAATAACTATGTCATCTCATCAGAAGATGATACGATCTCCCGTACATACCACTCTGGTCCTATTTATAAGTCCCCTTTGACCAAAAAAATTTGGTCCTATTTATAAGTCCTCTTTGAGGAAAGAGATGAGATTGTGACAATTTTGCTCATATTAATTATACCAATAAAAATAGAAAGAGAAGAAAGAGTTGAAAGATACCCAATCATAAATGAGGGTAAAGTTGAAATTTTACCCTATAATCATTAAGCCAACTACCTCTCATTGGTATGTGTGTTTTGGATAAAATAGGACTTATAAATAGGACCGATTGATACCATTGGTTAGATTTCCAACTCTGCTCATAATTATTGACCCAAACATATCAAAATATTATAGTTCTTTGTCCTTTTTATAGTGTTTAATTTAATTTATTCATGCCCATTCATTGTTTCTAATGAAACCAATAAGTAGGTCACTTAAATTTTTGTAGACACAAAAACTTTGGAACTTGAGATTTGTTTCTTATTGTTTGTAACCGTTTAATACTTACACCATCCGATTCTAATTATAAGATCAAAGTGATATTCTTAAGAAATTAAAGAAGTTACTTAAATTATTTTAGAGTATTTTTATTTTTATCTTAAGAATAATAATTAATATGATATTAAAATTTAGTGTAATTAATTGATGTAATATTAAAAATTATTTAAATTTTAAAATAATTTTATTGATTTTAATTGTTTTTTTAAAAGAAAATAAAAAAAAAGGGAGTATATAAAAAAAGAAATGCATAGAGATGATGGGGGAAGAGAAAAGTCAAAGAAGGGAAGGGATGGGAAAATCAAGGAAGGAAGCACAAAAACCAAGGGAGAAAGTCACATGCTGCCCATGTTCTTCGTTCCTTCCTTCCTTCGGTTTCGTTCGCCGCTCCCTATTTCTTTACTCTCCACTATTACCATTTTGTATTCCACCAAACCACCCTATTCTCCCACTTTGCCCTACTCTTTCTTCCTTCCAATTACTTGAAGGCAGAACGCACGCACGGTGGCAGAATGAGCGGGATAAAATTATCATTAAGATCGACGGTGATGGAGTTCGTATCGGTGGAAGGCAGGGAGGCAACACTCACAATGGCAGAGGAAGAGGAAGAGGAATCACACCCGGCGGACGAGGAGGAGGCATACCCGTCGGAGGCCCACCCGACGGAGGCCCACCCGTCGGAGGTTGAGGAGGCACACACAGCGGAGGAGGAGGAGGCGGCGCCGACCGTGACAACGGCGGCTCTGGAGGGGAAACCCTCCTCCTCCCCAACAATAAAGGTATTAATAAAGGTGATGAGAGTAGAAATTGTTTCAACTTTTTAAAAAATGTAATGCTTGTAGCTGTTTTTAATGATGAATGTCAATTATCTTGAAATGATTTATATTTGAAGTATTACTATTATGATTTAGGTCGTCACTGATAAAATTTTGAATGGAAGACTTTTGTCCAATTGTTTCTTAAAACATCACAGTGAATATATATATATATTTTTAAACAATCCTATTTGAATTTACCAGCAAAACTATGGCCATTTGTTACAAACTAGTGCAAATTTACTAATCAAACATACCAGTGGCTTTGTAGCGTAAATGGTATTTGAGCTCTGTCCTGGGTTCGAACCTGCCCCTTCCCCTATCATCTAATATTAAAAAAAAAACAATTTATTATTACTATTTACCATTATAACAACATAAATTTATAAGTGGAAATATGATAATTTATAGGGTCCTTGAAAATAAATAGTTTCTAAATTTTATCCTTGCGATTAATTTTCCCTAAAACCTTCCATGTCCGAAATGAGGCATCTAAGATCTTGTCCATGTTTCTCTTGGAAGAGGATGGATTCTCTCCGATATTTTCTTTTTCCATTATCTTCTTCTTGGGCGGCTAGAACGTTTCAATTTTTTTTTAAAAACTTTTTACTATATTTTTAAACTATTCGTATAAATTTTAGTAGTTTGAGTTTATTTATTATTTGTATATAATTTGACATTTTAATTATAATTTTATAAAAAAATTATTAATTATGAGCCGTTCAGATTCTACTGTTAGTTACGATAAGGTAGAGAAGGAGAAAGTAATGGAAGGGAAAGAAGAAAGAATCCTTTCCGCTTTATGTGAGATTTCTTACCCCTTCCGTACCACTAACTTCTCTCTCATTAACCCAATAAATAATTTATTTGTTGCGTTTTAATGGAAACAATTTATTCAAAGAATATCTTTTTTTTTTTGTCTAAAGATATTTGTATTAATACTTCAGCAAAAACAATAGCAACTACAAAAGCAGAATTACAAAAAGAAATACATCCGGGAAGAAAAGGCATACTAAAATAAATGAGCAAAAGCAAGGTCACTAATAAGATTACATAAAAACAACTAATCACTATCCATGTAAAGAATGGAGGGGAGAAGAATCCTCAACCAAAATCACCATTTTCCTGCTCATCTTCGATTAGAAGTGATAGTAAAAAAGGTGTAAGTACTGAAATTCACCCGATATGACACACCCCTTTATAAACATCAGTTGCACGATTACCCCTTACCCCTGTCTTGAGGTAAATGACATAGACAACCCAACCTTAGAATACAGGAGGTAAATATATCATGCATAATACTTCTACTCCTCAAATCAAACAAATCTGATGACTTGGCATCAACATAATTGAGCAAGAAAAGGCTGTCGGTTTCACAAACCACTTTATCATGCTCTAAATCCATCGTTAAGAGCAGTACCCTTTTTAAAGCCAATGCCTCAGTCATAAATGTTGAAATAGATTTCACCTTATCCATATAATCCCATTTGAAGTTGCTAAAGTTATCCCGACATATCACTCCAATAGCAACACCTTCCTTATTAGATGAGAAGGCTCCATTAGAAGCATTATTAACAAAGAGCACATGAACCCAAAAGAATAGTATCACTGGTAACCCAATACTCTAAGTTGCTCTTCATAGCCATTTCAATAACATCAACAGGATTTGAATAATTGTGATTAAACACCATATCATTTCGTTGCTTCCAGATAAACTACAAGATCCAACAAATTAGATAAATATCATGTTTTCTTAATGAGGTCATACCTGTTATCTGCATCCACCAAGCATTTAAATTAGACACGCAAGACGCATCAATTCTAGCACTTAGCTTACAACCAGACCAAATACAACTAGTGCAAGCATAATGGAAAAACATGTGCTCAATAGTCTCATAAGCTTCTGCACAAACAGGACAGAGGCTTACTCGAGACCTTTTCCTTCGAGAGAGGGCTACATTAGTGGCAATAGCATTATTGAGTAGGTGCCAAATAAACTGCTGAACTCGTGGGATAATTTTAATTTTCCAGATTGATTTCTAGCATGCAGTTGGGATGATAATAGATGACCCTGCTTTGTTGGCAATGATCGAGTTCTCTTCTTTCAAGCTATGATATCCTAGTTTGACCTATAATCCTCATTCTTAGCATTAGTCCATACCAGCTTGTCTTCCAATCTATTGGTAGGAATAGGGATCTCATAAATAGCATTGTTCACTTCATTAGGAAGGTATTGATTAATGGGAGTGAGATCCCATTCACCATTAACTATAAGATCACTTGCTCTACCATTTGTAACAAAGAGATCCTCTTGATTATCTGGTTTTTCCGGAAAAGTAACATTATGGACCCATATGTAAACCCCTATTCTAATATTAACATCATTCCCCACATGCCAAAGGAGGTACTTTTTTAGACAATCTCTACCGTCTAGAATTCTAGACCAACACCATTATGCCATATAGCCTTTTTCTGCCTCAATAAACTCATTTCTCAGGAAGTACAACTCTTCAAAACCTTAGCCCATAGATCATTAGGCCTCACCAAAAATCTCCATGTCATTTTAGCCAAAAGTGCATCATTCATAACTGAGAGATCCCCATGCCACCAACACTTTCCCCTTTTTTTCATAGTATCCCAGGCTTTCCAATGGGTTTTGCTTCTAAAGGCGTTGTCATCCCACCAGAAATTCGCAAAAGGGCTATTAAGTTCCTTACAGGTCTTCAGAGGAAACCTAAAATGGTTCATAGTGTATAGTGGAATCGCTTGGATGACAACTTTAATCATAACTTCTCGTTCTGCATAGGATAATCTCGTTCATAAATCTCAGAACATATTAAGCAGTAATAATCTATAGTGACGGTTTGGGTTTAATTAGGTCTTAAATATTTGATGATCATATCTGTAACTTAATGAGACTAAATGATACAAAAATAATTTAGTTTGATGTTGATCATGATCAAGATTTTAATTTTGAAAACAATATAACTTATTTTTGTTCATATTAATCCAGCGGAAAATACTTGATAACTGATAATCGTTGATCATATATATAAGAAAACACAAAAACAGATAAGAAGAAGAAGAAGGGTGGAGAGGGCCCCCCCGGGGGGGAGGAATAGTATGTAAGTACCCTTTTGATATAGAAGCAAGGGGTCAAAGACCTTAAAGCTTTGAGATGCTCGTTCATCTGTCTTCTCCTGTTCCTTTCCACAGTTATATGAGACATCTTATGTATGGTCCTGTCTTTGTTCTTCTTTGGATAGCTATCTCCTTTTTATCAGCCGCAAGAATGAAAATCTTCTCTACCCACTATTTATACACACACACACACACACACACACACAGAACAACCAAAATAACTTGAGTGCTAACAAAAAGAAGAAGAAAAAAGGAAAAAGGAAAGTAAGTTTTGTATAAGTTGGTCGGTATATTAAAGGGTTAAGGAGTAAATTGGCCAACAAACTTTTACTTCAGGAGCCACGGATGGAAAAAAGGATTTTAAGACCGGACAAAAGAGGCACTGTAAGACCGGACTAGCGGCCGGTCTTGTTCCAGCCGGTATTAAAAGTCCGTCACTTTCAAGACCGGATTCGAACCGGTCTAAAAGAAACTTTTTTAGACCGGACATTTTAAAAGTTAGGTCTTAAAAGTCGTACTAAATAGACCTGATATGTATTTTGTTTGGTCCTAAAAATTAACTTTTAAGACCGGACATAAACATAGACCGGTCTTAACATATCGACATTTTTAAGACCGGATAAATAATCTCCGGTCTAAAAAATACCGACTTCTAAGACCAGACGACTAACTAATCCGGTTCTAAATCTAATTAAATTTAAGACCGGGTAGTTGGTAAAGCCGGTCTTAAAAGTTGAACTTTTTAAGACCGAGCTAGACTTTTAAGACCGGACTTATAAATGGATCCGGTCTTAAAATTTGAACTTTTAAGACCGGCGATATTATTTCCCGGTCCAAATTTTCAGAATTTTTCCCCGTTCGCATTCTTCCCGATCATATATATATTACACACATCCACCACACAATCCAAAGACAAAAAGTTAGATACTTTAAGCTACAAGCTATGAACAATCCATTATGAATAAATTGAATTGGGAAAAGAATACAAATATCACCATGAGTTATGTGGTCTCTTAATTTAGTACAACACCGTAATGAATTATCTTACAAATACAATGATGAGTTACAAATAAATACCGCACCATGCCTTCATCTGATCCCACCCAACAACGTAACATGATATCCCCTTTGATAACATATATATCGGATCACATACAAAATAAAACAAGAACAAAAGTTTCACGATCGGTGTCGTTTAATTAAGAATAGTACAACACCGTAATGATGAATATATACATGTAATAAGATAACTTACAAATACAATGATGAGTTTCACATACCGCACCAAGCCTTCATCTGATCCCACCCAACAATGTACGTAACATTATATCCCCTTTTATAACATATATATCGGATCTTGCCATAAAATAAAACAAGAACAAAACCTTCACAGTCAGTGACATTATTGTTTAAGAACATGGAAGGAATATAGTTAAAACCTTAAAGTTTTCAAAGAATTCTGCATATGAATATTACCATATGAATTGACTCTTTTATAAAGGGATATCCTCCCATATCCCTTCTTGATGATCATTTCTTATTCCGGGTTCATTATCCGCTTCATCTTCTTCGTTCATGTCCGGTATACCCCTTGAAAAAAGAGTACTCTCAGGAAGACCGTAATTCGAATGAATTTTATCATCAATATCAATGACCCTTTTTCCTTGGAGAGCTACAGACCACATTTTATTTTCTTGATCGGTGTAACATCCCATTTTCAAAAGCAGTATAATTTTTTTTTTTTCAGAGTAGAGCATCGGAGCAATTGAGTAACTGATACATTTATTCAAATTGCCGTAAGTCCGGCTGATTCTGAAGCGGTACATTGACCGAGAGTTTTCAAAATGAATAACACCCGAAGAAAGTCTTGATCGGGACTACGTACGGCTTTGCTCGCCTTTCTCCTCGGTCCTCGGTTCTTCCGAACCTGACGCTATGATAAGAGCCGAGATCCAATTACAATTTGGATCTCGGAGTAATTAACCTCATGCTTAAATACGACTACATATACACGACAGCAGCAATCAATACAACAGTCCATAACATATGTATGATTAAAAATACATAACCACGTATGTAAGATAATAACCACGTATGTAACATAACCACGTATGATACAGCAATAATAACCTCGTATGTGACATAACCACGTATGTGACATAACCGTGTATATAACATAACCACGTATGCTACAACAACAAACGAACACAACAAACATATATAATCATACAATAACCATCGAGTTAGTGTTACGATGACGCGAACGTACATACCTAACAACACATATACGCATATAATAAGCATCGAGTTAGTGTTACAAAAGATGCGCGAACGTACATACCTAACAACACATATACGCATATAATAAGCATCGAGTTAGTGTTACGATGCGCGAACGTACATACCTAACAACACATATACGCATATAATAAGCATCGAGTTAGTGTTACGACGCGAACGTACATACCTAACAACACATATACGCATATAATAAGCATCGAGTTAGTGTTACGACGCGAACGTACCTTCGTTGAAAAAAACGGTACTTTTACGTAAAACGGTAAATTTCCGACGATGGGAAAAACGGCGGTGTGACGGCGGCACAACAATGGCGGCTCGACAATGACGATTATCTCGGATATCCTATAAGGATAATATTTAACAACTTTTAGCAGCATAACGGGCATTTTAGGTACAAATTACCATTTTGCCCCCGAACCCCTAATCGGCGGAATTTCGCGAGCTTATTGTTTTCGCTCTATCTCTCTAGAATTTTGACAGATCTTTTCCCTCATCATATTTTTCGAAATATATATCATATTTACCCCTAAATATGATATCTAGACTATCTTAAAAAATTAAAGATAAATCTAGCATTCCTACTATATCTACCGAAAGAACTACCGAAACTAAAGACCGGGGACCGAAGAACTTACCCGGACTTTGCTCGAGACTTTCTCCGAGCTTCTCTCTCTAACTTCTCTCTAAGGGGCAGATTTTTGGTGTGAAAAATGAAGAAGGTGCTCATGCCCTTATATAGGGAAAAATTGTGCCACTTTGGTAATTTCCATATTCCAAATCTTGTAATTTTCTCTTACCTTATAACCAAGTAAAATCAAAGCATAATGGTGTTTAATTCCTAGCCATGCAGCATGTTGGTCGACATTCAAGGCTGATTTGGCAGCAAACAATTGGTCCAAAAATGGTGAGTCAACTTGCTTTATGGCCGGTTCGAAATGATTTTCCCCTGTTCGGTCTCCGTTTGCGTCTCTTCGGAGAAATCTCAAAATTCTGGATTCATAACTTTGAAGATCTTCTCTTCCTCATCAATAATATCTAATTTAACTTAGATTTCGGTCCCTTACGGGGTTCCAACGGTCCGTTGAAGTTTTCTCGAAAAACGTGTCCGAACACGTCCGGTGTCGGAAATCGCTTTCGGAATCATCAATCTCTGGATAATAATTCACGACTCCAAATATGTCCAGATAATTATAAACTCATCTCCAGATGTTGACTTATAATTTATTTTCTTCAAATCCAAAATGTGAATATCGCATTTTTCCCTATTTCGTCTTATTAGGCAAATGCGCTACCGACCTCGGAATTAATTTCCGGAAGAGGTCACTTGAAGGTAAAAACTCACTGATCAATATTTTACCTTGACTTTGGAATTCCTATTCCTGGTTCTCTAGATAGGATCCGTTTCCTATTTATTCCATTACTATTCACTATATTATATAATAATACAATTTTACAAAAATATCATGATATTTATTTATTTTTTCTTTTATTTTTATTTATTTTTCTAAGCATAAAATATTTTATTAATATTTTTTTTATTTATTTAATAATTTCGAATTTCTCCAATTAAAAATAATTATTTAAATTATTTTTAATTCATTTACTTTATACCTTAATTATCCCATTAATTACCAGATTAGCCACTTACTAATTTTTGATAATTTTCTTAATTAGGATAAATCATTATCTCACAACTATTTTACTTACATTGGTATTTTATATCCCATGTAAAATATTAAAAATCATGGGGTCACTTATGATCCCAAAATAATACTTAATTTTGCCTCATTATTTTTCAAGGGAAATTATCCCCAAAAATTCCTAAAATTAGAGACAACATACTTTCTAATTTTTAACAAATATTTAATTGCCTCCTGGGATTTATCATAATATTTTTAGGCCATTTAATGCCTCAAAAATACATTTTATGGATTTTAGCTCTTTATCTCTCCTAATTTCCATAGAAATTACCTTAGAAAATAAGATAATTATTACTTCTTATTTGAGACCACATATTCACCTATTTTCAATAGGTATTATTTATCGAAATATAATATTCGGATAAATAATTACCCGGTATTACAATCGGTGATATAGAACACTTGTTTTGCACAGTGTCCGCCATAATAAAAGGTTCATCTCCAAAACATCTACCATTGATATCGACTAATGTAAGTCCTAGCCGATCGATCCATACACCATTTTTGACATTAACCCACTTGCATTTGAAAATGGGAAATCTAATTTTAACACGATCCACCTCCCAAATCTCTTCAATAACCCCATAATATGGCATGACCGCCAATAAAGGCCTCTTGTCTTTCGAACCCGGAGAAGTGCATAGATTCACCTCTAACATAACACCACCGTTCCGGACGGTGCTCTATCATCTAGGGACTTCGTGTAAAATGTATAACCATTGATCACATACGAATTCCAACTTATGACATCAACCTCGGGACCACGGGCTAACCATTTGATTGTATCGAAACACATTCCTCTCCCTCGACCTTTTGTTTGAACCGGTTTGCAAATGTTACATTATACTCCCTAATCAACATTTGTTCATCATTCGATGATTTTCTTTCCTTACGACTTCTTTATGTGCAGCTATCTTTGGCTTGAACTTCATCAACATTATTCAAGATGTATAAGTGGACTTGTGACAATTCATCGGGATCCACACTCTTTACCGAAGCACCTCGTCTACCCCCTTCAATGCTTTGACGTTTTGGAAGCCCAATATGTCTTACTTTGGCCAAATAATTTTGACAAAATTCCATGGCTTCTTCGAAACATATTTCAACAATTGATGCTTCGGTCGGTATGCGTTCTTCACGTACCCTTTTAGGAATTTCATAGATCTTTCAATTGGGTACATCCACCGTAAATGGATAGGGCCGCACAACTTTATCTCCCTCACTAGATGAACAATTAGATGAACCATGATGTCAAAAAATGTAGGAACAAAAAGCTTCTCAAGGTGGCACAAGATAAGATATCCTTCATTCTCCAATTCATCCAACTTTTCAATCTCAAAAACTTTACTACAAACCGCATTGAAGAAGAAACAAAGTCTAGTCAAGACGACCCGAAGATCATATTCGGCGATGCCTCGAATAGCTACGGAGAGTAGCTGTTGCATCAAGACATGACAATCATGAGACTTTTGGCCTACTAATTTCAAGTCCTTCATCGAAACAAGCCTCTAAAAGTTTGAAGAATACCCCGAGGGAACTTTTGTGCCATGTAAACACTCATAAAAACTTCGTTTCTCATCCTTAGAAAGAGTATGAGAAGCCGGGGGACAATAATTTCTCTTCCCATATGGCCTTGGATGTAAGTTTTCGCGTATTCCCATTGCTTGCAAATCCAATATTGCCTTCACACCATCCTTTGAACTACCTTGTATGTTGAGAAGCGTGCCAACAATACTATCACATACGTTTTTCTCCACGTGCATGACATTAATACAGTGTCTCACATCAAGATTGCGCCAATATGGAAGATCAAAGAATACAGATCTCTTTTTTCATATATTTGTTTCTTTTCTACTCTTTGCAGTCTTACCGAAGATGACACTGATATTTTTCACCTTTTCATAAACTTGCTCCCGGTCAATGCCACCCCGAGCATCTTCATACTCCCGGCCACCAAAAAGGCTTTCTTTAATCGACGATATGGGTGGTCCTGTCGAAGAAATCTCCTATGTCCAAGATAAACCGTCTTTCTTCCATGTTGAAGTTGATGGTAGTGTGTGCCTTCTTCACAAACCGGACATGCTTTGTGACCTTTTACACTATACCACGACAAGTTCCCATATCTTTGGGAAGTCGTTTATAGTACAAAATATCATGGCTCGCATTTTAAACACCTCCTTCTTGAAAGAGTCAAAAACATCGACACCTTCTTCCTACAACTCCCTCAAGTCTTCGATCAAGAGTGAAGGTAAACATCAATGTCATTTCCGGGTTGTTTTGGTCCCGAAATCAACATAGACAAAGATGATGTACTTTCGTTTCATGCATAACATAGGAGATAAGTTGTAAATAATCAGGAGTACGGGCCATGAACTATGTGTGCTGCTAAGGCTACCATAGAGATTCATGCCATCTGTGCTAAGTGCAAGCCTAAGGTTCATAGGTTCTTCACCGAAGCTCGGAAATAATTGATCGATTTTCTTCCATTGCGAAGAATCGGCCGGATGTCGAAGCTTTCCATCAGAAATCCTCTCATCAACATGCCACCTCAATTTTTTTGCATCACTTTCATTAGCAAACAACCGCTTGAACCTTGGTATGATTGGAAGATACCACAACACTTTTGCAGACCCCTTATTTGACTTGTACCTTGGGGTTTCACATATCGGACAATTCTGCTTCTCTTCAAACTCTTTTCTATACAATATGAAATCATTCGGGCATGCATGAATCTTTTTGTACTCTATCTCTTGTGGACAAAGTATTTTCTTAGCATCATAGTATCGATGCAGCAACACATTATCATCCGGAAGCATGTCCTTAAAAGCCTCAAGCATTTCAGAGAAACCGTTGTCGCTCCATCCATGACGTGCCTTCAAGCTTACCAATTTCAATACGGCGTTCAACAATTGGTATTTTTTACACCCAGGGTATAGCGGGGTCTCGCATCACTGCACATATTACCATATGCATGTGATTGCTCAAAAGCCTCTTCTCCTACATCACGAATAATGTCCTCTATGTGATCATCCATATTCGTGTCATTATCATCAAAGGCCACTTCCTCATGTTGAGACCCACTTGGCATTTTTTCACCATGCCATGACCATACCGTATAAGTCTTACAAAATCCTTCACAAATTAAATGTGTGTGGATAACTTCAGGACTTAATCGCCTCTCATTCAAACATTTTACACAAGGGCAATAAAACTTCCCACTATCATCATGGGCATTTTGTTTAGTAAATTCTATAAATTCCCTCACCCCATTCTGATATTCAACACTCGTCCGTAAAGCATTATTTATCCAACTGTGATCCATAGAAGAATTCCTATATATAGACGGAAAGATATAACATACATAATCCGGAAAAATTGAAACTTGCATATAAAATAAGAAATACATAATCCAAATGCCACTTCCCCATGTTGAGACCCACTTGACATTCTTTACGGATAAACTTGCCCATTAAATGCATAACGAAGAATCACTTTTGGTCATACATGTATCACAGTGAATCCAAGAAGCAAAATAAAAGTCAAGATATTCAAATTAAATGCATCGCATGAAGGTCTTGTCGAATCACCTTAGCATATAAATTCAAATGGGGTTCTTGAGTCTTTCTTCTCCGGCCACGAACGTTGATGTTACGATGCCAAAGAGTAACCTAAAAACACTAGTTGGTCGGTTCGGTGGTCTAAAGTGAAAATATAATCTTCAAAATACAATATTCATTAACAACAAAGAAACCCACGAGAACATTTCATCGATTTCATTCAACTCATGAAAAACCCAGAAAGATAAGCAAGAAAATCATAAAGGTATATAATCGAAACACCTCGTACAGCTATAGACATTTAGCTAAGGAACCAGAAAGTGATTTTCGAGAGAGCAACGCGAAGCAGCGACGACGCAACACACAAAATGTGGAGACGGAACACGAGTAATCACTCTCGGCGCGATAAGAGAAGTTACGAGAGGGAAATTTAATTTTCCCATGACGAGACATTTTAGTATTTTGGATTTTATTAAGACCGGTTAATTATAAAGTGTTTGGTCCTAACGATATAAATTTATTAATAAGACCAGTTAATTATAAAGTGTCCGGTCCTAAAGATATAATTTTATTAATACATTTTTAAGACCGGCAATTAAGAATACTTCGGTCCTAACATTTACTATTGATTTAATTTTAAGACCGGAGTTTTATAAACATCCGGACCTAAAAGTCAAATACTTATGGTCGTAAACCCTCTTCGTTTATTAATGAACCAAAAAAGTACTCAAAAACAAGAGGTTTGCCTTTGACGAAAGCGGCACGCGAAAACTGAATTAATAAAATAAATAAAGGAAAACTGGAGAATATGAATATCATAAAGGCACAAGCGTAGTTCTTACTGCTTCCATACATAACTGGAGAATATGCACGTACACAAGAAAAAAAAAAACTGAGCAACACTAGCAACAACAAGAATCTAACTAAACACCCTAAAGCTTATTATCATCCAATGCCTTGGCGATATAAGCGTGAAAAGCATTAACTTCCCGCCGGAGATCAGCAAGTTCCTGTCTTATTCGCAATGCATCATTAGAGGAAAAAGGAGAGGGGTCGGTGGGCGCGTTGGGACAAGCGATTGGAGAGGGGAGCAAGAACCTCTTCATTGTCGAAGGCTGGAGGGGGTGCGGCAACCTCTTCATCATCCGAAATAACAATGGGTCCGACGACCCGAGATTCTTCTACGGTCACAACAACGCACTCTCGCTGGAGGAGGCGCACCGTATAACGATCTAAGGATGGCAAGAGCTTCAGGTGTAAGAGTACCCCTACGAGGAGTTCTCTTGTATCTAACCATGGTTTGAGGCTTTGAGTAGTTTGGGCAGAGAGCTCCAACTGATACACTCTTTTTATTAATAAGGACATGGAGGTTAGTGTGCGAGTTAATGAGGACGAGAGAGATGGATACACAATCGATACACTCTTTTTATTATGTAACTTGATTTAAAAGTATATTATTAATTTTTTCAATTAAATTACTTTTAAGACCGGATTTTTAGAAACATCCGGTCCTAAATGTCTACTATTTATTTTTCCATACAATTCAATTACTTTTAATACCGTCCATTTATATTATATCCGGTCCTAAAAGTCAATTATTTTTTTTATCAATTATTTATTTTTGTAAAGTAAGAATTTTCCTTAAAAAATATAACTTTTAAGAACGGATCTTTTACAAAATCCGGTATTAAATGTTCGGTCACTTCAAACTTATTCGGATAGCGAGTCGATCCTTGCACCCCGTACATGATCCGAGTCTCTTTGGCTTCAAGGTCGTAAACCCCGACCAACTAAGCGTCTCCTCGTATTCCGAAGAACAATGCGTCTCCTCGTAAAAAGTTCACAATGTTTCATATTCTTCAGGATAGGTTCTCTATTTAAAACCGTTCTTACTTTAGTTTCTTCACATTCTTCTCCATCACTTCTACACGGCCTCCTCCACCGACTAAAACCCACTGTAATGGCTGCTCTACTTGGTCCTCCTTTTCCTCCTCCTCCTCTTCAACCTCGCCCCCCCTCCACCGCCTCCAAATCCAACATCAAGCGGTTGGTGCGGAATTGTGGCCCGCGTCGATCACATCGGCGACGCTTGGGCCAATTGTTTCAACTGGTTCATACCGTCAACCAGAAGCTAACCATGGTACTCGACGCCAATGACGTGGAGTACGATCCTACAGAAGACGACGCCTCCGACGCCTCCAAAATCGCCTCCGACGCCTCTCACCTCTCCGACGACGGGGAGGATTAGTTGTTTTATAGTTTTTTTTTGCTACTTTTTTTTTTGTAATCGCTGCCCTATAGGGCAGCGTAAAAATTATTAAATAAAATATTTCTGCATTTTGTTCTTATGGGAGTTTTAATTAATCTGCCAGTTTAATTATATGCATTATCTGAACCTGGAAAGCAATAAGAAAGTCAATTATGAAATATGGAAAATGACAGACTCAAAACACTAAAATTAAAAAAGAAAAAGAAAAAAAAGACAGAAAAGGCAATTATGAAATATGGAGTTTACGTTGTAATATGGAAAAATATTTAATTTAATGTTTTGATGCTATTACACTCTATAAATAAATAAAGTAAATCGGTTATGAAATATGAATAATAGGGAAAGACTTTGATTTAATAATATGATTATTCATTTAATAAAGTAGTTACAAATAGAATAATTAATAATGTAGACTATAGTTACTGCATATTGAATAAATATTTAATTTAAGCAAAAAGATTATTCATTTAATTTATAAGAGATTTTATATATAAAAATATATATTAATAAATATATCGTATATTTGTCGCCAATGAAAGACTTTTAGGACCGGCTATTTAGTAAACATACGGTCCTAAAATACTGTCATTTTTTCACAAATAAATAAACGAAGACTTTTAGGACCGGCTACTTAGTGAACATGCGGTCCTAAAAACTTGCGTATTTTACCGTGAATCACGAAGACTTTTGGAACCGGCTCTTTAGTAAACATACGGTCCTAAAATACTGGCATTTTTGAATAATAAATGAAGACTTTTAGGACCGGCTACTTAGTAAACATGCGGTCCTAAAAGACTGGCGTATTTTATCGGTGAATCACAAAGACTTTTAGAACCGGCTCTTTAGTAAACATACGGTCCTAAAATACTGGCAAATTTTCACAAATAAATAAATGAAGACTTTTAGGACCGGCTACTTAGTAAACATGCGGTCCTAAAAGACTGGCATTTTTTCCAATAATAAACGAAGACTTTTAGGACCGGCTATTTAGTAAACATACGGTCCTAAAATACCGTCATTTTTTCACAAATAAATAAACGAAGACTTTTAGGACCGGCTACTTAGTGAACATGCGGTCCTAAAAGACCGGCGTATTTTACCGTGAATCACGAAGACTTTTAGAACCGGCTCTTTAGTAAACAAACGGTCCTAAAATACGGCATTTTTGAATAATAAACGAAGACTTTTAGGACCTAGGCTACTTAGTAAAATACGGTCCTAAACTTCTCGCATTTGTAAATTAAGCAATGAATATTTTTTTCCACCATCCAATACATTTAGCAACCACTAATGGACACAAGGAAACTTGTTTTTAAATGAATTAACAAATTATTATTGTATACTATCACAAATTGGACAATTGTTCATTACAGACCGAAGATGATTGTTGATACAGCTAGCATATATTTACAATGAATTCAAAAATCAACTATTTTTCCGATTTTCCGAGATGATCGATCATACAGATATTCGGATAACACATTGCGTGTGCGCTCAATATCACCATCAGGAAAGGGGTCAGCACAGTCAAACGTCTGTAGCATCAAAGACATAAATATATTAGTCGTCCTTCCTTGCATATCAAAGGGGTCAGCGCACAGGCAAAATTATGTAATACATTTACCTTTGCTTGGATGTTAGTCACTGGTTGCATGACAATATTATACATGTGTGTCATGACATAATGTCCACATAAGTTGGACTCCTTCGGTTGCCGAAGGGTCTAAAAACAAACAAGAAATATATATAAGAGCATATAGTTTTTCTGACCAAGTTCACAAGCCAGTGTGCCAGTGTCCAAATATGTACTAACCTTTGGTTTGATCCATGTAGGATCTTTGACTTCAGTCCCAGGACTTGTTCTTGACCTTTTCTTGGAATGATTTTAAGGGCCTATATATTGTCAAAATCACAAATTTACTCAATAATGGTTACTTGCGAAAATTTACAAAGAGAGATTTCGAGACTAGACAATCAAAATGACATATGCTTACTTGTTCACCATCTGCTGCAATGTAGCCATTGGTTCGTAGTGAAGGGAGCATAAAAAGACCACTTTATTCTCATTCGGGCAAATCAGGGACCAACGCCAATGGTGACGAAAATTCACAACAGAGACAAGTACTCGATAATATGTAGCATAATATAATTAAGGGAATTACATAAAAGAATTATGATATGTACCTATTGTAGTATGGTGCCAAGTACCGATTTTTCCTATTCTTCTTGGTCAACCTTGTTGTTATGTATGATTGTCTCTCCGCTAAGGGTGGTTGACTCACGTCTTTGCGGGCACAAGAATCCAATATCTTTGCTTCGCCTGCTTTGTTCCAATTCACGATGCAATAACCTACAATAATGACGTCAGAGAATTAGTATATACGTATGTGAGTGTCTCACATTTATGTTATGTACTCATAGAAGAAGATACTTACTTTATAAACATGTGAATCATTGAATCAGTAAGCTCTTGTTTATCAAACAGCAGGGAAATTATATCATCTTGGTCAACCAAAACCGGGTACTTGTTTTTGAGACCTACTTCTGTATTGACAGGCCACTGATTAAGTGCAACTTGTTTATTGGTTACCATAAGGACAAGCTTGTCCTTGGCACTCAACTTAGCCGTGCCAACCAATTCGGGGAGGGCCGGAGCTTCGGAAGAAGTAGAAACATGCACAAGCTTCACTGGCCACGAGATCAAGGTTCCAATGACATCACTCACAACCTTCATCTCACCATTTGGGAGAGGGACAGGTGCATCAATAATGACCTCTTCAACTGACACTCTGACTTCATCATCAACCATTTGTTGGTGGTGTACAGTTGATCCCAAGTTGTGGACAGTCCCTGTTGCAACCAATAGTCTATCATGATGTTCAGGATCCTCCACATAAAGGTCACAAGGTTCTTTGTGGATCGTCCAACAATGCAGCTCCTCTAGTGCTTTCTTTGCATAGCCGTAGGTGAGAGTGGCAAGGGAACACTTTGGTCTCGCACGAGAGCTCACAAGAACCTTCATTTGATTCATTTCCTCCTTCATCTCCCTCAGCTTGGATTGAAAATAGGCAGTCAATGAAGCTTCTTTAGCCGCTGCTTCCTCATTCAATTTGGCCACCGTCTGTGCCACCTTCTGTTCCATCTCCTCCCGGGTAACCATACTTTTTTTCTGGCATTTGGCGCTACCAAAGTATTCCTTCATGCCTACCCTTCCTCCAATCCCCCTTACACGCCCAGCGTGATCCGGTTCAGTCGCAACGGTCGAACATCATTCCTCCCATCCGACACAAAAGATCCCTCCGCTTCTTTCTTCTTTAGATCTTCTTGTAGGATACAGATAATGAGAAACTTAGTAATGAAACATGTTTTAGTAACTATAAATTAACAATAACGATACTTACAATTCTTTCAACAACTAGACGAGTCTGTTCACTCGTGTAGGCGTCGCTTGGCTTTTGCCGAATATACAACCATAACTCATCACGACGTATTGGAGATGGCGGATCATGTATCGCAGAAGGATTGGATTCTGCTTCTGCTTCATCTTCCAATCTCTTCCACTTGGCCGCCATCAATTCTTGTTCAGCCTTTTCGTATCCGCCGTGAGAAGCCCTATGCGGGCAATAATTCTTTCTCCCTATCTCCCGTGCTTGTTCCCTTCTTTTACGTGAATCGAAATGAAAACAACTATTAATTATGAATTCCAGGCCATCTCACTAGACGAAGTTAGAGAACTTCGCTTGATATGAACCTTAAACACTAGTCAAATTCACTTCATCAAGTTTCAACGTTTCATTTAAGGAGGATGTAGAATTGTAGAAGAAATTGGGAGAACCGAGTAAAGTGAGTTGCGAAGCGCACCGAAACCTTTACACGATTAACATAATAACTAACTAATAACAATGTCTAACCACTACCTACTACAAAAGAACTAGCTAAGACTATAATAATGGTTTGACCGTTATGCCATTATTATTTCCCTAATTACCTACTTAGTATTTTACCTTTGCACGGTTTACATATCGAGACTTGCATACAACTAAGACATGCTCCTCGTATGCGGGACAAAGGATGGAAATATATACTTCTATTCACAAACCAAACAATCTAACTAACGGATTAGATGAACACGTACAATAACATTCACATATCCGCACAAGTTAATAAGCAAACAAAAGAGGGCAAACAAAACTAAATAACAACTCACCAAAGCTTCAGGAGTGGTCCGTAGCTGAAAAAATTGTTGCCAAGTTTGTTCATCAATAAATGTGTACTTGTCCCAAGGATTATGGTCAGGCCTAACATCGGTAAAAATATATGTGTTAGCTAGAAAGGTCTTAAACTTCCTCCACCGATCAGCACAATAAGACAATGTCCTGTCTTTCAACCTCTGGGAGTCAGGGACAATGTATGTGAGCCGGATAGTGTCCCAAATAGGATCCTTTACTGCGAGGCGGTCGACATTTTTCCACTCATCTGTCAAGATGCTAGCCTTGCTGCGTGCTAGATAGCCGACAAAACTATTATATTTTTGTTTATTAGGACCGAAAGGAGCCAACTTTTCATCAAACTGAATCTCGAGCTTTGACCCAGAGGACCGACTTACGGATACGTCTTTCATTCGTGTGTCACTTCTACCACGGCGTGCAGGGCGGTTACGAGGCTCATTGTGAGATGAAGAGGGTTCGTTCTGACTCACACCAGTCGCACCAGTAACTATCGTTGAAGGAATAGCAGAAGAACCGTATTCTCCGTTCATTTTCGAGAAAGGAAGAGAGGCTGAGAGTGGTGGTGCGAAAGAGGAACGCCTGAGAAAGTGAGAGAGTAACAGAGGATGGTAGTGGTGGGCGAGGAAGAGAAGTAATGCAACGGGAAGAGGGGTTTCACAACAAGAACAGAGGTTTCGAGTTCGGAGAGCAACGTATTCGGTCCTAACTCTTAAGGCAACGTTCGCGCGAATATTTCGCGCTTTAGTTTCCATACCGGACGAACTAAAGGTCGGTCTTAAAGGTTAAAATTTAAGACCGTCCATTATTAAACGCCGGTCTTAAAAGTAATAAAATTTTTGAATAATTTTTTTTTCAATCTTTTGTACCGGCCATACTTTAAGTCAGGTCTTAAAAGTATAATCTTTAAGACTCTTTTTATATATGTCCGGTCTTAAAAGTTTAAACTTTTTATTTAATTTTTTCCGATTATTTTGGTCCCCGTTAAAATATAAGTTCGGAATTTGTACGAGATTTCTCTATAAATATAATTGAAATTTTAATTACATTTTTAAGACCGGTTTGTTTATAAGCGGTCTGAATAATATATTTAAGACCCATTAGTAAAGGATCCGGTCCAAGAAGTTCTTGATATTTACAAAACTGTCACCGATCATACATAAGAAGTTCTTTATATTTACAAAACTGCCACCGGTCATACCTTTAAGACCTGTGCGACGAAAGTCCGGTCTAAATAAGGCGGTCTTAAGGCCCCTTTTTTTGCACTAGTGAGCGTCCAACACAATAAACTTTTAAGTGGATCAAAAATACTAATAAACTTTTAAAAATGTGTAGTCAGCACAACACCGTTAGAAGAAGATAACGTCAGTTTTCTAAGGTGCGATTGGTCAACGAACTTTTACTCTAGGAGCACCCAAAGACAAAAAACTTACTCGGAGTGTCTACCAAAAAATTCTAAATTTCACTAAATTAAATAATTTTTTTTCTCAATTGTCATTATTCAAAACTACTTGTATAGATATCTATGGACAAAAATTACTCATTTGCTAAAATAAACAAAACTTTTCATTAAAAACATAATTATATGATTTAAATAAAACTCAATGTGTTTTATAATTTAGTATATATGTTAAACAAAAAAATTATTTGATTTATTGTTATTTTAGAAGAAATTTATGTGAGTTAAAAAATTGATTAATGTTAATAAAATTTTAAAAATGTAAAAAACTATTATATCCGGAAAGAAATGAAATGCGTTTAATTTTTATTTTAATAAAAAGAGCTTAATAGATATCAACGTTGATATTTAATAATATAAATCCGGCAAATTGATGATATATTTGTTAATTAAATGATCTATTGATTATATGAATATGAGACTTGTTGGAATTTTTTTTATTAAATTGCACCTTAGATAACCGACGTTATCTTTTTCTAACGGCGTTGTGCTGACTGCACATTTTTAAAAGTTTATTAGTATTTTTGGTCCACTTAAAAGTTTATTGTGCTAGACGCTCATGAGGTAAAAGTTTATTGGCCAATTTACTTCTTAACTCTATATTAAATGCTGTAAGTTGCTTTCCGTGAAGTATTGCTTTCCGCATCGTCAGTTTATTACATAAGCATTCTATGTGGCCTTTTCTTATGCACATTACGCGTCTCACGCTTACGATATTGGATCAATTACATACGTGCCTTCTCGTGAGTAAGAACAAGACTGTGAAAATTTGTTCACTCTCATGCAAGTTTTTAATCTCTTAAATTTCTTCCTTCTTCCTTCGTTCATGCATGCCTTGCTGACATCTTTGTCTCTCTCAACTTGGTTATATTATTATTACCTCCCTACATGATGCAACCCTCAAATAGAATCCCAAACATTGTTTAGATTTTACCAACATAGTATTGATCTAACAGTGTAAGGCCCCATTAAATCCCTTTAAATATTAAGTTCGAGTTCTAGAGGATACATCTATGTTAGATGGAGCAACTACGAACCCTGTATTGAATATGTATGATAATATAAAAAAACATTATTTGACTTTTCTTGGGTTTATATATATAAATGTAAATATAGTACTCCTCCGGTCTTTAATGTAAGACATATTTGGAGAGTTGATCAGGGTCCTAAATATAAGACATAGTTTTTATATATGTCAATATTTTTTTAGTTTACCCCTATTGATACTCCTTCAATCATAATCAAGAAAGAGAGAGAATGAAGGAATTAAGGAAAATGAATAAGGTGTTTTAGAATATGTATGTTATAGTAACTAACTTAACCAATTTCCTAATCTAATCAAATTAGATAAATATGTATGATATTAAGGACCGGAGGAGTAGAAAGTATTGCGCTTTTGTTGATGTTTTAATTTATCATACCCACTTGCAATGTTTCATGAAACAAAGATGATACTTTATGTTTCACTTGTTGGAATATTTTAAAATGAAGAGACGTGTTTGTTGAAAAGTCATGTCTTTATAAATTAAGAAATTTATGTGAAGGGTTGTGTAAGGAGTTATAAGAAATTCTCCAAAGTCTCGAAAGGTGGAATATCACCAAGAGGGGGACGGTGAATTGGGGATATAAAAATTTCTTCGAAAATACTCAAACAAACTCGGCTAAACAGAGAGGAATAGAAGAAGGATGAACACAAGCAATTTATACTGGTTCGGTCTAAATCCTCGACCTACATCCAGTCCCCAGACTTTCCAGGATTTCACTAACTCAATGATTACACACTCTGTAACTCTCGGAGTAATTCTCTCACTAGAATTTACCCCCCTTACAAGTTGTAATCAAATGTCTCAATCCCAAAGCCCTAATACTTTGAGATTCTTACAAGAAAGGATAATCAATAAAGAACTCTTTAAAAGAGCAGATTAATAATCACTAAAGAATTAAATATCCAAAGGTATTAGCTTGAAGAGTAGAAACAATAAATGCTTATATCACTAATTGAATGTGCAGAGTTTCGGTGGTTGAGAAATTGAATGCTCCTGGCTTTTATAGTTGATAGTGTTTAATGACCGTTGAAGAGGGATTAATGAGCCGTTGAGACTAATGGATATATCCATTGATTTGAATGCTACTTCGTCTCTTCGTATTCTTCTGATGTTAGCTGTTATTCTTCGTTGACATTCTTTATTCGATTTGTCCGTTGAGACTCAGGTAGAATGTTGATTGGGAATGACCGGAATGCTTTATGGTTGCTCGGAAGCTTAATTTCCATTTTCGTGCTTCGTCTCTACTTATGCATTTAATGCGTCTGACACAAATTTGTTTTTCTGATAAATTGATGATTAAAACATGTTAAGCATATATGAAAATCACTAGCAAACTGATTAAACTTGGTTAAGAGAAGTATAGATTAATAATATGAAGTACCCAAGCCATAATCAATGATTTGCATTTTACGAGAACGAAGATTTCAAATACTGACATATTGTTCATATCATTCTCGAGAACTCCTAGAAGAAAGGTTTTTCTAGAGAGCATGTCTCAATGGTACTCGAGAATCATATTATAGATTATTGAGAATGATACGTTCAGAGAGTTTCTTAATCATCAGTAGTTAAGCATTCTTGAGAATCATTTCACTCATACTTGAGAATCACATCTCATATTAATACTTAAGAGAAATATACCCAGAGAGCTTTTTACCGTAATTCTCGAGAATTAACTTACCAATTCTCGAGAATCACATGAGAGAAACCATGCCATTGTGATTCTGTCAAGGCATTCTCGAGAATCACTTACTAGTTTTTGAGAATCACTTACCAGTTCTCGAGAATCATATCAGAGAAAGCTTGTAATGGTGAATTTGTCACACCATTCTCGAGAATCCTTGATCCATTCTCGAGAATTGCTACCTGAACACTTAAGGCAGACAGATTAGAACAATGGTTCTTAAGTACAACTTCAAGGTTCTCAAGAACTACTTACCCATTCTCGAGAATCACTGACATATACTCGAGAATCAATTTCACATGGAGATGCAAACAGTTAATCCTGATTCAAAAGCTTACAAACCTTAAACCTTTGTTATCATCAAAACATTAGGAGCTAACATTCTCCCCCTTTTTGATGATGACAATATTTAGATGAATCAGTTTGAATTCTGAATACAAGAGCAACTATTGAAATTGACAGGATAGCAGTAGATATGAGAGTATATCAGCAGACAGGCATAAGAGTAGCAAGGATGAGAATAATATATGTATTGCAATCAGTACAAGTCTTAGCAGATTATACAATTGTAGCATGAGACGTAAGAAACATAATCAAAAGACACATAATCAAAACAAGATAACTAGGCATTCATCATTCATCAGTTTTCTCTCCCCCTTTGTCATCAATCGAAGAGGGGGGAGGAGCAGAGGGTCCAGCAACAGAGGGCACGACAGGAGGTACAGAAGAGGAAGGCTCAGAGGACTAAAATGGGACAATGGCTGTCGTAGGATCAGCGATAGGAGCAGGAGGTTTCTCAAAAGCAGAGACAGGAGGAATATCAGTGGGACCGTCAGGGCCAAAGCTTGTCACAAAAGCATCCAAAGTCGTATCGAAATCCAGTATGGTCTGTTGAAGACTAAGTTGTTGTTGAGCCAAGTCCTGAACCTCCTTTTTAATCTCTCGCTAATGCTTAAACAAGACAGAGAAGCGAGTGTCCATGTCTTCTTTTAGAGTCTTCAACTCAACGTCAATGTGTAAGTCAATGTGAGCCTTTAAGTTGATCATCTCAGCGTTCATAGACTTTATCATCCCGATGTTGACCTGATTAAAGATGTCAATAGCTTTTAACACTTTTTCAGTAAACAGAGCCATGGTACTCTGAACTGAGGAATGAATCAGGTGTTGATGTGCGGCCTTGGCAAATGATGGAGCAAAAGCAGAGGCAGTTTGAGCCTGTGAAGATTGAGCTTCCCTGGTTGTTTGGAGGAGGAAGGCTTAGGATCTTGAGATGCCGTTTCTTTCTTCTTTCCAGTAGCCTCAGTGAATGATATCTTCGTGTATAATAGGTGAGATTTGCCAAACTTCTTGGGAAATACCGCTTTGTCATTGTCCAGAAGGTACCAAATGTTGTTGAAACCCAGAATCTGAGAAACCAGGTTAGGATAAGGAATGGTATTCTTCTTAGATATCCCTGAGGTGGAGAGGTTGTTGGACATCTCATAAACAACCAACTTACCCAAATTTTTAGGTTCTTTAGCAATAATAGAGGCAAGCAATTCATAATCTTTGCTTACAAAATGAGTGAAGCTTTGGCCTTTGTTAACCAATTTATGACTAGTAGAGGTACCAAAGAACTCTGTAAGTATCAGACATCTAAGCGGGCTTGAATTTTAGAACATTTCCGTCATATTGCTCATTAGGCAGAAGAATGTTAAAACACTCAGATTCAGTCAACTTGGGAGGATCTTCAAGTACATCAGTGATCCCAAGATATGTGTTGATGATATCAGCGGTAAACTTAATTGTCTTTCCTCTAACCTTGGTAACTAGCACAATCTCATCATCTTTATGCGTTTTCTCTTGCTCAAACATATTATAATAGAAGACTTTCACAACTTGGGGTGAGTAAGGGGTTTGAATATCTAACAGAGGCATATACGGTTTCAACCAGGGAGAAAGATCTAAATTGCAATCCTTTCTGAAATCCTCCAAATTCAACCATACAGTAGGACAAAAAAGTCTTCCCTCATAACTAAGCATAAAGGCTGGTTCAGATGGAATTACCAATGGGTCTTGGCAGAAACCTGGAGGACAGTGAAGTGCACTGATCTGGCCAATCAACTTGGAGGCAAACGGAGGAAGTGTTCCACTGACTGAAGCCTATTTCTTGCTTCCTGAGGCTTGGGGATTCTGAACTCTTTCTTCGAAGCTCTTGGACCTTTTCTCATTAAATCCCTCTGCCGAGTCTACATATGGCTCTGTAGATTTAGTTGCTTCTGAGTCTGCCGATTTAGACTTGCTTTTCCCTTTTTTGGATGGTAACGAGTTAGTCTGGAAGCGAGTGATAGGCCGAGAGGGTTTGACGATGGTGACAACCTTGGGTTTCGTCTTTGGTTGTTCCTTATTCTCAGAGGCTTTGACTTTAGGACGATAGGATGTTCGGGTTTCTTGGAGAGAGGCTTTTTAGGGGACTCCGAAGAGGATCTCGCCCATTGCGAAGAATTTCCAATTGATGAAATGATTTTTTTTTTGGATGAAGTGGGTTTTGGGAGAAATGGAGAATGGAAATGGGAGTTCTATTGGAAGAGAGAGCAACAGTTGAGAGTGAAGAGTCGCAACAATTGAGTAAGAAATGGAGGGAATGAAGAATCACAACGGTCGGGAAATTAACAGAGGAAATGAACAGATGCAACGATCGCCAACGGAGGGAATGAGGAAGATGAAGAAACAAACGAATAGGGTTTGGAGAAGAGAAGGAAGATTGACGAAGGAAGATGGAGAATGAAACATAAAAGAGACTGAGAGAGATGGAGTTATGAAACGACGCAGCTGGATGCCCGACAATTCTCGAGAATTAAGTTTAGGTTCTTGAGAATTGAACGGATTCTTGAGAATACTCAAGTTATTCTCGAGAACGACCTAACTAATTTGAAACGGCATAGCTCCTTTTTCCCTTTTAAGACGCTCAGTCTCGACAATTCTCGGGATTGAGATTTGGATTCTCGAGAATGACACTTATTCTCGAGAATATTCCTTTTGTGCTCGAGAATGACACACTTAGAGATGATAAGTAAGATAAATTCAATGCTAAAATACCTCAATTCAATTGTGTATTGTGAACACTTGAAGCCTTTTTGATGAGCAATTTAATCTTAGCATAACAATTTGGTGAGAAGGAGTTTGAATTATCCAAATGACAGAAAGTGTTCTCAGCAGAGCAACCTTTCAATTGAAGATTCTCGAGAATGAAGAGATGATTCTCGAGAATGATCCATTATGCAGTAATTTAGTAATAGTCTTTGCCTCGACAATTCTCTAGAATTCCTTAGTGATTCTCGAGAATGTTGACCTTATTTTGAACAGTTAATTCCTGAGACACTTAGCAAACTCATCAGATCCTGATATTTCTCGAAAATATATCATAAAGACTCGAGAATGTCATTAGAAATTTCAATAATTAAAGGAAGATGATACACCAATTCTCGAGTATGATAGGACCATACTTGAGAATTACCAACCTCTGTTAAACTCTGTAATTCTAACCATAGAACAGCCTGCACAACATAATCTAGAAACTTTGATGCTTAAGTTAGTTTATTAACGATAAACTAACATTACTTACAGTTCATTGGTATTTACCATTCCCAATTCTCTTCGGATGAAATTGAACTATTCTTTGGCTAAGGGCATCGTGAAAAAGTCAGCAAGTTGCAAGTGCGTGAGAATGAACATCACTTTGACATCTTTCTTTTGCACATGATCTCTGATAAAGTGATGTCTCACATCAATATGCTTGGTCCTTGTATGTTGAACCAGATTTTTCGCCAAGCTTATTGTGCTTGTGTTGTCACAAAGGATTGGAAGTTCTTTCAGATAACGAAAAATTCTCTTCACATGCTCAACATGTGATTCCTTTGGAGCAGCTTGAAATCTTGCGCACATACCCACACTGAATTGGATATCGGGTCTACTTGCAGTCAAGTATAGCAACGATCCGATCATCCCTCTATATTTGGTTATGTTGAAGTCTTTGCCTTTTTCTTCATCGGTATCTAGAGAAGCAGTTGAACTCATTGGGGGTGTTAGCACCATTGAAATGCTCCATTCCAAACTTTTTGAGCAAATCACGAAGATATTTCATTTGTGAGATAAATATCTCATCCTTCCGTTGTTTGATTTTCAAGCCAATGAAGTAGTTCAACTCACCTATCATAGACATCTCGAATTCACTCTACATTTTCTTGGAAAATTCCTTACACATAGATTCATTAGAAGCACCAAAAATGATATCATCAACATAAATTTGAATAATTAAAATTTCATTTAGCTTATTACTCTTAATGAAGAGTGTTGTGTCAGCTTTGCCTCTAATAAAACCTTGATCAAGAAGGAACTTGCTTAATCGCTCATACCAAGCTCTAGGATAAACATGATCTGGATGATTATCACTTTCAAAACCAGGAGGTTGTTCAACATAAACTTCCTCCTATATAAAGCCATTTAAAAATGCACTTTTAACATCCATTTGACAGAGCTTGAATCCCTTGATACAAGCAAAGGCTAGAAGAACTCTTATGACTTCCAATCTTGCCACTGGAGCATAAGTTTCTTCATAATCAATTCCTTCTTCTTGATTATAGCCTTTAGCCACCAATCTTGCCTTGTTACAGACAATGATTGTTGTTTCATTACGTTTGTTCTTAAATACCCATTTAGTCCCAATAACCGGATGGTCTTTAGGTCTAGGTACTAAGTCCCAAACTTGATTTCTATCAAATTGATGCAATTCCTCTTTCATTGCTATATCCCAATCATTGTCTGAAAGGGTTTCGTCAATCTTAGAGGGTTCAATCTGAGAAAGAAACGCAGAGAAAGTAACTTCATTCAAAGCACCTTTTCTGGTTCTTACTCCTTGACTTATATCACCTATCACTTGGTCTAAAGGATTATTCCTAATAAACCTCCAAGCTTTAGGTTGAGATTGAATATTGTTTTTCACAAACATTTTCAGACTCAGTTTCAAAAACATGTTCAAAATTTTCAAGAGAGGAAGGAGTAGTTTTTGAAAAGAATTGATTTCTATAAACATTTTCTTCATCATCATCCAAAGGCTTATCAGATTTGGTTTCACTAAACACAACATGAATAGATTCTTCAGCAATACGAGTATGAGTATTGAAAACTCTATAAGCCTTACTTCAATTAGAGTAACCTAGAAATATACCTTCATCAGATTTTGAATCAAACTTACCTATATTATCCTTACCATTATTGTGCACAAAGCACTTACACCCAAAGATGTGCAGATGGGTAAGGTTGGGCTTTCTCCCTTTGTAAAGCTCATAAGGTGTCTTCTTAAGATCCTTCCGGAAGTATGCATGATTTGATATGTAGCATGCAGTGCTCATTGCATTAGCCTAGAAGACTTGAGAAGTTTTATTCTCATTCAGCATTGCTTTTGCCATCTCAGTGATGACACGATTCTTTCTCTCCACAACACCATTTTGTTGAGGAGTCCTCAGGGCAGAGAAATTGTGGTCTATCCCATGAGTATCACAAAATTCTTCAAAGGCATAATTCTTGAATTCTTCACCATGATCAGTTCTTATTCCTGAAATGGAGATACCTTTCTCGTTTTGGACCTTTTTGGCAAACATAACAAACTGATCAAAGGTTTCATCTTTGGATGATAAAAATATAGTCCAACAAAATCTTAAGAAGTCATCAACAATAACTAGAGTATAAAGATTGCCGCCAAGGCTCCTTACTCTTGCTGGTCCAACTAAATCCATATGAAGTAGTTGGAGGGGTCTGTTAGATGAAATCTCATTTTTAGATTTAAAAGATGATTTAGTCTGTTTACCTTTCTGACAAGCATCACAAACCATATCATTTTTGAAATTAAGTTTTGGTAAACCAATGACTAAATCCTTTCTTAGCAACTTATCAAGTTGAAACATATTGACATGAGCTAAACGCTTGTGCCATAGCCAACTTTCTTCCAAATTGCTAACAAAGCAATTTTCAGAAACAATTTTGTTGCAATTACTAAAGAGGTTTAGAGTGTAACAGTTACCTTATCTAGGAGCCCTGAATAAGGCTTTTGATTTTATTTTGACTAGAGGTAGATCATCCTTGCTAACAATCAAACATTCCTCAGAGTCGAAGATAACTAGGTTACCTTTGTCAGTGCTTTGACTCACATTGAGGAGGTTGTCACAAAGGCCCTCTACAAGGTAGACATCTTTGATTTAAGGTCCATTGTTGTTGCCAACTTCACCAATTCCAGCAATTCTTCCGGATTCATTTCCACCAAAAGTTACCTTGCCACCATCCTTGTTTTTTAAAGTAGCAAATTTAGTATGATCTCCATCATATGTCTAGAGCATCCACTGTCAATATACCACTTGTTGGATTTTGATGCTCTTAGACAAACCTGCAAATAAGAAAAGATTAAGTTTTAGGTACCCATCTTTTCTTGGGTCCTTTGGGATTAGTTCGGGCCTTAGGAACATAAGTTCCCTTAGCTACCCATTGATAATTACCAACATGTTTATCTCTTCTTTCTTTCTTATGAAAACAAGATGAAGTGTTATGCCCCTTACGATTACAGTAGTTACAATGGGCAAAGGGGTTTGAAGAATGAACGGATTTTTGAAAGAAGTTCAAATACGAGTTTTCTCCCGTCTTATTTTTCCCTTTCCTTTTATCGAAAATGGGATTGTAACCTATGCCCGATTTTTCATTTGTAAATCTCTGAGCTTTCAAAATTACGTTGAGCATTTCACTACCTTTAGTGAATTTCTCAAGTGTTTTTGTGAGATACAAATTCTTTTTCTCTAAATCAAGGCATTAATCACAAATAATGTTTTCACAAGAAACATTCTTAACTTGCTGTTTAAGAACTATGTTCTTCTTTTTCAAAGCTATATATTTTTCAGCAACCTTTTCAAATTCAGATTGTAACACATTGTACTCAATAAATAATTCATCATATGTAGGTTGCGAGTCATATACCTTATCATTTTTGGATTTTTCTTCTTGAGCCACGAGGCGAGATGTTGGCTCTTTCTTCCTCATCAGCTTTATCTTCATCAGATAAGCTATATCCCCAAATGGCTGAGACATAGGCTTTCTTATTGAATTTGTTGAATCTTTTCTTGTCTTTATCCTTGTTCTTCAGCTGGGGGCATTCGGGTTTGATGTGGCCAGGCTTTTCACACTCGTAGTAGATGATTGGCTTCTTAGGTTCAGACCGGAGCTACTTTTGTTAAACTTTCGAATCCATGGTCCCTCTTGTAGGACTTCTTGAATCTTCGGACCATCATGCCTAGCTCTCCATCTTCATCTTCTTCATCATCATCATTTGAGTCCTTTGTTTCTTTGACAGCTTTAAAGACAATTCCTTTGTTCTTGCCACTGATCTCATCAAGTCCTTTTCTGAACTTGATCTTTCCTTCATACTCAGACAAGCTGCCAAAGAGGGCTGCTACAGACGCCATTGATTCTCCACGAGCTTCTTCAATCGCGGTGACTTTGGCTTCCTATTCCTTGCTGAGAATGTTCAATATTTTTCTCACTTGAACCGGTTGTTCATAAACTTTTCCCAGAGCAGCAGGTTGGTTGATTAAATGAGTGAATCTTAGCTGGAATTCCCCAGACTTCATATGAAGAAGATCGTACTCTTTCATGAAGGTGTTTACTCGATTTTCCTTGATGCCAGTTGCACCTTCATGAGCAATCTCCAAGGCATCCCACAAAGCTTTTGCAGACGTCAAGGTGCAAACACGAAAGTATTCACTTTGACTCAAAGCACTTTAAAGCATGAGAACAGCTTTACTATTGAGAGTGACTGGTTTCTTGTCATTCTCATCATATTCTTCTTCTAGCTTTAGAGTTCTAATGCCATCTTCAATGGTGGAAGGAGAATAGTCTCCTCTCTCGAACACTCTCCATAAGCCATATTCTGAAGCTAAAACGAAGACCTTGAAATTAGCCTTCCAAAAGGAGTAATGTTCACTGTTGAAACCCGGTGGCCTATTGATCGAGGCTTCATCAGGCAATATTCCTTCGATTGGATCTTTTTTCTAGGATGTTAATCCTCAAATAGATAACCTAAGCTCTGATACCAAATGAAAGCAGGAATATCACTAAGAGGGGGGTAAATTGGGGATGTAAAATTTTCTTCAAAAATACTCTGAAACAGACTCAGTAAAACAGAGCTAAACAGAGAGGAATAGAAGAAGGATGAACACAAGCAATTTATACTGGTTCGGTCTAAATCCTCGACCTACGTTTAGTCCCTAGACTCTCCAGGATTTCACTAACTCAAATGATTACACACTCTGTAACTCTCAGAGTAATTCTCTCACTAGAACTTACTCCCTCTTACAAGTTATAATCAAATGTCCCAATCCCAAAGCCCAAATACTTTGAGATTCTTACAAGAAAGGATAATCAATAAAGAACACTCTAAAAGAGCAGATTAATAATCAATAAAGAATTAAATATCCGAAGGTATTAGCTTTAAGAGTAGAAACAGTAAATGCTTATATCACTAATTGTGTAACATTCCAAATTTTGAGATTTGGAATTAAAAATATTGTATGGGAATTAAGGTGAAAATATAGTCTAAAATAATTATTTGAATTTAAGGACCTATTTCCTTGAGAAATTCAAAGAAAATAGTTAGAGGTTGATTTATAGCCCAGAATTTTTAGAGAAATTACTTTAAGGGTTAAATAAGTTAAATAAGGAAGAAAATCCTTAAAAAGGCTCAAGGATTCGTTTCTGGCATATATTTGATAATTAAACAACGAGACAAGGGAATTATTAATTATTATTATTATTTTTAAGAAAAAAAGAATGGAAGACGTTGCATATCATCAGATACTGCTACCTTAACCCATATCAGCCCAACTACAACCTAAACCAACCCATTAGACAATTCTTTAGTCCATAAACCTCTTCAACCCAATGCATGTATCAGATGGAGATGCGTTGGATATTATGTATATCTAAAAAAAAAAAGTAAGTAACCTTACGAAACCACGGCGTCGTATACACGTAAACCAGATCACGTTATCAGTAAAGCAAATTACGCCATGCTTCCTCGTCGGCGTATCTTCCCCAAATCGTCTACTGCTCAAGCAAAAACAGGAAGCCAGAGATCTTCCATACCTCTCGAGCCAAGCACCAGCTACCCCTCGGTCTGTTCCGTTGTTGGCGTCGGACCGGACCCTTAAGTTATTATATAATCCTAGCTTTTGACTTCTCTTCATCCCCATCAACCTTAATAGGACCGAAGCTGAGTTGAGAGAGAAAGTGAGAGGAGGGGAAGAGAGTATTCATCTGTTTTGTTGCTCTGCGTCTTGTTACCGAAACAGGGGCGTTTCGTTTTGTCAAAGATCATCTCGCAAGCTAGGAACTGAAGGTAAGTTTTCAAGTTTTGTTTTTTCTTGTTTCTATAATTGACCAACACGAGATGAGGAGAATTAAACCATAGAACAATGAATCAGGGATCATTCTTGGCTTGTGTTGCGTTTTCGAACCCATTCTCTCACTGCACAGTAGATAAATATATATGTATGCATCACAGTAGTGACAAACCAGAAAAAAAAAGGGGGAAAAGAAAAGAGAACTGGCTGATATATGAAGTGGTTGCTGTCATAGTTTCGTTACATTTAGAAGGAGAGAAGGAAACTGAGTTAGTTGCTTGTATATTGTCACTGCACAGATAAGAAGAAAAAGAAGAAAGTTACTAAACCATATGCATATAAACGTGCATGTGGGTTGGTGTGCGATGCTGTATATATAAGAAAAATTAAAACATTGCTAAAACATATATGTGAATTGCTGCCCATAGGAGTTAGAGGAAAATATTGCTACATAATAATAATAATAATAATAATAATAAAAATATAAGAGAAAAGGGGCATTTGCTAGTGTATATGTGTGTGACGTGAATTAGGAATAGGATCTAGCTGGGAAAGAAATAGGAAATTGCTGCATCCATATATAGATATATCAAGTGGCTTCATAAGTTTAGGAAATAATAGAATTTTAGAGCTTAAATATTTTGGTGTGTGTGTGTGTGTGTGTGTGTATAAGCGGGTGTTGAAGATGACTTGAAATACTAAGCTTGGTGGCATGCTTTGTCTTTTACTGCGGGTTGTCATTGTGAAGTCTACACACGCAAACACACCAATGGCTTCCTTATTAAAGAGTTGTGGTTTAACACTCAAGCTATAAATAAATATAGACTAGTATCTGTGAGCTTGCTTTCGTATTGCTTCTCAATTGTTATATGGGGGCTAATTTAATTGTTTAAACTTTTAAGTTATTTTCACACAATCATTGCAACATATGTGGAGTTCCCATTACTATCTATTAAGCTTAAAGAGAGTCAAGGAGCATTAGGAACATTATGGCGGTAAAAAAATATAAAAAATATATATAAATAAATAAATGAGCTAGTGATTATGGAGATAAACTCTTCTTTTAAAGGTTTCAAATGATATTTATTTATGTATGAAGATAAATGTCCTTCCGATGTCATCCAAATTAATTTCCTATGGTTTTAGTTACATATTTCACTAACAAACAGTTGGATTTTTATTCAAGTTGATGGCTCCAATAAATTCCTCATGCTAAAATATATAAGAAAAACATGTTGAAGTAAAAGATTTAGAAAATATTTATTAAAACTCAAAAGCTTGTCTTGTTTATGTGTGTGAATATATATATATATATATATATATATATATATATATATATAATCATGTAATGATCAAGACAAGGCCTCTGATCCCTATAGACATATATAGATGCATTGGAAAAACCATGAGAAAAATTGTACCTTAGAATTCAAAATAATTGTATAAAAATCATAAAATAATAATATAAATGAAAATAATTGGCAAAAACTCGGCCTTAGAGTAAAAATGAAAATAAGGCCCAATAGCCTTACACTAAGCCTAGTGCCATGACGTTGGAAATTGTGAAGAGCTTGGGCAAATAATAACCTACCGTCTGTAAATGTATATTTATAGGACGCGATAGTTGCTGAGACAATTAATCGGACGTGAAACCATCTAAAGATTTTGGAGCAGTCAAGTAGTAACCTTAATCCTCATATACTCTGTGTGACTTGTGTATGTATGTTTTACCTTGAAATTGCATACATTTGGTTATCATTTATTTCCAAGCTCTATGGAATCGGAACATGATGTGTGAGCTTTGTGTCTTTGTGCCCGGTGGTCTCTTTGTGTGCTATTAGGACCACTGCATGCAGTTTGTGTGCTATTAGGGCCGTTAGTTCGAATTTGGCTTTGTGCCTTGATACTTGAATGTTATGTGGTATTTGTTTATTTATAGTTTTTCTTACATACATTATTTATACATTTTATATGAGATTAACGGTTACTCTGGGATTCAATTTTGAATCCCAGCCCCTTTTAAGCCTTGTGGCAGCTCATCTAGATCTGAGCAAGGGGACAGAGGTAAGGCTCCAGAGCGAGACTAGTGTGATGGAGGATGTTGGTGATTTCTTTTAGATTTATATTTTGGTGTTCCGGATGACTGTATTATAATTATTTTGGGTATCAATATCGGAACAACTGTATACTTGATCTCTCCGGGAAAATTTATCTTTCCGTATTTTTATCACTATATTTTTGTCCAAACCGATGCGTGCTCTGTTGCTTATACTCTGATGGGTGACGATAATTAACCTAGGAAAAATAAGCTAGAATTAAATAAAAGTAAAGGACCACACTACCCGCCACCCGAAAGGGTGAGGCCGGTAGGTGTGTGTAGAGTTTCGGTGGTTCAGAAATTGAATGCTCCTGGCTTTTATAATTGATAGTATTTAATGACCGTTAAAGAGAGATTAATGAACCGTTGAGACTAATGGATATATCCGTTGAGTTGAATGCTACTTCGTCTATTCGTATTCTTTCGATGTTAGCCGTTATTCTTCGTTGATATTCTTTATTCGATTTGTCCGTTGAGACTCAGGTAGAATGTTGATTGGGAATGGCCGGAATGCTTTATGGTTGCTCGGAAGCTTAATTTCCATTTTCGTGCTTCGTCTCTGCTTATGCATTTAATGCGTTTGACACAGATTTGCTTTATGACAAATTGATGATTAAAACATGTTAAGCATATATGAAAATAACTAGCAAACTGATTAAACTTGGTTAGGAGAAGTATAGATTAATAATATGAAGTACCCAAGCCATAATCAATGATTTGCAGTTTATGAGAACGGAGATTTCAAATACTGACATATTGTTCATATCATTCTCGAGAACTCCTAGAAGAAAGGTTTTTCTAGAGAGCATGTCTCGATGATACTCAAGAATCATATTATAGATTCTTGAGAATGATACGTTCAGAGAGTTTCTTAATCATCAGTAGTTAAGCATTCTCGAGAATCATTTCACTCATACTCGAGAATCACATCTCATATTAATACTTAAGAGAAATATACCCAGAGAGCTTTTTACCGTTAATTCTCGAGAATTAATTTACCAATTCTCGAGAATCACATGAGAGAAACCATCCCATTGTGATTCTGTCAAGGTATTCTCGAGAGTCACTTATCAGTTCTCGAGAATCACTTACCAATTCCCGAGAATCATATCAAAGAAAGCTTGTGATGGCGAATTTGTCACACCATTCTTGAGAATCCTTGATCCATTCTCGAGAATTGCTACCTGAACACTTAAGGCAGACAGATTAGAACAATGGTTCTCAAGTACAACTTCAAGGTTCTCGAGAAATACTTACCCATTCTCGAGAATCACTGACATATACTCGATAATCAATTTCACATGGAGATGCAAACAGTTAATCCTGATTCAAAAGCTTACAAACCTTAAACCTTTGTTATCATCAAAACATTAGGAGCTAACAAAGTCATGTCTTTTTAGTTTCTAAAAACACATAAAAATGTGTGGTAACTGGTGAAATGTTGTGTTGCCTTTTTAAAAAAGCCCTACGTAATATAAATGTGTAACTCTTTATGGAATAATTATTTTGAATAACTATTGGTTATTTAAGTTATGTTGATTCATGAGGGTTCATGAATTAACATGTGATTATGACTTTTAATTGAAGATGTGATGTTGCTTCAAGAGATACCACTTCAAGACATCACATAGTCTATAAATACTCTACACCATTACTTCATTTGTGATAGACGAAACAATACAACATTAGAAATCCCACAACAATAAAAGATTAAACTCATTGTCTTTATCCTTGAGTGCACACAAATATAAAGTCAAATTATCACTTTGTAAAAGTCATTATTGTCTTGGCTTTAGTGTTAAGAGTGCAATCCATACTTAAGGGTCTTCATTGTATCATAAATGAAATTTACTCGTCAATCCAAATTGCATCTTATTAGATAATAATAGGTAGAGTGAATTAAGTCTAAAGGAAAGTGCTACATACGCCTTGAAGACTTGGTGCACAACTTTCTTTTTTATCTGTTCTTGTTGTACTCCTAAGAGATCCAGCCACTCCAACATCACTTGAATCGATTAATTAATACCTTTGACGAGAAGAGTAGTTAAGTGTCAGTTCTTTTTAAGAAACATACCAACAATAAATTAAAAAAATGTTACCAGTAGTGTGTGCGTGTGTGAAAATATATATATATATATATATATATATGCTAAGAAGTTAATAGTTAGCACGACCAACATTGACCTCCTTCACGTATTCTATGGGTGCTTGAAAAGTCATATGGATTCTGAGGAGGTATATATTATCAACACATGTCTTGTGTTCATATTGATTATAAATTTACATCGTTAGAGTCAATTTCGTTGGAAAGAAGAATTTAATAAAACTAAAGGCTTTTAATTTGTTTGATGATATATGCTATGTAAGACACACACATATATAGGGCAAAGTATAATTCTCATATGGACTGCAAATAATGAAAAGAGTAGTCAAAACCTTGTTTAATATAAGAGCTTTATGTCACGGACTTGGACTTCATCTCCCAAATACCGTGCCGGCCTTAGCTTGATCACCCCTCTCGATCTTCGCTAAGTCAGCCAAATCCCCTCGAGTAGGCAAGGATAGGCAAAGAACAAGAGAACTTTTAGAGAGAGAAAGAGAAATGTAGAGAGAGAAGCTCTTGAATAACTCTTGATTGAATTCCCTTGGATTGCTTGAAGACCTCTTGGATGGTTACAAATGAAGGAGGCATCTCCTATTTATAGACAAACCACTTCTTTAATGAACGGCTAAGATTAAAAACATCCTACGGTGGAGAATGACTCTCCAAAACTTTCCCTAGGAATATCTAGATATTTCTCTCTTTCATGAGAGTTCTAGAATCCTCTTTACATTTCTATATTTAGATACAAATATCTGCACTAATGTGGAACTCTCTAGAATTCTCTTTACAACTCTACCTCTATATACATATTTCTACAATATTCAAGAAGATTCTAGACTTTGTCATTTGACAAGTCTAAACCTCCCTTTAATGCAGAGTGTCTTGGCACGCAAATATCCAGCGTTCCTTTCCGGGCGTGACATTTAGTTAGCATCATAGTAGTAATTCTACACCGACCATCAATTTTTAAAGGAATTATATGTATTCTCTTTAGAATATAATATATCCTTGGTTGAGGTATGTTTAATTGCTTCTGCTTAATACTCCCTTTGTTTAATATAATATGTTTAATATAATATATTTGAGGAGTTAGTATTGGTCCTAAATATAAAATATATTTGTTTCCAAAAATATTAATTGTTTATAATATAGGAACAAAGTTAACCCTGCCTAGCTCTTATATCATATCGATACAATGTACAAAATGTATGAGATGAAACATTTGGCAACATATATAAGATGTAATTAAGCCAACAAGTAAGAAAGACAGTGTATGGAAGAGCCCAAAACTCAAAGGGAATTCCTCCTTCAAGAGCATGAAGAGATTTAAATAACCAGGTTGTCACTTTTCTTTTCTTATTTCTTTTATTTAATTACATTTTGAGATTTATTGCTTGAGATAAGTTTGCAGTTAGATAGATTATTCAGTTATTTAGCGCTTCTTCTCCACATTTTCGCGACTGTGAGAAAATTTTAGAGTTGTACACTTGGCTAGCTCAAAACGCAAATTTTGTTGTTCATGGCAAAAACAGATGAATTTTGCATTGATTAGTTTCTTTGGAGTCTTGCCGTTCCCCCCAACTAAGGACAAAGAAGAAGCAGGAACGTACCATTAAATGGTAGATCTGATCAAGAAAATGCTTGGACGAGGATGTGCATGACTTGCTATGGCTTGGACACAGAGGAGGATGCGTTCGGCATAAGTTTATGAAACGTACATACCAACCACAATTAATTTCACAAGTTGCATTATCTAAAAAAAAGAAAAGTAAAAGAGAGAGGGGTGATCTGAGTCTACCACCACGTACTGACTCAGTGAAAACATAAATAACAAATTGCGCTGGCTAGTTTGAATCTCATTAAGTAAATTGATCATAAATAGGTACAATAGGTTAAACAAGTAAACTCGCATGAAGTTGAGTCGACTATTTTATACTTATTTTTCTGTTTTTTTTTTTTAAAAAAAACAATGTATCCATTATTTAAAGTTGTATTGATGGGTGTTTGACAAACTTTTGTAAAACTTAAGATTTGATACATAATAGCTTTTAAAAAAAGATGGGTGTTTAGCAGACTTGTGACAAAATTTAGATTTTGATAAACTCCAAACATGCATTTGGATTCTGACTGAGTTAAGTTTTGAGTTAAATTTAAATAAGAATATTTTTTCTAAAGGCATCTTTTCTTTTAATAAATAAGGACTACTCATTTTTGAGTTATTGCCTAACTCCTCTGATTACCACTAATACCTAATGGCAGAAGACATTCTTTCGAAGAGAAATGAAGAGGTGAATATTGGAAAAAGTTGATTTTGACCCAAAAAAAACATGAAGAATTTTTGCATGTTACCAAAGAAAAATTAAATAAAGGTTCATGAGTCAATTGAACATTTAATTCACTCACTTTATTTCAAGACTATGATCTAATAAATTGTTAATTGACTCAAAAAATCTAATCAAAGGTGAACCAAAAAAAACACACACGCACCCACAAACAAGCATATATATAAAACACTTGTGATCATGTACTATAAGTTACAGCAGACTCATCTTTTTTGACTTTGAAGACCCGGAATCTGAGGATCTTGTGCCTCATTTACTTGTAAACAAAATTTATTCAGCTGTACTATTCATATTTAATTTGTTGGAAAGTGGTATCTCTGTTCCTCTAAATTCACACATTTGCATGTGGGCAGCACTATCTAATTATACACTATTATAATACACATAACCCAGTTTTCTCGATTCTTAACTTCCAAGTTTCTGAACCTTCCTTATTTTATTATTATTTTTATTTATTACAAAAAACAGAAGAGTCTTGTTTCTGTCAATTGAGGATTTAATATGCTTTGTCGATCGCCACATGAATTTAAAATATTGACAAGTAATTTATTGATTGAGGAATCTCACGTGTTTTCCTCTTCTACATTATTTATACAATTTTAATTAATTAATTAATGGGATCCCAGTCAATATTGAATTATTGATCCACTCTATATAATATTTATTAATATTAAATTTGGATTTGGAATGATCTACTTTGTCCTTTAATTACCAAACGATTCTTTTTCATTACCCCAATTAACCCGCAGTACTCATCATTCTTTTTTTTATTGTTTTGTCGTGTACGCACCAACCAAAATCGAAAGAAATAATGTGAAAAGCATTGCATAAAATCTGATTCACATAATTATAAGGTTTTTGAAACAATTGTTTTTCCATTCGAATGGTTTAATTAAATGCAACGATAAAAAATGAGTTTAAATTGGATTTTAACAAGAAAAAATGAACTACATATCAGAACTTAGTTTTATTATCAGTTTAACCTATTTGATTTGTTGTATTCTGCATACGACCGAAAGAGAATGTTAATCAATTTTCTACTCACCACAATGAAAAAGAAAAAAAAAACCCTTTGACTATATTTAATAATTTAAATTTAATTTTTCAATTATTACTACCTCATGTCCCTAGTATAAGAGCTACTAAGGAGTTGGATTTGGTTCAAAATGAAAGATCTCAATCCATTTTATATCTTATATCTATTATTTTTCATAAATCAATTTACTTAACTTATAAATTAATATATAGTTTAATATTACTTAAGAATGTTCATATTAACCAATTTCTTTCATCTTAATTTTTTAAATTAGTTAAGTATATTTTATATATTAGGGATTAAGGTGAGTATTATTCATTTTTTTAATAGAAAAAGTTTATATGAATGGTTTAAAGAGTTCTTAGCATCCCTCTGCATTCAATGAACACTTGTAAAAATACTTTCAGATTGTGTATCAACAAAATTCATACATGACTAGCAAGTTTTAAACTTATAAAATTATATGATTCATTTTAAATTTTGTACAAAGTAAGGACTCAATTCTTTTACACTTGACTCACACTACAAAAAAAACTGTTTTTTCGTGGCGGAAACATTCCTCGCAAAAAAGCTATTTTCCGTCGCAAAAAATGATTTGCGGCGGAATAAGTTCCGTCAAAAAACGCCCCCTCACAAACCAAATTTCCGTCGCAAAATAATTTTTTTCCAGGATTTGCGAGGGAAGGAATTTCCTCGCAAAATCCAAAAGTTTTTTCCCTCGCAAATCCTGGATTTTGCGAGGGAAAAACTTTCCCTCGCAAATTTCAATTTATTTTTTTTTAAAAAATGATTTTGCGAGGAAATGTTTTTCCTCAAATATCCAGAATTTGCGAGGGAAAAAACTTTCCTCGCAAATTTCAATTTATTTTTTAAAAAAATATAAAAAATCAGAAAAAATAAAATAATTACATAAAAAATATTAAAAATTAGAAAATAAAAAAACTGAAAATTGTATGAGTGGAGTCAGAGTAATAATTGTATTCTAAAATCAGTTCAGTAGTGTGCCGCCATATTGAATATAACCAGAAAAGGGCAGAAAATTAGTGCCTTTCAGTAGTTAATATTTGATAGTATATCCAACCAAAGAAGCTTAATTGTCATAGAAAGCGCACTATAATTGCTGGGATTAAGAGAATGTTCTAGAGCTGAAATTGTATCTTAGGTATAAAACCAGCATCGTGCTGTTGCCAATATCTGTTTGGACAATCAACAAAGGCAACAGACAATTGAAGAATATTTCAGATGCACTTCTTGCTATATTTCATGGTGTGAGTATGCAATAGTAAAAAATAGTGGATAACAAACGAGTATCAATTATGATTTTCTAGATAAATGATTAATAACAAAATTGTTTGATCAATACAAAGGTTGCAGCAGGATAAAGAGCTTGCAGAAATAAAGGAAATGTCATGGTCTTACCTTGGAAGCTGAAGTCACATTGATAAACAGACTCTGATTTGGAGAACAAGTAAGCTCACAGAATAAATTCAAAAAGTTTCTTAAGCATGCTGGACAACCTACAAGAAAAGGAATTGCCTGCCAGAAAGTGCAGTATATCCATGCATATGTGAAAGATTTTAGCATAGACTAATTATGAAATAAAAGAGAAAGATGAACTAGAAAATGCATAAAAGTTCGGGGATCAATTCAAATATCAAATTCATGAAACCTTAAGCAATGACAATCGGCATCAATAATAATATATATTTTGATCTTAGGATTCACCTGTGGGACTTGAGTCCGTAAAGTGTCAAACTGATATTCTGTACAACAAACATTCCCAGTAATTGTTGGACACAAACTTTGGATCTTAGAGGAAAGCAAATCACCTAGCTGAGAAATAAAAAAAAGTTGAAATATCAAGAGAAGATTGAAATATTTTTTAGCTGTAAGAACTGATGCATCTATTATGATAACGAGGACAGTAATCAAGGTTAAAAATCATACATCATGCGGTGGGATAGATCTTATAAGCATAAAAATAGAAACATGGAACAAAGTTATTAGTTCAGGAGGATGATCAATTCCATTATATGTACCTTCACAGCTGGGGAACCAAATGGACAGTTCAATACTTTTCCATCACTACGTTGTCCACATATGTCATACATAGCACAATATTCCTCTGAATGCCTTTCCCTGTATAAAAGGATTAAAAACTAAATCTTTGCAAATAACGTGAAGATATCCAACTTTTTCCTGCATGCAGTGCAGATGTAGACATAGAATCTTCTAATCACTTGATTGTTTGCTTTATCGCAATATGATGGGCCTAAAATGTGAATTTACAGATTTCTGAATCGAATTGCAGAGATGGAACTAAGAGAACTTGATCCAATTAAAGAAAGCCAAAGCTCTTCTTTTGAAAATACAATATGAATCTAAAAAGCCAACCCAGGCGGAGGAATATGATGCAAAACACGAGCCACTCAAGCTCAAATATTTTCCGCTCAAGCATAAAAATAAGCCTTACCCAAGTCTAGTAGAATTGGAAGTCAAAAGAAGCCTAGCAGACAAATTCTCAGCTTCAGCGAAAGATAAAATTAAAAAGACCTGCAAGTAAATCAAAAATAGTTAGTCATCTAAACAGAGGCAGACGGAATGTTATGTTCCCTCGCATTCTAGAACTTGAATTGAGCAAGCCAGCTGTGGGACCTAGACGTAGCCTGAGCCACCGGAAATGGACCGGGTTACTCCCCTAAATAGTTCTCTCCCTTTCCAGTTTGACTCTCCAATTAAAAACTAAAGCGCCTTCCATTTCTAATAAAGCGATGTCAGTGATACATCTCTTGCACCTAAAAACAAGAATCGCGAATCTATGGTCTGCCACTGATCTATGATTCAACTTTTTAATCAACTAGTACTTTCTAGAATCGGCTTAAAAAAAATTCATACGCAGAGTCGAGGAACAAAGCGAGAGAAATTATGCACAAGCGACTAAAAAAAGAGATTCATATTCATAGGCTTAAAAAAAAATTCATACGCAGAGCAACAAAAAAATTCATATGCAGATTCATAGGCTTCAAATTTCATACTTGACTCTCGAGTGTCGACGGACTGAGAAGGAGATGAGGAGAGGCGCCTGGATTTGGAAGAGCCGAAGATGACAAACAAAACAGAGACGGAGTGCCGAGAGTGTGGATCTGCGGTGGCCGGTGGAGACAAAGTGCCGAGAGTTGAGTGGCCGGTGGAGACGCAGTGTTGAGTGTGAGACAAAGCCACTGTGAACTCGGCCAGCCCGTCTGTCATCTCTCAATTCTCTAAACTCCTAAAGCTCTAACCTAAATTCCTAATTGGCAAAACCCCTCTTTTTTTTTTTTTTTTTTTTTGCGAGGGAACAAATTTTCCCTCGCAAAACCCCCATTTTTGTGAGGGAATGGGGGTCCTCGTAAAAATGAGAGCATTTGACAGGCTTTCTGGCCCCATTTTGTGAGAGAACTACTATTTCCTAGCAAAAATCCCCATTTTTGTGAGGGAAAAGTTCTTCCCTCGCAAAAATTGGATTTTTGCGAGGGAACCACTTTTCCCTCGCAAATTGACTAAAATTTGCGACGGAATTTTATTCCCTCGCAAATTCCGTCGCAATTATTACATTTTCTAGTAGTGTCATATTCTTGTTTTATCACAGGAAAAAATAATAATCCACATGTTTGTATAGTTTACTCAATTTTGAATAAGATCTTCATAGTTTGTTTTATTTGAACATGATCATTATTACTTAATCCAATCATTTTAATTTATAGCCTTTATGAAATTTTATTTATAGAAATGTGCTGGTATTAAAACGGTGTTGAGTGAAACGAATAAGATTTCATAAAGTCCATAAAATTCTATAAATTAAAATTAATGTTTTTTATGAATGCTTATAACATATCACATTATAAGGATTCAATTCAAACAAAATAAAAATATTGGAATCTGATTCAAAATTGAAGTAAACCATAAGGGGGAGGGGGTTGCGGATTAATTTTTATATATATATATATATATATCGCTGTGATATTTTAAGGAAAAATTGGACAAAAGTCTTAAGGATTTCTTCTTCTGAGGCTTAGAGCCTCTTCCTCTCCTAACAAGTGTGCTTCTCGGATTTAAATTTATTTATTCCTTTTTATAGGGTGATGCCACTTATCCTCACTACCAACAACTTGTTGGTAATTATATATATATTGATTGATTTTTGTACAAAATATTTTAAGTGAGTTGAGTCCTACGAGCTCACTAAGGCCAAAGTATGCCTTCATACTCAAATAATACTTGTAAAGATACTTAAAAGATCATCCACTAACAAATTTCTCAGAAAAACGTGTACAAGACAATAGAGTGGAATAAGGTTGAGGTTAGCCCACATTTCAGGGTCCAATCCAATTATGGATGCTGTGAAAGTGGACCCAAAGTAAGAGATATAAAATAGACAATACACAACCTCATTGGGCTTGAAATACCAAACCCAAAATGCTGGGCTGGATTCCTGATATTTTCAAATAATGTTTTTTTTTTTTTTGGTTTTTTGATATTTTCATAATATATATATTTTTGTTTTTTTTTGATATTTTTTTGTTGACCTAACGACCACGAGAAAAACGATGACTTATCAATCAGCTAAGCTATCAATGATTTTGCTGTGGGCGCACACCGTCCAGTCTAACAGAACGTAACGAAAATTAACGAAATGATGTTTGAATTTATGTTGAGTGACGTGTCTATATTTAGCGTGTTTGAATATGATTTTTTTTTATTGGAAAAATTCTATTTAAATACCATTTAAATTTGTAAAAAAGACGAGAGGCAAAGGGACGCATGAAGGATATCGAAATTCGGATGAAATTACCCTTTTCGCTTTTTTTAAATTTTTTAAAAATAAAAATACTCTCACTGGAGGGCGTAATTGACGTTATGAGATTTGCGATTGGCGTTATGAGATTTGTAATTCGCGTTATGCATTTTGTTATAGTGCATTTTTTTTTGTTTAATTTTCAATCAGGGGCATCAAAGAGGTGAAAAGTGTAAACCTCCAAAAAATGTTGTAAATGATGTTATTAAATTTGTAAATACAGTTGAAAACTATTAAGAAAAATATATATATTTGTTAATGTATATATATATTAAAAAACCAAAGTGTATGTGTGGGGGGTTGGGAGTTGAACCCCACCCCCACTTTCAAAGAATATAATTTTTTTTTTTTTTAAAAAAACCTCCACCCTCACCAAATTGCCACTTAGCCGGGCGGCCCTCCGGTGAAGGTGTTTTATTTATTTATTTAAAACTAAGCCCAAGGGTAAAAGGATAATTTCACCCGAATTTGCGTATATCCCTCATGCGCCCCAAGACCATACTCGGTCTTTTTACAAATTCGTGAGGCTTACATGGGTTTTTTGAATTCAAATGGTATTTAAATGGAAATTTTCCTTTTTTTTTATTTGAATAAAAGATAATTATGTTTAAAAAAAAAAAAAAAAAAAAAAAAAAGCCTGTGTGTGCTGGGAGGCTATCCAACCACCAACTTACACAAAAAGAAAAGGAAAATTATTCAAACTTTTTTTTTTTTTATAAAGGAAAATTATTCAAATTAAAAGAGAGAAGATAAGCTCCTCCAAGTGTTATCTAGTCAGCACACCTTGAAAAGCTACCCAGGCCTTATCCGCTTCTTGTTCCCTACTCATTCTTCAAGAAGCAGAAAATCGAAGCCACCACTCAACCCAGACGAGTCGCCTCATCGCAACTTCTCAACTTCCTTCTTCTTCAACTGCCATGGCTTCCTTTCCTGGTTATCTCCTTCTCTTCTTCTTCTTCGTCTTCAACATTTATCATTCTTGTGCCTCCTCTTACCTTCCATTTTCTTTTGTTCTTCCTCTAACCAAAGACCCTTCTACTCTCCAGTACTTGTTGACTTCTCTTTCTTATGGCACTCCTCTTGTTCCTACCCAGCTTGTGCTTGATCTGGGTGCTTCTTCTCTCTGGATCGATTGTTCATCCAGAACTCTACCTTCCTCTTCTCTCCGTACCCTTCCCAACCGTTCGATTCAATGCCTTATGGCAAAAAGTCATCATCTTCACCATGAGGCTCAGACTCAGTTTCCCGATCAGAATCAGCCATGTCAGATTTTCCCGGAGAATACCATCACGGGGATGGTGCCCAGAGAGGGAAATCTCGTACAAGACACTGTGGCTCTCCGGTCAATCGAAACTGGTCAACCCCTAGTGTTCACATGTTCACCTACTCAACAATTGAATGGCTTAGCGATTGGAGCTAAAGGTATGGCTGGTCTTGGTGGGGCTCGTAGTTCATTATCGTCTCAGATTTTCGATTCAGTCAACGCCCAGAGAAAAATCACTGTTTGCCTCTCTTCTTCATCTGGGGTTGTATTATTCGGAAGATACACGTATGAATCTCAGCCTGAAGGTAAATTTTTCAGATCTCTCACGTTCACACCTCTTTTTACCAACCAAAAGGGATACTTTATCTCCGTGAACTCCATTAAAATCGATGGTAGGAGATTGTCCTTATCACTGCCCAAGGACCAAGGCACTAAAGGAAGGACTCAATTGAGCTCGATTGTTCCTTACACTACCATGGAGAGCTCAATCTATGACACTTTCAAGAAAGCTTATATGAAAGCTGCTTCTGCTATGAACATGACTAGAGTGACTTCACTGGGACCATTTGAGCTCTGTTTTAGCTCTAAAGGGATTGATAATGTGCCAGTGATTGATCTTGTGCTGCAGAGCGAGCTAGTAAAGTGGAGGATATTTGGTAGGAATTCAATGGTGCGGTTGAGCAGTGATGTAATATGTTTGGGGTTTGTGGATGGAGGATTGAACCCAGAGTATCCCATTGTGATAGGAGGATACCAATTGGAGGATGTCATCATGCAGTTTGATTTGGATACTTCCATGGTGGGATTTAGCTCTTCTCTGTTATTGAAGCATTCTAGTTGTTCTCACTTCAAATCTGGTTTCATGCCTGCAGAATCAGTTTGAGTATCACTTATATACTTTAGTTTAGTCCTTTTTGTAGATGATGAGGCTCTCTGCTAAATTTTGTGACCCTATGTAAATGAGATTGACAACTGCTTATTTGTATGGCAAATATGTGTAAAGAACAACTGTTAATGACGTTCATCAAAGGGTTAAACCCCTTCTTTTTGTTTTCCTTGTATTGATCAGAGAATTGATGATATATGTGATGTCAAAAACTGAGACTACTACATGATGCAGTTACAAAATCAGTTAACAGGTTCAGATTTCCATGTGTTTGATCATTGCTTCATGGAAGCCGCCTCTCTGAATAATCTCAGTATCAACCTTTATTTTCAGTAAAGTCAAATATGTGTAAAGAAAAGTAACTTTAGTTTCCCCTGATTGTTAGCTTTATGGAATGCAAGACTTGAACCTTTCTATTCAAGCATGTTCTTTGCTTATTCCATTTTTATCTGAGATCTCATTGAAGATTGTATTGGCAAAACTTCTGAGATCTCAGAAAAGTTCAGTCCATTGTGAAATATTTTCTGTAACAAGCTTTGAGTTCAATTCTAGGAAGACAGTGAGTAAAAACTGATATACCAGTTCAGTTCAGTTCACTTGGCTCCATTTCTTGGAAACAAGTGGCTTTTTATTTCGTTTTGGCAACTGGGACGACTGTGAACTTAGGAGACCAATTAGATAAACATAAATCACTAAAACACATTAACTCGTTGAGAAGGCTTTACATATTTACTTTGAAATCGTCCAGCTGGGCGGATCAGGGACATTTGGTACATCCGTACAAGTCCTTCAAGCAACAAATGAAGTTTCCTATCTTGCAAGCAATCATATATGCCCAATAAATCATAAGTGCCATCTTCTCATTTTCAGCATTCATGTCAAAGTTCCTTCAACAACACAACAAAACTCTGGAGATGTAAACATTCACTTTCTAGGTAATGGGCATATTTTTGAACTATTCATATGCAATATACACTTTAGTTCCCGTTATTGCTGTTGTATGTAGTTATAGGGTGTAAGAATCATCAACATGACATTTTTTATGCTTGATGTCATAGCCTATAATTTGAATGCCGCATTCTTTATGCAGGTATGAGAGTCTTAACTCCAAACATGAAAAGAAATTGAATCTACCTGTGTCTTGCGTCTTGGACTCGACTCTCAATCAGTTCTCTCAAATCTAAATTTCAGCTCTCTCATCGCCATTCTGTTATTAGTCTAGCTTTAAGGTTTGAAGAAAGCATTTCATAAGATTTGCTTCTCTCTCTTTTTTCCTGGTGATCAATACATTATTTTCTTCAATTCCGTTCAATCCTGCTTAACTGCTTGTGGGCTTTTTGTTATTGGGATGGAGATGCTGTAATGAATAGTGGGTATATGTGCCTGGGCTATGGTTTCTGTTGTGATTAAGATTATTGATCTCATTTAGGCCACTAAACCCATTTCCATGGGTTTGGAAAATAAAAATTCTAGCAATAGTTAACCATTAATACTTAGAATATTTGTTTCAATTACAGTAATCCAGGCAGTGGTGTTTTTCCTTTTCTAACCACCATATTACAAGAACAGTTGTCCCAAACATTCAACCTTACCACAAAAACACAATAAATCAAGTCATTTAAGAAACATACCCGTATTTTTGTTCTTTTCTTAAAAAAAGTTCACACATTCTTTATTTTCATCTTCCTACAATCTAAACACAGGGCAAAGCATAGCCAGTAGCATATCTAGTTTACAAAGCACCAAAAGCATAAACACCATTATTGATGTTTTAACTTGTACTACTAGATTAACTTGGACTACTAAAAGATACACAGAAGAAATAGACAACATTCATTTGTTGGAAGGCCTAACATTGACTTGTAAAGGATGGCAGATTAGGAGGATTTGACACATCCATGAATCCTTCAAGCATCTGTACAAGTTACTTCATGGTGGGTCTTGCTGATGGATCCTCTTGAATACACCCTATGCCCGATCTTCACATATGCAGAGGCGAATTAAACTTGAAGGAAAGTATTACTCTCGCTTTGAAGACATTATGTAATGCTTACTCTTCATCCTTATGTCAATTCCTCAACAAATAAGTTTCAGCTACAAAACTCTCGTGATGTAAATATTCACTTTCAGTGGGTTTGAAACTAGCATATGAGTGGAGGCGTAATACCTTATCGATAAAACGTGTAAACTTCGACTACATGTGATATAAAGCCAATTCTAGAATATCCTAAGAAAACTTTTAAGTACAGCATCGGACTCCGGGCACTTTGAAGCCCGGGTTAACAAATATCACACAAACGCATTATTAATTTATATAAGGACAATTACCTCTTTTTTTTTTTTTTTTTTTAAGGAAATGACTTTACATGACTCACATATCTTTATTTCAAAAATATTCTAACAAACAACGGGGTTGGGTTTAGTAAAAAGGGTTAGTTCATCACAATATGGTGAGCTAATATTTAAATACCTGTTAGGAGAGATGACCACATTTAGTGTCCAACAGTGTCGTGAACAAGATTATTTTAAATGAGAAGATATTTGGGCATTCAAAAAAAATTCTAACAATGGCCCTTTAATAATGGTGATTTTTTATTTTCAAAACACCAAATCACAATAATAGTTTTTGGTCCCAATTCCCAAAGATTCAACCTTACCACAGAAACACAATAAATCAAGTCATTTAAGAAACATACCAACATTTTAGTTCTTATATTAAAAATATGTTCCACACATTCTTTATTCTGATCTTCCAACAAACTAAGGACAGGGCAACGCGTAGCCACAAACATATCTAGCATACAAAAGATAATTTAACTTGCACCACAAGATGAACTTTGCACTCTGAAAAGAAGTATAGAAAAAATAGACAACAATTTTTTGTCCCAGGCCTACCATTGATTTGCAAAAGAAGGTAGGTCAGGAGGATTTGGCACATCCGTGAATCCTTCAAGCATTTGTACAACTTGCTTCATGGTGGGTCTTGCTGATGGATCCTCTTGAATACACCATATGCCGATCTTCACATACTCTTCTACCTTCTTCATGTCAATTTGAGCTTCCTCATCATCTTCCACTAACAGGTCCAATCTCCTATAGTGAAAGCAATCATATGCCCAATCTATTAATATCATCTTATGCTCATCTTCAACGTTCATATCATAGCTCTTCCTGCAACAAATGAGTTCCAATAACAAAACTCCAAAGCTGTAAACATCAACCTTCACGGTAATCGGCTTGCTTTTGAACCACTCAGCGGCAACATACCCTTTAGTTCCCCTAATTGCTGTTGTAGTCATAGTTTGGTCAATCTTCAATAGCTTCGCTAAACCAAAATCTGAAATTTTAGCCGTGTAAGAGTCATCAAGCAAGACATTTTGAGGTTTGATATCACAATGTATGATCTGAGTGTTGCACTCTTCATGTAAGTACAAGAGTCCTTTAGCTGTTCCTATTGCAACTTGCACCCTTTGATCCCAGCTTGGCCTTTGGTCTTCAAAAAGAAAACTTGCTAAAGTTCCCTTACTCATGAATTCATATACCAGTAGCCTGTGCTCTCCTTCATTGCAAAATCCGAGAAGTTTCACCAGATTCCTATAGTGGGTTTGGCCAATAGCGCTCACTTCTGCTTCAAATTCCTTGTCAATTTCATCCACCATTTTGAGTTTCTTAACAGCAACAAGGTTCGCTGGAATGTCAGGTAGAACACCTTTGTAAACAGTAGAAAATGTACCACGACCTAGTTCTTCTGTGAACCCATTTGTTCCTTCCACTAACTCATCGTAAGTGAAACTTCTAAGAGTCATTCTTGGCCTATATGGACTAGTTTTAGGATCCTCTTGATTATTGTGGCTAGACCAATATACCACCAATTTTGAACTTACCACTAACAAGAGCAAGTTCAAGAATACTGAACTTCCTAAAAGTGTTGAACCAATAACAATCAGTTTAGATCTATGGTTCTTACCATGCATATTTTCATGATCCAAAGCAGAAGAATCATCTTTTCTTATTTTGAAAAGAGCTTTCCCTCCAAATGGTATATCAATTAGACCATTTTTGAGAGGCAGGCTCTCCTTCCAACATTCCCCGTCTCTGAAAACCGCAACTGCACAATAACAATCATCTAAACAAACTTGTTTACACCAATCCTCACTTACTGGATTGAAGTAATCATAGTAAGAACGCGGAAAATGTGTGTATTGCATCTCAGAGAAATTAAAGAGGTGTGCTTGTGAAGAATTTTCATCACAACTTTGTGGAACAAAGTTTTGCTTACATCCTTTCTTCACATCATTTGGATCAACAAAGCTATAACCATCTGGGCATCGGCAACTTTTCATCCCACCATCAAAGGTACAGTAGCTGTTGAATCCACAAGCTCCACTTCCTGGATATTCAACAATTGCCTGGCAAATATCTTCAGGTATGTTCTTAAAAATTGACCAAGCACTGGAAATATCACCCTTGGGATAGATATAGTGCGTAAAAACTCCATCATAGTCAATAATAGCCCTATGATAGAAAACTTGTGTAGATGGAGCATAGGATGATATATCTACGACTCTACTCTTATCACTGTTCTGAACAAATATAGAGCTTTTTTTGTTGAAGACCAACGAGAAGCCATCACCCAAAACATTGGATTCCCAATAAGAAATATTTGCTGATGTCGTTGGATAACGGGTTGTCCAAAGCACAAGATTCCCATCATCTTGGAGTCTAAACAGAAATTTCCCCCTTGAAAAATTATTTTGAGAATAGCGCGAAACAAGTTGAGCAGGGGAATGCAAAACCTGTCCTGGTAAAATTGTATCAGAGGGATGATCAAAGCTTTGCCACAAATTTTGAGATTCATGACCAACCAGCACAAAGTTACCAGTATCAAGCATAGCAGCATGATCAGTGCCATTTCCAGAAGGGCTAGCACTCCAAATCTGATCTCCTTTGGGATCAACAAGCTGGAACAAACCATCTGATTTGAGCTCAACTTTGGAACCGTTTGTTGCGACAAGTGCATCGCCCGTCGTCTCAAGCACAGCTGACCAGACGATAGTTTTGTCTGGAATTTTGTTGAACCAGATGGCTAGCAAGAATCCATCTTCTTTCTCAATTTTTCTGAAGCCAAATGCAAAATCACCAGATGGTGAAGGCCAGAAGGAGCCATTTTCAACTGCAGTGAGGGAAGTGCCCAAGGATATTATATTATTGTTGGAAGGTTGTGCAACTACAGAGTGCGAAATCAAGGCAAGTAAGAGAGACAACACGATTGGATATGGCTTCTCCAAAGCCATTTGATGATAAAGGACTGGAATTTGATTATTTCTTTGATGGAGTAACAACTAACTAGCACTTCTTAATTTAAGCACCAGTATGCCTCGCGTGTTGTATACCAAAGAATAATGATGGCAAGAACCATTCTGCAAAGTGTCAAGTTAAGCAATTTAATTTGTAATTTTCTTAGAAAGTCATATTTAAATCGTTACATTCACGTTGAGGAGAAATTTGATTGCTTTTCAAAAACGTGATTGTTGACTCCAAAATTTTATGCTCTACCGTTTCCTACACGGTGTTGAAACAAAAAGTCTTTTGCGTTTCAAATGGTGTTGGAAACTAATTAATTTGCGCCCTTCGAAGTCCGAACCGCTTGTTTCTTTGACAAATTGTAGGGCTCATTTCAAATGATAGGTTCATTACATGAACTTTTGATTTTTAAATATATGCAATGCATTGAGTATCTTGATTTTTTATTTAATGCTTTAATTAAAGGAGAATTATGAGAAGAAATGTAATGACCAAAAACTCCAAATATAGACATGTCATTTTATGCATTGGAACTTATCATTTCAACATCTTCAATGGCAGGCTGGCTAAGGGGATTCTATTCCATGGCTTCTTGACAATGCTAAAAAGAATTATCATCTTACTAAATCTTATCTTGACTATAAGAAAAGAACCGCTACAGAATATGAGTCTTACATATTTGTAGCTGCTACTTTAGAACTGTTACAGAATGTCAAGACTCTTAAATATTTGTAGCAATGACATAAAAGCGTTAGAAAGTTTCACACGAGGTAAGGTATTTTCACTTGTAGCACCGCTACAAATGTCAAAATTTTGTAACCGTTTAGTTGTAAAACCGACAAAAAAGTAAGAACATTTAAACACGCTGTCACTCAACAAATTTGTCTATCACGCGCTCTCTAGAAGATTTTGCCGCATCTCTGACGTTCTGCTTACAGTGGGGCTCGTAGTTCGTTATCGTCTCAGATTTTCGATTCAGTCAACGCGTAGAGAAAAATAACTTTTTGCCTCTTCTTCATCTGAAGTTGTATTATTCGGAAGATACTCGTATGAATCTCAGCCTGAAGGTGAATTTTTCAGATCTCTCACGTTCACACCTCTTTTTACCAACCAAAAGGATGCTTTATCTCCGTGAACTCCATCAAAATCGATGGTAGGAGATTGTCTTTATCACTGCCCGAGGACCAAGGCACTAAAGGAAGGACTCAATTGAGCTCGATTGTGCCTTACACTACCATGGAGAGCTCAATCTATGACACTTTCAAGAAAGCTTATGTGAAAGCTGCTTCTGCTATGAACATGACTAGAGTGACTTCACTGGCACCATTTGAGCTCTGTTTTAGCTCCAAAGGGATTGATAATGTGCCAGTGATTGATCTTGTGCTGCAGAGCGAGCTAGTAAAGTGGAGGATATATGGTCGGAGTTCAATGTTGCGGTTGAGCAGTGATGTAATATGTATGGGGTTTGTGGATGGAGGATTGAACCCAGAGTATCCCATTGTGATAGGAGGATACCAATTGGAGGATGTCATTATGCAGTTTGATTTGGATACTTCCATGGTGGGATTTAGCTCTTCTCTGTTGTTGAAGCATTCTAGTTGTTCTCACTTCAAATGTGGTTTCATGCTTGCATAATCAGTTTGAGTATCACTTATATACCTTAGTTTAGTCCTTCTTTCTGTAGATGATGGGGCTCTCTGCTAAATTTTGTGACCCTATGTAAATGAGATTGACAACTGCTTATTTGTATGGCAAATATGTGTAAAGAACAACTGTTAATGAGGTTCATCAAAGGGTTAAACCCCTTCGTTTTGTTTTCCTTGTATTGATCAGAGAATTGATGATATATGTGATGTCAAAAACTGAGACTACTACATTATGCAGTTACAAAATGAGTTAACAGGTTCATATTTCCATGTGTTTGATCATTGCTTCATGGAAGCCTCCTCTCTGAATAATCTCAGTTTCAACCTTTATTTTCAGTAAAGTCAATTAGTCAAATATGTGTAAAGAAAAGTAACTTTAGTTTCCCCTGATTGTTAGCTTTATGGAATGCAAGACTTGAACCTTTCTAGTTAAGCATTTTCTTTGCTTATTCAACTTTTATCTGAGATCTCATTGAAGATTGTATTGGCAAAACTTGTGAGATCCCAGAAAAGTTCAGTCCATTGTGAAATATTTTCTGTAACAAGGTCTGAGCTTAATTCTAGGAAGACAGTGAGTAAAAACTGATATACCAGTTCAGTTCACTTGGCTCCATTTCTCGGAAACAAATGGCTTTTTATTTCGTTTTGGCAATAGGGACGACTGTGAACTTAGGAGACCAATTAGATAAACATAAATCACTATAACACATTAATTCATTGAGAAGGCTTTACATGATTGATCAGGGACATTTGGTACATCCATACAAGTACTTCAAGCAACAAATGAAGTTTCCTATCTTGCAAGCAATCATATGCCCAATAAATCATAAGTGCCATCTTGTTCTCATTTTCAGCATTCTGGTCAAAGTTCATTCTTCAACAAATGAGTTTCAGCAACAAAAATCTGGAGATGTAAACATTCACTTTCTAGGTAATGGGCAATTTTTGAACTATTCATATGCAATATACAGTTTAGTTCCCGTTATTGCTGTTGTGTGTAGTTATAGGGTGTAAGAATCATCAACATGACATTTTTTATGCTTGATGTCATGGCCTATAATTTGAATGCTGCATTCTTTATGCAGATACGAGAGTCTTAACTACAAACATGAAAAGAAATTGAATCTACCTGTGTCTTTCCTCTTGGACTCGACTCTCAATCAGTTCTCTCAAATGTAAGTTTCAGCTCTCTCATCGCACTCTGTTATAGTCTAGCTTTAAGGTTTGAAGTAAGCATTTCATAAGATTTTTTTCCCTTTCTTTTTTTTTCCCCTCCTGGTGATCAATACCTTATTTCCTTCAATTCCGTTCAATCCTGCTTAACTGCTTGTGGGCTTTTTGTTATTGGGATGGAAATGCTGTAATGAATAGTGGGTATATGTGCCTGGGCTATGGTTTCTGTTGTGATTAAGATTGTTGATCTCATTTAGGCCACTAAACCCATTTCAATGGGTTTAGTAAAATAAAAATTCTAGCAATAGTTAACCATTAATACTAGACTATTTGTTTCAATTACAGTAATCCAGGCAGTGGTGTTTTTCCTTTTCTAACCACCATATTACAAGAACAGTTGTCCCAAACATTCAACCTTACCACAAAAACACAATAAATCAAGTCATTTAAGAAACATACCCGTATTTTTGTTCTTTTATTAAAAAAAGTTCACACATTCTTTATTTTCATCTTCCTACAATCTAAACACAGGGCAAAGCATAGCCAGTAGCATATCTAGTTTACAAAGCACCAAAAGCATAAACACCATTATTGATGTTTTAACTTGTACTACTAGATTAACTTGGACTCCTAAAAGATACGCAGAAAAAATAGACAACATTCATTTGTTCGAAAGCCTACCATTGACTTGTAAAGGATGGCAAATGAGGAGGATTTGGCACATCCATGAATCCTTCAAGCATTTGTACAACTTGCTTCATGGTGGGTCTTGCAGATGGATCCTCTTGAATGCACAAGATACTGATCTTCGCATACTCTTCTACCCTCTTAATGTCAATTTGAGCTTCCTCATCATCTTCCACTAACAGGTCCAATCTCCTATGGTGAAAGCAGTCATATGCCCAATCTATTAGTACCATCTTATGCTCATCTTCAACGTTCATATCAAAGTTCTTTCTGCAACAAATGATCTCCAATAACAAAACTCCAAAGCTATAAACATCAACCTTCACGGTAATCGGCTTGCTTTTGAACCACTCAGCAGGCAACATACCCTTTAGTTCCCCTAATTGCTGTTGTAGTCATAGTTTGGTCAATCTTTAATAGCTTCGCTAAACCAAAATCTGAAATTTTAGCCGTGTTAGAGTCATCAAGCAAGACATTTTGAGGTTTGATATCACAATGTATGATCTGAGTGTTGCACTCTTCATGCAAGTACAAGAGTCCTTTAGCTGTTCCTATTGCAACTTGTACCCTTTGATGCCAGTTTGGCCTTTGGTCTTCAAAAAGAAAACTTGCTAAAGTTCCCTTACTCATGAATTCATATACTAGTAGCCTGTTCTCTCCTTCATTGCAGAATCCTAAAAGTTTCACAAGATTTCTATGGTGTGTTTGGCTAATAGTGCTCACTTCTGTTTCGAATTCCTTGTCAGTTTCATTCACCTCTTTGAGTTTTTTAATAGCAACATGGTTCCGTGGAATGTTCCGTAGAACACCTTTGTAAACAATCGAAAATGCACCACGACCCAATTCTTGTGTGAACCCATTTGTTCCTTCCACTAACTCATCATAAGTGAGACTTCTAAGATTCATGCTTGGCCAATATGGACTAGTTTTGGGCTCCTTATGATTATTGTGGCCAAACCATACTACCACACAAACTGCCACTAACAAGAGCAAGTTCAAGAAAACTGAACTTCCTAAAAGTATTGAACCAATAACAATCAATTTTGATCTATTGTTCTTCACATTAATATTTTTGTTAGGATTATCAAAAGGAGGAGAAGAATTATCTATTCTTATTTTAAGCATAGCTTTACCTTGGAATGCTAAATCAACCAGACCATTTTTGAGAGGTAGGCTCTCCTTCCAACATTTCCCATTTCTGATAATAAAAAGTGCACAAAGACAATCATCTAAACAAGCTTGTCGACACCAATTCTCACTTACTGGATTGAAGTAATCATAGTCCGAACGCGGAAAATGTATGTCTTGCAACTCAGAGAAATTAAAGAGATGTGCTTGTGAAGAAGTTTCATCACAACTTTGCGGAACAAAATTTCGTTTGCATCCTTTCATCACATCCTTTGGATCAATGAAGTTATAACCATTTGGACAGTGGCAATTTTTCATCCCACCTTCAAAGGTACAATAGCTGTTGAATCCACAAGCTCCACTTCCGGGATATTCAACAATTGCCTTGCAAATATCTTCCGGTATGTTGTAACTAATTGACCATGCACTGGAACTATTACCCTTGGGATAGGTATAGTGCTTAAAAACGCCATCATAATCAATAATAGCTCTCTGATAGAAATCTTGTGTAGATGGAGCATTAGATGATATACTCGCGACTATACTTTTACTACCGTTCTGAACAAATATAGAACCTGTTTGGTTGAAGACCAATGAGAAGCCTTCACCCAAAACCTTGGATTCCCAATAATGAAGATTTGCAGATGTCGTTGGATAACGGGTTGTCCAAAGCACAAGATTCCCATCATCTTGGAGTCTTAACAGAAATTTCCCCCTTGAAGAATTATTTTGAGAATAGCGCGAAACAAGTTGAGCAGGGGAATGCAAAACCTGTCCTGGTAAAATTGTATCAGAGGGATGATCAAAGCTTTGCCACAAAATTTTAGATTCATGACCAACCAGCACAAAGTTACCAGTGTCAAGCATAACAGCATGATCAATGCCATTCCTAGAAGGGCTAGCACTCCAAATCTGATCACCTTTGGGATCACAAGCTGGAACAAACCATCTGATTTGAGCTCAACTTTGGAACCATTTGTTGCAACAAGTGCATCGCCCATCGTCTCAAGCACGGCTGACCAGACGATAGTTTTGTCTGGAATTTTGTTGAACCAGATGGCTAGCAAGAATCCATCTTCTTTCTCAATTTTTCTGAAACCAAATGCAAAATCACCAGATGGTGAAGGCCAGAAGGAGCCATTTTCAACTGCAGTGAGGGAAGTGCCCAAGGATATTATCTTATTCTTGGAAGGTTGTGCAACTACAGAGTGCGAAAGCAAGGCAAGTAAGAGAGACACCAAGATTGGGTATGGCTTCTCCAAAGCCATTTGATGATAAAGGACTGGAATTTGATTATTTCTCTGATGGAGTAACAACTAACTAGCACTTCTTAATGTTGGCAAGAAAGAACTAGCACCTCTTAATATAAGTACCAGTAAGCCTCGCGTGTTGTATATCAAAGAATAATGATGACAAGAACCTTTCTGCAAAATTTCTAGGTAAGTAATTTGTAATTTTATTAGAATGTCATATCTAAATCGTTTTATTCACGTTTAGGAAAAATAAAATCACTTTTGAAAAACATGCTTGTTGACTCCAAAAGTTTGTGCTCTACCGTTTCCTACAAGGTGTTGAAGCAAACATACACTGTCTTTTTTCAAATGGCATTGGAAAGTAATTAATATGCAGTCTCTGAACCACTTGTTTCTTGGACAGATTTTAAGTGCCACATTTCAAATGATAGCTATAGCTTCATTACATGAACTTCTGATTTTTAAAAATATGCAATGCATTGAGCATCTTGAGTTTTTATTTAATGCATTTAATCAAAGGTGAATTATAATGAGGTTCTAAGAAACACGTTTAATAATAAAAATGTCCCAATATAGACATGATGTCATTTCTTGGATCGGAACTTATCATTTCAACACATTCTATGGTAGGTTGGTTGAGGGGATTTTATTCCTATAGATCACAATCTCTGGTGGCCTATGATCTCTTTACTTGTAATTCTAACTTAATGGCTTTCACCTTCATGGAATGTGCCCCTAGTTAAAGCCATCTACGTACTCTCCTGAGGTGGTTGATAACATTCTTAAAACACTTATTTCTCTTTATAAATGGTAAGGATGAACTTCGTTGGGAGGGTGACATTACTGGTAAGTATAGCATTAAATGGGGTATGCTCTGACTATTTAGAATGGTATGAAAAGGCAGGTTAATCTATTAAACTTTGGGTTTTTAAATGGAAAATTCAGTTGCCTAAAAAAAAATTCATTTGGTGAGACTTACGTTGTTTAGAGGGGTTTTGAGAAGGCATCGCTTATATGTACAGGTTTGTTGAGCCTGTCTCTTTGGTTGTCAAGCTATTGAAACAACTGACCATTTCTTTTTCTCTTTCCCTTGTATAAATGTTATTTGGTTTGGTGGATTATCTCTCCGTTTTGCTTAATTTTCTTTGCACGGCTTTATTGCATGACTTTCTCAGACATTGCATTAGCTATTTTCTAACGGTGATTTGACAATACTAAAAGGACCTACCATCTTACTAAATAGCATCTAGACTAAGCAAAATGTGGCCTCTTACAAATGTCTCATTAGCAAATTGGAACAAGTAATTCAATTTTTTTAGGCTACTTTCAATATCCCATGGAAATTTGTAATTGTTTCTTCTTTTGGCTGTTTCTTTTCCATTTTGATTGTTTCATTTTGTCAATTTTCAGTCGCAATTTCAAAATTAACGGTCTATGTTGGCTTTATCCAATAAGGGTTACACTCCGCTAAATAAATTGTTACACTACAAAATATGTCATATCCTAAATATAAGACATAATTTATAGTACAAATTACACTATAAAATATGTCTTATATTTAGGACCTAGTGGCCTAGTCTCACCACTATAAAAATATTGACTTTTTCTTCTTTTTGGCGACAAAAGTTGCCGCAAATTCAAAATTCACGTGTTGTTGGCTGGCGACAAAATTGTCGCTTATCTGTCCTAAATAGTTAGTATAAATTACACTATAAAATATGTTCTATATTTAGGACGGACGACATTAAAATGTCACTAAAAGTAGACAATCAAGGGCGACATTTTGTCGTTGTAGAAAGTACATCAAAAACCATGAAAACAATTAGTGTCGCCGTTTGAAAGTAGGGTTTCGATGGCGACAATCGTCGCCACGTATACTCTTTTCGATGGGGGCAAAATTGTCGCCACGATACTCTTTTTTCGCGGCGAACAATCGTCGCCGCTGATAGTCTTTTTCAATGCGGCGACAAATAGTCGCCGCCGAAAGTGGTCGTTGAAAGTCATATTTTTTGTAGTGTACTTCTTAGGGGATATTGAGACCAAAAAATAATAATAATAATAATTATGGGTGCCCATGGCCTTTTGGCAAAAACTTTCAGGGTAAAAATGTCTTTTTACCCTTTTTTTTAAGAGATGAAATAATCTTTTTTAAAAATTATTTGCAAATATGTTTGAGCTATAATTGGCAACGAGATAGAAGATAATCAAAACCTATATAGAAAATTAGAATTGATTGAATACATTTTTTTGCTGTTAAAAGTGAATTTAATAAAGATTGAAAAATACTTAAACTCAACTTTAGAAGATAATAATACCAAAAACTGTGGTAACTACTAGATGATGGAAAGTTGTACTATTTTCAAAAAATCCTTCACACTAAAAAGGTACTATTATTCTTATAATAAAAATGTATTATTCTTTAGAAAAGGGCTAATCTCAATAATAGTTTATGAAAAACCACGGGATATTATGTTTTTTCATTATTATTATTATTATTATTATTGAAGAGTAAAATATCATTTCATTGTCTAAAAATAATGGACTTGGCTTACGTCCTTTGCTATTCAGATTCGCTGCTGTCCGATGCTTTAAACACTGTCATTTTTGACCAAAAACACACACACACCTGGTCCTTTCTTTTACATAAAAAAATTGAGCAATCGTCGTAGTAAAAACATAATTCAGGATACTGAATGGTACTAAACAATTCTTGATGATCTTGAAAAATTATTTTAGAATCTTGAAAAAATATTTCAAGGTACTAACTAGTACTAAAAAGATACTAATTGTGGTATCGAAAAATAATTTATGATCTTAAAAAAATTATTTTATATCTTAAAAAACATTTCGATACTATTGCTATTAAAAATTTAGTTTAGAATATTTTTGTAAGATCCTAAAATAATTTTTTTAAGATCATAAATTATTTTTTCAATATCGATCGAGATCTTTTTAGTACCTTGGTCAATACCCTAAAATATTTTTTTAAGATCCCGAAATATCTTTTTAATACCATTCATATCCTAAATTATCTTTTTATTTATTTATTTTTTTTATGTAAAAGATAGGACCAAGTGTGTGCGTGTTTTTGGCCAAAAACGACAATGTTTAAAGCATCGGACATCGGCGGATCCGAATAGCAAAGGAGGTAAGCCAAGTCCAAAAATAATAGTATTTACCTTTCGTCGATCCTTACATATACATTCATACTACTCCCTCCGAACATATTTATTTAATTTGATTGAATTAAGGAAGTTAGTTAATATGTCATGTATTTTTTAAAACATCCTAGTCATCTTACTTAATTCCCTCATTCCCTCTCCTTCTTGATTATTCTTAAAGGAGCATCAATAAAGGTAAATTAAGAAAAGACTGACAAATATGAGAACTATGTTTCATAATTAGAATTAAGATCAACTCTCCAAATATATCTTATATTAAGGATCTGAAGGAGTATTTTTTTACACAAGTGTATGAACTATAAGAATTAATAAATAATTATTTTTTAAAAGTTATTTTTGTATTAGCTTAAATTTTGAAAATACAAACTATACCTAAGACATTTTAATATATCCCCAGAGAAATTCGTCATCATATCTCAATTTTCACAAGAAATTTGGAATAAGAAGGAAATAAGTTAAGATTAAAGTAAGAAACAATTCTAGCTAGAACAGGCTTGACATAAACGGAGTGAAACATGGGGCATGATTTGAAAGTTTCAAACAGCTAGATCTAGTTGAAATATTGTGTTTTGGTTAGAAAAGATGCCAAATGCAAAATTACTCCAAAAGTTCATGAAATAAAACTTGTTCTACTTCTTATTAATTAAATGCTGTTTAAAAATAATATGCACGTAACTGCAGTGTTATTGTTTAAATCTAACTTGTATATAATAGCGAAAGGCGAAAGAATAGCTCACACTAGCTTTCCATTACTCTGTATTTAGTTATTGCATCTATATATGAATTCATAAGGTTGTTATATTAATGTGATTATTTAAAATATATTACAGTGAATTTTTATAACAAGAAGATTTCTCTTTATATTACGTTGATTAAGAATTAGAAAATGGCTAACGTTAAGATATGTGCATGTTGCTATGCCAACTAGTCCAATTACGTTCTTCCACTTGTGTTATTTTGCACATCAACATTTAACCCCCAGCATCCTGTTAAACCACCGTTATTTCTTGGGATGAAGTCTGAAAAAATGTTTTAAAAAATAAAACGTTTTTTAATAAAAGGACAATTTATTAAAAACGAAGTAAATAATTGATAAATTATTGGGCCCCTTTACACAATAAAAACCTAGGAACTCAACGAAAAACCAAAAAAGAAGTCATAAATGAGGAAAAGGTAGAAGAAAGAAACAAATTAAATACTAAGGTTTCATTTAGTTGGATCCCATTACACCTTGCACTGTAGTGCAATGTGATACAATAGTAATATCAATTACATGGCTATTGTTTGGTTTGATTTTTAAGTTTTAACAATTATTTAAAATTATTATACCACAAAAAGTCTATTTTAACCTTAGTATAATCTTTGTAGAAAAAATAGTTAAGAGCCATCATGCTGCCTCATAACCGTCACGCTATCTCAACGAGGATCCACTACTAGAAAAAACATTATTTGAGACGGCATTTGCGAGGAAATATATTCTCTCGCAAATTTGGGCAATTTACCATTTTGCGAGGGAAATTATTTTCCCTCGCAAAATTGCCCAAATTTGCGAGGGATATTTATGTCCCTCGCAAAATTTACCCAAATTGGGGGGAAATTGGTGGAAAATTTCCCCCCATTTTGCGAGGGAAGAATCGATCCTCGCAAAATATGACCATTTTGTGAGGGATATTTATTTCCCTCGCAAAATTTACCCAAATTGGGGTGGAATTTTCCCAAATTGTATTTTAAACTCATTCTCACTCATTTTCGGCTCTGTTTGGGAACTAAAGGAATTTTGCGAGGAATTCTTTTTCCCTCGTAAAATTAAGTACTCACAAATTTTCTTAATTTTGCGAGGGAAATACGGCTTCCCTCGTAACTTTAAGAAAACTTGCGAGGGAAATGTTGTTTCCCTCGCAAATGTAAGGAAATTTGCGAGGGAGTATCTTTTTCCTCGCAAATGTTCTTAAATTTGCTTTTAGGTCCGATATTTCAGTCCGCCATTAGAGTGCCCTAGGTCCGATATTTCAGTCCGCCGCTCTCTCCCTTCTCCGCCTCAGATCCGTCGGTTCTTCCCCGTCAGGCCACAGTGAGTCCGTTCGTAACCCACCGCTGTCGACCTACTCTACTCCTCTCCCGCGGTCCGCCGCTATTGCTTCAGATTTTTCCCCTACTCCGGCGTCGCGACCACCGGTCGTTTCCTCCACTCCCCACGGTTTCGCACTACCGGTCCTCGACTCCTCCTTGCCCCACGGTTTCGAAGCTCCGGCGGCCCTCCCCTCATCTTCTCTCATCGTCCGGCGGCCAGGTTAGTGCACACACATATGTATTTTTTTTTCGGACCAAAATAATATGAGTCCTTATTTATTTTGTAACTTCGAATTGTTCCCTGCTAAAATTTGAAAGTATTCTGAGTGAGTATTGTGGACTTGAATTGAATTATTGGTTGAACCACAGCTCGATACAGTTTATCTCTATTGGTTTGCTGTTATGTTTTTCTTGATTGCTTCAGTCACTTTTAATTTGATGCATTAGGTAAATAATAATAAATCCTTTATATGACTTCTTTTTAACACTTTCCTATAATTTCTTTCACTAAAAGTTAAGTAATAATTCCAGAGTATTTTTTGACTGAGGTCGAACTCGTTCGTTCAGTCAGACTACTAATCAACCCATATAACACATGACTTCATAAATTTAAAAAGATAAGACTTTGTTTTTGGATTATACATGTATTGTAGTTTCGTAGCCTTCAATCAAAATAACTTGGAAGGATCATTGATACTAAAGACAATTCCTCTTCGTTCGAACATGGATTTGCAGGGACACAATTCAGTGCTTGCAAATTAATGTTTTGCTTGGATTGAGAGAAGAAAGAGAACTAGTAGGGAAAATTGGGAGAAATATTAGTTTTAAGATAATTAAGCTAATTGGGAGAGAAAATTGGGACAAAAATCATAGTAACATCTTGGTGGGAGTATCAAGAATCAAAAAATTTTGCTCTTCTCTGCTCGAGATTTTCTCCTTCGATCCCAATACCACTTCGTTACCTTCTTCCCCTCTGGTAATTCTCACTCTATGGTTGGGCTTTTAATTTGCTTTTGTCCCCTTCTTCCCCTCTAGTAATTCTCACTCTATGGTTGGGCTTTTAATTTGCTTTTGTCCCCTGTTTTTGAGTAGAGTTCATGCTTGAAAATTAAGAATTCATGTCCAACCTAATAATGCTTCCTTATTTCAAATAGAAAGACGTGAAAAAAACTTAGTGGCCCTTTATGAAAGGCAAGTTCTCCCTGGATAGATAGTTGCAAAAATAGTTGCCTTGGTTTCAAACCTATCAGTTAAATTTTGGCTTCTTCTTGTCATACGATTAAACTGAATATCATGAACATGTAATCATTTAATCTCAGGATAAAATTAGAACTTTATGGCTTCTTCCCTTTTAATCATTAAATAAGATAGAAAATAAATGTTATATGGCTTCTTGTCATATAATTTCAAATTAGGAAGTAAAGCAATATGACTTCTTATTATAAATCAAAATAAAACATCAAAATGATATGGCTTCTTACCATATAATTTCAAAATATGAAATCATAACTTCTATCTAAACAATAATGTGAAGATAGCACAGGCTCACAATGCATGTATTTATATACCTTTATTTCATGAGATTTACATGTATTTATCAGTTCACTCTCTTTCATGATATGTACATGTTTTTCAAGGTATATATATCATAAACAATGGATGACATTTTATGGGCAGGTACCTTCAAAGTAATTATTGAAAAATAATAATAATAACGAATTAAATCTTTCATAATCTTCATACATAGCATTAGTGCATTATGATAAAAGATTTACACAAATATATTTTATTTAGACGAAGATTGAGATATCAAGCAACTGACTTACATAAAACAATATATTGAAAATCAAAACACTAAAGATCAAAAGAATACGCACCCTAAAAATAAATGTAGTGAGCTTTGAACAAAAAAAATCAAGGTAGTGAGAGAGAATAGAAACTAATATAATGAGTTTAGTGTGATTAATAACATTAATATCGGATACCATTTGAATTTTATATGCATGTATTAGTTAAAAATACTCTAACTACTTTTCTGTTTTGCTTTAATTATTCCGATCTCGTACTATTTTGATTTTAATTTTATATATTTATTGCTTTTAACTAATTTTATATGTTTCCTTAAATAATGTTATAGGTTATTTTGAATTCGTTGATTCTGTCAAGTTCGGTATCCCTCCTCACACAAAGGTTTTAGGAAGTTTGCCTTGTTCTTTCATATTATCCCTCTTTTTAAATTGTCTAATATTAATTTTTTTACATAAATATATTTTATAAATGATTAGTAAATATTTTATAATTAAATAAATGTTCATTTTGGGAAATATGTAATTAAATTTATGAATATATTATACCTATTCAATTAACATTTATATTTTCTTCTTTTTCCTTTAATTAATACTAAAATAAAAAATTTCTACAAAATTTATTCAAGCCCCTTTTATTTTGTGAGAAAGAGTATAAGGTTTAGAATTGAAGGGGGAAAAAGAGAAAATTAATAAAAGGCGCTGAATTAAAAGATCGAAATTGCTATGAACAAAGAAGAAGTTTTTTTTTTTTTTTTTTTTTTTTTTTTTTTTTGGGGAGCAAAATTCCGTTGCTGCCGTCCACCTGATGTTTAATGAGTGAAGAATGATGAAGGAACCTACGTGATTTTTTAATTATGTATGGTTGATTTTTTAAATAATTGGGTCGTGTAGATTGAAAAAAAAACCTTTTGTAGTATCTATTATTCATTACATCCTTTAAAACCTTACAGGTGAAGCAAACTTCTTGGAATTTTGAAATTTATTTAGATAAGGTACATAATCTATACTTGGTAATTCTTTTGATTTCTTTTGCTCTGAACTTTGCCTAAATTATTTAGATAAGCTGCATTTGTTATGCTCCTTCGTTGATATTTGACTGTTTAATATCTTATCACATATGACAAACCATAATAATTTTTCCTTGCATGTTGCTTTAGACAATAAGTGATAATTTATTTTTATTGTATTTCACTGATATTTGTATTCATGCCCCCTCCACATGCATGTCCTCATCTTCTAGTGTACTATCCTCATTCTCTGGTTGCTTGCTGGGATCTATTCTTTGATCATTGCATTTGTTTGTTTGTCACTTTCTTGATTAACTAGCAATTGGTTGGTATAAGTGGCCAGTTGTATTTGTCACTTAGGTTAGTCGCTGAATTAGTTAGTATTACTGTGTTTGTTCCAAAAGTCTTTGTGTAGGGTTGGGTTGGGGAAGTATGGAAGGCGATCGTGATAGGAGTTGGATGTATAATCGTCTAACTCAGAAAAAAAAACTTACTCGAGTATTCTTGGAGAGTTTGAAAAAGTTCATCCAATTTGCTCTGGAACACGCAGCTAATTCAAGTACCTCGATCAGTTGCCCGTGTATGAAATGTAGGTGTTTGCAATTTCAAGATCCGAGCACGGTTAAAATCCATTTGTGTAGAAAAGGATTCATGATGAATTATGAGTATTGGGAATTTCATGGGGAAGTCCGACAGACACCAAGTGGTTATTACGGAGATACTACTCATCGATACAACCTTAATCAATATGAACAATTGGTTATGGATGCCGCGGGACCCTCGAGAGGCCAATACTTTGATCCCGTTACTCATGCTGAACCGTCATACATAGGAGAGGAGACCAGTGCACATACTCAACCATCATACATGGGAGAAGATCCTAATCCAGAAGCCGAGAGGTTCTATAAAATGCTTCAAGATGCGCAACGTCCTTTATGGGAAGGTTGCGAACACATTGAAAATAGTGAATATTCTTCGCTATCGGCTACCCTAGCAACACTAAGCTTGAAGACTGATCACCATATGAGTGAGAAGAATTACAATGAAATGATGCAGATCATGAGCAAGGTTGTTCCCAATGACAATAATTTGCCTAAAGATTTTTACCAAGCAAAGAAAAAGGTGAAAGAACTTGGGCTCGGATGTGAAAAAATCCATTGTTGCCCCAACGAATGTATGCTCTATTACAAGGATGATGCTGAGCGGACTTCATGTAAATTTTGTGAACATGAAAGGTACAAAGTTGTGAGGAATGGAAGGAAAACGACCTTTAAAGCATTAAGCAAGATGTGGTACTTTCCTCTCGTGCCCAGACTTCAGAGATTGTATTCATCACAACAAACAGCATCTCATATGAGATGGCACCGGGAGCATCGCAGAGATTTCCTCTTTTGTTACTGTTACGGTAAGTATTATAGTATTAATTTCATTTTTTTTACAGTCACTTCTCTAATTCGGTCCGGTCGACAAGTCCTTTGATGTCGGATTCCGATGTTGATCAATTCATGAATGCTGAGTTTCCTAATTGGTTATGATCCTTCTTCGTGCACAACCCATCAGCTCCCCAGGATGTTGTGTGGAGTTTATCTTACGGATCTGCAACAACTGTTACCCGGATCAAAAAATATGTAATCAATGGGTATCGGTTTGCAACTGTTGAAGCGAACAAGAATACGGAATGTTGCAATTACGGTGTATGTTGTCGAGGTGGCCAAGTTGACGGGGTCGAGGGCGACTACTACGGGACGTTAATTGACATAATTCAGCTGGATTACAATTGGGACAAGTCGGTGACTATTTAAATGTGAGTGGTTTGATAACACTTCGCATGGGACAAAAATGGACAAATATGGAAATGTTGAGATTGACTGGTCAAGGAGATATACAGTTAGTTATGACCCATTCATTCTTTCTTAACAGGCGGAACAAGTTTATTATACATCATACTGAAAAACCAGGCTATCACCCAAGAGGGGGGGTGAATTGGGTGTTTGTTAAAACTTTATGAACTTTGAAAAACTTTTCGCAACTTATTGAAAGCAGCTTGAATGACAATAATAATGATTGATAAAGCAATAGTCAATCATTCAAACATGTATAGATATTCGGTATATATGCTTTGAAATATAAGAGATAAGGGAAGAGAATATGCAAACCGATTTATACTTGGTTCGGCCCAATCCTTGACCTACGTCCAGTCCCCAAGCTTCACTTGAGATTTTCAATCCACTATCTTCTTGTAACTTGATTACACGTTCGTACTTGGAGTAATCCTCTCACTAGGATTCACTCCCCCTTACAACCGTAATCAATACACTTGCTTGATCACACACTCGTACTCAAGTAATCCTTTCCCTAGGATTCACTCCCCTTACAAGCCGTAATCAACACAATGTGTTTCCCACTCAAGATTACCCAATCTTGAGTATCTCACGATAGAATGATAGGATGTGTACAATAACTCTTCTCTTTCTCGAAGTAGATGGATAAGCACCGAAGCACAATTACAAGTCATCTCACTCTCTATGATAAGCTATGTAAACATTAAGAACAGAGTAAATGATATGAAAATCGAGTATTAGCATCTTGAAGATGTCACTTGTGTCTCGCGCGTTTTTCTCGCTCCGTACTCGTGTTCCGTACTATGGAGACTTCAAATCTTCGTGTATTTATACTAGTTGAAGCTTAATGACTGTTTGAGTGCTTTGAATTCGTGGAGAATATAGTCATGAGAATATGGTCATTGGGAATATAGCTTTTGAGATATAGCTGTTGAAAACATTTGCAGATTTGAATATTTGGCTCTTCAAGAATGTCTCCCATGATGTTCAGCTTTTGTTGGTGGGAGCCTTGCTGTCTGCCTTGAAGAATGGTTGGTCTTCTTTCCAGTCATCTTCCATTTGCTTTGTTTGAGAAGATATAATAAAATAATACAAGTGGCTCATGGAGTTGCTTTATTTGACTTTAAAGCAAATTCAAATCTTCTCAAGTCCGAAGTTAAAGCATATCAAAGACATTGGACATTCGAATCCATTGAAGAACATTACCGTTCAACATTAAACGTTGCTTCTTCAGTTTTCTCGTTCAATTCTGCCTTCTTTGCTATTTCTGAAAATCAGCAGCAACCTTTATCTTCATGCTTATGACAGATTTTGATTTCTGTCAAATTGATGTTATCTCAAACTTTAATCACCTGAAACTTATACACAAATGATATAAATGATGTTAAGAAGTAGTATAAATCATTTGAGTAATCATCTGGATGTTCTTGATGAGATATGATGTTTCAAATATGGTGATTTTCTTGAATCGATGTGTAAATCTGTTTCGAGTTCCAAGCTCGAGTTTACATAGGTAAGCTCGAGTTTGATCTTCATTTAAACTTGGAGTTTTGCCTCGGAAGTCTCAAGCTCGAGCTTATAACTTATAGACTCGAGTTTGGGTGTTTATCGGACCTCGTTTGCACTCGTCTCGAGCTAAACTCGAGTTTGGTCACTTATAGGCTCGAGTTTGGCTTTTTCCCAAAGTTCATTTCTTCTCTCGGAACTCTCGAGCTCGAGCTTGTAACTTCAAGCTCGAGTTTGGACTTCTTCAAAATCAGCATTTCCTCTCTCGAACCCGTAAGCTCGAGTTTGCTACTTGTAAGCTCGAGCTTGCTACTTGTAAACTTGACTCCGGCTGATTTTGGACTTTGTTCAGTGAGCTTGCAACTTTGTCCACTTTCGAGGGCCATATCTCCCTGGTCTGAACTTCGTTTTGGTTGGTTCAACTCTTGATGGAAAACTATGTGAGTCTACTTTCATATGCCACCAACTTCAGCTCCATCGGTTGTAGTTTGTGAGATACACTCAAAACATTGAGGCTTGGTTTTCTGTGTGCGTGGATTTCTCTTTCCACTTCCACAATTCATAAATCCTTGATATGAACTCCTTTGGGCTTGAATTTTATATCAAAATGACGCATTGGGAGTCTAGTTTCATATGCCACTGGTTTCACCTCAATCGGATCTCTGGTTTGGAAGATATCATCAAATTACCAGACGTTGCCTGTGCTGAACGTGAAACAGAGTTGATCACCGCTGTAAACTCGAGTTTGTACTGATGAGCTCGAGTTTGCCTAGTCCAGAAACACCAAAGCTGCTGAAGACACTTATAGACTCGAGTTTGGAGTGCTAAGCTCGAGTTTGCTCATATCGATAGGCAAATTACTTCAAAGCAAGGTAGTAAACTCGAGTTTAATACTTGAAGGCTCGAGTTTGCTCATCCAACCTCATATTTGCCGACTTTAACTCGAATTGAGCCAATCCCACTTCCATATGATCTTGGAGGCTTCTAGCATCAATATAAGAACTTGGATAATGATGTCTTCATTCCATTCAGCAAGTTCTTCATTTTTCCATCTCTCAACTTGATCATTCTTCATCATTTAACTTAGGCTCATCATTCTCTCGCAACTTCTACCTTCTTCAATATCCGGATAAGGCTGATCATATTCTGAACTTCTTCCAGAATATCTTGTGTTGGCTTTATGTATCAGCATTATTAATGTGTAGTCCATTGTAGCTCAAATATGATGAAGCTTCATTCCAACTTCTGTTTGATCATGGAGACTTCCAATAACACATATAGTGCAAGTTCTTCTTTCTTGAGTCTCCTTTCTTGATCATTCTTCATTATTAAACTTTGCATCTACATTAAATATAAGAATTAGTCAAAGTAGAAGATCAATGTAGTATGCAACCTTTTTGCTCTTAAGAATGGCATCTCTATAAGACATCATCAAAACTAATCATAACCAACATTCTCCCCCTTTTTGATGATGGCAAATACTATAAGAAAAATATGTATGGATATGAAAGTATATCAAATGCAACAATGCAACATATTTTTTCTTGCCATTCTCTCCCCTTATTTGTCATTAGCAAAAAGTTGAAGTAAAGAAGAAATGCTTATAGAGACAAATATGAACCCAGATTAGAAGAGTCAAAGAACTGATTTTCTCTCCTCGATTTGAAAGTGTTTTTATGAAAACAAATTTGAAAGAATTTGGAGAGGTTTTCAATAAATCTTTCACACTTAAAGCATATAGATATCAAACATGTGCAACATTTCTACTGAATATAAAAAGATAGAGATTAGAAATGCTCATGAAGATTCTGCAAATGATGAATGATCGATGAAGTCCATTTGCTAGCTTTGAGATCTGTGATGTGCTCTAAATAGCCTTATAGCCTTGGAGATGTGAAATGAAACTAAAGTACGGCTTCTTAAGTTGTATCTCATCTGAATGAATATGATCGCTTTCAAGAGGTTTCCATCCTTTTCCTCAGCTTCAATGATTGATCTCCAAAGCATCTTTCCTTAATTTAATAGATTCTCCTTGTAGTGCATTAAGGAAAGTTGTAACACATAACAAAGTCTTCTCGCTACAAATTGAAAACTTTCTTTGCAAAAGAGATTTATTAGTGCAACCAAATATCAAAGTATTCCTTTCCAAATGATATTTAAAAATAATGAAAGGAAAATATAAGATATTTTCAAATATGAAATTAACTCATCATCAAAACTAATAGAAGATAGTGAATACAAATGAGTATGCTTAAAAAGGGTTTTCTTCAAATAAAGGAGATAAGCTTTTAAAGTATAAAACACATATGAATGTGAAGCTCCCCCTTAATGAATGCATGAATAAAACAGCTGTAGCTCCCTTTAATGATACCAAATAATGATGTGATACCAAGTGTTATGAGGTTTGGAATTCATCTAACTCCATGGACATAACATTGTATCTCGAATTAAGAACTTTCAAGTTCACATGGATGGACTTGAAATTGGTATGAAGAAATCACTTATGCCTTTTATGATGATAAAAGAGTTTTAAAGCAAGGATCATTTTAAATAAAAGATTATGCTCAGACTAAGATTCTTGAAATAAAATGAAATGAATACAATCAAGTTAGCCTAGCATGATTATGACATATGCATAATACAATACCTCACTTGAGTAATATCGTAATTACTCAAGTTATAATCATCCATAGATGCATCACCCTAGCCAATTTCTGATGATGTGATTAATATTGATGAGCTTCGAGAGGATGAGTATTTACACCCACCAATGGCTTTGAATGCATCTTAGAATCAGAAATCCCAAATGAGCTTTGAATAGGATCTTGAAATTAGTTTCTGCTCATAGATTCTCATCAAGCTAAGTATGCTCCTTATCATCTTGGTCTAAGCCTCTTGCTAGTGATGAGATGTCATTCAAGTGATATCACAAAATTTGCGTACATAGCCACCGAAATGGTCTATTCTTGTTTGCCTATGTTCTTTGTATTCAACAACAGAACAATTTGGTCAACTCCTGCAAAAATATATGTTCTTTGGTACCCAATGATTCTTGAGTCCACAACTCGATTAGACATGACAACTCTTAAGCTCATATAATTTAACAATATGATATTGGAGCAAAGAGTATAGCAATCAAAGATCAAAACATAGTTTTACCCAATCAAGTAAATTCAAGCCAATGAATCAAAATAGGGTAACAACTAAATGATATCAAGAATGTTATTTTTCAATGACACTTTGTAAATACACTTTTTATGCAGAAAAGATGTCATTGATAAAATGCATATAAGTTTGATCAAAGAGCATAAAAATCTTATCCATAAAGATAAGCATTTATCAATTCGCTTTATGAGTGAGCTCAGATTTTTCAAGAATGATAATGAAATATGCAAAGTGTTTCAAATCTTGAATGTTCTTTCAAAATATGATAATGCATTATGAAATCAAATTTTTCATGAATGAAATATTCATTTTTGAAACATGCTTGAAAACAATGTTCATTTTAAACATGGTGGAAGTCAACATGTTAAAGAATAGATCAAATGCTTCAAGATTAAGAAAACATGTGAAACATTGAAGTTTACATGTAAAAGAATTTTCTCAAAAGCAAAAGTCATGAAGGTAGAGCATTTTCAAAACATGCTTTGCACAATAGAAATATATGAGCTCAATGACTTTGCTATTGTCTAAGAGATAATCTTGCTTTTTAGAATAGAGTCTTGAAATATATGAATATTCAAAGCAAGAATATAAATATAGTTACTCGAAATGGATGAAGATAAGTGTATATTTGAGTAACTTGATCAAAAAGAGTTTATCCAATAAGCATAAGATTTTCACAAATTGAATTCTTTTCTGAAGATAAGCTTGAAACTCATATAGATAATCAACTTGTTAGATATAAGATCTAACTTGATTGAGAATGAAGAATGAGGAGTTCAAGCATCATATTGAATACCAAAGGTCAATATGTGAATGATAGGAAAGACTCAACTTGACAAATTTGAAGCATATCCAACATTCAATATACAATATTAACTTCCAATTTGAAACATCATTTGAATGCAATTAAAGTATGGATATGTTTTCAAAAACATTTGTATGCATTCACACAAGACAGTGTGAATTGAAATCCAAACAAATTTTAAACTTGTGCATTTCAAAAATATAAAATCAAAAAGTTATGCACAAATTCACTTGTTTGATCATCAAAAACTCACTAACAAATTGATTAAACACAGTTAGGAATATTAGTGATTGATGATATGAAGTATATAGATCATACAGGAAGTTTTTGAAAATTCGAGCAAGATTATTTCAAAAACATGGTTGACACAAACTTGAGTTTGGAAAGACAAACTTGAGTTTGGAAAGTTTATTCAGATACCAAGCTCGAGCTTCCATCTTTAAGCTCGAGTTTAGAGTTTTGTCGAGGAAACTATCGTGAAACCATCTTGAAGATCATTTTGAGAAAAATGTAAACTCGAGTCTATTAGTGAGCGGAGCTCGAGTTTGACACTATTCATGTCAAAAATAATTTTAATTCTCAAAATGTAAGCTTGAGCTTAGAAAGGTAAGCTTGAGTTTGCTATTTAGGACAACTTTGAAAAGTTTCTATGTTCGATGCAAGCTCGAGTTTGAGACCTCAAACTCGAGTTTACATGTTTTGTAAACTCTTTGAAAAAGGCAAACTCTACGAAGAAAATGATAAGCTCAAGTTTAGTAAAAGGTTTTCACTTGACAAGCTTGTTTTTCACGCGTTTAGGTAAGCTCGAGTTTGCAACAGCAAGCTCGAGTTTACACATTTGTAAACTCATTGAGAAAAGTCTCTGGAAGAAGCAAGCTTGAGTTTGAGATTTGAGTAACTTGATAAAATCCTCAACTCTCCCTAAACTCGAGTTTACAAGTATAAGCTCGAGCTTACTCTGAATATGAGTAAACTTTGAAAAACGTTCAAGCTCAAGTTTATGGACCAAGCTCAAGTTTAGAAAATGCAAAATAGCTTGGTTTGCTTTCGTAAGGGCAAGCTCGAGCTTGCATAGCCAAGCTCAAGTTTGGCACCGACAAGAAATTTCGATTGAAATTGAATAAGTTTCAAAGCATTTTAACTTAACCAAAGACAAACCAAAAATGAATTTCATATAATCATAGTATGAGGTAAGGGTTAGATATCACCGTAATTCCTCTTGTCCTCATAGAAGTTTGCTTGGTTGAGATGGATTGATGTAGATAACTCAATGTTCACCATCAACATCAAGCATAGCTTGTTCAGCTTTCTCAAGACTTGGATCATCTCTCTATGTTACATTCTTGAGAAGCTTTCTTGATCCTACAAAACCTTATAAATGTTTTCTTTCTTGGTATCCAACCTTACTTGGATCCTATCATCGTTAGCTTGTAGGGACAAGAATTAAATTCACATGCTCTTATGAATATAATTAATTTAGAACAATTGAGCATAATGAATTAAACATGACTTTATGCATAAAAGAAATACTTTCTTTTCAAATCATCATGCATGCATAAAGAATTAAGCCTATTGAACATTGCAATCTCCTTTTAAAAAAAAAAAAAAGATGTGAAAACCCAATTTAAAAATAGTTTGCAATGCTCATTCCTAAGACTACAATATATAAAACCTCAATGTATAATTCAAATAATGGCATAGGAGGTTTTACCTTTGCATACCTTAGCCTTAGGTACTTGAAGGATTGACTTTGCTTACCCATTGGTTCTTCATATGTTTTCCCATGGGTGTTGGCAAAGCTCTCTCAAGGGATATAGACTTCAAGAGTCTCTTGTTTGATCTTTGAGAGATTCTCCTCTTCTTGTTCTCCTCAAGATAGTTGAATGATACTCTATGGTAGTTTGTTCTTGAGGTGGATGATACCCTTCTTGCTTGTATCCATTGCTTCCTCGATGTTTAAAACTTGTAGTTCCAAAGAATGGCTTTTCTCCTAACTGAGGTGAGTTTCCTTTTAGGTTCATGAGAAACTCTTAGATTCTTCTTCATCTTCTCGCATCCTTATGTCCATTAATTTTCAAATTATCCCGCACACTTAAATCACTAGATGGACATTTTGGTACCCATTTATACTTGGGTCCTTGACTGTTAGTATTGGACCTTGATTGTCCTTTAGGAACCCAAACAAATTTATTTCTCACAAGAGAATTTCTCCTAATATAACATGTGTAAGAAATATGTCCAGATTTACCACAATAATTGCAAATAATAGAATGATGCTTATTGTGAACATTTTTGCAAGTATTGTCTTGGTGATGAGAGTAAGACTTCAAATAATCTTTATTTGAACATTCATTCTTCCCACATGATTTTCCAAAGCAACATTTTCGAAAATATGTTTGTTTTTCAAAATAGAGTCGCAAATGGTTGAAAAACACTTTTAAGTGATTGTTCAAAAACGTTTTTCTTATCTACACAAGAAGTATTGGAATTGTTTACCTCATGTTCATCTAGAGCTCCAGATAGTGATTGATCACAATTGTCAATGAGCTCATCTTGGGAATCCTTTTTCTCTTGTTCTTTTGTGTTGACCAATCAAGAAAGCATTCTCTCGATTTCGCCTTCTTCCATTTGTTCATCATCCATAAATGTGCAAACTTTGTAATTTCTGATGAACTTTCAACACTTTCAACTTCAAAACAATTGTTAGAAGTATATATAAAATCAAGAGTATCCCAAATTTCTTTAGCACTAGAGCAAGACTTGATTTTCTCAAAATCATTTTCGCTTAAGGCATCAGTATAATATGTTCATTGCTCTAATGTTCAATGAAAACATCTTGAAGTCTTTTTCTCATTCCAATCCTTTCTTGGTTTGAAATCAAAAGCATTTGTAAAAACATTCCACATATAAAAATCAGTTGTTTTGATAAAACTAGTCATTCTAGCTTTCCAAAACCAAAAATCAATATCTTTGAAAAGCGGTGGAATGGTAAAATCAAACCCTACTGAAAACGTAGAGCACCCAAAATTAGCCATTGAAACTCTTGAGAGGGTTAAGTCCTTTAAACAAGAGCCTAGCTCTGATACCAAATGAAAAACCAGGCTATCACCCAAGAGGGGGGTGAATTGGGTGTTTGTTAAAACTTTATGAACTTTGAAAAACTTTTCGCAACTTATTGAAAGCGCTTGAATGACAATATTAATGATTGATAAAGCAATAGTCATCATTCAAACATGTATAGATATTCGTGTATATATGTGCTTGGAAATATAAGAGATAAGGGAAGAGAATATGCAAACCGATTTATACTGGTTCGGCCCAATCCTTGACCTACGTCCAAATCCCAAGCTTCACTTGAGATTTTCAATCCACTATCTTCTTGTAACTTGATTACACGTTACGTACTTGGAGTAATCCTCTCACTAGGATTCACTCCCCCTTACAAACCGTAATCAATACACTTGCTTGATCACACACTCGTACTCAAGTAATCCTCTCCCTAGGATTCACTCCCCTTACAAGCCGTAATCAACACAATGTGTTTCCCACTCAAGATTACCCAATCTTGAGTATCTCACGCGTATAGAATGATAGGATGTGTACAATAACTCTTCTCTTTCTCGAAGTAGATGGATAAACACCGAAGCACAATTACAAGTCATCTCACTCTCTATGATAAGCTATGTAAACATTAAGAACAGAGAGTAAATGATATGAAAATCGTAGTATTAGCATCTTGAAGATGTCACTTGTGTCTACGTTTTTCGCTCTCTGTACTCGTGTTCTCATGGAGACTTCAAATCTTCGTATTTATACTAGTTGAAGCTTAATGACTTTGAGTGCTTTGAATTCGTGGAGAATATAGTCATGGAGAATATGGAATCAGCTTGGGAATATAGTCATTGAGATATAGTCATGAAAACATTTGAATATTTGAATATTTGGCTCTTCAAGAATGTCTCCCATGATGTTCAGCTTTTGTTGGTGGGAGCCTTGTCATGTCGCCTTGAAGAATGGTTGGTCTTCTTTCCAGTCATCTTCCATTTGCTTTGTTTGAGAAGATATAATAAAATAATACAAGTGGCTCATGGAGTTGCTTTATTTGACTTTAAAGCAAATTCAAATCTTCTCAAGTCTGAAGTTAAAGCATATCAAAGACATTGGACATTCGAATCCATTGAAGAACATTACCGTTCAACATTAAACGTTGCTTCTTCAATTTTCTCGCTCAATTTTGCCTTTGCTATTTCCGAAAATCGCAAGAACCTTTATCTTCATGCTTATGACAGATTTTGATTTCGTCAAATTGATGTTATCTCAAACTTTAATCACCTGAAACTTATACACAAATGATATAAATGATGTTAAGAAGTAGTATAAATCATTTGAGTAATCATCTGGATGTTCTTGATGAGATATGATGTTTCAGTCATGGTGATTTTCTTGAATCAGATGTGTAAATCTGTTCTGGAGTTCCAAGCTCGAGTTTACATAGGTAAGCTCGAGTTTGATCTTCATTTAAACTTGGAGTTTTGCCTCTGGAAGTCTCAAGCTCGAGCTTATAACTTATAGACTCGAGTTTGGGTGTTCATCGGACTGTTTGCACTCGTCTCGAGCTAAACTCGAGTTTGGTCACTTATAGGCTCGAGTTTGGCTTTTTCCCAAAGTTCATTTCTTCTCTCGGAACTCTCGAGCTCGAGCTTGTAACTTCAAGCTCGAGTTTGGACTTCTTCAAAATCAGCATTTCCTCTCTCGAACCCGTAAGCTCGAGTTTGCTACTTGTAAGCTCGAGCTTGCTACTTGTAAACTTGACCTGGCTGATTTTGGACTTTGTTCAGTGAGCTTGCAACTTTGTCCACTTTCGAGGGCCATATCTCCCTGGTCTGAACTTCGTTTTGGTTGGTTCAACTCTTGATGGAAAACTATGTGAGTCTACTTTCATATGCCACCAACCTCAGCTCCATCGGAGTTGTAGTTTGTGAGATACACTCAAAACATTGAGGCTTGGTTTTCTGTGTGGCGTGGATTTCTTTCCACTTCCACAATTCATAACTCCTTGATATGAACTCCTTTGGGCTTGAATTTTATATCAAAATGACGCATTGGGAGTCTAGTTTCATATGCCACTGGTTTCACCTCAATCGGATCTCTGGTTTGGAAGATATCATCAAATTACCAGACGTTGCCTATGCTGAACGTGAAACCGAGTTGATCACCGCTGTAAACTCGAGTTTGTACTTGATGAGCTCGAGTTTGCCTAGTCCGGAAACACCAAAGCTGTCGAAGACACTTATAGACTCGAGTTTGGAGTGCTAAGCTCGAGTTTGCTCATATCGATAGGCAAATTACTTCAAAGAAGGTAGTAAACTCGAGTTTAATACTTGAAGGCTCGAGTTTGCTCATCCAAACCTCATATTTGCCGACTTTAACTCGAATTGAGCCAATCCCACTTCCATATGATCTTGGAGGCTTCTAGCATCAATATAAGAACTTGGATAATGATGTCTTCATTCCATTCAGTAAGTTCTTCATTTTTCCATCTCTCAACTTGATCATTCTTCATCATTTAACTTAGGCTCATCATTCTCTCGCAACTTCTACCTTCTTCAATATCCGGAAAGGCTGATCATATTCTGAACTTCTTCCGAATATCTTGTGTTGGCTTTATGTATCAGCATTATTAATGTGTAGTCCATTGTAGCTCAAATATGATGAAGCTTCATTCCAACTTCTGTTTGATCATGGAGACTTCCAATAACACATATAGTGCAAGTTCTTCTTTCTTGAGTCTCCTTTCTTGATCATTCTTCATTATTAAACTTTGCATCTACATTAAATATAAGAATTAGTCAAAGTAGAAGATCAATGTAGTATGCAACCTTTTTGCTCTTAAGAATGGCATCTCTATAAGACATCATCAAAACTAATCATAACCAACACATACCCCACATCCCGCCAATGGTGGATGGGAGTTATCAAAACCAAAGCACGAAACATTATACCTAACTTGAACAAGTTAGAAACAAATGACGATATGACTAAACCGTTCCAAGCTGATGTGGAACATGTACTTGCCGTAAGTATTGCTGAGGACGATCTACCAAGCAATCTCTTTGATTCCGCTACGGAGTTAGAGTTGATTCCTATCCATATTGACGATGAGGAATCAGATGAAGAGGCACAAGAGATATACTCAAATAGTGAATCTGAATTCGATGACTATGAGACGCCGGAGGAAGGTGTGCAGGCAGAGGTCGAAGAACAGGAATCGTCCGGTTGATTTGAGTTAGGGTTTTGTTTTGTGTACTAGATACTCTGTTACTTCGCCAGTGTCATATTCAGTAAATTTCTTATATATATATATATATATTGATATAATGTTTATACGTGTTCAGAGATGGAGCATCGAGGAGGGCGTCAGGTACTGGACGTAGTAGTGGTAGCTCCTGGCCCCGTCCTATTAGAGGGGGTAGGGCGACATCATCTACCCCTCTATAGGCAGAGGTCTTGGCTCTTCCCCGCAGATGCTTTGTCATTTACTTTTTCATCTTCACCGTCTACTACCGACTGTTTTGGGCAAGAGAGGTGTGTCATCTCTCCGATTGATCCACAAAGAAGGGACGGAGCGGTTGAGTTTATGATTTCTGACTGATTTACATTTATTTTGTTTTCTTTAAGCATCTATGTTCTAACATTTTCAATACTTCTTCCTTTAGCACACTTCGTCGCCTCGGAGCCAAGTTGAGGAAGCTAGTTCCTCCGACACACCAGTTTGGGGAACAATTGATCCTGCGACATGGAAGTTGTGAATTCGTCCTGTCGGCGACACCGAGTAAGTCATGTAAAGTTACTAGTAATGTTATGATTTTTTACCTTTAGTTTGTATGCTAATATTTGTAACATTTTCTTTGTTTTCAGGTTTCAGCCTAATAAGATAGTGAAGAAATTCTTAAAGGATCAAATGTTCCATAATTTCATCAGCCTTGGGCCAGTTGGACAGAGATTCCTCAGGATTACCGGGACACTTGGTTCAATGAGTTCTTGGTAAGTTATGTGATTTATGGTTATTAATTTCTTCTCATCAAAATGCAAACTGATTAACTACTTTTATACTTTGGAGCACTAATTGTTTATTATTGATTTTCAGGGAGAGTTTAGCTGGTTGCCGGTTGATTCGGAAAAATTAAAAAAAGCTTATAACTTCAGGGCCAACAAGTGGATGTCTGATAGATTTTATAAATTGAGACATCAAAGGGGAAAGAAAAATTGGATTCAACAAGAGGTCGCAGGACAGTTATTTCAAAGATGGGAAACCGACGAGAAATATATAAAGCAAAGTGAACGAAATAAGTCAAATAGGGCCGTATGGATGGGCCGTCATATACTTGGCGCTCCATTCCATTTAGTGAGCATCGACGAAAAGTTGTAAGTATACGTTATTTTCTATTTTAGCTTTCAATATTTTATACTTTGAAGTAATTAATTGACGGTTATCAATTTGTGTTTGCGACAGTCCGGGAAGTTCCTGCAAATTTGATTCCTTGGGTTACCTTTGAGCGGACCCATTCCGGGAGATTGAAGGGGAGGTCTTTGGATTAACGCCGGTCCCGGAATGCGCGGTGAGATATTAATTAGATTTATTATTTGTTTCAAAAAAAAGTAACATTTATTTCATTTTACATGTCGTATTTGTGATGTATTTTTGTGTGCTTGTAGGAGACCTTTCAAATAATGACGCAGACGTAGACTCGCAGATTGAGAACGACCCGACGTCCTATTATTCGGATAATGAGAGTCTCTTCATTCAAAGTCCGCAGCGGAGTTGACAAGAGGGGAGAGTCTTCGGGATGGGTGCCTCGCCACGAACCGAAGTTGTCTATGAAGCGCTCATCCAAGATCTTGGGTGGAGGTGTTCTGCGGTAGACGTAATACTTTTGCTACCAATCGCAAACCATTATTCCTCGTCCATTTAAATGAAGTATAAAATAAACCGACTTCGTAATGTTGGTTTTGCAGAAGATAAGAGGGTAAAGGTGTTAGAAGCGAAGGTGAGGGAGCAAGGAGTGATGATTACTGAGATGCGAGCACTTCTCCAGTCCTTATTGAAGGACAAGGGTTCTGGTGGTGATGACGATACTGGTGGTGATCATGACCAGATCACGCTAGCTTTAGACTTTTTTTAGTTTATTTTAGTCTAAATATTATAATTTGTAAATTTTGTTTTTGCTTTGTAAACTTTATGATTGTTACAATTTGATTTTATGATATACAAGTCTTTTTTATTTTCTAATTTTTAATATTTTTTATGAAATTATTTTATTTTATCTAATTTTTATATTTTTAAAAATTAAATAGGAATTTGCGAGGAAAATTTTTAACGGTGGAGGTGACGGCGACTGGGTTTGACAGAGGAGGAGGAGGCCGTGGTAGTAGTGGCATCGGTGGAGGTGGCGGCAAAGGAACTTAATTAGGAAGTTCAATGTACCAAACCAGGATAATGGACTTTGGATTAGATAAAAGAAGAGTCTCAGGATGGATCGGAACATACTAATAATTACGAAAGCACAGGAACTTCCTACAGTTTTTGGTTTATGCTGTTAAATTCTTCATATGGCAAAATGATGTTTCAAAACTTAACATAATTCTCAAGTTCCATGATCTCATTGTTTGGAAAATATACTGATTGATAATGACTGGAAACTTTTCTATCTGTTTGTATCTTTCATATAATCCGCTTGTCATAATAAAATTATATAGATGAAAGTTGGTGATAAGGAATATAATGACGGGAAAATATATTAACAACGCATAAGGTAGATCATAAACTGGGTGATAAGTATGTTTGAACTTTGAAGTGAGTTTATTCGAATCCCAGATTCCTAGTCATCACACCAATTAACAACTGCTTTCAATTTGAATCTGTATCCTCCTTTTGTACGTGTTATATATTACATAACTTTTTTATGGGTGTAGATCCCAATGAGAGTCTAATTGTTTAGATTGATAATGAATTATTACTTAAGGACATCGATAGTACAAACGATCTTTCGTCACAAGAAGAAGATTATAGATAATAATTGATGTTAATAGATAACATAGCGGCTCATGTGAAATGACGATGTGCATACAAATTGAATCTTATTTGATATATTTGATGAAGTTGTATTACCATGAGATGAATAACATTTTAAAGAGCATGGATAGTTTCCAAATAATTGAAATTGATATATGTGTGTATGTGTGTGTGCTATTATTAACAATGGGACATGTTTATTTTTATTATGTTTGTTTGTAAGGAAATATATTTGGCTTAATATTTTGATTTTTAAATAAAATACAAAAAAAATCATTATAATTTGACTATAATATTTAATTTGATTTTTATTTGATTTTTTAATTTGAATTCATTTTTCATTGCATTACTTAAAAAATGGGTTAAAAATTAGTAAGTGCATTATTGTCATTGTAATTATCATGCATTAAGGAGGGATAACGTATTCCCCCTTCTCTCTCCCCTCCATTTTCTCCTCCCCAATTTTCTCTCCATCCAAACACAATGGTTGCATACCACCCATCTCTTGATTTTTTTCCTTAAAATTCCAACAACTGACCGTGAGTCCTTAAATTATCTGTCTCAATTCACTTATAGTAATCCAGGAAATGGTAATTTTTTTAATTTCAAATGACCAAATTACAACGATAGTTTTGTCCAAAAGATTCATCATTACCCCAAACACATAATATATTGAGTCATTTAAGAAACGTAATAATATTTTAGTTCTCTTACGAAAAAAAAAGTGCACACGCTCAGAATTCTTTATGCTCATCTTCCTGCAAACTAAACGCAGAGGGCAAAGAATAGCCACTGACCCATCTAATTTATTAAGCACCAAAATCATAAACACCATTATTGATAATTTAACTGGTACCACAAGATGAAATTGGATTCCTAAAAGATACATAGAAAAAATAAACCGTATTTATTATTTGTTGGAAGGCCTACCATTTATTTGTAAAGGAAGGTAGGTCCGGAGGATTTGGCACATCCATGAATCCTTCAAGCATTTGTACAACTTGCTTCATGGTGAGTCTTGCTGATGGATCCTCTTGAATACACCATATGCCGATCTTCACATACTCTTCTACCTTCTTCATGTCAATTTGAGCTTCCTCATCATCTTCCACTAACAGGTCCAATCTCCTATAGTGAAAGCAATCATATGCCCAATCTATCAGTATCATCTTATGCTCATCTACAACACTGATATCAAAGTTCTTTCTGCAACAAATGAGCTCCAATAACAAAACTCCAAAGCTGTAAACATCAACTTTTACAGTAATTGGCTTGTTTTTAAACCACTCAGCGGCGACATACCCTTTAGTTCCCCTAATTGATGTTGTAGTCACAGTCTGGTCAATTTTCAATAGCTTCGCTAAACCGAAATCTGAAATTTTAGCCGTGTAAGAGTCATCAAGCAAGACACTTTGAGGTTTGATATCACAATGTATGATCTGAGTGTTGCACTCTTCATGTAAGTACAAGAGACCTTTAGCTGTTCCTATTGCAACTTGTACCCTTTGATGCCAGCTTGGCCTTTGGTCATCAAAAAAAAACTTGCTAAAGTTCCCTTACACATGAATTCATATACTAGTAGCCTGTGCTCTCCTTCATTGTTGAATCCGAGAAGTTTCACTAGATTCCTATGGTGGGTTTGGCCAATAGCACTCACTTCTGCTTCGAATTCCTTGTCAGTTTCATTCACCATTTTGAGTTCTTAACAGCAACGAGGTTTCCTGGAATGTCAAGTAGAACACCTTTGTAAATAATAGAAAATGCACCACGGCCCAGTTCTTCTATAAACCCATTTGTTCCTTCCACCAACTCATCATAAGTGAAACTTCTAAGATTCATTCTTGGCCTATATGGACTAGTTTTAGGATCCTCTTGATTATTGTGGCTAGACCAATATACCACCAATTTTGAACTTACCACTAACAAGAGCAAGTTCAAGAATACTGAACTTCCTAAAAGTGTTGAACCAATAACAATCAATTTAGATCTATGGTTATTCACATGAATATTTTCTGGATCTAAAGAAGAAGAACCAACTTTTCTTATTTTAAAAAAAGCTTTCCCACCAAATGGTATATCAATCAGACCATATTTGAGAGGCAGGCTCTCCTTCCAACATTCCCCGTCTCTGAAAACAGCAACTACACAATGACAATAATCTAAACAAATTTGTTTACACCGATCCTCACTTACTGGATTGAAGTAATCATAGTAAGAAAGGGGAAAATGAGTGTATTGCATCTCAGAGAAATTAAAGAGATGTGCTTCTGAAGAAGTTTCATCACAACTTTGTGGAACAAAATTTTGTTTGCATCCTTTCATCACATCCTTTGGATCAATGAAGTTAAAACCATTTGGACAGTGGCAAATTTTTATCCTATCTTCAAAGGTACAGTAGCTGTTGAATCCACAAGCTCCACTTCCTGGAGATTCAACAATTGCCTTGCAAATATCTTCCGGTATGTTGTAATTAATTAACCATGCACTGGAACTATTACCCTTGGGAATGGTATAGTGCTTAAAAACTCCATCATAATCAATAATAGCTCTCTGAAAGAAATCTTGTGTTGATGGAGCATTAGATGATATACTCGCGACTATACTTTTACTACCGTTCTGAACAAATATGGAACCTGTTTGGTTGAAGACCAACGAGAAGCCATCACCCAAAACATTGGAGTCCCAATAATGAATATTTGCTGATGTCGTTGGATAACGGGTCGTCCAAAGCACAAGATTCCCATCATCTTGGAGTCTTAACAGAAATTTCCCCCTTGAAAAATTATTTTGAGAATAGCGCGAAACAAGTTGAGCAGGGGAATGCAAAACCTGTCCTGGTAAAATTGTATCAGAGGGATGATCAAAGCTTTGCCACAAATTTTGAGATTCATGACCAACAAGCACAAAGTTACCAGTATCAAGCATAGCAGCATGATCAGTGCCGTTTCCAGAAGGGCTAACACTCCAAATCTGATCACCTTTGGGATCAACAAGCTGGAACAAACCATCTGATTTGAGCTCAACTTTGGAACCGTTTGTTGCGACAAGTGCATCGCCCATCGTCTCAAGCACGGCTGACCATACGATAGTTTTGTCTGGAATTTTGTTGAACCAGATGGCTAGCAAGAATCCATCTTCTTTCTCAATTTTTCTGAAACCAAATGCAAAATCACCAGATGGTGAAGGCCAGAAGGAGCCATTTTCAACTGCAGTGAGGGAAGTGCCCAAGGATATTATCTTATTCTTGGAAGGTTGTGCAACTACAGAGTGCGAAAGCAAGGCAAGTAAGAGAGACACTAAGATTGGGTATGGCTTCTCCAGAGCCATTTGATGATAAAGGACTGGAATTTGATTATTTCTCTGATGGAGTAACAACTAACTAGCACTTCTTAGTGTTGGCAAGAAAGAACTAGCACCTCTTAATATAAGTACCAGTAAGCCTCGCGTGTTGTATACCGAAGAATAATGATGACAAAAACCTTTCTGCAAAATTTCTAGGTAAGTAATTTGTAATTTTATTAGAATGTCATATCTAAATCGTTTTATTCACGTTTAGGAAAAATAAAATCACTTTTGAAAAACATGCTTGTTGACTCCAAAAGTTTGTGCTCTACCGTTTCCTACAAGGTGTTGAAGCAAACATACACTGTCTTTTTCAAATGGCATTGGAAAGTAATTAATATGCAGTCTCTGAACCACTTGTTTCTTGGACAGATTTTAAGTGCCACATTTCAAATGATAGCTATAGCTTCATTACATGAACTTCTGATTTTTAAAAATATGCAATGCATTGAGCATCTTGAGTTTTTATTTAATGCATTTAATCAAAGGTGAATTATAATGAGGTTCTAAGAAGTTTAATAATCAAAAAGTCCCAATATAGACATGATGTCATTTCTTGGTTCGGAACTTATCATTTCAACACATTCTACGGTAGGTTGGCTGAGGGGATTTTATTCCTATAGATCACAATCTCTGGCAGCCTATTGCTCATCAATCCAGACATCAAATCTTAGCATTCAAAGGGTCTATGATCTCTTTACTTGTGATTCTAACTTAATGGCTTTCACTTTCATGGAATGTTCCCCTAGTTAAAGCCATCTACTCTCCTGAGGTGGTTGATAACATTCTTAATACACTAGTATCTCTTTATAATGGTAAGGATGAACTTCGTTGGGAGGGTGACATTACTGGTAAGTATAGCATTAAATGGGGTATGCTCTGACTATTTAGAATGGTATGAAAAAGCAGGTTAATCTATTGAACTTTGGGGCTTTAAATGGAAAATTCAGTTGCGCGCCTAAAAAACTTTTCATTCTTATATGTACAGGTTTGTTGAGCCTGTGTCTTTGGTTGTCAAGCTATTGAAACAAGTGATCATTTCTTTTTCTCTTTCACTTATATAAATGTTATTTGGTTTTGTGCATTATCTCTCCGTTTTGCTTAATTTTCTTTGCACGGCTTTTTTGCATGACTTTCTCAAACATTGCATTAGCTGTTTTCTAACGGTGATTTGACAATACTAAAAGGACCTACCATCTTACTAAATCTCATCTAGACTAAGAAAAATGTGGCTTCTAACAAATGTCTCATTAGTCATTAGCAAATTGGAACAAGCAATTCAAATTTTTTAGGCTACTTTCAATATCTCATGGAAATTTGTAATTGTTTCTTCTTTTGGCTGTTTCTTTTCCATTTTGATTATTTCATTGTCAATTTTCAGTCACAATTTCAAAATTGATGGTCTATGTTGGCTCCATCCTATAAGGGTGACATTGCAACAAAATTGTTAGTAATCCGTTCTAAATATATAAGACATAATTTCTAGTGCAAATTACACTATAAAAAATACTTATATTTTGGACCGGAGGTAGTCCTTCCTAGGGGATATTGTGCAAAAAAAAAAAAAAAAAAAAAAAAAAACCTGGGTGGCCATGGCTCTTTGGCAAAAACTTTTAGGGTAAAAATGTCCTTTAATTTAACCCTTTTTTAACAGATGAAATAATCATTTAAAAAAAAAAAAACTTTTTGCAAATATGTTTGAGCTATAATTGGCACATGAGATAGAAGATAATCAAAACCTATATAGAAAATTAGAATTGACTGAATACATTTTTTGCTGTTAAAAGTGAATTTAAGAAAGATTGAAAATATTTATACTCAACTTTAGAAGATAATAATACCATGAACTGTGGTAATTACTACATGATCGAAAGTTGTACTATTTTCAAAAAATCCTTCAAACTAAAAGGGTATTATTATTCTTATAATAAAAATGTATTATTCTTTAAAAAAGGGCTAATTTCAATAATAGTTTATGAAAAACCACGGGATATTATGTCATTTATTTTTTATTGAAGAGTAAAATATCATTTCATTGTCTAAAAATAATAGTATCTACCTTTCCTCCATCCTTACATATACATTCATACTACTCCCTTCGTACATATTTACCTAATTTGCTTTGATTAAGGACGTTTGATTAAGGACGTTAGTTAATATGACAAGTATTTTCTAAAACACTCTAGTCATCTTCCTTAATTCACTTATTCCCTCTATTTTTTAATTATTATTGAGGGAGCACAATAGAAAAGTAAATTAAGAAAAAACTGATAAATATGAGAACTATGTCTTATATTTAGAACCATGATCATCAACTCCTTAAATATATCTTATATTAAGGATCAGAGGGATATTTTTTATTTTTATTTTTTTACGCGAGTGTATGAACCAATGTTATGAAACTCGGACCGGACTAGCCGGTTCGGACCAGAAACCGGCCAAAAAGCCGGTCCGAGTTAAGCTCATGATCCAGGTTCGTTGGGTTTTTTTTTTTTTAATAAAAAAAAAGTCATTTGAAACTTGCTATACAGAGAAGGAGAACGAGGAGAGAGAGAGATATAGAAGGAGACGGAGCTGAACCCCTGAGAAAAGAGCAAGACAAGGAGAAGGAGGAGAGAGAGATCTGAAGAACCACCCAGATCTGAAGAGTCACCAAGTTCTCGCCGTCGGATTTGTCACCAAGAAGATCATAGTCGCGTAGTTCTCGACTTCTCGCCGTTGAAGCCCTCTCTCACTCGTTGAGTCATTTCTCAATGAAGCAGAAGGTGAGACTTGCAATGGGGGGTGATCGGGGAAAATCTGAAATGAAAGAGATGAAATAAACCCACAAACATGCCAAAGTCATAAGAAATGGTTGTTGGTGTGAAAAATAATAATAAAATATATGACGCACACATATTAATGGAGAAGGCCACGATGGATTTGACAATACATGACAGAATAGTGGAGAGGGAAAGGCAATGACAAGACATTTTTTTTTATTCCAATGAAGGCACACAGCACGAAGACAACAATGAACCAGTGAGGTTGAAGTGCTTGAGGTTAAAATAAACACTTCAAAATTTCAAGTACTTTTTCATCTTATTAAAATTTTATTTTAATATATTAATAAATTTAATCTTTATTTTTTTATCGGTTTGGTCCCTTTTGGGCGATTTGGCTCAAACTAACCCTTAACTCCAAGATCCTCACGCCTAGTCTGACCGTTCCGGGTTTAATAACCTTGGTATGAACTATAAGAATTAATAAATATTTTAAAAAAAAATTATTGTTGTATTAGCTTAAATTTTGAAAATACAAACTATACCTGAGAGATTTTAATATATCCGCAGAGAAATTCGTCATTATATCTCAATTTTCACAAGAAATTTGGAATAAGAAGGAAATAAGTTAAGATTAAAGTAAGAAACAATTCTAGCTAGAACAGGCTTGACATAAACGGAGTGAAACATGGGGCATGATTTGAAAGTTTCAAACAGCTAGATCTAGTTGAAATATTGTGTTTTGGTTAGAAAAGATGCCAAATGCAAAATTACTCCAAAAGTTCATGAAATAAAACTTGTTCTACTTCTTATTAATTAAATGCTGTTTAAAAATAATATGCACGTAACTGCAGTGTTATTGTTTAAATCTAACTTGTATATAATAGCGAAAGGCGAAAGAATAGCTCACACTAGCTTTCCATTACTCTCTATCTAGTTATTGCGTGTATATATGAATTCACAAAGTTGTTATGTTCATGTGATTATTTAAAATATATTACAGTGAATTTTTATAACAAGAAGATTTCTCTTTATATTACGTTGATTTAAAATTAGAAAATTGTTAAAATTAAGATATGTGCATGTTGCTATGCCAACGGGTCCAATTACATTCTGCCACTTGTGTTATTTTGCTCATCAACATTTAACCCCCAACATCCTGTTAAACCACCGTTATTTCTTGGGATGAAGTCTGGAAAAATGTTTTAAGAAAATAAAACGCTTTTTTTAATAAAAGGACAACTTATTAAAAACTAAGTAAACAATAAATAAATTATTGGTACACAATAAAAACCTAGGAACTCAACGAAAAACCAAAAAAAGAAGTCATAAATGAGGAAAAGGTAGAAGAAAGAAACAAATTAAACACTAAGGCTTTGTTTGGTTGGATCCCATTACACCCTACAGTGTAGTGTAATGTGGTGCAATGGTAATGCAATGCAAGATTAATTACTGGGCTGGTGTTTGGTTTGATTTTTAAGCAAGATGCAATGTAATATTATTTTAACAATTAATTATTATACCACACAGTCTATCCTCATCATAACCGTCATGCTATCTCACTGAGGACCGTTCGATGGCGACGGATGTGGGGTCAGCAGTGGTGTGGCGGTGGGCAATGGCGAACCCAACAATTTTAATGACGGGGGCGAAAATAAAAAATAATATATCATAAATAAAAATACTTGAAATCTAATACAGACATAATATACAAAAAAAAATTGAAATGAATCTATTACGTAAATTAAGATCATTTCACTTAAACTCATCTATTATTAAATTCATACTCAAAATAATTTCTTTTTCAATGTATGTAATCAAAGAATCATCAAGAAATTGGTCTTACATTCTATTTCGAAGTTTGTTCTTGATTATCTTCATAGTAGAGAAAGATCTTTCAATAGTTGTTGTAAAAACTAGAAGAGTGAGTACAAGTTTAATCACTCTATCAATAAGAGGGTAAATGATGGATGCCACAAGCTGGGTGAGAACTGAAAAGGCAAGGATCGAAGGATGGATATGAACTTTGGAGGACCTAATTGAAACAAAGAGCCTAATTACCAAAATGCCAATTTATTTTATATATATACTTTTTAAAAAAAAATTAGGGAGGGCGGGGGCCACCCCTAACCCCCTTGTGTAACATCCCACTAAGTGAACACACATGTACCGTTGCTTTCCTTTAATGAAGTACAACTTCTATCTTTGAATATTCAACCATAAGAGGAAATAACACATGCTCCACTTTTGTACAATAATCGAGCATAACCACTTGTTCCAATAATTCCACTAGCTATATAATATTTATTACTAGTTTCCTATCCACTTTAAATAGTCTGTACATGTCCGCCACATATACACAAATATTCCCTTCATACACTGCACTTTCTTTTCTTCATGGGTAAGAGCAAGAATGCGAGATCGCACTCCATCTTTTTTTCCCGATATTAATCGCGCATAAGAAGAGACACTACATGTTCCATCTATTCCCTATGTAAACCACATTCCTTTGTTCGATAGCACCCATGCTCACCGATTCTCCTTGAACTCGCATATCGGCATGCTCCACAATCAGCTTGTTTATTCTTTTACCCGACAAAGAAAAGGGAGCAAGCACTATATCTTCATTTTAGTTAGTGCTAGTTGACAGCTCCTCCATTCTTCTATTCGATAGCACACTTGTTTCATGCATAATACACCACGTCTTCATACCGGATAGTGCAAGGTGACGGCTCGTGTGCATGTACAACACGTATACCACTGTTCTGTGTATACAAGAGCCATACTCCTACATTTTCTGCATTTCAGTAAGCCACGATCTGCTGTCTTTGCTCAGCAGCTCACACAACTCCTTAACCATTTCGGTCTCATACAGAAACAGAAAATGCAGAAGTGAAGGAAAACGCAAAGAGAGAGAATGAGAGTTTGGTAGGCGAGATAAGAGTATGAGAGCAAAGAGAGAGTGAGAGGCCAAGAGGGATACGTGAAGGCGCCGTAGACGAGACGAGAGAACACAATCGTCGAGAGAAGAGAGTACCGAATACTTCTTCATTTCGGTTTATCCATTCGGTCGGTCCACTGCGAAAGTGAGAACGTGGAGGAGACGAGACTAAACGAGATTGAAAGGGAGAGACGGGGAAGGAAAAAGAAGTTCTGAATATTGCAGCAAACTTGAGTTCGTACAAGGTAATCTTTTCCCAACCTTGTTCTCTATGTTTGAAGCTCAAGTGTATTGGTTTTGGTTCTCGCATGTTTCTCTGTTTTATGGAGTTGAAACAGAGGATATCTTTGCATGTGTTTACGTATGAAAAGTTTGGATAATCATAAGAACTACTATAGGATTAAAGAGGACCCTTAAATGGTTGCATGCATATCAATGTTGGAGTTTTCTTCAAAGTTACGCAAAGTTTCGCATGCACCGAAACCGAACATAGGTTCTCGCATGATTCCTTGTGGTAGTTTGGTTCTGTTTGGGAGTATAAACTGAACCTAAAATATTTATTTGGAAGTATTGAAGTGAAGTTTAAGAATTAGAAGGCTTAGCGAAGGCTGAATAAGTTGTTAAAAGTAAGGAATTAAGTTGCTGTATTTTCTGGAATTTAGAATTCTACAGCAGAAACAAGAATGTTGCAGCAAATAAAAACCATGTTAAACGACCTTGTATGACCTTGAAATTTTGTGTACACTTAGTACACATAATAAGGTTTAACATGAGCCAAAGAACACATGAATCGAGAGTGTATACAAGGAGTTACGAATTTTCTAAGTCAGATAAGAAAACTGGACGAAAACAGTGTTTTCAGAATTAGTCGATGATACGTTTTGTAAAAACTGTATTAATTCTGAAGTTAAATTAGGTGATGATAATTTTCCCTAGGAATTAAACTTACAGGAGTGTAAGTATAAATTTGAACCACTTCAATCGGAGCTTCCTAGACCTAGATATGAATTTTTTAAAGTTAGACATGAAATTCTGAAAAATCTGGTTTGCAGACTGAGTGGTCTCTACAATTCGAAATTCTGGGAATGATTAAGCTATCATTTGGTAAGTGGATTATTTTACTTATAATATAGACTTACAGAACTTCGATTAGGAACTTGAGCCACTTGATTCCGAGTTTTCTAGACCGAGATATGAGTTTTCTAAGTTCCTAGAGAAATTGAGAGCTGGAATTCTGTCAAGTCTGAAAATAAATATGTTTTAAGCAAATTACAACTAGCCTTAATTTGGAATTCTTGAATAAGACTTGAAGGGCTATATAGATAATTATGGGAAGAATATAGAATACATAATATGGGATAACCAACCGAAGAGAATAAAAAGGATAAGCTTTTTGGGTCGGTTTAGTAAGCGTAATCTTAATGTTGCTATTAAGATTAAATTGAGTAATGACCCATCTCCAAATAATATAGGATACGGACACTTGTGTTGGCCAAAAGATAGGCGAGCAAGAAGAATCCTGGTGAGAATAAGAAGTTGTGAAGACATCCGGTAGTAACTTTCTCTCACATATTCTCGTATGCCTTTATATGCATGTATGAACCATTGTGATAGTTGAATTTTGAACACCTAACCTTATCGCCGGTTAAGGCCTAAGGTAATACCCTTGAATGTGGGGTAACCTAGATACCATCACGGTTAAGGCCGGGGTGGTTGTTCGATAAGGGAATCGGTACTTTTGTGAAAGAAGGGCGAATGCCCATTTGAATACCAAATTATTTGAGTGAATGGACCTATTGGTCCTTGAATGAATTTGAATTTGAATGAATTTGATTTGAATGAATGTGAATTTGAATGAAATTGAATCGAATGAATTTGAATTGAATCTTGAATTTGAATGGTGTTCAAATGAATTTGAATGTGAACTTGAATATTGAATTTATTGCAATTGGTTGTCTACCATGTATGCGTGCATGCATTGTTATGTGAGTGATTAACGTTACTACTTGGGATTCGTTTGAATCCCGCACATCCCCGAAAGTTCGGGCGTGAAAAGTATAGTAGACGTGGCTCCCAAGGCAAGGCGGTGGATACCGGAAACGAAGATCTTTGAGATGGACCAAGAAGCTGCTGTTGGTTATCTATGTTTTATATTAGACTATTTTGAAGTTTGTAATATTTGTAAGAACATCTTATGGATTTTAGTTATGTATCCGACCCTAATATCGGTATTACTATGCTAGAACTCCTTTTCTTCCTAAGCTGTGCATTAATACTCTGATGAATGTCATTATTTTATGAGCATGTGACATTCGTGGTATCTTACTTTGATGAGTTTCATTACACGAATGTCAGGTGTGACACCTTGGGTCCACCTCTGGCAGTGCGGATGGCAGGTGGTGACAGCGACACAGTAGGAGGAGGAGATAGTGGAGGTGGCGACGGTGGTGGAGGAGGCAATGACAGTGGAAGAGGAGAAGGTACTAGTGGCGGCAATGGCAATGGTGGAGGTGGCGGCGACTGGTTTTGGCAAAGGAGGGGGGCCGTGGCAGTGGTGGCATCGGTGGAGGTGGCGGTATAGTAACTTAAGGAAGTTCAATTCACCAAACCAAGATAATTGACTTAATTTGGATTAGATAAAAGAAGAGTCTCACGATGGATTGGAACATACTACTTGTAATACCCTAAAATTCTTATTTATCATTAATACTATATTTTGATAAATAAGACATATTAAATAAAGGTTAATATGTGTCTCAAAGAATTATAATCTTTTGATTATATTCTAATCCAAATTTTACTTTGGAATTTATTAACCAAAGGTTAATTATGAGGCTACATATTATGGGCTATAAAATGTGACATTAAATCACATGAAATAATAGCTATTTTTAAGTGATCATAAGGTAAGAAAATATTATGAAAACACTTAAATTAATTAAAGGAAATTAGCAACAATAAATGAACAATTTAGCTTGCACTAATTAATATTAGTGGCATTTAAATATCAATTTGAGATATTTCAACTTGATTAAAAATCAAGGACTAATAGAGATTCAATATTAGCATGAAATGAGTTGCTAAGCATCATAATTAATTTAGGAACCAATCAAATAATAATAAATATGCCTAATAACATCCTAAATTCATGTGATAAATTAATGGGCCAATGAGAGGCTTTAATCATTGGATATTAGAGACAAATGAAAAACAAAATCAAGAGTTATTAAATGGGAGAGGGGGACGGTTTTTGAGTGTGTGTATTTGTGTAAGAGGAATTATGTGTTATAGTTTAATCTTAATTGAAATCCACCAATAGAAAAAGAATAGAAAACTTGGGGACAAAGCAAGGAAATTTGTGAAAGAAGCTTAAGGGGACAAAACAAAAGTGGATGATGGTCAGTGATGGGTAGGGGGCACGGTTTTGTGGGTGTAAAAGGAAGAGTGAAAAAGATGAAGGAAAAAGGAAAACTTGGAGGTAAAGAAAAGGGTGTTTTGGTAATTGAACAAAAGCTTTAACATTTTCCTATAAATAGAGAGCAATTCTCTCTTCATTCTTCACACCAAACTCAACCCAATAGGTGAGTTTTAGAGAAGCAAGAGTAGAGAGTAAGTGAGGAAAGCAAGAAGGAGGAAGTTCTTCAGGGTAAGTTTTCTAGTTCTTGAGTTTTAAGCTTTAAGTTCTTATAAGCTTTAGTAGAAATGTTAGTTTGATTCTTAATCTTCCAATATAGTTTTGTTTTCATGTTTTTATGGTTAAATATGTTCTTATTTCGAAAATATGATGAGAAATATTATGGAACAAAATTATTGGAAGTTGAAGATCAAAGTAGCGAAGTTTTGGCAAAAAATTATGGTAAATTTTCTGGGTAAATAGTGAAAGAAATGCTAATATTTTATATTGAAAATGAAGCCCATAAATCACGAAACTTTCCAGAAATAAAGTAGATATGTAGGGCTTTCTGAATATATATAATATGTAGCGTTTTGATTCCTGTACAAAGAGATACAACCAATTGAAGTTAGGCCATTTTTCTGGGCGAAATTCTGGGCAACGATGAGAAAGATGAAAATTGGGAATTTTTCGTGGAATTCTGGGTAAATGAAAGTATTTTTATTTGAAAGTAGACATCTTAAGGATTCCGATGAATTTTACGGATCCTCGTTTCGATTTTTGTAGAATTAATTATGATATTTCAAAGTTAATCGAAAATTCTGCCCAGAAATTCAGCATAGCGTTTTTAAGAAAATGTAAGGGTAAAAATGGAATAATAAATTCACCAAGGGTAGAAAGGTAAATTAAACCTTTAGGATATTATTCTAAGTGTTATGGTAATATGTTAGGATATCCGAGGATTCCGGAGTCAGATTTGAAGGACGGGCATATTGCTATTCATAAATAGTGTTGTATTTATGAATAGTATCGTATATATAAATAGTAAATTACTATTCACATGGAAGGAAGGTACGTTCGCGTACTGTAACACTAACTCTGATGTTTATTGTATGCTTATATATATGATAGTTGTATTCATAGACTAAGACTTTGTCTTAGATCTTTCATTATACATTCAGATATATACGGGTTATGGTTATGATAATACCGTTAAGTTTTCTTAGCGCTGAGGACACGATAGGCCATCGTGGCACGGTGAGGTGCAGATGACTATACATGGATTTGTATAGATAACTTTACATGTGATATGTATTGTTGATATGTTAATCTTACATCTGCTGTGTGCTTATGTGTTGATTACTGCTATAATGTCATGATTATCTGTCATATATATACTGTTTACATAAGTATGAGGTTAATCGTTACCTGAGGTCCGATGGGCATTGGACCTCAGTCTGAATGGATAGACAAGAAAGGGTCATGAACCAGAGGAGGCACTAGGGATGGAGCCGTAGATAAACACCAGTAAATGGAGCCGTGAGAAGGCACCGATCAAAGGAAATGCAGAAAGAAAGTTAACAGAACCTACCTTATGACATGAATCTAATAAAGTTACTTCACATCATTTGGTGCTTAAACTAGAAGGGTCGTCTATGTGGTTCGATCAATCGATCACCCTAGCACGGTGAGACTTCCACTAGACCTACCCAGCCTGGCCAAATGAGATGATTTAACTGAGTTAGGTTCTATGTCTCAAGTCTACCTAAGGCTTGACGGAAAAGGGTATAGTTATATAAAAGAAAAGTAATTTTAGAGTTTTGTATTACTGTATCACATGAATAATTCCTTCGGGAGATTTTGTAATATATCAGTATACGTCAGGCATCAGCATATGTCTGAGTATTTTATATCAGCTACTCATTGTTCAAATTCTTAGTACATGCTCTCCGTTTCCGTAAAACGCTAAGCTGTAGCACCTCAAAACTCTGATGAATTTTTATAAAACCACGTGTCACCGGCACGATTTATGCTATGGAAATTGGGGTGTTACACTAATAATTAGGAAAGCACAGGAACTACCTACAGTTTTTGGTTTATGCTATTAAATTCTTCATATGGCAAAATGATGTTTCAAAACTTAACATAATTCTCAAGTTCCGTGATCTCATTGTATGCAAAATACACCGATTGATAGTGACTGGAAACTCTTCTATCTGTTTGTATCTTTCATATAATCCGCCTGTAATAATAAAATTATATAGATGAAAGTTATTGATAAGGGATATAATGACGGGAAAATATATTAACAGCAAACGCATAAGGTATATCATAAACTGCGTGATAGGTATGGTTGAACTTTGAAGTGAGTTTATTAGAATCCTAGATTCCTAGTCATCACACCAATTAACCACTGCTTTCAATTTGAATCTGTTTCATGGGATTGGACATTTATAATTGGAAAAGCCTTTAATTCAATTATGATACTTCAAATCTAGTTCATACTTCTATTTTGCCCATTTTTGACATTCACAACATCCTCAGGCTAGGCAATCTACATGAGAAAGGTTAAAATTCAAAGGCATAGTGGCTTACCTCTTGGATTGCCACAACTTTCTTTAGTCATGAAGAAATCCAATCATTCAAATGGGTGAAACAACTTTCTTCTGATCCTGGTCTTTCTTGCATCTCCTATCAAGATTGATGCCACTTTGAATTACTCGAGTAACTCCGACATTTTATGCATCTTGAACCACGTCAATGTCCTTACATGTAAGAAGAATTTGCTCAATAATCTTCTTGTCCATTCTGATTCTAATGACACCTTCGAAAAGGTTGTCATTATGCTACTTAAATCTTTCCCTACTCACCCCGTTTATAAAATTGATGTTTTATAAATGCTCCATTCTCCCATATCTACAATACCAACCTTATTAGTTGTGTAGTTTTCTTCATTTTATATAATGGATCTTTTTTTTTTAATAAAAAAAAGGACTTTGAGTTTTGACGAAACATGAGTAGCAAGGGCTTCTTAATATATAGAACCAGCTAGTCACCCTCCTTGAATAGCTTGGGTTTACCAAGGAATCTGACGTGAAGAACCTGCCAGTTACAAGTCAAGCAAAACTAATATTTTCTTCGAAAGTCAAATATTATCTAAATCTTCTCTGTGACGTTGAGGAAATATTAACTCGTTGTTGAAAAGTAAAACTTGTGGAAATATCAAGCAAAACTAATATTTTCTTCTCGTTGTTCAATCGCATCCAGAATTTTCTCCCTCGCAACACCCAATACAATTTCGTCACAATATTCACGAGCACCAGATTTAGCCTAGAGATCTTTGTGAGAATCGTCGTGAGAGTTGTGGCCGACGTGGATGATGTAAAAGGTGTTGCATTTATCAGCCAAATTTTCAAGGGACCATTTGTGGTCGTAACATCAACTATAACACCACCATCAACGCCGATATTCTTGAGTGACCAACACTATTTGTGATTTCATATCCCTATCTTTTTCCGTCTCGACCTCTCTTCCATCAGTTTTAGGGTTTCCAAATGTGAACGCCGGTTCTGCCCCTTTTTCTCTCTCACTCGATGCCATTCACCATTCCAATCTCCACATGGCCTCCATCAGCTTTTCTCCCTGCTTCCACCTCGTCGCACTCTTGGCATCTAATCTCTCACGCTCTCTTCATTTCTTGGCATCAACTAGTATGATTCCTCCCTTGTTTTATATTTTTACCTCTCTTTGTGAAATGTTTTTGACATTTTTAGATTACATGTAAAAGCTTCTTCAACTATTGCAGCCATTGCTAAAGCAAGAAGCTGTGTGATCCATAGAGGAGTCAGTTTCTGTATTAGTCGAGCTGCCAAAATGTTCTGGGGCAAGGCACAATCGTCTTTCGACATGTATTGAATTATTCAATTTATGGGCAAGTGCCTTTTGACATATATCGTGTTATGAACTCATGTATTGGACCCAGTTGTCATGTGACCCAGCAAGGACACTTGATGGCAGAATCCCTCCATAATCAGGTAAAACGTTAATTGCCCCATAATCCCAACTATAACCACGAGAAGTACAGGTAGTGGAGCAAGCAAGCATAGATAGTAGAGCAGGCATGCACAAATAGTGGAGTAGAGACAAGGGCTTGGAGGCGCGCACAACCCAAGGACCAAAACCCTAGAGGTAATCCTTATAAATAGGAGACTAACCTCAAGTAATACCCCTACCGGCCTCGCCTTTTCGAGTGGCAGATAGAGAGATTCCCTTATTATAATTATCATATATCATCTAATTACTAACATACAACAGAGTTTATTGCGGCAGAGCATTTCCTGGTTGAATTTCAGACAATACTGGTATAATTAAATGCAAGTGATAAAATATAATCTCTGAAGGGTTAAATATACAGTCATCCACCAGTGCCTATGTGGCCAAAAGAATATAGAGTTATCCCATCACAAGAATAAAATAAAAAATAAATCTTCCTTCTTCACCAACAGCACCGCCTACTCCAGCTCCGCATTCTTACCCTTCTCTCCGGATACAGCCCTGGTAGTACTTCCCGAAGCTTTATAAAAATCTGGGATTTAAAAATGAATCCAAGAGTAACCATTAATCTCATATGTAATGCATAAACAGCGTATGTATGTAACCATAATCAGGAAAACACCAGATAATAGCATTCAATAACAAATGCGCAGTAACACAAATACAACATACCAATTATACCGTGTTAACTACGGAAGGACTACATGTCCTAGAAACAAACGCAGGACTGCTCAAGAAAGCAAGCCCCGAATCCACAACGCTAGGAAAGACATAGTAGTCGGGCTCTGAACCCAGACCACACTGAATGCACAAAACACATGTCCCTTTTCAGGAGACACGGGTCCACAATCATGGAAAATACAAACATACAAAGAAACACATAACACATAAGGATTAATGTTACTACCTGGTAGTTGTCCATAAGTGTCTGTAAAATTTTCTTCGGTGCACAAAATATCAAAGTAACCCTAGAATAACCAAAATATGAATATAAATGACCTTTCTTTAAAAATAAGCCTTTCCCAATCATTCAAAACTCTCTAAGTCCCTAAAATCCTATTCTGAACACGTTGGAGGCATTAGACACATCAACAAGGAATCAATTTCTCACGTCTTGAGGCTGGCTGAATTAATCCTCTAAAATTACTCAACCCAACTTTCATTTTCATCAACAAATTCTTCTTATATCTTGATAATCCTTCTACCTAGGCTTTAAATCTTGAGTTTGATCCTTCATTTATCCACTTTATTAATTAATTAGGTCCATAAAAAAAAAAAAAAACACACACGCAAGATACAACCATTGCAAAGCTAGCAATCACGAGATCATAAGATAGTTGGAGCTATAACTTGTTTCTTGGTATTTCACCAGCTTGAGAATTTAATCCTACACTTCTCTTCCTCTTCGTTTCGTCTTGATCCTTCACGAAACAAGGAAAAAAAAATTTCCTTAAAGATTTTTGACTCCCAAGTACGAGGGTAGAAGAAGGTGGAAAGGAGTATCCAGAAACCCTACCTCTTGGCTCTCCTTGTGTCTTTACGTTAGCTTCCTTGTTTTCTTCGATCACCTTCTTCTCTTCTTCTCCAGATGCATCCAGCAAACTCAAAGGAAAATGGATGAGTTCCTTAAATAGATCCCCAAGGTCGGTTCTAAATCCAACTTGCGTCTAGATTTCTCTTCCTCATTCTAAAGGAATTTTTTTTTTTTTTTAAATTAAAAAATTGATTTCCACTAATCTCACTTAGCCGGTGCTTTTGAGGAGGTTTGAGAAAAATATTTTCTTTTTTCTAGTGGCCTCACACGTCCGACGCCATGCATGGGGAAATATTAGAGAAAGAATTTGTGTTTCTTATTTTCGTTAATCCCTTCTCATGTCTGACACTTCAGGAGATTTTTTTTTTAAAAAATTTTTTTTTTTATTCTTTCTTTGCCTCCCTCTCAGCGTGCATCCGTCCCTTCTCCCTCTCATTAATTTAGTCTTGTTTCATCCATCATGTCTTAGGTCATAGGTCCATGAGTCTAGCCTTAGGTCATTTAGCTCATTTTATTTGATCTCTCCCTCACGTCTGATGCTTAGAAAATATTGGAGATAAAGTTTTTGTTTTGTTTGTTTTTTTGTTTTTTTTTTCCATTGCCTTGTTCACGTGCTCACCCTTCTTTCCTTCATTAATTAAGGTGTATTGTCTTTTCCATCACTTCCTAGCTTCTCTCACGTCCAGCATGTTGTGTAATCTTGGAAGAAGATCATTATTTCCTATTTTTTTCTTCTTCCTAGGCGACAAGATGGCAGTTGATGGGGAGAGAAAAGTAAGATTTTTGGGTGATTTTGTGTCATATAAGTCTTATCTCATGTCCACTTTTTTAAAGTAAATTAGACTTATAAACTCCACTAATTTTTCATTAGAATTTTCCCCTCCTTTTATTAGACGAAAAATATAAGAATAATGAGGAAAAAAGTATATTTTTAATTACCTTCTTTGACATTATCATCTCAATTTATTTGTAATCAAAATTATTAACCACATTTAAAAAAATTCACCTTATTTCCCCATAATTAATATGTCCTGTCAGAAAAATAAATACAATTGATTACTACTATTTGGTGAAAAATTCTTATATTCAATTAATTAATTTACATGAAAATTGGGGGTGTTATACCTCACAGGTGCACATCCTCTATTCATCATATTTTATGATTTAGTCTCATTGTGCACGCACCCCACCCCCTTATTGTGGCGAAACGCTATATTCGTGTAGCACAATGATCATCTGGTGTTCTTCAGTGTCTTCCTCATAGACATTCTAAAATAATCATCTTCTCGTTAGCACATATATATACCTTGAAGAGTATAACAGATCCTATATAAATCATTTACTAACCCATTAGGATTAGACATCCTACAAAATAATTATCTTCTCTTCCAATCTTTTAGTATTAGCACATAAAACTATGCCCAATTGGGACGTGCAAATTTCTTAGCTTCAAAAATGGAAGTTAAACCAAGGGCTTCTCATCACAAAAAGTTAATTATTTTATTTTTATATGATCAAATATAAACTGAAAATTGGTGCTTCTGGTGAGAGTTGGCCGAGCGGCTCACACCTTCTCTCTTCTTTCATCGTCCTCTCATCAGCTCGATCTTAGCAGCTCTCCTTTCCTCTCAGTGTAGGACACAACGTTGGGGCAGGCAAGCTCGAGAGCGATCTTGATATAAATGACGGCATTGAAGCCGTTGTCGGACAGGGAGAGGTTGATGTCAGCGTCACGCTTGTCTTTGTTGAAGGAAGTGATGGTGGGACTAGGGATCTATTTGTTGGTAATGGTGTCATGGATGATGTGAGTGAATTGGGGGGCAAGATTTGTTGTAATTGTCCAAGGAAAGTTTGGATTCGGAGGGCAGTAGAAGTAAAGAGAGAGAGTAGAGGAATAGAAGGAGAATGGACTTTAAATAATTTTTTAATTTAATCAATTAAATATATTTAATTAAGAAATTTTATTATTTATTAATTTTTTTAATAATGATTTAACTTTTTCACTTTTTTTTTTTGATATAAAAAGTTTAGGAGGGGTTCGAATTATCACAATATATACAGGACTTAAATAATAAAGGAGTCCCATCGATACGACCCAAGGGCCTAATCCTGGATCCCTTACCATCTATGCCAACTCACATTGGCTCAATGTCAAGAATTAAACATGTTCAACTAAGCAGCTTTTTCAATGTTAAATCTATTGGGTACAATTATCCAATCAGCTGAAGCTCAAAGTCTGAAACCATGAGGACCCGTTTGGTTTACGGAACTCACGCCAGTTTTAGGGAACATAACTAGTTCCCACCCCCAATACCCATCGGACCTCAGTAACTTCATATGAAAAGTATAACAAAGATATGTATGACACGTAAATAATCAATACATAAGCACACAGCAGATGTAAGATTCGTCACAATAACAGTACATAGCACACATCACATGTAAAGTCATCTACGTTTGCACAAACCAGTGCCACGATGGCCCTCGTGTCCTCAGCGTTAGGAAAACTCAACGACATTATCAAGACTATAACCCGTATAAAGCTGAATGTATAAACAGTGACCTAAGACAAAGCCTTAGCCACGGTATATGATCCAAGACATAGTCCTGTCCATGACCCTATGAATCATACTACCACATATATGCATACAAGACACATCAGAGTTAAAGTTACTAGTACGCGAACGTACCTTTCACCGTGTAGTTACCAAAACGCCCGACTTTTTGATCCGACTCCGGACTTCCCGGAAATGTTATACATTATCGTCGGATTATTATATGATATTTGATAAATACCATATTGCTTAGAATAATATCCTAAAGGTTTGATTTACCTTTCTACCCTTGGTGGATTATTTATTACATTTTTGCCCTTACATTCTATCAAAAACGTAATATTGAATTTTCTGGGCAGAATTTGCTACAACTTTGAAAAATCATAATTAATTCTACAAACATCGTCTTGAGGTTCCGTAAAATTCCCCGGAATCCTTAGGATGTCTATTCTTGAGAAAAAATACGTGTTTTTACCCAGAATCAGCTCCCATTTTTCATTTTCTCAATAGGTTTTATTCCAGCAAAAATCAACAAGTAATAATATCTTCTCATCTTTATTTGTAGCATCTAACTCCAAAACAATGAAAGGAAGAAACTGAGAGGTGGAAGAAGAGAGAGTCGAGACATGAGAGTGGAAGAGGAGAGTTGAATGCTAGAGATCGTGGGTTGAGAGAACAAAGAAGATAAACAAGAAAGAAAGGAAGTAGCGTCGAGATGTGATGGGAGAAAATGAGACGTTGAATTAACCGGGTGGGATACCAAAAAATAACCAACGGATCAATGATCTGTGTGCTCTGATTTCTTTTTTTTTTTTTTTTTTTTTAATTTTTTTTAAAGAGCTATTACGTTAGTTATTAATATAAGTCATGTCGATTCGATTAGATTGTGGACAGAGAAATGGAAGGTAATGGAAAGATTGTGCACAGAGAAATGGAAGGTAATGGAAAGATTGTGGACAGAGAAATGGAAGGTAATGGAAGGTCCTGGAGAGTATTTATTTTATTTTATTTAGAGAACAACATCATAACTAACAAATACAAAGTCGCCTTTTTAAATGCAACATTGTAAGTCACAAACGACGTCACGTTTTAGAAAAATTCACGCTAAAAGTTTTTAGAATATTACAAAATATCACCACCTTTTTTCACGTCACTCCCACAAATAACTGACGTTAACCAGCGACGCGAAAGGCTTTTCTTGTAGGAGTGTAGGTTGCACCTGGGATTTCCTAAGTAAGCATGTTCATTGTTTCATCCATTTTAATCTGAGATTTTATTGAATATTGAATTGGTAAAACTTCTGAGATAGATGTCAAAAATAGTTCAGTACATTGTGAAATATTTCTGTAAAAAGTTTTGAGTTCAATTCAAGGAAGAAAATGCATGGTATCATTTGCAAAAAAGGTTTGGTCAAACTCATATATATATATATATTTTTAAAAAACCATTTTGTCTTATTCCAAAAATAATTCAAGGAAGACAATGAGTAAACACTGATATACCAGTTCAGTCCCCTCTGCTCCATTTCTTGAAAGAAATGGCTTTTTATTTGGTTTTGGTATGAATTTATTGAGAAGGCTTTACACTGAAATCAGGGACACTTGGTAGTTGGTACGTCAAGTCCTTCAACCAACAAATGAAGTTTCCTATCTTGCAAGCAATCATATGCCCAATAAATCATCAGTGCCATGTTTTCATTTTCAGCATTCATGTCAAAGTTCCTTCCTCAACAATTGAGTTTCAGTAGTAACAAAACTCTGTAGACGTAACCATTCATTTTCAATATGGTAAGTAAATCATCGTGCTAAGGGCACTTCGAAGCCCAAGTTAACAAATATTACACAAACACATTATTAATTTATAAAATGGTTGGGGTGCAAACATACCTACCAATTTAAACGAAAAAGTCTACCCAACATCAGAGCCAAAATGATAATGTCCATTAAAATGAGCTAACATATATTACTTTTTGTAGTGGGGCCATACTATTGTTCTGAAAGTACCAAATTGCCCCCACTCAAAATGGTAAATGTGCAAAAATACTCCTAAATTTTTACCTAAAGTGCATCAAATACCATATGTTTTTTATATATGCAAAAATACCTATGAACATTCACTTGATGAAGGGGTGTAGCTCCACCTGCTAAATAAATACTAGCTAATATAATTTCAAAACAAAATAAACTTATATATAAACTTGATATTAACACAGACAAATTTGTTACTTGCACTGCCTCTGTACTGTCTTTTTATTTTATACCCTTTGGCAAAAACACAATCATGACAAAAAATAATCACCTTCAAAGGTATTGTCAAAATGCACTACCAAGAATTGTTCTTCTCCATATGAATAAAACCTATTAGATAAAGCCAATGGACAATTATCCTAAACTTTTGGTCCTTGTCAATTCATTATGCAACCAACAGTAGTGAGTTACTTCCCTTTGCTAATTTTCCCTTCAAAAAAACTGCATATGAAAATCTACCGGTAAATAACAATAAGAAAAAAACTTAAGACAATGTTATAAAAAAAAAAAAAAACTTGACAAATTAAAGGCTATGGTTTTAATCACAGTCCCACTTTGGAATCCAATTATCATAATAAAAACTAGAAATAAACAGATCGAGTTTGGAAACCAGAAAACATAAAATTCATAATACTCATATAAAAAAGAAACTAAGAAACTAACAGGAGGCAAAGTAATCGAGTATGAATACAAAATACAAATACACACAAATAAAAATAAATCATAAAAAAATTTAAATTGATGGGCATGGGAAGTCTGAGGTTGTGCCCATAGCTTGCCATTTTGATTCTTAAATGGACGGGTTTCAACTCGCCTTGCCATGTGCCTTTTATGAGTGGGCTTAAATGGACAAATTTTAGATGGGTTCTAGTGGACGATTAGGTTGCAGGTAACTTGCTCAGCCCTACTCGTGGTGGGCTAGTCAAAACCCGGTGGATCAACTCATATTACAAAAGGATAGTCAACAATTGATTCAAGAGAGAGAAACATGTTATTGTCAAGTAGACATCTAAAGCAATTACTAGTACTAGATGGTTAAATGGTATCCTATACTTTCTAAATTAAAACTTTCTTATTCAAATATTTATTTTCCTTCAAATTTGAAAATAACATAACAAAGTCGAGGCTAGTTTGGAAACATGGGCGGGGCTCATGACCAAAAAAAAAAAACATAAACGGAAAATTTTAAGTTGTGAGCTTCAGCTACATGAGAAAAGTAAGGATTAGGCCGGCAATCATAGTTATAATAAGGAATAAAAAATTAGTGAAGTATATCATCATCTATCTATAAATATTTTTCGTTTTGTATATGTGCATATATATAGTCAAGGGCGGAATTTTGGGGTAGGGACTAAAGTCAAAATATTGAAACTTTTATAAGACTAAAATATAATTTCCTAAACTTTTGGGTCAAATTGTGTAATTGTCACCCCCTAATTTCAAATGCTGACTCCACTGTGTCCTATTCTCGGCCCCCTAATTTCAAATCTTCGCTCCGCCCCTGTATATAGTTGAAGAAGAATTGTATCTACTGTAAATAGGTTGCACTTTTTTTTGAACAGTAAATAGCTAGGTTGCACTTAGATCCTTCTAAGCAAGCATTTTTTTAATAGGCCGGCAATCATAGTTCTAAGCAAGCATGTTCATTGCTTCTTCCATTTATTTTATCTGAGATCTTATTGAAGATTGAATTGGTAAAACTTCTTAGATGCCAAAAGAATTCATCAGTACATTGTGAAATATTTCTGAAACAAGGTTTAAGTTCAATTCAAGGAAGACAATGAGTAAAAACAGATATACTAGTTCAGTTCACTTGGCTCCATTTCTTGAAACAAATGGCTTTGTATTTAGTTTTGGTAACTGGGACAACAATGCTAACTATGGAGACGAATTAGATAAATATAAATCACTTGAAAACATGAATTTATTGAGAAGGCTTTACATAATTACTTTGTTATCGTCCACCAGGTCGGGTCAGGGACATTTGGTACGTTCACAAGTCCTTCAAGCAACAAATTAAGTTTCCTGGCTTACAAGCAATCATATGCCCAAGGAATCATCAGTACCATCTTATTCTCATTTTCAGCTTTCATGTCAAAGTTCCTTCTTCAACAAACGAGTTTCAGTAACAAAAATCTGCAGAGGCAACCATTCACTTTCATGGTAAGCACATCATTGGGCTTAGAGTGTAACATCCTCATTTTTAATGTGCATTTAATGTGAAGTTATTTGCACATATGAATTTTATGAAGTTATGTGTAGTAAATTTGGCCAAAAAGGAATGAGAAGAAGTTGCATGAGTATTTTTAGGGAAATAAGAGAAAAAAATGGAAGCAAGGTTAAAATTATAATTTCCATGAAATTGTGTCATATGTCTTATAATTATTTAGAATTTATGGGCACATGAGCATGGATTATAAGATAACAAAGTGGGCTAAAATCATCCTAAGAGAGGCTTAAATTTTTGGCCCAAACTAGGAAAAAAAGAAAAGAAAAATGACCAAACCCATTTCAACTAAATGGTTGAATTTTACATGATGGCAAATTTATAAATATGGGGTTAGTTGGAGGTCAATGTTTTCCTCCATTGAATTAGCCGAATTGGACCCTTCTAATTGACATTAAATCATTTCATTCTCCCACCCAAGAGTCGGTCAGCACGCAGGGAAAGGAAAAGAGGAAGAGTTCAAACATTTCTAGGAGAAAAGGAGAAGGAAGGACTCAAGAATTCAATAGGTAAGCTTTAAGTAATCTCTTCCAAGCTTCTTTTTGCAACTCTTCTTGACCCAAAAATCTGTCTTCTTATGGTGTTCATGAAGGGGGGCTGAAAATTTTGGTAAACAAAGAAGAAGAAATTACAAGAACATCAAAATCAAGCTAAGGTTAGTGATTCTTGAACCTCCTTGTAGTGGATTTGAGTTAGTAAATTGATTTGTGGTGGTATTCTCTTGTATTCTTGAAATGTTGGAAACCCTAAATGTATGGGGAGTTGCTGCCCAAATTCTTAAATTGGATTAGAGTATGATTAAGGGTTAAAACATCAAATTAGAAATGTATATAGACTAGATTACGGTGTTAGAATGGAAATTTGACATTTGTTGGTTACACAAGAATTTTTGTCCAGCTGCCTATACTGGTGTTTTGAGAATGGATTTTGGTGTTTTTAATAGCTTAAAAGTGTTTAAAATGAGATTTTGTATGAGGTTAAACTTGGGTCATAATTTTGGAAGCATAAATGGAAGTTTAAAGATCGGGTGCTGTTTCTGGAAATTTTCTACAGAGTCATTCATGTTCTTCATGCTCTTTGCCCTAGTAAATGAATTTATAAAATTATGAAATTTTACAGGGAGATATTAGACATCTCAAGGATTAATTTGGTATATAATTTGTATTTTTATTAATTTTTTGCTAAGAGAAATAAATGTTTCAATATTGCCCCTGAAAACTGGGAATGAATTTCGGACAGCAGAGGTATTTTGGTCTATAGTTGAATTTCCGACTTGGCCTGACCCAAATGAGTATTTTTCGTTTAAAGCAGACATATTTAGGGTCATTTGAGCTTTGGAATCAACCCAAAAGGAGTTTTCAGATTTAATTAGGAATATTTGAAGTTGAGCTTCTATTTCAGAAAAATTGCAAATTTAGGACGAAAATTAAGGATATATAGGCAAATTAAATTCCTTAAGAAGAAAAGGAATTTGCAATATGGACACATTAATTGGGCTTATTTTAATTTACCAAGGAAAATATTTATTGAGGTGGAATTAATTATATTTACATTTTATTATTTTAGGGATAATTGTGATATTTTGCAGGGAAGGTTATTTTTGTACGTAGTCGACTGGGGTAGTACCTTAATCCTCATATACTATGTGTGACTTTGTGTATGTATGTTTTACCTTGAAACTATACATTTAGTTATCATTCATTTTCAAGTCGCTATGGGCCGAATGGTGTGTGCATAAAGGGCTTTCTTGTGTCTTTTTGTCTTGATCAGTTAATTACGCTTGTGTCTTATTAGGACTGTTGGTTCCTGGATTTGTTGTGTTCCGATCTTGAATGTTATGTGGTATTTGTTTAATTATGGTTTTCTTACATGCATTATTTATACATTTTATATGAGATTAACAGTTCTTTCTGGGATTCAAATTTTGAATCCCAAGCTTTTAAGTCATCTCGCGAGCTTCATCAAGATCGGAGCTGGGAGACAGAGGTGAAGGTAAAGAAAAGTAGTGTGTTGATGGATGTGTTGGAATTATAATATTAAATATAATATTAATATTCCATTAATTCTATTAAGTGGCCCACATTAATTCCTCGTTAAGAATCGAATTAATATTCGTAATCGCAATTAATTGCCATAATTGGCATTCATCACCATGATGGTGAGGTGGAATTGAGACGTATATTTGGTTGGTCCCAGTCTACTTCGACGTTGATCTGAAAGACCATCTCAGAGTGAGAGAAAAGACTGGAAGGACAACCTGAGTTCTTCCTTTCTTCTTCATCGATCATTTCAACGGCAGGAGGTATTTAGTCTTTACTTTATTTTCCACATTGATCTAATTGGTAATTGCACAATTTAGGTATTTTGCATGATTATATCGCTTAGTTTTCCATCATTTGGTATCAGAGCCTTGATGCCTCTGCCTTGATTTTTGACAGATGAAATTTTATTTTCTACAACTTTTGGTGAGATTATGTATATATATTTAATCTGGATTTTTGATGAGATTATATATATATATTTGATCTGGGTTCTCTCTTGTTTTGCTCACTGATGATTTTTTGGGAGCCAAATCCTCTGCCTTCTACTTTTAATCAGATGATTTAAGTATGAAATTAAGTTTAATTTACCGTAGTAATTTTTACACGGGTTCGATATCTTATACCAGAGATTTTGTCTCATTTTGCACGGGTTTAAGTTGAATCATACGAATATTGGTTTGGGTGGTTACTGGTTATAGCTATCCGAACCAAGGTCCAACTTGTTTGGTTTTAGTTTTGATTAGGGTTTATGATTACACACAAGACTATTGTCCAGATTGTATTTGTGCTTGCCTTCTGATGAAAACCGACATTGAGATAATCGTTTTCGAGCTCGGGATCATCGGAATCTGAGGATTTTTTGTTAGTTTCATACTGTATTCTGGATCGCTTTTCGGTGATTATCACCGGTGAAATTGTCGTTATTGAACTCTTCTACCGCTCAAAACGTCGCTTGCAGGTTTGGCGAATTGGAATTGGTTGCAAAACGGGTCGGGTAGGGATCCGGTTTGAAGAGGAAGACGATTTTTTTTTTTTTTTAAAAAACAAAAAAAAACCAGAAACGGTCCCAATAGGCTTCGAACAAAGGACCCGCGTGTGTTAAGTATTTGGTGGCTGGCGTTATGCCACTGTGCCATGCACTCACTTTTGGTTGAATAATATATGATTTATTATTTAATTAGAAAATTGTACAAAATAGTCTCAGCAAGGTTCAAAGCCCATATACCCGTGACTGCATGGGCCCCCTAAAGACTAGCACCTTGCCATCTGAGCCACGCAACCTGTATAGCAGGAAATGAATCATCATCAACTTTAAATGATTATTTTCAGTGTTAAATGGGATTTGAATAAGTTTCTGGGTAGGACCAGACACATTGGATTCCATTGTGTGTATGGTTTTATGGTTGGCATTTAGTATATGTGCCAAAGCAAAATGAATTTGTGATTTAATTTGTGATTCTTTTTATCACGTTTTGGCTTTTGGAAATTTTAATCCACAGAAATGAATTGTGGGTTAAATAATTTGCCTATTGTTTGCTAAATTAACTTCTGTTTTATGTATAATTCTAATTATGTCACATGTGGTTGTTTAAATTGAGAAAAGTTAATTTTGGCAACTTTCACATTTTGGAAAAATTTGAAAAATTATTAGTATTATTTTGAGTTATTTAATATTTGGAAAAATTAACTTTGGACAATTATATATCTTTTTCAAATTGTTGAAGCCAAATTTGAGTTGAATTATGCCAAAATTAAGTTTTTAAACAATATTTGGATACATAAAACAGTCGGAAGTTTTTTTTTTCTTTTAATTTGATTATTTAGTTAATCAATTAACCACTCCATTAAGATGCATATATTGGATTTATTTTGAATATACAAAATAGTGGGAGAATTTTTCTAAGATGATTATTTAATTACATTTTGTTGATTAAATTGATCAATTAAATTCTCATTAAAGATTTGTACATATTTGGAATCTAAATGCACAATATTGATTTTGGTGATTAATATTGGTAATATTAATTTAATCAAAGTGGGAGGATTGTATTTAATCACTATATTGATTAAATTAATTGTTTAAGTCCTTCATGAAGTTGTGCATATATAGAATTTAAGTGCATGTTATTGATATTTGTAATTAACTTGCATGCTAGAGTGGTAGCTACAGCGCCTCTTTATAACATGCATAAATAATCACATATAGATTTTAGAATATCAATATTTGGAATGTGAGTAAATGCAATTTTATTCACATTAATGATTTAATTGATAAATAATCACATATAGATTTTAGAATATCAATCTTTGGAATGTGAGTAAATGCAATTTTATTCACATTAATGATTTAATTGATTAAATTAATTAAATTCCCGAGGACATTGTGTGTATGGTATTTACATTGTACATATTTGATATTAGCGATAAGCATACATATTTGTTTAAGGAATTACAACAATACCCTTATACACATGTTGTATGCATATTTAATCACATAAGGTTATACTATATCAAATTATGGTCATATGTACAATTAGTATACACAATGGTGTGATGTCTTTGTGATGAGTATGTAGAACTGAGGAGTAACCAAAACATCCTCACTAGACACATAAGCTCTATTTTGTTCTAACGAACAAAATACATCACACAAAGATTTAAAGACATCCATTGTAATTAAATATGTGGTTATAATTAATCTTTGCCTACAGGTAGATAATTATGATCATAATTTTAATTAGGTGGAATGGAACAATTTTATATTTTCTAAGTAGCCCACGTGCATTAGGGGATATAACGCATTCTAGTTTCATCAATTCGAGATAAATTCATGCTATGCTAATGTCTTTGCCCACAATAGACTTTAGTGATACGAATTTATAATTATATGATTAATTGAGATAGAATATCAAATTATATTCTTAATGTACCCACAAGAATTGAGAATAAGGAAATAATTTGATAGTTTTATCATAAAGGTATACATGGATCTAATTGAATTATAACTTTAGCCCACGGCAAGTTGTATGTCGAGATTCATGGTTTTCTAAGCATGATTTACATTGGTAAAACATGATATATATAATTAGTCTCAAATTTTAGTTATAAGCATGTATGTTCAATACTATGTAGTCATACAATGCAACCTGCAAATTTATCTAATATGAAATATGATATTCTCGAAGTGGGGTGATAACTATAAAGTATCATTCATTTAGGTGGATGGACATTTGTTATGCTATTAGGAAAGACAAACCACCTTCTATTACTAAGACCAAGACTCCGAGATGAGATTGATATGTATGAAAAGTGGGAGCGATCTAATCGCCTCTCAGTTATGTTCATAAAGATCTCAATCTCTGCTGGCATTCGTGGTTTTGTCGACCAACATAACAAGATTAGGGCTACATCTGAAGGCAATTGATGAACAATTTGTTACTTTAGATAAGGCACTTGCCAGCACCCCAATTATGAAGTTTTCATCTCTGAGACTCACTATAGTAAAAGATGTGTGTAAGCACATCATTCAGATAAGGGACATTGCAACTCAACTGAAGTCACTTGAGGTTGACATGTCTGATTCTTTCCTTGTGCACTATATTCTGAACTCTCTTCCACAGCTATATAGACCCTTTAGGATATCCTGCAACACACACATAAGGATAAATGGTCAATGAATAAACATTTGATCATGTGTGTTCGGGAGGAGGGAAGGCTGAAAATGCAAATGGGAGAATTTCTTGAATATGACTTGATTAGTGGGAGCAATCAATTTAGAAACCTTGTTTTTGAAAAATATTATTCATATAGTCAACCTCCCACTTCAAGTTTGAAATTGATTGTTAACAATATTCCTTCGGTTCAACCTAATATTGTACAATCAATCATTTAAGATCCACAACTAGCTGATATTGATCCAGTAAATCAAGTTGTTAATGAGGAACAAGAAGAAATTGTTGAGCAACCATTTGAACAACAAGTTCCTCAAGAAGATAATGAAACAACATTAAGTAGATCTACTAGAACAATAAGATCAGCGGTACCTAGTGAATATATAGTGTATCTACAGGAATCTGGCTGTAATGTATGAGCTAAAAATGATCCAGGAACGTTTTCACAAACCATGAACTGTAGATCATGGTATGATGCTATGAAGACTAAGGTGAATACTAAGGCATCTAACAGAGTCTAGGATCTTGTTAAGTTGCCTGATGGTGTAAAAGCCATTGGATGTAAATGGGTCTCCAAAACAAATAGAGACTCATTAGGCAACACTAACAGATATAAGGCAAGACTCATTGCTAAAGGATTCACTAAAATAGAAGGAATCGATTACAAGGAGAAATTTTCTCCTGTATCTAAGAAAGATTCTCTTCGTATCATTCTAGCGTTGGTTGCACATTTGGATTAAAGTTGCAACAAATGGATGTGAAAACGGCCTTTCTCAATGGAGATCTAGAGGAAGAGGTTTACATGAAACAAACCATAAGGATTTTCGTCTAATAATGGTAAGCATTTGGTGTGCAAGATCAAGAAATCTATATATAGATTGAAACAAGCTTCCCATCAATGGTATTTAAAATTTCATGATGTTATCTCTTCATTTGGTTGTGTAGAGAACATTGTGGATGAATGTATATACCAAAGGGTTAGTGGGAGCAAGACTTGTTTCCTTATTCTATATGTGGATGATAGTTTACTTGCAACCAATGATAATGATTTACTATATGAGGTGAACCAATTCCTTTCTGAAAACTTTGACTTGATGGATATGGGAGATGTATCTTATGCCACTAACATTAAGATACAAAGAGACGGACGAATGAGTTTGTCTCAAGAGACCTATATCAACAAAGTTTTGGAAAGATTTAGGATGAGGAATTGTTCACTTGAGTATAGCTCCAATTTTGAAAGGTGATAGGTTCAATTTGGACCAGTGCCCAAAAATTGGCTTTTAGCTGGAACGAATGAAAAACATTCCTTATGCTTCAACGGTATGAAGTCTTATGTATGCTCAAGTCTACACAAGACCTGACATAGCATTTGTTGTTGGAATGCTAAGGAGATATTAGAGTAATCCAGGTATAAACCACTGGAGAGCTGCAAAGAGGGTATTGGTATACCTTTAAGGTACTAAAGAGTACATGCTTAAGTAGAAACAAATCAACAATTTGGAAGTGACTGGTTACTACGATTCAAATTATGTTGGCTGCATTGACTTAAGAAAATCCGCTTCAGGATATATTTTCATGCAAGCCAATAGAACTGTATCATAGAGTAGTAAAAAGCAGTCTTTAATTGCTACTTCCACTATGTAAGTTGAGTTTGTATCTTGTTTTGAGACTACCTTACATGGTGTATGAATAGTTTCATTTCTCGGCTTAGAATTATGGATCCAATTTCTAGCCTATTGAGGTAATATAGTGACAATTCAGCTGCTGTTTTTATAGCTAAGAACAATAAAGGTGGTAGTCGAATCAAGCATATCGACATTGAGTGTCTAGCCATAAAAGTGCGTGTTTAAAATAAATCAGTGGTTATTGAACACATGAGCACTGAATTGATCATTGCTGATCCTTTAACTAAAGGCATGCCTACATTGAAATTTTAGGATCATGCAGAAAGAATGAGACTTGGTTCCTTAATGTGATTTTCGTTGTAAGAACGATATTATTTATGAAACTCTATTTGTGATATTTTCTCATTCAGTATTGCGCACATATTTAATTTGAGAAATATCATTAATTTTGGACCTAGAATAAACATGAGGTTTATTCATTAAGTTACATGGGTTTGGGAAACATGATGCACCGTGATACATGGAAGATATTACTCGCTTTAAGAGGAACTATCGCTATGATCCATGCATTTTGTTTCTCAGAATGTATAAACTGAAATATGTGGACCAAGTGGGAGAATGTTGGAATTATAATATTAAATATAATATTAATATTCCAATAATTCTATTAAGTGGCCCACATTAATTCCCCGTTCGATCGCCCAATTAATATTCGTAACTGCCTAATTAATTGCCATAATTGGCATTCATCACCATGATGGCTGAGGTGGAATTCAGGCGTATATTTGGTTGGTCCCCTGAGTTTACTCTGACGTTCAGTCTGCGCACCATCTGCAGAGTGAGAGAAAGACTCAGAAGGACAACCCAGAGTTCTTCCTTTCTCTTCATCAGAGTACATTTCAATGGCTGGAGGTATTTTGGTCTTTACTTTATTTTCCGCATTGATCTAATTGCACAATTTAGGTATTTTGCATGAGTAGATCGCTTAGTTTTCCATCAGGATGATGATGATTTTCTTTTGGGAATTTTATTTTGATTATGGGATGACTGTAGATCATTATTTTGGCCTGTCTTGGCACTATTATCCAGATGACTGTATATTTTGATCCCTTCGGGGAAAAATTTATCTTTCCGTATTATTTTCAGTATATATTTTGTTCAAACCGAGGTGTGCTCTGCTACTTATACTCTGATGTGTGACGATAGTTAACCTGGGAAAAATAAGCTAGAAATAAATAAAGGTAAAGGACCACACTATCCGCCACCCGAGAGGGCGAGGCCGGTAGGTGTGTAACATAGAACATTTCAAAGCCCAAGTTAAACAATATTACACAAGCACCACTACTACAAAATATACTTATAACGCGGGTCTTTTAACATCGATTATTTGGTAAATTGACATTAAACAAAGGCAGTGGTTTTTTTATAATGTTTTGAAGAGGTTTGACGTCGGTTATCTGAACAACCGACATCATAATTGTTGACATGATGGTGTAAAAAAGCTGAGAAACAACATCACTTTCACACAAAAAAAAAGGACATTTTTTTGAGTTAAAACGTCGATTTTTATAATAATCAATGTGGAAGATCCAATAGTTTAAATTTTAACCTAGCCAGCTCATATTTTCATAGTTTCACTTCTCACTCTCACAAAGCCGTCATGATCCCCTGCCCTACCCTACTTGAACCTTCATCCTCCCCTCATCACTAGCGTTTCCCCCATGTTTTCCATTAGTCTCCACAACTTTTCGCCATTGCCGCACTGTTTTCCATTAGACCTTGTTTCGAAAGTGAAGAAGAGAGGAAGATGTTTGATTTCACCCATATCAAGATGAGAACTAGGTAGATCCAAAATGATTCTACAGATTCTTTATATTTATTGACTCTCTCTTCCTCCTTTCATGGTTTCTTCACACTTCAATTACTACTCTAGATTTGTGCATATATAACACTTAATAAATAACGTTTATAACAAATAAAATATTATATATGTTGAGGCAGAGGTCAAGCAATAATATATAAGGCTAAAACTTAGCGGTTAAATATAGGTACTGTCATGTATTGAGATGTAAAATGTGCAAAAACAAAAATATAATATAATGATGGTCATTATTAACTGTCATGTATTTACAAACAAAAATGACGTTTCTTACGAAATAACCGTCATGTAACACTTTCAAACGGTTGGTATTCACAACTTTATATCACCGGAAAAAAAAAAACAGTTATAATAACTAACATCAAAGTATGAATCCTATATACTTGTGTCTTTTTAAGAACACTTAATGGTTAAGAATGATAATTGTCATATATAAGAAGGCATGATTTTGAAGAAAAAAATTATTTGATAATATTTGACAGCTCTTCACAATGAATCATTATATATTCATTAAGAATACCTAACAATAAAAAATATATTTGACAATACAATATGGTTCTTCACAAATAACCGTTAAGTATTATATAATATAAATAAAGGAAATATTCTAAACGATATCATATATAAGAGAGCAGGATCGTAAAAAATATAATTTGACAATACATTACGGCTCTTCACAAAGAACGATCATGTTACACCTCTACCGGCCTCGCCCTTTTGGGTGGCGGGTTAGAGGGACACTTTTCATTTATTGCCTTTCCTTGTCAATTTTTCACTTTTAACAAACATCAGAGTGTGCACAGCAGAGCATATGATCGGTTTGGACAACTTACAATATACTGGTAAAGGTACAAACAAGTACATAAAGTAGTCTCCGTAGGGTTAAGGGTACAATCGTCCACACTAAATATTGTACAGTAAGTATACATTATGCAGTCATCCAAATAAAAACATGCAAAATGAGAGAAGACGTTCCATACGTCTTAAATCTTCAGCTTCATCGCTCTTACCCTTATCTTTTCCAAAGTCCAACTGGCCTACCGCCTTACACTTGTATCTTTGAAACCAGTCTGGAGTTCAAAGTTGAACCCCAGAGTAACTGTTAAACTCAAGTACAATATGTATACAGTGCATGCAAGTAACCATAATCAGGAAACAAATCATATATCACAAATGCATTTAGAATCAGGTCACAATCACAACCATAACGATGTACCGTCGAGCTGCCTTACCAAGGCAAGCCCCGGACGCCCGCGTACCGTCGAGCTACCTTACCAAGGTAAGCCCCGGATGCCCCGCGTACCATCGAGTCGCCTCACAAGGCAAACCCCGGACACCTCGCCTACCGTCGAGTCGTCACTCAAGACTGACCCCGGATGCACACATCCTCAGCGCTAGGATCAACACAGTAGCTAGGGAGTTTAACCCCAACTACCCCGAATGCATCTCAGGCTCGGTAGGAACCTAAGGACACACATTCCACTAGGCCCTACAGCCTCACATCCACACATCCGCAATCATGGAAAACAAACATACAACAGCAACATAGAATACGTGAGTTAACAGTTACTACCTGGCACTTCTCGTAATCCGCAAAATCTCCTCTTGGTACTGAATATAAATGCCACACGTTCTATCACCCTAAACATAACCAAACACCATGCCTTTAATCACAAGAACAACTTTTCTTCAAATTTCATAAAATTCGCCTAGGCACCAGAATTTCTAGCATTTTTGTTCCAACTTTGCAGATTTTTAATAAATTATAGAAAAATATTATTAACATGAAATTAGTGGAATTATAACCCTTAGGATGTATATTTTATATGAAAAATAATTACCAAAGCCATCTGGGTTCAAGTCCTTCTCAGATTCCTAAAACGTAGCCACTGGTCCGAAACAGAATCCATGTCTTCAGGTCATTTTCAATCTTAAATACCTCTCGGTTAGAAAATCCAAATGACACAAAATATTATACCAAAATCATCCTTATTATGTCTAATTTTATCATGTAAAATTTCAGAGCCATTTGAATTCATTTACGATTTTAAATACACCAATTTATCTTCGCTGCCCAGAAATCACAGTGTTGGCAGATTTGCATAGTTTAATGTCTTAGGAGTTTTCGGATGTGAAAAGTTTAACCTTGAATTGTCCCCACACAAAATCACTTTTGGACCCAATGGAGACCTCAAAAATACCAAAATCCTACAGCAAATCCACGAAAAACACTATAGGGCAGAAGCAAGAATCACTGAGTTGTCGGTTCAGCACTTACCTTGGAATTTCGGTTGCGTATCACCTCCGCTCCTTCTTGAACCAAGACTTCAACTGCTCCCTCTCCTCCTACCCCTTGAGCACGTCCTTGGGCAGCAAAAATGGGTGGGGAAGTGTCTTTATATAGACTCCAAAGGTGGGGCCCTTATCCAACTTGATTACGATCCAACGGTCGGGAAAATTCTTCTGATTTAATTATAATTTCTTTACTTGATTCTCAAGGGTTCTAGAGAAATTTTTAGGGAAGATGGGTGGCGCATCCCAAGGCCAAAAATAAGATTCCAATGTTGCCCCGATAGTGGTCTCGAAATTGCTAGTTGTAGGTTTTAGGTCTAGGGGTAAAATGGTCATGTTGCACTTTATGAGTCTATTTTTACTTGTCATTTTGCCCTTGATAGTCATTTTACACTTCCAACCCGCGGGACCCACGAGATCTACCCTAGGATATGCCATAATTACCCTTTATGAGTCATAATTACTTGTTATTCCATTGTCATGTCAGTTTCAAAAGATGTGGTCCAAATTAAACCGGATTATTTTATTCTTTCTCTCTCATCATAATTACTTGATGTGACTTTCTCTTTCTTCATAATTACATGACATGACCTTTACTTTCTCCTCTGGGCCGATCAAAATTTCGTCCCTTACATTGTCCTGGGCCTAGGCCCGACTCTGGGAAATCTTAACCGGTCCCCTTAGCTCCTTTTTGCCGGTCACAACTTTCCTCGTGACCCGTGCCTCTCTATCGGACTTGTGTGGGCCCGGATCAACTGTTCCTTTTCCCCCTGATGTGGCTGCACGTTTTTCTATGTTCTTGGGGAGCGAGAAATGTATATTTTAATGTCTCATAATCACCTCGTACTTTGTGGTGCCAAAAGTCAAACATCCAACCCCAGAGTGCCACGTGTCCTACTAACATCATTACTCTTTGTCTTTTGTAATCATGAAGGGACACGTGTCACCATTCTATTTGGCCAACACAAAAGCATGTCATCATTAGTCATCATGACAGTACTTTATTAAAGTTACTTTATCAGTACTTGCTCGAGATCCTGCTCGGGTTTACTTGGGTTTTCTTCACGAATACCGATGCCTTCTCAAAAATGCAGGGCATACCCAACTGCCCTGAAAATGCTGTGTACTTACTTATACCAACATATTTTTACTCAACCAATTGTCCTATACCTTAGGACATAGTTGGGTGGCATCCTTTCCACCGGATTTACGTCGTATAGACCTTCTGTGTCCCATTTTCACTGGCATCTTAATTCCACGGCTTATGCATGCAAGGTCCACTAACCCGTATGGTTGAGTTACTTAATCCCAGAGGGGCTTTCTAACTCCCGACATTCTTGGGACACTTCTTGAACCGGGCCTAGTCGTCTGCCTATTTTAGGCTTATTTTCAATTCTTAGGGTCCAAAATTTGGGGTGTTGCAGGTCAAGTATTCTTTAATATAAATAAAAGTGGGATTCTGATTGATATCATATATAAGGAGGTAAGATCCTAAAAAAAATGACAATACATTATGGTTCTTCACAAAGAATCATTAAGTATTCTTTAATATAAATAAACGTGGGATTATGAAAAATATAAAATATAAGAAGGCGGGATCTAAAAAATAATAATTTAATAGTACATTACCGTTCTTCACTAAAAAACGTTAAGTATTATATTTTAACAATACATTACAATTCTGCTAAGTATTCTAAAATATAAATAAAAGGCGGAATTCTAAAAGATATTAAATATAAGAAGGCGATATTTTGAAAAAATATATATTTGATAATACATTACGGTTCTTCACTAAAAACCATTAAATGTGATTCTTAAAGATATCAAATATATGAAGGCAGGATCAATCAAAAAAACATTTAACAAGACATTATGGTTTCTCACTGAAAAATGTTAAGTATTTTAACAATACATTACGGTTTTGTTAAGTATTCTAAAATATAAACAAAGGCGGGGTTTTAAAAGATATCAAATATAAGAAGGTGAGATTTTTGAAAAAAAGAATTATTTGACAATACATTATGGTTCTTTACTAAGAACCGTTAAGTATTCTTTAATAAAAATGCAGGATTTTGGAATATTAAATATAAGGTGGCGAGATTCTGAAATTTTTTTGTTTGACGCAACTCTTTAAACTCCTACTCATACATTTTTTGTGCTTAGTGGGTTTTATACTCTTTTCTCCATAAATTTTGTTTTGGCCATGCAGGTCTTGTCCTTTACCACTACTATGGGTCTTCATCATTCTGTAGCTCCTTCTTCTTGTGATTCTTCCTTGTGTAAGTTTCATTCTTTTTAGTTAATGTTTTAAGTTTCATTTTATTTCTTATATAACAAGAGCTTGTTAGTTGATACTCAAGGTCGCCGATCGAATTACGATATCTAATTTGATGATGGAAAAATGGTGATTTTTTCTTAGCATGTCATATTTCTAAACTTTAGCAACCCAAAATAGCATGTTTGTTGAATAAGGTTTTGAGATTTCTCAACTTTTTTTATTTACTAATTTTTACTATATTCTGATTTTCGAAGTTATATTCCAAGATTTATTTATGCTTATTTTTATTACATATATTCTTATTTTTATATTGGGTTAAAGTCTAAAAATACCCATGAGCTTGTACCCAAAGTGTGTCCAATACATATACTTTTTAGAGGTATAAAAATACCCATAAAATTTTAAAATGGACGCAAAAATACCAAAATGGTTAACATGACATAACTGTTGTTACTTTTTTGTTGTGTGCCTCAGCTATTGCAAATAATGTTACCAAAAAGCCCCTAACTCGGGAAAAAAAAAAAAAAACCTCTTCCCTCCCCATCCTTGTATGTCAATTAGCCAAGAAGAGCAAGAGAGCAGCCACGCCGTTTTTTAATGCCAGTGACGGTGGCAGCATCTCCATCAACGATGTTGGCGAATCAAGTATAGCGAAGAATTGACTTTTTCCTCGCCTTCACTGATCGGTGGATGATAGTAGATCAATTTTCAATGAATTGGCTATGGAGGGAGGCAAGATTTAGAGGTGAAGAGGTTAAGGGTCTCGACTGGTATTCAAAGACCATAGTGAGAGTGGAGGTCGCGATAACTTCAACAACAAATGCGCGACGAATCATCATCGTGACTAGGTCTGCAAGGAAGTTGGATCCCTTTTCTTCTACTCCTTTTTGATCATCTGGTTCGGCCTAAGCTTATCAATAGTGTTTGGTTTGCTGATTTGTGTTTTGTTGGCGATTTTTACTTTGTGGAAAGCTTTGCCGGTTAGTTTGTGTTCTAGATTATCCATGCCCTGATTTTTTTCCTTTAGTTTGTGGCCTATATTAGCCTTGTTCTGAGTTTTATTCGAGCTTCTTTCCACTTTTTTTTTTTAAAAAAAATCTTATTCTAAGTTTGATTTGTACTTCATTGAATTCTATAAGCCATGGACTTTAGAAGTTGAAATATTTTTGGGTTAATATTTCTAGTTTTCTGGATTTACTTATCAAATCGAAGTTGAAAGGTTTCTGGGTTAAGATTTTTTGTTTTCCCCATCAAGGATTATGGTGGATGTCTTTTTTATTGGGGGTATTTTGGCACTTTTACAACAATAGTGTGGGCCCCACCATAGGAATTAATTGTGGGGATTAAGGTGCAAAACTATACATGTGTTTTCCTCAAGGAGCACCCAACACTAAGTGTTTTTATAGGTGCAAAAGTGACTTCATATTTACACATTAGGTGTAAAAATATTGTTTGACTGTTAAGTTTGACTTGTTTTACTAACTAGACAATGACGTAGCTTTCAAGGTGCAAACTAGACGATGACATGGCTTTCAAGGTGCAAAAATACACATGTGATTTGTCGAAAGAGTATCCAACATCAAGTGCTTTTTTTAATACAAAAATACCGTTTGACTTTTTGTTGTTGATTGGACGATGATATGGCTTTCAAAGAAACTGTGTGGGGAAAAAACATGTTGACTGGTTGCAAGTCTGAGTTGAGAAGAATTAATATCACCATCCGTATTCCTCTGTTTTCCCCTATAACAATATTGTACTTGAAAATCACAACATGTTCAATGCGGATATATTTTCATCCATACGCCACTTTAATTGCAAATAATTTTTTTTAATGGTTGGCATTTTTGCTCTACTTTTAAAAGTTCATTGGTATTTTTGCACTTTCGAAAACTATATGATATTGGACGCACTTTAAATAAAAACTCATGGGTATTTTTGCTCTTTAACCCTTTTATATTTATATTATCCTTTTATAGATAAAGGATATGTGACGAGAAATCTTGGAGCACACTGATAGTTGATTTATGAATAGTCTACAACAAAAAACATTGGAAAATGTTGTGGAATTTTTTATTACTTGATTTTATTTTAGAATTCAAAACATTATAAGATAATGTTTTATTGTGAGAGTGTTTCCGTTATTAATTTCTATTAAACTATATGATGCTTATATATAATATATTAAATTTTGAATCCAATAAATATAAGTTTTTTTATTTAATATTATTATCTTGTTATTATCAATGCTTATATTGTGTCTTATATAATAAATATTAATGGTAGAAATAAATATGAATAAAAATAAAAATAAAAATATAATAAAAAATAAAGCCAATAGATTACGGTAATTAACAAAAAACCGTTATATATGACTTTAATATATTACAATTCATAACCGTTATTTATCTGGGTAGTATATATAGCGCTCACATATATAATGGTTTGGAACCGTCATATTTAGTCGATAATAACCGTCATAAAAGTAGTGAATACTCTTCCACTATTGTTTGCTACCCGATGTTCGCAAATTTGGGTTTGCAGATTTGTCGTTATAGCAAGAATGGTTGTCCCAAAAACACGATAAACCTAAATTTGTCTGTGGCAGGACTCTTCACATAATTATAATTCTCTCACTCTAAACTCCTATCTCTCTCTGATCTCTCTGTTTTTATTATTATTATTTATATACCTTAAACCTAAATTAAATTTAAGTTAAATATGGCAATGTCATACTAAAAAAAAATAAAGATTCTATTTAAATACAAGGTTATGAATTTGAGACGGTATATAGGCTAACATTTATACGCTAGATACCGAAAAACTTAAATTAGATTGTTCCTAATCTAAAATAAATTTAATACTTCTTTTCCTCAATATAAGACATATTTAAGTAATTAATCTTGATCATAAATATAAGAGATAGTTTTCATATTTTTCATTTTTTCCCCCTAATTTACTCCTATTAATATTCCCTCAACAATAATTAAAGAGGAGGAGAATGAAGGAATTACGAAGATAATTAAGGTGTTTTATATCTCTCTCCAATGAGACCCACTCACTTTTATGTGAGTCTTTAGAAAAAAAGTTTCGCAAAAGAATCGCTGTAAACATTAAACTCATTAACTAATTTAACTAACTTCTTTAATCTAATAAATTTAGGTAAATTTGTTTTATATGAAAGACTATTGGAGTAGTAGAATGTTTGTTAAAAAATTTGCTCTATTGTATAAGAACGAAGTCTAAGCCCATTTAATTTAATTTTTAATTGCTGATTTGCTGCGTCTGGTAATATTCGAGTCAGGTTCCAACGGCTGTATTCCATTTTGACTGTTATTTCCCCTTTTTCTTGGTCATATTTTGGGAAATCCCTTACAGATTCAACGGCTACTTTTTTCCAATTCTCTAAAATTCGACCGTTAGAAGAAAAGTGGGCCCTTTTCAGCATCGTCCGTTGGTCTATTTAACACCCAAGAGCGTTGTGAGAACTGATTCCCCGAAGAAGAATCGCATAGCAGAGGTATTCTTGTGCGTCTCCTTTCTTTCGCTTCTTCTTTTCTTTTTTGTATTTTGATTGTTGACTTTGTTCCGAATCAAAGCTTTGATTCAAACTTTTCATCCGTTATCTGTTCTCAGTGGCTACTTGTTTTCGATCTAAAAAGCTTATTTTCGAGTACCTTTTTTCCTGTTTCGATCTAAAATCATGACTATCGCTACTATGCATATGATTTGATTCTCGATGTTGATTAACTAAATGAATGGCTTCTCGCATCGCACTGGATGACATTTTCAATTTCAGTGCATTTTCAAATCTCTTTCCATGGTTATTTGTGTGGCTTGCCTGATGCTTGATCTGGTTAACACAGTTTCTTTACCAAACTAAATTCCTAGGCCTAGGATTCCCCCTCAATTTCAGTTCTGTGTTTTTTATGCGTAAGTTATGTGAGGTTTTAATTTTGATATGTTAAGATATTTATAATTTATGAAGTTCAATCTTCATACTCCAGTAGTGGATAAGAAACGTTTATCAACCTTCTTCTTGAATTGATATTGATCTATATCTGATGCAGATTGCTCTCCCCTCTTGCTGAAGTCAGAATATCGGAAGAGGCTTTCACCAGAAAGCACTGAAAATCGTAGCCCCCAGAGGTAATTTGGTCTCCCCTTTTATTGTGTTTAACTTGTCCAGATCAAATCTTTTATCCCAAAAATTAGACTCTAGTCATTAAATTTGTTGTCCTTGAGTATTCATCGATAATCCCCTTATTGATGGTTGGATGAAATCTTGATTTATCGCTAATTGGCATATGATGCGATGCTCTAGCTTAATAAACTAGGCGATCTATGTGGCTGGGATGAAATCTTCATTCTCATTTAATTTCCAGATTTCTTATGCAGTTTAATTCTGTGTGTTTTTTTATACCTGGTTTAATGCTTCAGTCTGATTCATATCTATGGTTGTGGTGGATGTTGCCCTTTTTTCTTCCTGATCCAATCTGTTTCATTTACGTTTATCTCATTTATCCTCCGTGGTGGGACTACTACCCTTGGGCTGTGGCCTTGGCCTGAGCTGCTCACATTCTAAAATTTGTTAATATATACACACACACATAATCACTTTGATGACTCCCCTCGTATAGCGGTTTGTGCTTTTTCTTTGATAATACTGATTTTGTTAATACTGATCGGTAATATATATGTATAAATCCCCCTGGAGGGACCCCATAAAATTTGTTAATACTGATTTTGCTTTGATACCAATCTAGGGGAGTGACCCCGAAGGATCGAAGGGGAAAGGGAGAATGGGAACCAGAGAAGTAGAGAAAGCGATAACGATATTAAAACATAAGTAAAGAACTGAAATTAAACGTGCTGAACAGAAAGAAAGAAATTAAAGCAGATCAGTGATAAATCACTCTGATCTAGTTCATAAATAGAAAGAAGATTAAAGAGAGGATGCAGATGTAAGACATAAATAAACACACGTTTTATTCAAATCATAAAAACTTACGGGGAAGAAGAAGGCAGAAGAAAGCTTAAAAGGGAAAGGAGGGAAAGTGTGTAGAGAGAAGGGTTCCTTGATCCGAACCTGTCCAGTTTATTAAATTGATTCGAATAACTGTTTGTACAGTTCCGGTTATGGTAACCGGTACTGCCAATTTTGCTACAGTTCCGGTTGATGACCGAGACTGTTTGTTTAGACGTAATTAGCTACAGTATATATTGTACCTAATTACAGTGCTCTATGTATTGGATTTGGTGCTTTAGTGAAAATACCTAGCACTACCGTAATACGTAGAGTTTTTACAATGAAAATTACAACTTTATACATGGAAACGTATTTGTTTATTGTCTCCGTCAAAAGTTGTAAAATCTTAGTCTTCTCCAAGATTGACGATGAGTTATTCTTCTTCATCATCACTTGATTTGGACATCTCAGTCTCATCTTGCTGGAGTTGTTTGAGCAGGATACTGAGTTGTTTAATATAGTCTTGTTTATTAGATGCGGTTTGCAAGAGTATGTTGAACAAAATTCTTTTGGTTGAGAAATCGACTTTGTTCATTGGCACAGAGGAATTCTGGATTGTCTCTGAACCATTGGTCTACTGCTTTGCAATCTGCATTTGTTTGTCTATATTTTCCCCACCAACGTACAAAGAGTTGTCTTTGTAATATTGGTAAAACGGGAGATTTTCTATCCATGTGAGAAAATCTGTATTGCCAAGAAAATATCCAGGATACAGATAGTTTTGAAAAATAATTGAAGATCAATTGGAAAAGAATCTTCATTGATTTGAAATTTATTTTTGAAATGGTTAAATGCTTTTTGGATTTCGGGTGGAAAGATTGCGTAAATTGGTCCAAAAACATGCCACCATCTCAAAAACCATTGAGGAAATTCATACTTAGTTTTTTGTTTGAAATAAATAAACCAAGTATGTTTGAAAATTTTGTTTTGATCCCAAAAGATATGATACTGTGCATCACAATAATCCCAAGAGGTATATCCATCAAGATCTAAAACTTTTTGGAAAATGATTTGGGTTGATGTAAACTTTGTCCCCACCGTGTTGGTGTGAGAACTTTCAAGATTTGGAAAGTTGAATGAAGAACTACCTCTTAAACAACCTCTGTTCAAACCTTTCAAGATTGATCCAAAACTTGCAACAAGCATACAACAAAAAACCAACGCCAGTGTTATAAGGCAGATTGATCAACGATTACAGCAACTAAAGCAAGATGCTGAACCAAAAACTCCTCTTTATGAATTACAACAAAAAGTTATTCCTAACACTCCTTCAGAATCATCTTCTTCAAATAAAATTATGAATTTAGAAAAACTTTCCGATTCTGATTCTAAATCTGATTTTCAAATAAATCATCAACGTTGGCAAAAACCCTCCTTTCAAAAATCTTCAAAGTTATATTATCCTAAGGCCAGTCCTTTAGATATTTTAACTGAAGAACGACATGATCAAACTTTTAAGTCTTTCAACTCGAACGACATCTATGAATGGAATATAGATGGACAGAGTAAGACTAACATTCTTCAAATTTTACAACAAACGACTATGGTATGTACTGCTTACCATACTTCAAAAAGTTTAACAGACATAGAAATTACTAATCTTTTAGTATCCGGTTTTACTAATCAACTAAAAGGTTGGTGGGATTTTTATCTGTCTAATGAAGAAAAGTCAATCATTTTTTCTTCTATCCAAACTGAATCAGATGGAACTCCTATTCTTCATAATGGAGAGCCTATTTCAAATTCTGTAAATACTATTGTTTTCACAATTATTAAACATTTTATTGGCGATCCAACTATTTGGCAAGATCGCTCTTCTGAACTACTTTCAAACATCAGATGTCGATCTTTATCTGAGTTTAGATGGTATAAAGACACTTTCATGCCTCGGGTACTTACAAGAGATGATGCCAATAAAGGTTTTTGGAAAGAAAAATTTCTAGCTGGATTACCAAAATCTTTTGGTGATAAAGTTAGAGATAAACTAAGAACTTTATATGATGATAGCATCCCTTATGATACATTGACATATGGTGAATTGATTGCCCATGTTCAGAAAACTGCTTTAAAAATTTGTCAAGATGATGAGATCAAACATCAACTTGCAAAAGAAAAGAGTATAAACAGAAAGGAATTAGGATCTTTTTGTGAACAATTTGGTCTTCCTTCTTGTTCAAAACCCAAATCAAAACCTCATAAAACTTCTTGTTTTAATAAATCTTTTCAAAAATACAAACCTTTTCGTTCTTCTAAACGACCTTATTTTAAGGAAAGACTTAACAAAGATTTCCAAAGTTCCCAACACAAACCTAAACGAAATTTTCGTTCAAACTATAAATCTAAATCTAAGCCAAACAGATCCCAAAAGATATGATACCAGGCATCACAATAATCCCAGTAGGTATATCCATCAAGATCTAAAACTTTTTTGGATATATATATATATATATGATACCAATCTACGAGAGTGACCCCGAAAGGATCAGAAAGGGGAGAGGGAGAATCGTGAACTGAGAAGTAGAGAGAATAACTGGAAATTTAAAGCATAAAGTAAAAACTTGAAATAAACGTGCAGAAGAAATAAAAAGAAGATGAGATAAAAATGGGTGTAGGCACGCAGGTAGACTTATCTCATCAGAGAGGGAAGAGATGAAATGTAAATGCAGAACATAATAAAAGGAAACACAAGTTTATTGAAATGTTTGACTTTACAAACGAAAGCTTGGAAAATAAAGGGAAAGGCAGCAGAAAGAGAAAGGATAAGGTAGAGAGAAGGCAGAGAAAGAAGGTGAGAGAGGGAGTGGTTCTAACCCGCCTAACCGAATGGGACTTCAGCTCTTTTAAAGGCAAGGAGTGAAGTGACCGTTTGCACAGGTTCCTTGGCCTGGGTGACCGGCACCGTTCGGTAAAAATTTTAATGATTAGCTACGTTGTCCGCGACACCACAAGAACCAATTAACCCCGTGACCTACGAACTACGGTGTTTGGTGCTACGGTGAAAATACCCGCATTACTATAGCGTAGATTAGAACAATTTATACAGTCTCTTATACATGGAAGCTACTTTGTTTGGTGCCTCCATCAAAAACTGTAAGTTTAGTCTTCACCCAAATTGACGATGAAATCTTCATCATCGCTTTGGCCTGGATCTTCCTCTTTCGAAGAACTAGCTTGATTCTCTGTTTCACTTTGCTGGAGTTGCTTTAGCATGATACTGAGTTGTTGGATGTAATCCTGTTTATTTGAAATAGCAGCAAGGGTGGTTTGAGCATGGCTTTTCTGGTTTAAAACTCCCTCTGCACAAAACTCTTCTAACACAGTTTCTACAACTCAGCCTCTGTTCAAACCATTTCAGCTTGATCCAAAAATCAAGGCACGTATACTAGGTAAAAATAAAGCCAAATACTAAGTAAAAATAAAGCCAAATTGGTTGCAGAAATTGAGCAACGTTTACGACACCAGAAACAAGTTGAAGATCCCCAAACTCCTGATATTAATCTAAAACAAAAAAATTGTCCCTGAAACACCTCCAGAATCATCTTCTAGACAAGTCATGAATTTTGAAATAAACTCCTGATATTCATCTAAAACAAAAAATTGTCCCTGAAACACCTCCAGAATCATCTTCTAGACAAGTCATGAATTTTGATTTTTTTTTTATGTTGAATCTTCAAAATCTGATTTCAAAATTAACCCGCAACATTGGAAAAAATCTTCAAAGTTATATTATCCAAGAGCCAGTCCTTTGGAAGAAAGTTGCTCTTAAACCAGAAAAGTCATGCTCAAACCACCCTTGCTGCTATTTCAAATAAACAGGATTACATCCAACGTATCATGCTTAAGCAACACCAGTAAAGTGAAACTGAGTGTAATACCCTAAAAATCGTATTTATGATAAGTATCATATTTCGGTAAATAATACCTATTGAAAATAGGTGAATATGTGGTTTCAAATAATAAGTAATAATTATCTTATTTTCTAAGGTAATTACTATGGGAATTAGGAGAGATAAAGAGCTAAAATCCTTGAAAAATGTATTTTATAAGGCGTAAAATGGCCCAAAACATTATGATAAATCCCATATGACCGCAAATATTGACAAAAACTTGGGAAGTATGTTGTCTCTAATTTTAGGAATTTTTGGGATTATTTCCTTGAAAAAATAGAGAAGCATAAATATAATAATATTAAAAGCACTTTATGGCCCCATGATTTTTAATATTTTACATGGACATAAAATACCAATGTCGTCAAGGTAATAGTTGTGAGATAATAATTTATCCTAATTATGAAAATTATCAACAATTAGTAAGTGGCTAATTGTTTAGATTAAGATATAAGTAAATTAATTAGTGAATAATTAATTTAAGGAGAAATTCGAAATTAATAATTAAATAAATAATAAAATATTAATAAAATATTTTATGCTTAGAAAAATAAATAAAAATAAAATAAAAATAAATAAATATCTAGATATTTTGAATAAAATAATAATATAATCGGAAAAGAGCCAACAGTGATATGAGAACATATAGAAATGAAATTCTACCTCAAGATATAGAAATTTAGTCTTTTATCACTCGGACTTTTTAGGAACCAAGTGAAATTACTATCTCGGATTGAGCGGTCTCAGAAGTCTGTTCTGGAACCAACAGGGTGTTTAAGACACCGGGTAGGAGAGAGAAAATGCAGATAGAGGATTTGGAGTCAATACTGAAACAAGTAGTTGCCGTGAATTAGGAATCTAGTGACTTAGGTCGATCATATTACAAACCAAAGATTTTTGCCTAGACGCGCGCTTCCGAAATTCAATTCCGTAATCAAGACGTCGGCCTAAAATCTTCAGAGATAACGAATACCCTTAATGGGATCATAAATTTCATTAAACTAGATATTCCTAATGAGAAAGAAAGAAACTTCAAACTCGCCGTCGGCATTTCACGATTCGTCAAGATTACGCGTTTCGGACACCGGACCGAAACTTTATCGGACGCTCGATGTCACCATCAAGATGACATCATTTTGTTGACTATTGGGAAGGGGGAGGTCTGCACAAGAAATGGAGGGCCAAGAGTGTTTTGTCCTCAAACATGCGATCCTACGGTCCATATTCGTCAAGACCGAAGTTCGAATTATTTACCGTTCGCCATCCGTCTCTTCTATAAATACCAAGCTCCTCTTCTTCATTTCTCACACCAAAAATCTGCCTCTTAGAGAGAAGTTAGAGAGAGAAGCTCGGAGAAAGTCTCGAGCAAAGTCTCGGTAAGTTCTTCGGTCCCTGGTCTTTAGTTTCGTAGTTCTTTCGGTAGATATAGTAGGAGTGCTAGATTTATCTTTAATTTTTCAAGATAGTCTAGATATCATATTTAGGGGTAAATATGATATATATTTTGAAAATATGATGAGGGAAAAGATCTGTCAAAATTCTAGAGAGATAGAGCGAAAACAAATGGCTCGCGAAATTCCGCCGATTAGGGGTTCAGGGGCAAAATGGTAATTTGTACCTAAAATGCCTGTTATGCTAATAAAAGTTGTTAAATATTATCCTTATAGGATATCTGAGATAATCGTATCATTGCCGAGCCGCTGTTGTGCCGTCACACCGCAGCTTTTCCCAATTATCGGAATTTACCGTTTTACGTAAAAGTACCGTTTTCCGTCAACGAAGGTACGTTCGCGTCGTAACACTAACTCGATGCTTATTATATGCGTATATGTGTTGTTAGGTATGTACGTTCGCGTCGTAACACTAACTCGATGTTTATAGTATGCATATATGTGCTATGTGTATTGTATGTGGTAGCCGATAGCTCGCTTTGTTTGTAAGTACGTTCGCGTCTTCGTAACACTAACTCGATGCTTATTATATGCGTATATGTGTTGTTAGGTATGTACGTTCGCGCATCGTAACACTAACTCGATGGTTATTGTATGATTATATATGTTTGTTGTGTTCTGCTTGTTGTAACATACGTGGTTATGTTATATACACGGTTATGTCACATACGTGGTTATGTCACATACAAGGTTATTATTGCTGTATCATACGTGGTTATGTTACATACGTGGTTATTATCTTACATACGTGGTTATGTATTGTTAATCATACATCTGTTGTGGACTGTTGTATTGATTGCTGTTGTCGTGTATATATTGTCATATTTAAGCATGAGGTTAACCGTTACCTGAGGTTCAATGTGTATTGAACCTCAGCTCTTATCATAGCGTCAGGTTCAGGAGAACCGAGAACCGAGGAGAAAGGCAAGCATGCCGCATAGAGATCCGGCTAAAGATCTCTTCTGTTGACACCTGGCATGGCCGCATGCCGGGAGACACTTTTGTTGTTATTATTCACTTTAAAAACTCTCGGTCATTGTACCGTTTTTGTAAATCAGCCAGACTTACGGCATTTATAAACATATGTATCAGTTACTCAATCGCTCCGATGCTCTACTCTGATGAAAAAAAAATATACTGCTTTTGAAAATGGGATGTTACATTGAGAATCAAGCTTGTTCTTCGAAAGAGGAAGATCCAGGCCAAAGCGATGATGAAGATTTCATCGTCAATTTGGGTGAAGACTAAACTTACAGTTTTTGACGGAGGCACCAAACAAATGAGCTTCCATGTATAAGAGACTGTATAAATTGTTCTAATCTACGCTATAGTAGTGCTGGGTATTTTCACTGTAGCACCAAACAGTGTAGTTCGTAGGTCACAGAATTGGTTACTGTGGTGTCGGCAGACACTGTAGCTAATCATTAAAATTTTTACCGAACAGTGCCAGTCACCCCAACTGGAACTGTGCAAACAGTGCTTCACTTCTACCTTTAAAAGAGCTGAAGTCACATTCAGTTGGGGTAGGTTTCAAACCACTCCCTCTCTCTCTACCTTCCTTCTCTGCCTTCTCTCTACCTTATAGCTCTTTCTGCTGCCTTTTCCCCTATATTTTCCAAGCTTTCATTTGTAAACTTGTGTTTCCTTTTATTATGTTCTGCATTTACATTTCATCTCTTCCCTCTCTGATGAGATAAGTCTAGCTGTGTGCCTACACCCATTCTTATCTCATCTTCTTTTTATTTCTTCTGCACGTTTATTTCCATTTTTTACTTTATGCTTTAAATTTCCAGTTATTCTCTCTACTTCTCAGTTCACGATTCTCCCCTTTCTGATCCTTTCGGGGTCACTCTTAAAGAAGTCTAATTATGTGATCAAGACTGTCGAAGAATCCATTTCTATCCAACCTGAGAAAGAGGAATTTTCTCTTCTCTCTCCAAACTCTATCCATAAACATAGAGAGGAATACAACTTTTTTTTGCACATTGGTTGTGTACAAGTTGCTCTCAAACCCTTTGGTGGGATTATTATATCTGTCTTCTGAAGAAAAATCAAACTTTCTTTCTTCTGTTAAAACTGAACCTGATGGAACTCCAATTACTCATAATGGTGAACCTATTCCAGATTCTGTTAATACCCTTACTTTTACAATTATCAAACACTTTGTGGGCGATCCAAATGTTTGGAAAGATCGCTCTACTGAGTTACTCTCTAACATCCGTTGTCGAACATTATCCGATTTTAGATTGTACAAAGATACTTTCCTAAGCCGGGTATACATAAGAGATGGTGCCAACCAAGGTTTTTGGAAAGAAAAGTTCCTAGTAGGATTACCAAAGTCTTTTGGTGATAAAGTTAGGGATAAACTTAGACATCAATATGATGGCAACATTCCTTATGGAGATTTGACATATGGGGAGAATTGATTTCTTATGTTCAGAAAACTGCTTGAAAAATATGTCAAGATGATGGAATAAAACATCAGCTTGCCAGATTGGGTGTCAACAGAAAAGAATTAGGATCAATTTGTGAACAAATTTGATCTTCCTTCTTGTAAAAAGCCCAAACACAAGGCTTACAAAAAATTTTGTTTTAATCCCGCTTTTTCAAAAAATAAACGATTTTATAACAAACGCCCCTATCAAAAGGATGATATTTACACTCTTCCTCGAAAATATAAAAAGAATTTCCTTTCTAAACCCAAAAATAATTTCCAAAAGGATGTTTCGAGAAGGGATAAAGTAACTTATTTCAGGTGTGGTAAAATTGGTCATTATGCCAAATATTGTCATTTTTCCCAAAAGATCAGAAATATTCAGATTGGGGAACTACTCCTTGAGCAAATAAACAATCTCCTGATTGAAACATCTTCTGATTCTGAAGAAGATCAAAGTTCTTCTGAAGATCTCAACCAAATCCAAGATGATGATTTCAATTCAACATCTGACGATTCTTCCCCTCAAATAAATGTCATCACCAAAGAGCAAGATTTTCTTTTAGATGTCATTAGTAAACTTCCAGATTCTGACAAAGGTACGTTTCTTTCCAAATTCGAGATATTACACAACCTTCGTCTACTCCTCCTCCTCCTCCTCCTCCTCCTCCTTCTTCCTCTTCTTCTTCTTTTTCTTCTAAGTTTACAGGTTTTTATAACAAATATGATATGACCAAAACGTTGGAAAGATTCAAACACTCTGTTAAACCAGCTACTATACATGATCTTCAATCTGAGATAAATAATCTTAAGGTTGAAGTTTGATTTCTTAAATCAAGTCGGGATTCTCATGAAGAGCTTTACTGCAAATTCAAGAATTCCTTTCCTCAATACAAAACTCTTCTAATGAGAATATTGATCGAGTTTTAGAAAATGTAATTGAGGATGATAATCCAAACAAGAGACACCATTTTTAAACATAATTACTATATACAAGCAAAAATCATTATTAATAATGATATTGTTATAGAACAATCTGTATTATTTGATACCGGGGCTTAAGCTAATTGTATTTTAGAAGGCTTAGTTCCTACCAAATATTTTGAGAAAACTACGAGAGATATAGTTCGTTAGCGTGGTTGTTGAAAATGAAAGTTTGCGAGTTAAAACTCCATTTATTCTTATGAAAGATATGGGAACACAAATTATTCTTGGAGCTCCATTTGCACAACTTTTAATTCCTTTTAGGGTTGAATCTGAAGGTCTTTCAAAACAACATCTGGGCAAAACCATTTTATTTCCTTTTACTGAAAAATCCAGGCTTAAAGAATTAAATCCTCTTTTTCGCAAACAAAACCAGATCAATTTTCTCAAAGAAGAAGTCTCTTTTAAACGAATTGAGCAACAACTCCAACAACCTGCTGTTCAACAAAGAATCCAATCCTATCTCGACAAGATTCATCAAACGGTTTGTGCTGATTTACTAAATGCCTTCTGGAACAGGAAGTAACATTCTGTAGATCTTCCTTACGAACCAAACTTCTTTGAAAAACACATTCCAACAAAAGCTCGACCCATCCAGATGACTCAAGAACTCCTTGACCCATGTAAAAAGGAAATCCAAGATCTTCTTGACAAAAAACTCATTCGTTCGAGTCGTAGCCCGTGGTCTTGCGCCGCTTTCTACGTTAACAAAAATGCAGAAATTGAACGTGGCACACCTAGGCTTGTTATCAACTACAAACCTTTAAATGACTCAAGGCTGATTTACTAAAGCATTTGCATTATGCAAAAATCTTTTCAAAGTTTGATATGAAATCTGGATTTTGGCAAATCCAAATTTCAGAAAAAGATAGGTATAAAACTGCTTTTATTGTTCCATTTGGTCAGTATGAGTGGAATGTTATGCCTTTTGGCTTAAAAAAATGCCCCTTCTGAATTTCAAAGGATTATGAACGAGATCTTTAATGATCAAGGCCAATATATTATTGTTTATATATTGATGACGTCTTAATCTTTTAAAATTCTCTAGAAGATCATTTTAAACATGTTTCAAAATTTATTCGAACTGCAGAAACAAATGGTTTAGTGGTTTCCAAACCAAAATTAGTTTGTTTCAAACCAAGATTCGTTTTCTTGGACATTGGATTTGTCAAGGAACCATAACTCCCATTGAAAGAGCAATTCAATTTGCAGATAAATTTCCTGATCAAATTCTTGATAAAACCCAACTTCAAAGGTTTTTGGGATGTTTAAACTATGTTGCTGAATTTATCCCTCAACTTAGCAATTTTGTTAAACCCCTTCATCAACGACTAAACAAAAATCCTTCTCCTTGGACCAATGTTCATACTGAAGTTGTCAAACAAGTCAAACGACAGGTTAAGGAACTTATGTTCATACTGAAGTTGTCAAACAAGTCAAACGACAGGTTAAGGAACTTCCGTGTCTTAACCTTCCAATTCCATCCGCCTTCAAAATAGTCGAAACAGATGCTTCTGAATTAGGCTATGGAGGTGTTCATAAACAACGTTTTGATGGAAAAGAACAAAACATCTAAACATTGGAATCCCGTGAGAATTATTCTATGATCAAAAAAGAAATTTTGGCAATTGTTTTATGTGTTTCAAAATTTCAAGCTGATCTTTTGAACCAAAGATTTTTAATCCGCATTGATTGTAAGCCTGCAAAAGATGTTTTACAAAAGGATGTTAAAAATCTTGCATCAAAACAAATTTTTGCCCGTTGGCAAGCCATTAATATATATATATATATATTATATGATATTTTATTTGGCCAATAATTTGACCTCAAATAAATTTTTTATCTTCTCTATAAGGATAATGTTTGGTTCATTACTCATTGGATTGTGAAAGTAAAGTAAAATTCTTGTTTATGGTTTAGGGTCATCTTATATCTTATATTGATTATAATTGTGGGTTATTAATTATTTGTATTTTCAATGTTATGAGATACTATTTATTAAATACTCCCTCTGGTAAGTATATTCTCTATAAGGATAATGTTGGGTTTATTACTCATTGGACTATGAGAGGAAAGTAAAATTCTTGTTTGAGATACCAAAAATGTTAGTATAATCTTATTATATCTTGTATTGATTTAAAATTGTTGTTTATTAAATTATTAGTATTTTCAAGGCAAAAGCACCACCGTAGCAACTTTTACGAAATATTGTGCCCAGTTAAAGCATGTTGGATAAATTTTACTGGAATAACGTAGTCAATGGCGTTGTCTAACTAGACGGCACCAGTGACATCAATATGTGTGACGCCACTAAGTTAATGGAGCGTCGTGTTCTGACGCCACGTGGCGTCAAGGTGTGTGACGCCACTAGTGATGTTTGCCCATTTGTTGCCACTAGTTGCCCTCATCCCCAACCAACCAATCGTCTCCCTTATTCACTCACACAATCATCTCCCTCATTCACTCCTCCCCTCTCCCTCATCATCCGACTCTTTCTGCGTCTTTCACCCTTCCAATCTCCCTCATTAACTCCTTCCCTCTCCCTCATCATCCGACTCCCTCTGCGTGTTTCACCCTCCATTCTTTTTCACTCTCACCCGCAGCAGTAACTCATCACACACACATACACCTCCTCATCCTTCCAATCTCCATCTCATTCCCTCCTTTCCCGAAGCTGAGAAAACGTTAAGAAACTTTAAGATCCAAAGAAGAGAGAATCACCAGAAGGGAGAAGAAGGAAGCATCTTACTCTGTCTCACTCTACACACAATTGTTCTGCCTTCTCTCTCTACTCACTCCTGACTCACGTGTGCCCGGTAACATTTAATTGTTTAATAATTTGATTTAACTTTTAATTATATACATTTATTTATTATAGATGCTTAGTTACTTACAAATTGTTAAGAGTAAATAATAATTCTAATTAATAATTAAGGGAATTAAAAAATTTTAAATTTATTATAAACCTTAGGATACAAGAGTAATTAGTAAATTAATTAATTATTTTGTATGTTAATTATAAACCTTAAGATAAATGACTAATTATTTAATATTTTGTAAATTAATAATTTGATATATAAATTGTAAAATAGTATAAGATTAATTTAATTAAAGAAATTTATGAGAATAATAATTAGTGAATAATAATTATTTATACCTATAGATAAGATAAGCGCTTAAATAGAGAATAATAATTAGTCAAATAATTAATTCACTATATTGTGTTATTGTAAATTTTTATTAGTAAAATGGACCAACGCGTCCGCAATGCCCGGCCCCAAAGAGTGGGGAGTTCTTAATGAAGAGGTGCGCAATAGTCACACCGATCACAAGTTGTGTGGAACACAGGAGATTGTAAATCTTTGAGGGTGAGGCTGATCTTTGGGAGATGTCCATCACCTAGATCTCATCCCACTAGATTTGCAGCAGCACCTTATGCGTTCAGGTTTCTGGCATGTGTCTCGCATAAAGAGACTCCCGATATGTTTTATTCTTTATGTAATTAATTAGATGCATTTAGTTGTTTGTACATGGGACCCTTACATATTTGTTCTCTATTTTTATGTTGGTGCAGATTGACAAAAACCTTATTTTTGCTTTGGTTGAGAGGTGGAGGCTAGAGACTCACACCTTCCATATGCCGGTTGGTGAGATGACTATTACTCTACATGATATAAAGGGCATTTTAGGTTATGGATAATAAGATGAAAATATATAGGGCGAAAAACGGAAGCAATATCAATATGTACCACATGCCTGATCTTGGTGATAATACCTAAAAATTCCTATTATAATTAGCATAAATGAAGGTGATATGTCTCTCAAATTATTATAATTGAAAAATTTAGGCAAATTTTCCTTGGAAATTAAATAAACAAAAGGAAAAATTTAAGACTAAGATTAGGGATCATAAAATGTTATATGATTAACATATAAAATAATGATTATTTTATAATCAAAAGAGGTAGGAAATGTTATATTTAATTAAGTTAAAGGAAATTAGCAAAAGCAATTGTATTAAGTTGCACTAATTAAAGATTAATTGTATAAATTACTTAAATTAATCAAGGACAAATAAAAGGTATCAATAAAAGGGCAATTAAGCACATGATTAAAGAGATAATTAGGCTTAATCAAATCAGCCCCAAAAAGTCAACAATTGCAACTAAGATCAATGAATAAGATTGTTAAAATCCAATGGTCCTAATTAATTTCCTAATTAACCTTAATCCTCATGAAATTCAATTGGCCAATTAGAAGCTTAGGCATTGTAATACTCGGATTTTAGCAAATCTGGAATTCTTGAGATAAGAGAAATTAATGACTATTTTGGCTAAGTAAATTCATGAGTTTAAAACTATTATATAAAATTGTTATAATTGTCGATTAAATTGTCGAAAAAGTTACAAAAAAATCGATGAATAGAATGACTAAAAATGCAATAATGGTGATAAAAACAAATCTAAAAACATTATGATAAATACTTGAAAGATCATGAAAGATTATGAGAAAATCATGGGAGTATTATCTCTAATTATAAGAATTTAATAAATTATTTCGAGGAAATAACATGAAGAAATGTTTAAAAAGCATTCTAGAACCATAATGTAACTTTATGGTGTAAACATTTTTAATATTTTACATAGGATATAAAATGACAATGTCAAGATAAAGTTTGTAAGATAATAATATACTATAAATTATAAAATTATCAACCATTGGTAAGAGAATGATTAGATAATTATTAGCTAATTGATTCAGTTAAAACAAGAGAAATATAGAAGTTAAATTTATGGTAAAATCCTTAATTAAGAGATTAAGGCTGGTAATTTGCATAAAATAAACTTACTGATTATGATAAAAAGATTAAGAAAAATTAGTAAAAATAAATGTATGAAGAAATCTAATCCTAAAAAGATCACTAAACGAAGAATTTAGACTGATTAAGCCTTAACGAAGGCGAGTAAAACAAGAATTTTTGGTAAAAAATATTATATTTTTAAAAAATGGAAAAAATTATGAAAAAATAATTAAAACTGAATTTTAAAATGAGGGGGCCGAAATTCTTGGTATTTTTAATTAAAATGAATTGTTTAAATAATTAAAATGATAATTAGAATAAAATAATGATATAATGCGGTGAGTCGCTTTATAGGCGCACGAGGGGAAAAGTTAGAAATAAATTCTACAGGTAAACCAGAGGTAAAAGTATTTTCAGACTGATCAGATTAAGAACAAGTAAATTTTTACATGAAGAAAGAATTTATCGACGTTAATTCCGCAACCGAAAACCCTAATTCCTAATAAGACGGAAAGCGATCGATAGATTAGAGTCGATAGGCAAAGTGAGAACCTATAGAAACAATTGCGTGTTTTCAAACGCGGATTAAGTTAGGCAACAACCGGACGTTTTACGATTCAACGAATTATTGTCCGTGGTTGGTTCTATCGGAAGCGATTTCCGAATCGACGCGTTTGTCGAATATCTTCCGATGCACCGAGAATACCTGGATATGATCAAGAAGAGGATCAAAATAGATAATATGAAAGAGAATGAAAAGATCTTCAAAGTTACACGCCCGGATTTTTGAGTTTCTGCAAAATCGCGCGAAACGGACACCGATCGGGTAGCTTTATCGGGCCGGAGGCCATAAAGCAAGAGTCATCATTGGATGACAACTCATTCTTTGACTTTTTGGGCCCTTAGATGTCGACCAAGACCATGAATGGCCAAGATTCCATCTTACAAAACCCTAGATCCAACGGTCCAGAAGCAGAGCAGAAAATTCCCGATACGTCTTGAATTTTGTTCTATAAATAGCAAGCACCTCTCCTCTCATTCTTCACACCAAAATTCGAAACCTAGAGAGAGGTTCTAGAGAGAGAAGCTCGGAAAAATTCTGCCTAGCCTTGAGTAAGTTCTTCTCCTTAGCTTTTAGTTTCCGTAGTTCTTTCGGTAGTTATAGTAGAAGTGTTGTTTTGATCTAGGAAGTTTCGTAATATATTCCTATACTTGTTTTTAAGCCTCATTGCATTGAAATATTCTGACGAGGTAAAAACATAGTGGGGATAATTTTGAAATGGAATAAGGTCAAAGTAACGAAGTCCTGGCGAAATTCCGCCAAATAGGGGTAGTAAGGGCAAAATGGTCTTTTTCACCTAAAATGCTTGTTATGCTGCCAAATATTCATAAGTGTGTTATTACTCCGATTAGAATACTTCGACGTCGAACTGTCGAAATTCCATCGTTCCGTTTGCCGATGTTGAGCCATTGTTTATTTGTTTTACGTACGGCCGTCAAAAAGTATCGTTTTTAGCCGGAAGAGCCGGATATCTGCAACTAAGGTACGGACGCGTACTATAACCCTAACTTTATGCTTCTCATATACCTTTGCGTTATATTTTGAATGTAATGTAAATTACTTACTCGCTCCAATGCTCTACTCTGAATACTCTGCTTGAAATATTTGGAAACGTTTTAAAAAATAAAATATTTCCGCCGTTTTCAAATGGGATGTTACATTTTTGGTATTAGAGCAGTAGTCCTGGCATTGATATGACTATGTTATTACGGACAATATGGTAGGACAGTTAAGGCTAGTCTATGTGGGTGTGGCCAATCAGTCGCCATAGAGTTGGTGAGGTCCCCATGATAGACACTTATCTGGCCATTCTGTTCGGTTAACGGAGTTATGTTCAAAATAGCGTTTTTCAAAAACTTTGAGCACTTTTTGGAAAATGAGTATTGATATGACCTAGTACAATGTGTAGAGATGAACGGAGACGATAATCCGTTTGTTTGGCGGTATGGGAGATGGAATCGGACCGCTAGGAAGTCGGTGGGGACCGAGATGATAGGAAGAGGACTGAACCCTGATCCAATCTACCCTCCACCGGAACCAGAGCTTGTACAACCTGTACCTGCCCCGACATACGATTATGCACCAGCTTATGACGTTGACTATGGTGTTATGGACCCCGATAACTCCGAACCTTAGTATCACCCCGGACCGGAATACCCAGATTATATTTACGATCCCGAACCGGTAGAATCAGAGGAAGACCCGGAGGAAGACCCAGAACGCATGTATGTTGAAGATGCACCTGTTGCAACCCCTAATAGTTCAACTTACTCTTCTGTAGGAGACAACTTCGATTTCTCGGACATCCAAAACCTCGATACCGAAGAAGTCACCCTTGACGATTTTCACTTCGTGTTAGGCAGTAATACGGCCTTAACCCAACAATTAGAATCATTTTACTTGTTTGCGTAATGTCTACAAACACTTCGAAAGAAAGGTATCTCGACCTTCTTTCACTTGGTTCAAAATTCTCAAAACCAGAGGAACCCACATTCGCCTAGAGATCGGGTCGATCCACTCTCTTCTCGTTTCCCCGTGACCCGTTTTTGGGCCGAATCACTAACGAACCGCCGGACGAAGGCCCTATTGTAGACGCTCGTATCTATCTTCGTTATCCGAAAAGCATAGTGCACCAAAGACATGTAGAAAGAGCGAGACGGTGAAAGAAAGCCGTGGAACCATAGATAGTGGCTATATAGTATATTATTGTTTTAAAACTCTCTAAATGCCCCGAGAGATTGTGAGATATTCCGTTAGAATAAAAGGGATTGTAGAATTTTGTATAGTTTAGGATATGGCCAATGTCGAGGTCAACTTGTACAAATAAGATGCATTAATAATATATGTTGTTTTGTGTGCTTATTTCGTACTAATTCCCTTATTCCTATCTCTTGTTATAAATAAAAAGGTATAAACCTAAAGAATGGCGAACCTAAGAAATAGGGGCCGTGGACGAGGCCAAACTAGAGGTAGAGGACGTGGTCGAGGTAGACAGCATCAAAGAAGTCCAACACCCGAGCCCGAGAATAACCAACCTGAGCAGACTGAGTTACAAGAAGTGAAGCAAATGCTGCAAGAGCAAAGAGCTCTTATTAACGTACTCCTAGAAGAAAGACAAGCTTGAAATCAACAAAATGAAGAAGCTGATGAGTCAGAGGGATCTCGATCACCTTCGCCTGAAAGAGCTTTGGTAGTTCTACCTCAACGAAATAGAGAGGTGGAAGCCACACAATATTGGGTAACTCAATTCTGTAAATTGAAACCCCCGGTTTTCCGCGGCAAGACTGATTCAGCTGAAGACTGGCTGATGAGGTTAGATAAGATCTTTGTGGTCTTAGACTGTCCCGAAGACCGCAAGGCCCAGCTGGCAATCTACAAACTGGAAGGAGATGCCGACCGTTGGTGGAAGACCGTGGCAGTAACATTGCGGGCACGCGTTTGCCCTGTGACTTGGGAGAAGTTCTTGGAAAAGTTTAACGAACAATATATCCCTCCCTCGTTACAAGTAATAAAAGAGTCAGAATTCTTACATATTCGACAAAACCATGATGAGACATTTGAGGATTACTTCGCCAGATTCACCAACCTATCTCGATACTCATCATATCTGAAGACCAACGACAACGAAAACTGGAAGGCGAGTCGATTGGTTGATGGTCTGAGGTTTGAGATTCGGGAAAAGCTGGTGTCACAGCAATTTCCGGATCTGATTCAAGCGATAGAATCATGCCGTCTGGTCGAGCGTAATCTAAAGGAGCTCAGGAGGATCAGACATCTCAACAACAACAACAATGCAAACCGTGGCGGGTCAAGTCGCGGAGGTTCCTCACAGAAGAGGAAGGCACCATGGAACAACTCCCGAGGCGGAGGCAAGAAGCCGTTCCAACAAGGGCAACAAGGTTATCCCGGTCAAGCAGGGACCTAAACTTACCCAAAGTGCAGAAAGGACCATCCCGGAGCCAGCTGTGATGGGAAGCCGATATGCTACAAGTGCCAAAACTGGACATATCAGCCGGAACGTCCGAGATTGCAGCGGTGGCAAGACCGCTTAGAACCAAGGCCGGGTTTTTGCGGCGACGATGTGGAGGCCAGAGAGTCTCCAGAGATGGTGCAAGGTACTGTTATTATCAACGGAAATCTACTGCAAGCATTGTTTGATACGTGTGCTAGCCATTCGTTTATTTCCTATGATTGTGCAAATCGTCTAGGAATGCATGCCTCTAGATTATCTTATGATCTGATAGTATCTACACCACTTGGCTTGAAATCCTTAGCTTCTGATGCATGTATTGATTGTACCGTGAGCGTTGATGGACGAGTTTCAAAAGTGGATCTTATCCGACTACCACTTCATGGCATAGACGTCATACTCGGGTTGAATTGGCTAGCAACGAGCGGTGCGATGATTAACTGTAGCAGCAAGAAGATAACGTTCTTCGATTCACCTAGCAGAGACAAAGTTGATGTGAGCCTGAATTTTCTCTCGCTACGGAGGCCGACGGATGCATGAAGGAGGGATGCCAAGCATATATGAACTTTTTATCGGTTAAAGCAGAAGCAGAGCTTTCACTTGAGAACATTCCTGTTGTAAACGAGTTTCCTGACATGTTCCCGGAGGATCTCACCGAGCTACCTCCTACGAGAGAAGTCAAGTTCACCATTGAATTGATGCCTGGTACAGGATCAATTTCAAAGGCGCCGTATCGTATGGCTCCAAATGATATGCAGGAATTGAAGAAACAACTTGAAGAGCTATTACGAAGGGGTTCATCCGACCCAAAGTATCACCGTGGGAGCCCTGCTTGTTCGTGAAGAAAAAAGATGGAAGTTTCCGACTCTGTATCGACTACCGTGAACTCAACAAAGTAACCGTCAAGAACAAATATCCACTTCCCCGGATTGATGATCTTTTGGATCAATTATCTGGTTCCACCGTATTCTCAAAGATTGATTTACGTTCGGGATATCATCAGTTGCGAGTCAAAGATGATGATATTTCCAAGACGGCTTTCAGAACCAGATATGGGCATTATGAATTCCTTGTGATGCCTTTCGGACTGACAAATGCACCTGCGGTATTCATGGATTACATGAACCGTATCTTCTGACAATACCTAGACCAATTCGTGGTGGTGTTCATTGACGATATACTCGTCTATTCCAAAAGCAGAAAAGAGCATGAAGAACATCTGCGCCTAGTATTGAGCATACTAAGAGAGAAGCAGCTCTACGCAAAGCTGAGCAAATGCGATTTTGGCTGCCGGAAGTGAGATTTCTGGGCCATGTGATATCTAGCGGCGGAGTTGCTGTTGACCCAGGCAAAGTGGAAGCGCTTACGGGGACCGGAAGAGGCCGAAACAAGTGACGGAGATACGTAGTTTTCTAGGTCCGCGGGATATTACCGCAGATTTATATGGGATTTCTCGCGTCTTGCCCTACCATTGACAAAGCTTACGAGGAAGAATCAACCCTTTGTATGGGGAGATGACCGTGAGGAGAGCTTTCGAGACGAGGGAGAGGTTGACTACGACCGGTATTGATCATCCCGGATCCCGATGAGACTTACGTAGTCTACAGTGATGCCAGTGGGCAAGGATTGGGTTGTGTCCTAATGCAATTGGGCAGAGTGGTGGCTTATGCCTCTCATCAGCTGAAGCCGCACGAGTCGAACTATCCTACACACAATTTGGAGCTTGCTGCCATCGTGTTCGCTTTGAAGATATGGAGGCATTATCTCGTACGGTACGACCGTAGAACTATACCGCAACCACAAGAGCCCGAAGTATCTCTTTGATCAAAGGGAACTCGAATATGAGGCAACTTCGTTGGATGGAATTGCTTGAAAGACTACAACCTGGAGATCAAGTATCACCCAGGAAAGCAAACGTCGTTACGATGCTCTAAGCGGGAAGAAGGTGCAAGTATCATACATGATGATACAAGAGCAGAAATTACTTGAAGATTTCGCAGACCCGAATCTTTCAAACCAAATCGCATGAATTTCAACGCACCAAGTGACGCCTACCTTGCAAATCTTCTTGTGAGTCAAGGGAGTACGACTCGAGAGATGAAGTTGATGAAGCTCGGAGACAAGATGATTGGGCAATCTCCATGCGGGAGAAAATCTCTCAAGGTGAAACCCAAGACCACGACCTTTCATCGAGTGGATTGGTCGACACAAGTGGGCGCATTTACATACCGCCGCTGATGAACCGAAGCGGAAGATACCGGATGTGGCTCATAAGAGTAAGTACACTCGCATCCAAGAATGGTCAAGATGTACCAGAACTTGAAGGCCGAAGTTTGGTGGCCTGGAATGAAAAGAGACGTAACTCGCACGTAGCCGGGTGCCTAACTTGCCGTAAAGTAAAGATCGAGCACCGGCGACCCCCGGTCTTCTCGTAAGGACTAGAACTACGGAGTGGAAATGGGAGAATGTGACCATGGATCTTGTGGTAGGTCTACCTAAGATCAGCATCACGATACCATTTGGGTGATCGTCGACCGATTAACCAAGTCGGCACATTTCATACCCATTAGCGTACGCTCAATCGTAGAGACGATACCATTTGGGTGATCGTCGACCGATTAACTAAGTCGGCACATTTCATACATGAAGGAATGGGTACCAAGTCAAGTTCGGGCGGCTTATTACCCTCAAACCGACAATCGTAGAGACGATACGTACGCTGAGGATATGTCGCGAGCATGTGCCCCGGATTTCAAAGGAAATTGGGACGAACACCTCTCACTAGCAGTAATTCGCGTATAACAATAGTTATCATTCAAGCATACAAATGGCCCCGTTCGAGGCTTTGTATGGGCGAAAGTGCCAATCGCCTTTATGCTTTGGAAAGATGCATCCGAAAAGCAGCTTGCTTGGACCGGATATGCTAAAAGAGACCTCCCGAGCGATCGCTCTGATCAAGAAGAGACTCCTTGCTGCACACAGTAGACAGAAGAGCTATGCAGATAAGAGGAGAAGACCGTTGAAGTTTGAAGTCGGAGACCATGTGTTTCTGAAATTATCTCCAGTAACCGGTGTCGGCAGAACACTAAAGAGAAAGAAGCTTAGTCCGCGCTACGTTGGACCATTTGAAGTGTTAGCCGAGCAAGGACCAGTTGCGTATCAACTAGCATTACCCCCGAACCAGAGTAATCTCCACGATGTTTTTCACGTGTCACAATTGAAGAAATACCTACCAGATCGAGATCATGTCATAGAGTACGATGATGTTGAAGTACGGCATGATAACACCTTTGTAGTCGAGCCGGAGCGAATTCTCAAACGCCAGGAGAAACGGCTTAGGACTAAAACTATACCGATAGTGAAGGTGGTCTGGAAGGGTTTGTCTCCAAACGAGGCAACTTGGGAAACCAAGAGTGACATGAAGGAGAAGTACCCAGAGGTTATGGCCCATAGTCTAGTTAGTATAGATTAAATTTCGAGGGCGAAATTTTGTTTAAGGGAGAGAAATGTAATACCCGATTTTAGCAACTGAATTCTTGAGATAAGAGAAATTAATGACTATTTTGGTGAAGTAAATTCATGAGTTTAAAACTATTATAAAAAAATGTTATAATTGTCGAGTAAATTGTCGAAAAAGTTACAGAAAAATCAGATGAATAGAATGACTAAAAATGCAATAATGGTGATAAAAACAGTCTAAACACATTATGATAAATACTGAAAGATCATGAAAGATTATGAGAAAATCATGGGAGTATTATCTCTAATTATAAGAATTTAATAAATTATTTCAGAGGAAATAACATGAAGAAATGTTTAAAAAGCATTCTAGAATCATAAAGTAACTTTATGGTGTAAACATTTTTTAATATTTTACATAGGATATAAAATGACAATGGCAAAGATAAAGTTTGTAAGATAATAATATACTGTAAATTATAAAATTATCAACCATTGGTAAGAGAATGATTAGATAATTATTAGCTAATTGATTCAGCTTAAACAAGAGAAATATAGAAGTTAAATTTATGGTAAAATCCTTAATTAAGAGATTAAGGCCGGTAATTAGCATAAAATAAACTTACTGATTATGATAAAAAGATTAAGAAAAATTAGTAAAAATAAATGTATGAAGAAATCTAATCCTAAAAAGATCACTAAACGAAGAATTTAGGCTCGATTAAGCCTTAACGGCGGGGGTAAAACAAGAATTTTTGGTAAAAAATATTATATTTTTAAAAAATGGAAAAATTATGAAAAAAATAATTAAAACTGAATTTTAAAATGAGGGGGCCGAAATTCTTGGTATTTTTAATTAAAATGAATTGTTTAAATAATTAAAATGATAATTAGAATAAAATAATGATATAATGCGGTGAGTCAGCTTATAGGCAGACCGAGGGGAAAAGTTAGAAATAAATTCTACAGGTAAACCGAGGTAAAATTATTTTCAGACTGATCAGATTAAGAACAAGTAAATTTTTACACGAAGAAAGAATTTACCGACGTTAATTCCGCAACCGAAAACCCTAATTCCTAATAAGACTAAAAGCCGATCGATAGAGTAGAGTCGATAGGCAAAGTGAGAACCTATAGAAACAATTGCGTGTTTTCAAACGCGGGATTAAGTTAGGCAACAACTGGACGTTTTACGATTCAAATCGAATTATTGTCCGTAGTTGGTTCTATCTAAGCGATTTCCGTAACTGTACGCGTTTGTCCGAATATCTTCCGACGCACCGGAGAATACCTGGATATGATCAAGAAGGGGATCAAAATAGATAATATGAAAGAGGATGAAAAGATCTTCAAAGTTACACACCCAGATTTTTGAGTTTCTGCAAAATCGCGCGAAACGGACACCGATCGGGTAGCTTTATCGGGCCGGAGGCCATAAAGCAAGAGTCATCATTGGATGACAACTCATTCTTTGACTTTTTGGGCCCTTAGATGTCGACCAAGACCATGAATGGCCAAGATTCCATCTTACAAAACCCTAGATCCAACGGTCCAGAAATAGAGCAGAAAATTCCCGATACGTCCTGAATTTTGTTCTATAAATAGCAAGCACCTCTCCTCTCATTCTTCACACCAAAATTTGAAACCTAGAGAGAGGTTCTAGAGAGAGAAGATCTGGAAAAATTCTGCCTAGCCCCGAGTAAGTTCTTCTGTCCTTAGCTTTTAGTTTCCGTAGTTCTTTCGGTAGTTATAGTAGAACTGTTGTTTTGATCTAGGAAGTTTCGTAATATATTCCTATACTTTTTTTTAAGCCTCATTGCATTGAAAGATGCCTAACGAGGTAAAAACATAGTGGGGATAATTTTGAAATGGAATAAGGTCAAAGTAACGAAGTCCTGGTGAAATTCCGCCAAATAGGGGTAGTAAGGGCAAAATGGTCTTTTTCACCTAAAATGCCTGTTATGCTGCCAAATATTCATAAGTGTGTTATTATTCTGATTAGAATACTTCTGACATCGAACCGCTGTCGAAATTCCATCGTTCCGCTGTTTGCCGCTGGTTCGCTGTTTTACGTACGGCCGTCAAAAAGTATCGTTTGTAGCCGGAAGAGCTGGATATCTGCAACTAAGGTACGGACGCGTACTATAACCCTAACTCTATGCTTCTCATATACCTTTGCGTTATAGATACGTTCATAGACTGAGGTTCTGTTGAGAATCGTCAGAGATACTTACAGCTTTACCCACGGATTATAGTTTTGGTAATGCCGTTGAGTTATTCCTAGCGCTGAGGACACGTTAGTGGCGTGGCACTGGATATGTGCAGAACTAGTCGAGAGAGACTTTACATAGTGCTTTGTGCTTATGTTCTGTCTATGTTATTGATCATACGTCTGCTGTTTGCTTTTGTGATGATATGCTGTATTGAAATGAATATTTGTTGTACGTATACTGTTTTATTTGAGCATAAGGTTAACCGTTACCTGAGATCCATATGTGGAATGGATCTCAAATAGCATCGTGGTCTCGGAGGACCGATGTTTGGCAATCGAGGCTAGCAAAATGAGTAGGCCAAGACGTGTCTACATTATCTATCGTTTTCTTTAGTTTCTTTAACTTTTGAGAATTCGGATGACCGTAATCCGATACATTTACACTATGGTCCATATTTTGAATGTAATGTAAATTACTTACTCGCTCCAATGCTCTACTCTGAATACTCTACTTGAAATATTTGGAAACGTTTTAAAAAAAAAATATTTCCGCCGTTTTCAAATGGGATGTTACAGGCATAGAATGCTAGACACATATAAAACACATTTCAAGAGCTAACAGAGGGAGAATGAAGCTATGATAAAGCATAAAGATAGAGTTGAAAAGTCAATGTTTTCAACTATCCAATTAGGTAAATGTACCTATTTGTTATTTTGTTAATTAAAAACATTCATTAAATGGATAAAAGAGTAAGGCATGTCGACCAAAGCATGAAAGACCAAAATTTGGTTTCATAAAGCTCATTTTAATCTAATGGATAGGGTGAAAATTTGGTTACATTTAATTTCCAATGTGCCATAGAGTTTTCTCTATAAATAGAGACACCCCTCTTCACAAATTCTCTACACCAACTATAAGCACTTCTGATCCCTAGTTGAGAGGGAGTGAGGCGTGAGAAGAGAGTGCTGAGCAAAATTCATAAGAAGTAAGGAGAAGGAGAAGGAACTTCAAGGGTAAGTCTCTAGTTCTTGAGCCTTGGTATTAATTTTTGGTAAAATGTTAGTGTAATCTAGAAAATGGTAAAATAAATTCTCATGCTTGTTTTTAGGCCTCTCTTTGCATTTACAATTTAAAAATGCCTAATGAGATCAACATGTTTTTACCTTATTAGGCATTTTTAAATGCAAAGAGGCCTAAAAACAAGCATGATAATTTATTTTACCATTTTCTAGATTAAACTAATATTTTACCAAAAATTAATACCAAGGCTCAAGAACTAGAGACTTACCCTTGAAGTTTCTTCTCCTTCTCCTTACTTCTTATGAATTTTGCCCAGCACTCTCTAAATCTCACGCCTCACTCCCTCTCAACTAAGGATCAAGTGCTTATGGTTGGTGAGGAAAATTTGTGAAAGGCTATTTAGAGAGAAAACTCTATGGCACATTGGTAATTAAATGTGACCATATTTTCACTATATCCATTATATTAAAATGAGATTTATGAAACCAAATCTTGGCCTTTCATGCTTTGGTCGACATTCCTCACTCTTTTAGCCATTTAATGAATGTTTTTACTTGATTGAATAGTTGAAAACATTGACTTTTCAACTATATCTTTATGCTTTATCATAGCTTCATTCTCATTTTGTGCCGCTACCCTTCTCCTTCTGTTAGCTCTTGAAATTTGTTTTATATGTGTCTAGGATCCTATGCCTAAGTTTCTAATTGGCCAATTTAATTTCATGAGGATTAAGGTTAATTAGGAAATTAATTAGGACCATTGGATCTGAACAATCTTAGTCATTGATCTTAGTTGCAATTGTTGGCTTTTGGGGCTGATTTGATTAAGCCTAATTATCTCCCTAATCATGTGCTTAATTGCCCTTTTATTTGTCTTTGATTAATTTAAGTAATTATGCAATTGATCTTTAATTAGTGCAACTTAATTACCCAATTGCTTTTGCTAATTTCCTTTAACTTAATTAAGTGTTTTCATAACATTTCCTACCTCTTTTGATTATAAAATAACCATTATTTTATATATTAATCATATTAGAAATGTCTTAAATTTTGCCTTTTGTTTACTTAATTCCAAGGAAAATTTGCCTAAAGTTTTTAATTATAATAATTTTGAGACACATATTCACCTTCATTTTTGCTAATTACTCATCAAAATATACTTATATCAAATAGGAATTTTTAGGTATTACATTTCTTCCCCCGTTAAATAAAATTTCGCTAATTACACTCGAGCCATAAACTCCGATATTTGTTCTTCATGGCTCTGTTTCCCAAGTTGCCTGATATCCTTCCAGACTACCTCCACAAACGGAATACTTCTGTGTTTAAGTCGCTTCTCTTGACAACCGAGAATTCGCTCTGGCTCGACTACGAAGGTGTACTGTCTTGTCGTACTTCGACTTCTTCATACTTAATGACATGTGTTGGTTTTGATTAGTTTTGATGATTTCTTATATAGATGCCATTCTTAAGAGCAAAAAGGTTGCACACTACATTTACATTATACTTTGACTAATTCTTATATATAATGTAGATGTGAAGTTTAATGATGAAGAATAATCAAGAGAAGAGAAGAAAGAAAGAAGAACTTGCTCAATGGAATGAGAAAATCATTATACAAGTTCTTAGATTGATTCTAGAAGTCCCCACGATGACATGGAAGTTGGAACGGCTCAAATCGAGTTAAAATGAGCAAAATCAATGAGCTACCTTGAGCCAGGAAGACTACCTCGAGTTAGAACGGCTATCTACAATATTTTTGTCATCCAGGATGCTTACCTCGAGGCAAGACACCATTCACCTCGAGTTGGAATGATTGCTACAGTGATTTTGGCCTCTGGAACAATTTACCTCGAGGCAGGACTCTTTTCACCTCGAGTTAGCAACCTCGAGTCAAGCATTCAGCTACCTCGAGTCAAATGCTCCTTCAAAGACGCTCTCGTTTCACGTTCAGCTCGGGCGACCTCTGGTAATTCGATGATATCTCCCAAACCAGGAATCAGATTGACGTGAAACCAGTGGCATATGAAACTAGACTCCCAATGCGTCATTTGGATATAAAATCCAAGTCCAAATGAGTTCATATGAGAGAGATATGAATTCTACAAGTTGGCACAACAATCACCATCACAGTCCAGCCCAAGCTTCAGTGTTTTGAGTATAACTCACAAAATACAAATCAGATTGAGATGAAATTGGTGGTATATGAAAGTAGACTCACAGAGCTTTCCATAAAGAGTTTAACCAGCCAAAAAAAAGTTCATACCAAGGATATATGGCCTTCGAAAGTGGACACATGTGATTCTGGAATCAGTTCAACATTGCTTCGTTTTTCTGTCTATACACAACTAAATGAAATGAAACCAATTCCATATGATTCTAGACACAACAAGGGTTTCATAGAATTTGGAAGTAACCAATTTTGCTGAGTGCCTCCTCAAATCAAGTTTAAGTCAAAAGCATAGAATTGAAGTAGTTACCTCGAGCCAGTAGGAGTGCAACCTCGAGTTGGTTAACTCGAGCCAGCAATTTATGTACCTCGAGTCTGATGGAAGAGTTAGAAGAATTAAGAAGGATTTTTACCTCGAGTCTGCCCAAAGAGTTAGAACAATGGAGAGCACTTTTTACCTCCAGGCAGAAGGTTCACCTCGAGTTAATGGCCAACCAGAGAGTTAGAACAATGGAGAGCACTTTTTACCTCCAGACAGAGAGTTCACCTCGAGTTAATGGCCAACAAGAGAGTTAGAAAAATGGAGAGCACTTTTTACCTCCAGGCAGAATGTTGACCTCGAGGTAATTACACAGCCTAGAAAACTCGCGATGATTTAACTCGAGCCAAGGAAGAATGATGCCTCGAGTTAGCCGCCTCGAGTCGATAAGTGATACCTCGAGTTATTTTCTCATCCGGATCTCTTTGTTTGAATATTACCAATCGATTACCTCGAGTCGACCTTATGTGCCTCGAGCCGATAGCATTCAATTGATTCCGCAAGAATACTCAACTATTCAAAGAAGTATTCGTAAAGTAATCCGGAAGTATTCAAGAAGCATATTCAACGCAAATCTTCTCTCGCATCATTATATGAATCCTTTGGTTATTCAATTAATACTTCTCCTACATCACTCAATCTTATTACTAATCATATTCTTGAGTAAGTTGCAGATTATTAATTTAAGTTAAACAATGTAGAATCCATTCATGAATCAAAGTCTCTGAACTCCTTCAGCAATATACTTGAACACATCGAAGAGCATACTCAAGTATGAGAATTTGGCTACTCAAGTAATATCAAGGATTAAGGTTTTGTCAAGTACTTCGCAAGGGATACTCCACTACATAGAATGAAATACTCGAATACACTAAACTGAATTCTCAAATGATTAATTGTTGTTTGAATATTGATGAGTTGTCAAACACTAAGAGAGACGCAGAACAGAGACAACACGCAGACCCAATTAAGGCAACACGCAAAACCCAATGAAGGCTATATACTCTGCCAAAAGTATCCTTAATTCAAAAGCACGTGAGTGACAACTGTAAAGAAGACCAAATTAGACAGACACTCAATCGTGGCAAGCAGAAGGCGCGAGTGCTTCATCAACGGACATATTCTAATACTCAAACGGACAGATTCAAATCCTTCCAAACGGTCCTCAAAGCTTCAACTTATAAATACCCGAAGGATTGAATTCATCAAGACAGAACACAGAGTCAACAACTTACATCTTCAACATATGACAATACTCTGATATTCATTTACTCTCTGTTTCTCAATGCTCATATAGTTTACCGTAGAGAGTGAAATGATCAACTTTATACTTTAGTGTTTATTTATTCACTTTTGAGAGAGAGAAGATTTATGTGTAAACATTCTATCTTAGAGTTACTCAAGATTGGGTGATCTTGAGTGGGAAACACACTGTGTTGATTACAGCTTGTAAGGGGAGTGAATCCTAGGGAGAGGATTACTTTGAGTACAGAGTGTGTGATCAAGCGGTGTATTGATTACGGTTGTAAGGGGAGTGAATCCTAGTGAGAGGGTTGCTTCGAGTACGTAACGTGTAATCAAGTTGATAGAAGATAGTGGATTGAAAATCTCGGGAGGAGCTTGGGACTGGACGTAGGTCATCGTGGATTGACCGAACCAGGATAAATCACGCTTTGCATATTCTCTTCCCTAAACTCTTATATTTCCAAGATATGCTCATTTGAATATCTAACTGTTGATTTAGATATTACGAAAAGATTTTCAAAGTTCGTAAAGTTTTATCATACACCCAATTCACCCCCCTCTTGGGTGATAGCCAGGTCTTTCAACATGTTCGCTGTAATATCCCGAATTTTGAGTCTAAAGACTTGAGAATTAGCCTATTTTTGGGAGACTGCTAGGCCCTATTTTTGAAGGTGACAAATTTAGAATAAATATGTTCTCATTCCTTGTTCAAAATAATAGTAGAAATAAAATGTATATGCTTGAGATACATTGAATAATTGAAATAATGGGAGTAGTGGCCGAATGAGCAAGATGAGAGTATGTGTGTTGTCGCCTTATGATAATGGAAGAATAGAATCATGCTTGTGGATATAGGCTGTTGAATATCTTTGGGGTAGTATGTTATTATATTTAAATATGATACTTGTAGTGACCTCCCACGATTTGAATGGAAGTGGGTATTGTGGAGTTTTATTATATGTTAATCAAAGTGGAGGCAACACCATCGTGAATTCCGGAATGTGTTTTAGAATGGAACATGGGGTGTTATTTAGAAAATAAGTGTGAATGTGCTAAAGTAGGGGTATTATTATATTTGTTGTATTTTAATTGAAAGTAGAAGCAGAATGTAATGGAAGTGGGAGTGAAGTATATTATTCTATAATATATATAAGTGTATGCTGCGTGTGTGTACATTATAATATATGTGTAGTATGTGAAGTGGAGAAATATTATAATTGTAGTAGTGCAGTATATAATAATTAATATATGAGTGGAAGTAGTGAATTGAATATGTATACCGAATAGATAATTTATTGAGGTGAGTTGTGTGTGTTCATTCAAAGTATTATAATAATATACTATTATTATATCATCACTAGCATTATTTTATTGTAGTGGAAGTAGCACTCGTGTACGTAATAAGTGGATTATTTTGTGGAAGAATTATTGAAAGAAAGAGTGTGCTTATGAATGGAGTATTATATAAACACAACACAACACACACATTCTGACATAGAGTAGCGCAGAGGCAGGCGCAGAGAAGAAAGAGAAAGAGAAGAAAGAGAAAGAAAAAGAAGAGAGAGAGAGAGAGAGAAAGAATGAGAGAACTCTGTTGAAAAATAACTAGGAATCAGAACAAGAATTAGAAATATTACAAGGTAGTAACTGTTCTCTTACATACTATGTGTGCCTTATATATGCTTGTATTTACCATTGTATTTGCATATATACCGTATGTATTTTTGAATATTGAATTGTATTTATAAATATATTGTATGAATGAATTGTATGAATGCTTTGAATGTTGAATGAATTGTATGTATAATTGATGGTTGTCTTGCATGTTTTGTGTATGCATCTTATGTGAGGGATTATGATGTTACTTCTGGGGTTCATTCATTTGAACTCCAGCATATATTTTTGAATTAGCTAATTTGCAGCTTCGGTAAGAAGAATGAAGAACGAAGAAGATGAAAGAAGACGAGTAGAAGACATGAAAGGATATATCTCCATCAGATTTATACTACTGAAGTATAAGTTATTTGTAAATGAATAGTATTTTTGTATACATGAATAGTGAATAGTAACATATTTTGAATAGTAATACCTTATATTTTTTTAGAATACGCTTCCGTGTATCTAGTATTGAAGTATTTAAGGCAGGTGTTACATTCGCAGTCTGGTTGGTATTTCTTCAACTGAGAAACATTCTGGTTGGTATTTCTTCAACTGAGAAACATGGAAAATGTCATGGAGTTTGCTCAGGTTCAGGGGTAAGGCCATTTGGTAAGTGACTGGTCCGCTTTGCCAGTATTTCGAACGACCCTATGTAACGAGGACTTAGTTTTCACCTCTTAAGTGTTCTACCGACACCAGTTACTGGGGATATCTTTATGAACACATGATCTCCAACTTCAAACTCTAGAGGTTTTCTCCTTTTATCAGCATAGCTCTTCTGTTTGCTTTGCGCTGCTAGGAGTCTCCTCTTGATCAAAGCGATTTGTTCGGAAGTCTGATCAATTATATCTGGTCCAAGCAATTGTCTCTTAGACAATTCCGTCCAGCATATAGGTGACTGACACTTTCGCTCGTACAATGCCTCAAACAGAGCTATTTGTTTGCTCGCATGATAACTGTTGTTGTATGCGTGCAAACTCTGCCAATGGAAGATGTCGATTCCAATTCCCTTTAAAATCCAATACACACGCTCTTAGCATATCTTCTAGCGTCTGTATTGTCCTTTCAGACTGACCATTGGTCTGAGGGTGGTAAGCCGTACTAAATTTAAGCTTTGTACCCAGTGCTTCATGCAATGCTTGGCAAAATCGGGATGTGAATCGAGAATCCCAGTCAGAGATGATGCTTTTAGGTCCATGGAGTCTCACGATTTCTTTGATATAAGTCTCCGCCAACCGTTTCGGAGAATAGTTGATACTGATGGGGATAAAATGTGACGACTTAGTTAATCGGTCAACAATTACCCAAATTGCATCGTGGTTCCTGATCTTGGGTAAACCTACCACCAGATCTATGGTTATACTTCCCTATTTCCACTCTAGAATCTCTAGCCCTTGAAGAGGACCAGCGGGTCACTGATGTTTGATTTTCACCTTTTGGCAAGTCAAGCATCTGCCCATGTATTGGGTTACATCTTTCTTCAACCTGGGCCACCAGAGTTCAGATTTTAAATTCTGGTACATCTTGACCATTCCTGGATGTAGAGTATACTAACTCTTGTAAGCCTCATCCAGTACCTTCCACCTTAATTCATTGACCGACGGTATGTAAATCCGCTTCTTGTACCTAACCAACCCACAAAGTGATAGGTCATGGTCTTGAGTCTTGCCCCGAGAGATCATCTCCTGTATTGCAATAGCCCATTCATCTTGCCTCTGAGCTTCCTCGAAATCTCTCAGATCTTATTCCCCTTGATTAACAAGAAGACTTGCAATATAGGCTTCACTGGGTGCATTAAGACTCCTATAAACCTGATTCAACAGGTTTAGATCTCTGAAGTCCTCAAGCAATCTCTGCTCATGAGTCATCATGTATGCCACCTGCACTGCCTTTCTGCTTAGACCGGATGACACTTGATCTCCATGTCATAATCTTTCAGCAACTCCATCCAGCGACGCTGTCTCGTATTGAGTTGCTTCTGATCAAACAAATATTTCAAACTCTTGTGGTCGTAGTACAACTCTACAGTTGTACCATATAGGTAGTGTCTCCATATATCTTCAAAGAAAATACGATAGCCGCAAGCTCTAAATCATGCGTAAGATAGTTTGACTCGTGAGGTTTCAACTGACGAGAGGCGTAAGCCACCACTCTACCCTGTTGCATTAGGACACATCCCAATCCATGCCCACTGGCATCACTATAGACTACATAAGTCTCACTCGGATATAGAATTATTAACACTGGTGTTGTAGTCAACCTCTCCCTTAGTTTCTAGAAGCTCCTCTCATATTCCTCATCCCATACAAACGATTGATTTTTCCTCGTGAGCTTTGTCAATAGTAAGGCAAGATGCGGGAAATTCTATATAAATTTGCGGTAGTATCCCGCTAGACCCAGAAATCTACATATCTCCGTTACTGTCTCTGGCCTCTTCCATTCCAGAAATGCTTCCACTTTGTTGGGATCAACAACAACTCCGTCGCGTGATACATGGCCCAAAAATCTCACTTTTGATAGCCAAAACTCACAATACAATTTAAGCATGCATCAAAAGCTAAAGATTTCACTTCAATTTAATCTATAGGCATGCATTCCTAGACGTTTTGCACAATTATAAGAAATGAACAAATGACTAGCACCCGAATCATACAACGCCTGAAGTAGATTCTCATTGAGAGAGATACATAGACCATTTCTAGAGATCTTCTGGCCTCTTCATCGGTCAGTGTGAAAACCCGGCCTGGGTTTTGTGGCCTTCTCTCCGTAGTCTTTTGCGGACAATCTCAGCTAATGTGCCCCGGCCTTTGACAATGAAAACATATATGTTTTCCATTATAATTAGTACTATAATGGTACTTCCTGCATTTTGTACATGGTCGGGATTTCAGCATTCTTGAGTAACTCTAATGTCCAAACTGAGATGGTCTCTTGCTTCTACCTCGGGAGTTGTTCCATGTCTTCCTCTTTTGTGAGGAATTTCTGCGGCTAAACCCGCCACGGCTTGCACTGTTGTTGTTAAAATTTCTGGATGTGTGCAGTTCCCTCAAGTTATGTTCAATCAACCGTCATGATTCCACCACTTGATTTAACTCCTGAAACTGTTGGGACACAAGCCTTTTCCTTATATCGTACTTTAGCCCTTGTATCTTCCTATTAGCCTTCTATCTTTCATCGTCGTTACGCTTTAAGTAGGATGAATACCATGACAGACTGGTAAATCGGGCAAAGTAGTTATCGAATGACTCCTTGTGACCTTGTCGAATTTGAAGAAATTCTGACTCCTTGATCACTTGCATCAAAGGAGGATATTGCTCGTTGAATTTATCCAGAAACGTTTCCCAAGTAACGAGAACATAACGTCACTGCAATGCTTCTCCACCACCTGTTTGCATCTCTTTCCAGCTTATAGATTGCTAGTTGAGCTTTTCGATTCTCTGGATACTCCATGACCTCGAAGAGTCCAGTCTCATTAGCCAATCTTCATCCTAGAGCATGTTTTGGGTAGTTATAGAACCTGAGTACTGATATAACTCTAATGGTGTAATGCAATAGAGATGGACAGGGATGGACCCTCTTACATAAATTACTATGGAAAAGTGAGACGTAACGCACGGAAATCAGTGAACCCTAGACTTATAGGGATTATGATCAACCTAGAACGAATCTACAATAACCCACTTCTGGATAGAGAAGACAAACGAGCTGCTGGATGGCTCCCACCCTTTTCTGTGACATCTTAAACTACTGGTGGACAACCATATGTAGACGGGAAGCGAGATTGGTGTAAGTGAAAGAAAGCTATGGAGAAAAGTAGTAGAAGCTATATTATAATAGATTGACTAGTGTGGTTTGTACGTATGAATCACTTCTCTAAAACCCCTGAGAAGTTGTAAAATAACTGATATGACCAAGAAGGGTTTGTAACATATAAGCTAGTTTGGCAAATATGTTAGGAAGCACTAATGACTGTAACATATTAAGCATATGTTGAATATAAATATGTTTGCAGTATATTATTAATGACTACTTCTTCCTAATATCTATGTTTGTTATTCTTAATGTATTAAAGGAAAAATTAAGAATGGCAAATTTAAGAGGAGCTGGAGCTCCCAAAGGCAGAGGCCGAGGTAGAGGTAGAGGTAGAGGTAGAGGTAGAAGAAGAGGTAGACAACCTCAATAGTACAAATACCAGTACAAGAACCTTATCAACAAGGTCAAGAAACTAACCAACTAGACCAGAATGTTTTGTAGGAAGTGAGGAGAATGTTGCAAGAGCATAGGGGTTTCATTGATGAACTCCTAGTAGATATGTAGGAGAGAAGAATTGCAAGAAAACAAGTAGAAGGGCAGCAAGCTGAAGCTGACCAACAAGGTAATGCTGAGGAAGAAGACGAACGAGACGATGAACGCACAGATAAAGCTGAGGATAGAAACATGTTGGGAATTTTTTTTGGAATTAATAGAACAAGATAGTGAAAGATAGGAATTTTTTTGGTTTGTCAATTTTGAATCACAAATAAAGGGCATTATTTTATGTGTAAATTAATCTTCAAAAATTATGAAATTTTTCATGGTTAAAGTAGACATGTAGAGCTTTCCATTGATATAAATTAAATTTATAATGTTTTGAGTTCTATAGAAAGAGATAAAAATTCTTGAAGTTGGGTCACGTTTTCTAGAAGAAAATCTGAACAGTGATTGGAAAACATTAAACTGGTATTGATTCATATATTTCGAGTGCAAGACGTTATTTTTCCTAGAAATAAACATGTCAAGGGTTGTGTAGAATTTTGCAGCAGCTGATTTCGATTTTTGTAAAATTAATTATGATTTTTCAAAGTTACCAAAAAAATCTCGTAAATGTTGAAATTACGTTTTTAAGGAAATATAAGGGTATAATTGGAATAACAAATCCACCAGGGGTAAAAAGGTCAATAGTGGCAAGATATCTCTTAGGATATTGTTTATAAAGCAAAAAAAATGCGATGATACTATTATAGGATATCCGGGAAAATCAGGAATCGTAATCGAATAAACGAACGTACCACTAGCTATATGGACTAAGGTACGGATACGTACTGTAACTTTAACTCTGATGTGTCTTGTATGCTTATATGTGATATGATGATTCATAGAGTCATGGACAAGGTCATGTACTGTGGCTAAGACTCAGTTTTAGGTTACATGTTTATATACATTCAGTTTATGCGGGTTATAATTATGATAATGTGTATGGTTGTTTTCTTAGCGCTGAGGACACGTGGATTCGTGGCACAGGGTGAGTGTGCAAATGATGTTAACATTACATTTTGCTGTGTGCTATGTATTGTTGTGTTGTTAACATTACATTTGTTGTGTGTTATGTAATGTTGTAACCTTACATCTACTGTGTGCTATGTATGTTTGATGCTAAAATATAATGAATACCTGTCATACATATATTGTTTATACTTGAGCATGAGGTTACACAGGTAGAAAAAGTCCTTTTAAGATCGGACAAAAAAGACCACCTAAGACTGGATCTGGAACTGGTCTTGATACAGGCGATCTTAAAAAGTCTGTTACTTTTAAGACTGGATCTGCAACAGGTCTTAAAAATACTTTTTAGACCGGAGCTTTTAAAAATCTGGTCTTAAAAGTCCTACTTCTAAGAAAAAAAATCTCCAACGAAGCCAGCCATTGCCCCTCCGACAACAGCAGCACCACATCGAACACCTAGCTCGATGGCTGGTACACCGACATCACCACCGTCTTCCCCTTCCACACCAGTGACCTCAGAGTGGTCGTACCCCCTGCGACGCCGTTGAGTCAAATAATCTGCAAAAGAATAGGGGAGATTACCGAAAGCTTGCATGACAGTGAACATGGAGAGAATGCGAAAGCTAAACACATATTCAAGAACAAATCCCAAAATAAAGGAACCCGATTCATAAGAGTAAATCATGATATTTCAAACAATGAATTTCAAAAGGGAACCCAGATCCAAATGATTCCATAGATCGATTAAAGCATAGTTCTTTCTATTTCAAAAATCATCGACAAAAATGAATCAAGAGTTTGAATCACTTGACAGATAGATCTATTCTCAAAAGGGCATAAACTCAATTGATTAACAGTGGAAAACAAATTGCTTCACAATCCAATATCATATTCGAGATTTTTAGAGAAAAAACATTACTTACCCATCAACTTTGAATTCGGAACCATTTCGAAATAGCAGTCCGTCACCGTTCCTTACCCGAAAAAAATAAAACAACGAACAAAGAGATTTTGTTAAAGAAAATAACTTAAAAAGGAAATAATCTTGATTCAAATATGAGAGTAAAAAACTCGCCACCAAAATCGAGCGACGTTGTTATCATTTAGAGAAGGAACAGAAGAGAAAGAACCTGTCGGAGCTGAAACTGTGCGATGAGGACGAGAGAGAAAAGAGAAGAGATGGAGAAGATGAAATTGTGTGATGAGGACGAGAGAGAAAAGATAAGAGATGGAGAGATGGTCCGATGAAATTCAATGTTTGGCGCTTTCTTTGATGAAAAAATTTGAGACCGATTATTATTAAAAGTAGGTCTTAAAAATATAATATCTTAAAGTCAGAATTTTAACCGGATTTTTGAAATATTAAGTCTTAAAAGTAAGCCTTTTAAGACTGGGTATTTTAAAACTCCGGTCTAAAAAGTTTTTTATATTTACAAAATTGCCACCGCTCATACTTTTAAGACCTAACGCTGTAAAAGTCTGGTCTTAAAAAGTTCTTTATATTTTTGAAATCGTAACTATTCATACTTTTTAGACCTAACTCTTTAAAAGTCTGGTCTAAAAAGTTCTTTATATTTATTAAACTGCCACCGCTCATATTTTGTAGACCTAACCATTTAAAAGTCCGGTGTAAGAAGTTCTTTATATTTATGAAACTGCCACCAGTCATACTTTTAAGACCTAACGCTTTAAAAGTCTGGTCTAAAAAGTTCTTTATATTTATGAAACTGCCACTGCTCATATTTGTTTAGACTTAATCCTTTAAAAGTCTGGTCAAAGAAGTTCTTTATATTTACGAAACTGCTACTGGTTATACTTTTAAGACCTGATCCTCTATAATTCGATCTAAATGTGGCGGTCTTAAAACCCATTTTTGTACTAGTGTTAACTGTTACCTGAGATTCAATTGGTATTGAATCTTAGAATTTACCCTAGCTTCAGGATCTGGAGGATCAGGAGCCGGTGGGAAGGGTAAGTAGCACGTGTGAAGACTCAGCCAGATTTTTTATTTTGGACTGTATTATGTTTAATATTTGAATATTTGGATAGTTGTACCTCTAAGGTGCCAACTAGATATATCGCAAAGAGTTTAAGTTTGTAGCCACCTATCAGTTACTCACTCACTTAACCCAACTTACTCGCTCTAACGCTCTATTATGATGATATTCTAATATATTGCTTATTAGTATTCATAATGGGTAGTATTGAATATGAGGTGTTACAAACTTTTCAACTAACCAATGAAAAGCAATGGAATAATCAATATATTGTTAATTCAAAAACACATTAAATAGCTAAATGGGAGCATGGATGTCAGAACTCTTTATTAATAGTGGAGATGAAGTTTCATAAAGTAGTTTTGAATCCCATGGATGAGAGAGGAAAGAAGGGATTTTGGATTGCTTGATAAAAGACCACCTTTGAAAGTGGAGCTAAATCACCAAGAGGGGGGTGAATTGGGGATTTTAAAAATCTTTTAATAGCTCTGTTTTGAACACTAAAACGAGAGATGAGCTAAGATGAGAGTAGAAGAGAAAGACACAAGGATTTATACTGGTTCGGTCCAATCTATTGACCTACGTCCAAATCCCCGACTCTCGGGTTTTTCACTATTTCAAAAGATTACACACTCTGTACTCAAGAGTAATTCTCTCACTAGAACTTACTCCCCCTTACAAGTTGTAATCAATGAACCCAATCACCAAGTCCCCAGACTTGTGATTCCTTACAATAAATGCTTTTCAAGAATGAAACTCTCTCTAAGAGTGTATTATGATAAACACCGAAGCTTTGTATCAAAAGTCAATTTCACACAGAAGAACTAGAGAGTAGTTGAGAGCTTTGAATGATTTTCGTTTTTCAAATAGACGTGTTAGTTGGGAAACTTGAATGCTGCTCTATTTATGCTCGAGAGATCATTTAATGACCGTTGCCAACTTCATATATCCGTTGAGGGATTATTCTAGCCGTTGGAGGCAATTCGGGCTTTCTCTCACTAGTCTTCATTTAATCCAAATGTGTAGAGGTCGAGTTGATTTCGCACAAATCAATCCGTTGGTGTAGCGTTTGGAAGAGGAGAACATTCTTTAATGCTTTGCAAGCGTGTACGGATGGATTACCGTAAGTATGCAACTTTTCTCGTCAAGCATTTAATGTTCGACATGCTTTTTGCTTTTCCACTAAATCTTCATTTAATCTTGTTTAAGCAAGCTGAAACTTACTAACACAAAGTGGTTAAACATAGCGGGAATATGCAAGAATGATAATAGAAAGTATTAGGATCAATCAAGAAGGATTCACGTATTCGCCGATTTGAATTTTAAACTCGTAATGAAAACTCGAGTTTTGATTTCAAAACTCGAGTTTTGGACTTTGATGACTAAAATTGATTTAAGTCCAAAACATCAAAATCTGAGGTTTATTTGCAAAACTGGAGGTTTTCAAAACGTTGAAGTGTATCAAACTTTAAATCGGCCAAAACTCGAGTTTTGATATCAAAACTCGAGTTTTCATTTAAACATGAAAACTTGGGTAAATTTGCGCCAAGACAAAAACTGGAGGTTTTAAAAGAAACTGCGCTTTTCAAGACTCGAAAATTCAAAGACTTTCTGTCAAATCAAAACTCGAGTTTTGAAATCAAAACTCGAGTTTTCACTTTACCGTGAAAACATTGTTAAAAACCAAAACTGGAGTTTTCATGGAAAACTGGAGGTTTTGGATTCGAGAAAATCCAAGAACCTTCTCGTCGATCAAAACTCGAGTTTTGAAATCAAAACTCGAGTTTTCACTCTACTGTGAAAACATTGTCCAAAACCAAAACTGGAGTTTTCTTGAGAAACTGGAGGTTTTGAAAATGTGCCAAAGACTGAAAGCTTTCTGCCAACTCAAAACTCGAGTTTTGCCTCAAAACTCGAGTTTTGCCTCAAAACTCGAGTTTTCACTTGTTGGTGAAAACTTGGAATATTTCAAGTTAATTTGAAAACCGAAGGTTTTAGCCAAAACTGGAGGTTTTCAAAATCTCAAAATGTAGGAGACTTTTCGTGAGTCCAAAACTCGAGTTTTAAATGAAAAAAAAACGGAGTTTTGACTTTCTCAAAAATATTGAGAAGTCTCGTGTAGTTAAAACTTGAGTTTTGAAAGAAAAAACTGGCGGTTTTACTTTGATAAGAGAATTGGTTTCTTCTCTCGTAAGGTCAAAACTCGAGTTTTGAATCCAAAACTCGAGTTTTGCTTTGACAAAGAAGTTTTTTAATTTACAAAGCAAAACTTTATCCTTTGCTTACAACTTGTTGGTAATCATCAAAACCTTTAGAGAACTAACAACCTTAACCCTTGAAATTTCCCTATAAATAGAGGGATCTTCTCTTCAAATTCTTTACACCAAAATCAGCTTTAAAACATCTGATTTTAGAATTAGAGAGTGAGTAGAGTGAAGTTCTTGGAGCAAGAAGGAAGAAGGAGCAAACTTCAAGGGTAAGTTCTTGAGCTAGTTCTTGATAAAATTGTAGTTTAATCTAGAAAATTAGGAAATAAATTCCTTTACATGTTTTTAGGCTTCCATTGCATTTAAAATGCTGAATGAGGTAAAAACATGTTGGGAAATAAATTTTAGATATTAATAGAACAAGATTGTGAAAATTGTAGAATTTTCGGTTTTAAATCATGTGCTGGGAGCGAATATTGATGTTGTTATTTTATATATCAAATGAAGTCATAAAATTATGAAAATTTACAGACATAAATTAGACATGTAGGGCTTTCCAAATATATATAAAATATGTAACGTTATAAATTCTTGATGTTCTAGCTTCTGGGAATATTTTTCCTTAAAAATAGACATGTCAAGGATCATGAGGAATTTTGAAGCACTCAAAAATGATTTTTGTAGAATTAATTATGATTTTTCAAAGTCTGTGAAAAATTTGGGCAGAATGCTAGAAATTTTGTTTGTAATAAAATGTAAGGGTAAAAGTGGAATAACAAATCCACCAAGGGTAGAAATGTCAAAATAGGTGAAAATATCCTTTTTGATAATATTATGGGAAATATGATATTAATTATAATATCATGGAAAAGGAAATCATCCGATGGTAACATTATAGGATATCCGAGAAGTCCAGAGTCGATTCAAAAGGTCGGGCGTTTTGGCAATTACGTAGTGAAAGGTATGTTTGCGTACTATAACTATAATCGTCTATGACTTATATGATTATATATGATTGAATGATTTATGAAGTCATGGCAAAACTAGGCCTTGGGCCATGCACCATGACTAAGATATGGGTCGTAGGTCACATGTTTGTGTACATTCAGCTTTGTGTGGGTTATAGTCTTGATAACGCTGCAAGTATGTTTTCCTAGAGTTGAAGACACGTGGATTCGTGGCACAGGGTGAGTGCATAAACACTGTTAACATTACATTTGTCGTGTGCTTTGTATTGTGGATGCTGAATTGTTATGAATATCTGTCATATATTGTTATAGAGTAAATACCCTTTCTGGTCCCTGACAAAAAACACGTACCCCATTTTGGTCCCTTACACAAAAAATCGACCCTTATTTGTCCTTTTTATGGACTAAAAAGGACCTTTTGGAAATTTGTGAGGGATCAAAATGTCAACCAATCGACCCTTATTCGTCCTTTTTATGGACTAAAAAGAACCTTTTTTTTGTAAGGGACCAAAATAGGGAACGCATTTTTTGTTAGGGACTAGAAAGGGTATTTACTCATTGTTATATCTGCTATAGAGGTTAACTGTTACCTAAGATTCAATCCGACTGAATCTTAGACTTGATTAAAGGTTCAGGAAAGGAACCTGCATTTAAGAAGGCAACGTGGATGGAGTCGGAAAGAGGCATCAGTGGACGAAGCCATGAAAAGGCATTGATGGACGAAGCACGTGAAGAGGCATTGGTCAAAGTGAATGCCAGAAGAGGTTCATTAGAGCGTAGTTTCTGGCATGAATCCGATAGAGTTGTTTCAAACCATTTGGTGCTTAAACTAAAAAAAGGGTTGGTCTATGTGGTTCAGTCATAGGTCACTGTGAAAGATGGGGAGACTTTCACTAGACTTTACGCGGCCTGGCCAATGGGTTTAATTAACTGTATTGGGTTCCAAGCCAATAAGTCTAGTTAAGGCTTGGTTTAAGATTGTGTAGTTATTGTATTGGAGTTTTAATTATACAAGTTATGTATTATTCACTACAAAAAAAACTATGATTTGTAGTGGTCTTTCTGTAGCGGTCATACAAAACCGCTACAAAATCATGTATTTGTAGCGGTTTATTGAGAACCCGCGACAAATTAGTAACGGAATCTTAGCGCCAATGCGCGGGCTTGTTTACATCAACATTTGTAGCGGTTTACATATAATAAACCGCGACAAATGTGGCGGGGCTTGGCGTAATGGCGGAAAGTCTCGTGGCATGAAATTTGTTGCGGTTAATTCAAAGAAACCGCTACAAATAATTGAAACGTCACCAATTTGTCACGCTTTATGCTAAACGACACCTTAACCGAGACAAAATGCTACACTTTGTAGCGGTTAGAGCAATAACCGCGATAAAAAACTTAGCCTATATATAAGTGATTTGTCCGTACACATATAACTATCAATTCTTTAAGAAATTTTTAAATCTCGGCTTGTAACTGAATGAACTATCTCGGCTTGGTAGTCGAAGACATGCAGATATCTACTACTCTAATCTCTTATCTTGGGAGATGAGTGCAGTAGATATTTGCCTCTCTCATCCTTATAGCCGAGACAGTTCATTCGGGACAATCCGATTTAATTTTTTCTTTGACGGAAAGACTTCTACTCTTCGAAGATAGTCTAACATGCGGCCGAAGATTTGGTTCCATTATAGCCACCATTCTCTCTAAAAAATATTTCTGATCAAAATAAGTCATTGAGTTTTTCTTGGGAGATTGGTGGCTATATTGAAGCCGAATCTTCATGGGCATGTTAGACTATTGTTAGTTAATTTATTATTCTAAATTTATTACTCTCGACTTTGAAATTAAATAAATTATTTAAATTATTTAAGAGCCTTTTAAATTTTAAAATAAGTCAAAACTAATTAGTTTGAGTAATAAACTAATTAGTTTAGAGTTATTTTTTAAAAAAATTATTAACATTGTAGTGTTCTACACCTAACCGCTACGAATGTGAACCGCAAATAACTTTGTAGCGGTTTATTTTTATAACCATTACAGAATCACGAAGAACGAGGAAATATAGTCGCGGTTATTGCTGCGGTTATTGTGCCACAGAATGTGAACTGTAAAAAAGTTTGTAGCGGTTTATATCTGTAACCGTTACAGAATGTAAAGGGTCTGTCAATTTGTCGCGGCTATTTAACCGCTACTAAAAATCACGAACAACGAGGGAATATAGTCGCGGTGCGTGCCGCATTTATAGGTTTAACCGCAACTAAATAATGAATTTTGTAGCGGTTAATAGAATACCCGCTACAAATTGTTGCAATATATTATATTTCACCATCCTCTTTTTTAACTTTTGTTGCGGTTTCATTTTCCACATTATGGATAAAGGAAAAGAAAAATCTATTGCACCAGAGAGAAGGCCTATTAGAGGCAATAGTAGTAGAGGCCGGGGCCGTACGAGAGGGCGTAGGGCTCTATCTATCCCTCCACCCAATCAGGAGCAGAACGAGTTTGATCAATTCTTTGCCGATGAGCCAATCCCAGGCATAGACACCGTAGGGGGAGAAGGAGGCGCAAGCCTGTCGTTCAACGACCTCGACGAAAATGAGCAGATCAATTTAGACATTCCCATATCCGAAGCGGAGCGCTTTTTGGACGGGGAGCACGAGTGGGACCAAGGGAACCCCTAACCGTCGTCTTCGCGGTCTACCGGATTTACGGTGGACGTAGAAGGTATATGTAATTTATTTTTTTGAGAAAAGTTAAAGTTAAATTCGTTACGTTGTATTTAATTTAATTTAAACGCAACACAAACATGTTTTTTTTATTATTGTGCGATAAACATGGGAACATCGCGGAGGACGCCGGATGTTCATGCGGTGACTTATCTAGAAGATTATCGTGTCATAGTCCCTTTAACGAGGACACGGACCAGCCGATCGGCAACGGTGGTCACCTATCAACCGGTTCCCCGTCGGAATTTGGGGGGAATTGGGCATGGTTCCCGATCTACTGCGAGGATTGGAGGAAGGTTCCTAATAAGGACAAAGCGTTCACTGACATTGTGTAGGTAAGTTATGGTGCTTAATTAAATTGTACTTTGTAATAGTTATAATTTGATATTTATTTATTGATTTATTAATTATTAATTAAATCATGATACGAAAAAAATTGAAAGTGCGAGCCGTCGCGAAGAGATACGTCCTCATGAAAATAGGGAAGGGTGGAAGAGCGGAGGGGTCATCTATACGATGCACAAAATGGAGATGGGACGATGCCTCCGCAGCGAGTTGATCGATAGCCCTCCAGACGGCGTGGAGCCAAACGACCGGGCGCGTTTGTCCATTGTAGGAGGGTCCGAAGGACAGTAAGTTTTTTAATTATAGTTTAGATATAGTTGAAATAACTTTATAGTTTAAATATAGTTTAAACTTTACATTTTGTTTGCTCCTCCTTGCAGGCGCTGTCGCAGAGGAACACCAGAAGCAGGCAACAACAGAGGGTCAATCACACGGCAAGAACAAAGACGTTTGTTGTGACCTACAGTGAGATGATATGTTGCAAGTTAAATTAATTTATGGTTTAAATGATGATTGTTTTATTTTTGAAATATCAAAATTTATATTCTTTTAATTGTTTCAAAGAAGAAAAGGCTCGCGGAGAAAACCGTCAAACGGACTATGGGGAGCTCAGTTCACACACACGCATAGACACCGTGATGGGACGCCGACCTCGCAGGCGGCAGAGAGATAATAGTAAGCTACATAAAATTTAATTACTTTTTTTAATACATTTAAAGTTAATAAAATTGTTTCATTAATGTTTTATGACAACTCGTGGTCGAGGCCCGGATTGAGAAGAGTCGCAGATCTGCGAGGGTCGCAGCCTCAAGAGTCACAGGGGTCTGTGGATCCTATGGCACCATTGAACGCTGCTGTGGGCCAAGTCGTGCATGTTGGACGCATTTCGGGTATGGGTTAGGCGCAAAACCTAGCATGGTGTTCGGCAAGGCCTCCTATTCTGAGGCTGGCACCTCTGGATCGAGAAGGCCACCACCGGCGGAGGTTGATGCGATCATTGCCGCGAAGGTTGCCGAGCAGATTGCTGCACGAGAGGCCGCGAATGAGGCCAAGAGAAGGCGCCGGCAAGAGAGATATGACCGTTGGTACGTGAGTCAGTCGCATACCTGGGCTGCTATTCACGATGCCTTATCTGTGTTGATGCCTGAAAGAAAATTTCTAGCTCCCGAGCCTCCCCCTTCGTTCGCGACGAGGATTCCCCCCTCCCCCCTCCCCCTCCGTTCCGTCTACGAGGATCAAATTCGGCGTCCTCCCCGCCGTCGCGATGACGAGGGCGATGCTACCTCCGGGTCGTGCACGAGCCCCCGAGGCGGACTCGATCATCGCTACCGATAGTTAGTTTTTATTTGTTCATCCCCGCCTCCCCCTTCGCACGGACTATGTTATTTGGTTTGTTGACGATTTTATTTACTTCAATTAAATGGTATCTTTTATTTTAGTCGGTTCTTGATATTGGAGTATTATTTGAATACTTATACATTTATGTAAGGTCATTAATTATTGTTATCTATAATTAAAATTTAATTCGATATTGTAAAATTTAAAATGGAGTTAGCAATTAGTGAATAAATTTTTCTTTTTAAAATTCAACTTCAAAAACAGCGCCAACATCTCGAATCGGTTATCCAATAATCGTGACACATCTGAATTTCAATGGAAATAGGCGCCAAGTTTTGTCGCGGTTGTTGTGGCGGTTACTAAACAGGCGCCAACATCTGTAACGATTATCCAATAACCGTGACACATCTGAATTTCAAATGGAAATAGGCGCCAAGTTTTGTCGCGGTTGTTGTGGCGGTTACTAACCGCTACAAATATTACTGAATTTCAAATGGAAACTTGTGGCGGTTTTGTCACGGTTTTAAACCGTTACAAATACGCTAGATATTGCATTTAAAGATGTCAAGCTTGCATTGAAGCTAATTAAACATTCTCTTTTCATTTGTATCGTATATTACATTTGTTTACTACATATGGATAAGTCTTGGATCAAGTTGCCGCGAAATTATCCTCGTATATTTAGCAGATTGAAAGCTTTCTTAGATTTCGCCTTCACTCACGCCAGCATTAATGGAAAGATCAAGTGTCCGTGTTGTCGGTGCAAGTTTAAAAAGTGGCAAACACGAGAAGAAGCTATGGAACATCTTCTTCAGAAGCAATTTTCGGAAGCATATACATTCTAGGAAGTTCATGGTGAGACACGTGGTATGAGATATGGGGTTCATCTCGCTCGAAGTTTACAAGTAGCAAATCAAGTAAATCAAGATGATCCTTAATGAAGTCAAGTTTCGCGATGCTTTCGGTGTTCAAGAAGACAACTTCACGGCGAAAGTTTAGGGTCGAGAACCGCTCTCTTCGTGAATGATGTAGCTCTAGAATTTTTCACCTTAATGGATGAGAGTGATCGTCCTTTGTATCGCGGTTGTCGAAATACTCAAAATTATCTTTTCTCGATCAAAATGTACCATATCAAGTGCTTGTGTGGGATCACTGATAAGGCAATGTCGATGTTGCTGGAATTACTACGAGATGCTTTCCCTGACGCCGACATTCCCACAACCTTTTACGAGGCCAAGAAGGTAATTAACAGATTAGGCTTGAACTATGAGAAAATTGATGCCTGCCCCAACGACTGTATGCTTTATTGGGAGAGGACGCTCGGAGGAGACTTGTAAGAAGTGTCATACTTCAAGGTTCGACGCCTCGTAAGGGAAAAAAGCAGAAGAAGAAACCCGCAAAGATTATGAGGTACTTTCCTTTAAAACCTCGCTTACAAAGATTGTTTATGTCGTCTAAGACAGATGAGCATATGAGGTGGCATGAAGCTGACAAGAAAGAAGATGGTAGACTCAGACATCCACGCTATGCTGAAGCGTGGAAAGCGTTTGACTCTGACTTTCCTGATTTCGTGGCGGAACCTATAAATGTTCGTCTTGCTTTGGCGACCTATGGTTTTAATCCTTTTGGAAATCTTAGCACCAGCTATAGTATATGGCCAGTTATGTTGATACCCTACAACTTTCCCCCTTGGATGTGTATGAAACAGAGCTCTTTCATTATGTCAATGATCATTCCAGGCAAAAAGGCACCGGGAAATGACATCGATGTGTATCTCCAACCGCTTATCAAGGAGTTAGTGGAGCTGTGGACTGTAGGCGTCGAGACGTATGACGCGCACGAGAAGGCACTGTTCAACTTGCGTGCGGCGTTGATGTGGACTATCAGTGACTTTCCTGGACTGGACACATTATCTGGGTGGAATGTACATACCGGCCTTGTGTGTCCGGCTTGCAATTTTGACTCTGACTCAGTTCATCTTCCTCACAGTCGTAAGTGGTGCTTCATGGATCATCGGAGGTTTCTCGATGGTACGCACAGGTTTAGGTTGCAACACAATCGTTTCAATGGGCAACAAGAAAAAAGAGGACCTCCTAGGCATTTGTCCGGTGCAGAAATCATAGAGCAGCTTGTGGATGTTGATTTTGAGTATGGGAAAATGACGATCCAAAGAAAGGCGGACAAAGACAACCGGGAGCTTTCCGGTTCTCGCCCCCAAAGAATGGCGCAAGATAAGCGTCTTCTTCACTCTTCCGTATTCGAAAGATAATTTGCTCCGACACGGTCTGGATGTCATGCACATTGAAAAGAATGTGTGCGACAATGTGTTGTACACGATTCGAACGAACCAGTGCAAGTCAAAAGATCATCTTCAAGCGAGGAAAGATTTACGGAGATGGGAGTTCGCGGAGACGCGTGGCCGGACGAGCATGACAGATTTCAACCAGAAAATTCACCCGACAAAACCGAACAAGGAAATCTTCCTTGCGACATTAAAGGCTATAAAAGTTCCGGACGGGTATTCAAGCAACATTTCACGATGTGTTGACGTGCGGTGCTCGAAAGGTCGTCTGGGCTTAAGAGCCACGACTCACATGTGCTTATGCAACAATGCCTTCCGCCGGCCATAAAAAATACGCCGCCTCTCGATGTGTCGATCGCTTTTGGTCGAGCCGTGTTCATTCTTCGGAAGTTGTGTTCCAAAGTTTTGATCGTGGAGGAGCTCGACCGCTACAACAAAACTTATTCTTATGCTATGTCATTTGGAGATGATCTTTCCTCCCTCATTTTTCACAAATATGGTTCACCCGACGACACCTTGTTCACGAAACAAAGCTTGTGGTCCAAGCTTCAATACCGATGGATGTAGCCTATTGAAAGGTACTCATTTAAAATTAATTACTTTAGCATTCCTCCCTAGTCCCAAGTCTAACCATTGATGTATCGACATTTTCCCTTCATTACTTTATAGGTTTATTGGGAAACTGGAGTCTTACGTGCGGAATAAGGCGTGGCCTGAAGGTTCAATAGCAGAAGGTTATATTGGGGATGAGGTCTTATATTTTTTTTTCCAGTACTTTGATGACATTGAGACGTCATTCAACCGACCGTCTCGTGTAGACGATTCTCCCGATTCGCCGAGCCAGAGCCATCAAAGAACGAGTTGTTAATCCTCGAGTTGGTAAACCAGGTTGCGGAACTCGAAAACTTCAAACCGACGGCACTTGAGAAGTTTCAAGCACATAGACATGTTTTGATTAATTGCACTAAAGTTGAACCATACCTTCTGTAAGGATTGCACACATATATCTTACACTATATATTTCCTTACATGTTATACTCACTATTCTTGGTCGTCGTCGCATGTTTAATTACAGGGAATTCAGGAGTCATGTCAAGCGTCAGCTGAGGATCCGTACACATACATCATCCGAAATTGATAGAAAGGTGCACAAAGAATTCCCGAGTTGGTTTAGGAAGAGAATAATGAATGACCACAACCCGCACTCACCGTAACCGTAGCTCTCGCACTTGGCCCCCTTGATCACGCCCTAAGATTTACGGCATACAATGTCAATGGTTTCAAGTTTTGCACCGTTTCACGAGATCAGGGATTGCTGACCCAAAACTATGGTGTATATGGCACGTTTGGGACGAGGAGTTATGCGAGCAGTAGTGACGGGAACATGTAGTTCGGTGACGTCCCGTATTATGGGAAGCTTCTTGATGTGGTCAAGATAACATACCAAGGCCTTTTCACCGTGACACTGTTCAAGTGTTTGTGGGCAAATACGACAACGTCCCGGGGACTCACAACTGACGACTTAGGCATCACATCGGTGAATTTCTCCCGGCCTATTCACACTGGTCAGTCTGAAGATGACGAGCCGTATATTCTTGCCTCAGAGGCCCATCATGTTTACTATGTCCCCGATGAGAGACACGTAGATTGGCATATGGTGGTTCACCTAAAGCCTCGGACCTTTACGACATGGGCGATGGTGATAGCATCGCCTACGAGAGTGAGCCATTCCACCCGCGCCTTCGATAACTTCTTTTCGCACGCGATGACAATTTACCTATAGTTCGGTACGTTTTTTAATAATAACATTTAATTAACTAAAGTTTTATTTATGCAAACATATTCAACTCACACCTAACATTTTATACAAACTTTCTTTGTAGGGATGGTGACGAAGATTGAAAGAAAAAAATTATGTCAACGATAATCTGTAATCTTGTTTTTATGTTATTTTTTTTAAAAAAAACATATTTATTATTTGTAGCGTTTCTTAACCGCTACAAAATTATAAATAACCGCTACAAAAATAACCTCCACAAAAAAGCATCACAAACCGCGACTAACGTAAACCGCAACACAAAGCGAGCACTAAACCGCTACTAACAGATGCGCGCAGATATCACCATAAATACCCCCAACAAACCTCATTTAATATGCTTCAATATCCTTTTCAACACACATTTTCTCTCTGGTTTCTCTCATACTCTTACGTTTTCTCACAAAGGTTATGTGTTTGAAGAGGGTAAGTTTCATTCAACCGGAACAAATCTTATATTTATCGAAATATTTCATTTTCCTTCTACCCTATGATAATCTTTAAATTCATATTATTTTTAATGCAAAAAGGAGCTAAAAACTCTGTCATTGTCATGCTTTAATGGAACAATTAGTTAAATATGTGATTTAATCTTCATAATGAGTTTTTAGACTTCATTTGCATTAATCTTGGTCATATTTGTAGTTTGGATAAAAATTGGGCTTAAATCTTATCTCTTTTACAATTGAGTAAAGAACAATGTTTCGTATTATGATAATATCTTGAGTTCTAGACCTCAAATAAATCTGCACTTTATATTGTAGGAAAGCTGAAAGATATACCTATCTCTCTTATGAAGAGCCCAAAAGCTAAATCAGATGTTTAGATATCCAAAATGGGCTTTGAATCCGAGACAAGGCGTTGGCACTGGACTCTGGAACAATGTTCGGTGTTTGATCCATAACTGCTGCTATAGAGCTCCAAATTCGGTGCGGTTTGAACGACTGGAAAGATGACAGCCAGGGCTACATTTCATAGGAAGACAGCTTGGTCCAAGTCCACCGATGTCATGGTGTAACACAGGCTGGAAAGTTGACGCGTTTTTGGAGCACAAAAGTCAAGAATTGTGGCTCAATAGTTCTTCCAATTTTCCTATAAATACATGGATGTTTTCAAGAGCAAAACACACCTTGGAGATGACCAAGATCTCTCCCTTTCTATCTTCCTTCTTGTATTTCTTGCCTCCTACATGGAATGGCTTAGTTTTGCTTAATTAGTTTCATGTATTGTTTTTCCTTTTTGTTCATAACCTCCTATATGGATGGTTCTTATATCTTGTTTATGCTTCTTATGCATTATTTTCCTTTTGTTTATTTGAGTCCTACATGTGATGGTTCTACCTCCTACATGGACGATTAGTTGTAATATTTCCTTTTGAATATTTCAGTTTGATTTATGTTCTTCATCTTTTACCCTTTTTATGCTTGGTCATGAATAGCATGAACTAAGTATCTTTCTAAGGTCATGTATGGATTCTTTATGAAGTTTAATTGAAATTCTGTTTTTAATTACATAATACTTGTTTTGGATGTTTTTCTTTAATCCATGCTTAATGCCTTAGTTAGTTTGATCATCTAATTAAGGAATTGAAAGATTAATTAGACCTTGGGAAAGGCTAGTTAATTCTAGGTTCAATTGATTAAAGAACATAAGGTACTAGCAAGGAACTTGACATAGGCTTTATGCAATCATAAAGAATTCGGACTTAATGCAAGAATTAATTCTAATGAGCATGGGAACATGACTTTAGGATTAAGGATTAGGCTAATTGACTTAGGAATAAGCAATTAGATTAAAATCTGAAATTCGATTGACATACTCCAATTCATGGGTTAAGTAATTAAATTCTACCTTAAAAGAAGATTAGGTCTTAATCTAGCTTTTGGTAAAGAAAGAGCAATTAAATGGATTATTGATGATATACATGACCCTAGGCTTTTGTTAATTGCTTTGTGTAAAGTTTAATTCAAATTCTTTGTAATTTAATATTTTCATCAAAAAATCATATGGTTGCATCAACTTTAAATTCAAGTAAATTGGGTTGGTAGTTGGAACTTTGGTCCCCTTGGGAACGATATTTTATTACTCGGGATACTTGCTAGTATTACATTGATAGTGTATACTTGCACCGGTTACCCCCTTCATCACCCTGTTCATACTAACTTTTGTTATTTTACAGTTGGATTGCGTCTATTTTTTAACTTTTGTTCTACTTCCGCATATACGTTACTTGATCCATTTTGACAGACATTTTTTTAAAATTAATTTTGTTTTAATGAACTCATAATTTGTTTGTATTATACGTACATATTTTCATCGTTTAATACCCCGTATAGTTACTTTATATACTCAAATATAATTTTTTAATATCATTTATTTTCAATAAATATTATTAATAATAAATATTTACTTAATCAATATAATAATTATTTGTTTTTTCCAATTTTATACATTTGTAGCGGTTCTTAAACTGCTACAAAATGGAACAAATATACAAATTAAACCGCCAAAATATAAGGCGAGAAACTATTGTCACGTTTCACAACCGCTACAAATATATGCAATTTTTTTTTAAAAATATGGCGGCATTTATTTGTATCGGTTTTTGACCGTTTCAAACATTCCTAAAATTTCAATATCTTGGCGGCAAAATGTTTTTGGCGGGAACATTTGTCGCGGTTGTATAACTGCTACAAAATATTTTAAAAACGTTGGCGCCAATTTTCACACAACTAGTAGCGGTTTTTTTCCGCTACTAATAATATCACACCCAATTTGTAGCGGTTGTATAATCGTGATGAAGACCTTTTATCATTAGCCTTGGGGTCCACAATCAACAATTAACCAAGGATTGCGTATAGGCAAACCTAGGATCGTTCTCTCTTTTCGAGGAGCTTTTTATTGAATCCTAAGTAATCTAGATGTCATGCAAATGAAATAAAAACAAGGGGGATTGGGTTTTGATGGAATTAGAATAGAAATTGAAGACGTAATGAAAAGGAGAGATTAATCAAATGAAAAAAACGATCAACTCGAATTGGGATTCCAAGACCTTCCATCATTGGACAAAGAAATAGAATAACGGAACCCGTGATTGATTCTAAACAAACCGAAATCTCTGCATTTGTCCGTGGCTCCTCGACTAGACAATCGCCTAGCATATGATCGAACATGTGGCGAGCTCGCAGTGCAATCGTACAACGTTCTCTCGAACCTGGTCCGACCTAAGTCCTTGGGATTTCAATCTGATATTAAATCTAACATCCAATCTGCTTTCTAAACTCGAATCCGATTAAAGTAAACAAAACAAGTCGATTATCGATTGAAGCATAAGTCCTCCGGATGACACCATGGAATCCTCAACTCATGGGTCGATCACAAAAACTTAGCCAATCATGGCTATGTAAGATGAAAATGTAGAAATAAAGATGTTCATCATGACCACGAAGAACATGAACAAGTTCATCATGAACATGAAGAACACAAAGAACAATTAAAGAAAATGAAAGCTTCTATTCCAATATAAAAGTAAATATCAAAAACATAATGAACGAATAAAGGAAAAAGATGAAGAACATAAAATCAAAATAAAATAATTAAAAGGAAAGATTAAAACTAAGCCATACCAAGTAGGAGGCAAGAAATTAAAGACAAGAATTAAAGACAATACATGAAACATATAAAGCAAAACTAAGCCATCCCAAGTAGGAGGCAAGAAATAAAAGAAGGAACTTAGAATGGGAGAGATCTTGGTCTCTTCAAGGTGTGTGTTTCTCTTCAGCCTCTCCATCTATTTATAGGAAAATTGGGCATCTCATTCATCCATTTTACAACTCATTTCGTCACTTTACTTAGTGGCCAACATGGAAGAATCATTGAACCACTTTACACCTCCAAAACGCGTCCTTTTGCAAGCTGGATTACACCACGGAAACGGCGGATCTGGACCACGTGGTCTTCATATGAAATGTTGCCCTGGATGTCAGCTTTCCATTCGTTCAAACCGGACCTCATTTGGAGTTCTGTAGCGCCAGATATGGATCAAACACCGAACGTTGTTCCGGAGCCCAGTTCAGCGCCCCTGTTCCGTATTCCAGGCCCAATTTGGTCATTTAAACATTTGATTTAGCTTTTGGGCTCTTCATATGGTTTGTAGATCTTCATTTTAGCTTTCTGAAAATATAAATTGCAGAGCCATTGGATCTCTAAATCTCAAGTTATACCCAAAATACCGAACAGTGTTCACTACCCAATTGTAGTAAGAATATGACTCAAGTTCAATTTTGAATCCAAACTCAAGATGTGACTAAGATTAATGCAAATAAAGTCTAAAAACTCATTATGAAGATGAAATCATATATTTAACTAATTGATCCATTAAATCATGATAATGACAGAGTTTTTAACTTCTTTTTGCATTTAAAATAATATGAATTTAAAGATTATCAAACTCCCCCACACTTATCCTTTTGCACTCCTGAGCAAAATTAAAAGATAAAGAACAAGTAAAGCTTTCTCCTTTCTAATAATTGCTTGAAATTTCATAACTTAACAAGGATCACAAAAGCTTCAAAGGATCAACCAATCAAGATAGAAATCTCTTCATCTCAAATTACTAATCATGGCAATACCATTCAATGATGCTAATCACACAAGATAGTCTCTCAAGGGATGCCCTCAATCAATCTCACAAGTGTATATGGTTAATAAGTGTATCGCTCAAATTCTACTCAAAGAAATTGTTCTACCATAAGCTTGCTCAAGTTCTACTTCTCCACTACTTGTAACACATGCTTGCAAAAATCAAGAGGACTTATTATTAAGGTTGTAATGGGGCTAGGATAAGGGTAGGTAATAGTATGGAAATGAAAGGTTAAATTACCCAAGAACTTTAAAAGAGTAACAATATAAAACCACTCAAATAACATTTTTTTTTCTCTTTTTTTTTTTAAAACAATAAATGCCTCTTCTTCTTCTTTTTTTTTTTTCTTTTTTTTTTTTTTTTTTTTTTTACAATAAATGCCAAACGATTAATGACATATAATCAAATACTTCCCCACACTTAAAATGTTGCACTCCCGAGCAACCCCCACACTTAACCACAAAACCAATGCGCAATTAATTTCCAAGGTGCGGAATAAAATGGTGTGACATTTAGGCTAGTAATGTGGCTTTGAAAGGAATGAGTCAAAAAGGCACAAAGGGCTAACAAAGGAGATATAATGCAAGGGAAAGGCTATTTGGTCGAGTGAGGAAATAAAAGAAAGAAAACAAGCCTCCATCATATTTATGCATGCAAATGAAAAATGTAGTTTTGAAAAGAATGAGAGCAAGTTCTAGAGAACATAAATCATGAGCAGATGCACACAAGAAAGAAAGAATGGTAAAGGATGAGTTCCATTCATGTAGGCCCAAAATCTCACAAAGGAAAATACCAAATCATGCAATTAGCATCATAGAATTAACAACCAAGATATTATAATCCAAGAGTCCAAAATTTCAATCTAAATAGAATGATCCATCAAAACCAAAATGTCCAAGTTCATAATATGGAGCAATCATAGAAGGAGAAAATGTTTTTTTTTCATTTAAAAATAAAACAATAATCAAAAGGATTCAAAATATATTTTCTTCCATACATAGGGAGTTCTTATTCTACTTACTAAACTACATTATTTCTACTTTTGTTATCGGAATGTGTCCCTCCCCCACACTTATCTTCCTCGTACAACAATTAAGCCCAAGTAATCATATGAATTAGGAAGAAAATAAGTAAGGAAAGAGACAACCTTTGTTAGAGTATCTTGAGTTGCTTGAAGGAGAAATTCTCATCATCAATGAGAATCTTGCATTTGTCTTTGAAAACACTTTCCCCCTCAATGATTTTCCTTGGTGGAGGTGGTTCAGATCAATTGGAAGAGGTCCAAAAATGTGTGGTGGATGTTGGTTCCATCGATGACCTTTCCAAGAATGTGCCTCGCAACGAAGACAAGCAAATAGCAAGATCCCATCCAAAAATAGAGACATGGAGAGATTTCAAGTGAATTAAAGATATTTTAGGAATCAAACTCTCCAAGTAACTATCACATCCAAGGAAGTCAATATTACTCCCATCGCAGGAGTCAAGCAACCTTACATTGTGAAAATTCTCCTGTGTTTGCAAAATGGAAGGTGTGGAATCCAACTTAGTGTTTGAGTACACCATATCATCATTGCAAACACAAGAGATGAAAGAGAAAAGATTGGAAGAAGGAAGAGAATTTTTGAAATTGTCACCACCCGAGGGTTCTAAAATTTCAAAACAATCATTTGTCTTTTCTACATCGGGTGGCAAATCACAAGATAACACTTGTTGGAAAGATTCATCAACATGCAGAATTTTATCAATCAAAATCTCAGTATCTTTAGTACCAACAAGACTACAAGGAAGTGATCCAATGGGAATTTTGTGCATTTGACATTCCATATTATGATTGTTCTCACTCACATCAACAACGTAATCCACAATCAATGCAGAATCACTAGTCAATTCAATATCACCGTATAATGCATCATTAATTTCAAAGTGCAAATAGGACACAATTCATCATCAACATGCACAATTAATAGAGTCACTCATAGATGCAAGATCGGGATAATCAGCAAGAATATCATCAACAACATTGGTATTCATGTTTGATTCAATCTTTTCAAAATTGACATGCTTACTATCATCACTAGTACAAGACTGTGCATTATGATCAATGGTAGAATCAACCACTTCACTAAATGCTTTCTTTGGAAGCTCATCAAGTAAATGACATTTTTTATGATAACAATCTACACATATTTGATAATCTTCACAAGAGCATGAAAATATGTCATTCAATTTATTACAATCATCCATAGTACTATGAAGAGAAGCATTTTCAGCGCTTAAAGAATCACATGAAGAAATAGGAACACACTCATCAACAAGTACAAGTGAATCACTCAATTGTTAAATCCAATTGGTTGGGCAATTGCATTTTCAAAAATTGAGGGGATTCAATAATGATTTCCTCATCCACATCTTTATCACTCAAATCATGAATTGCTTCGTTAGTCAAAGTAGTAGGAGAGTCTACTTCTATAAGGATAGGATCATTACCAAATGGGAGAAGACTCTTCAATATGCTTTTGTACTTGCTTCACTTCTTGTGCATGTGTGACCATGAGAGAAGGATTTTCTTGAAATTTCATTTTCAACATTTGTGTTTGCTTGCTCAATTTCTTTTCCTAATCTCTCATACCTTTCCGCTTGGTGTTCCATTCTTTTAAAAATAGAGTCCATTTGTTGATGAAAGTCGCCCTTATGTGACCACTCCTCATTTATAGCCCAAGTCATTTGACTTTGGAAATCTCCAATGATTGCACAAAATGAAGGATCTTGGTTGGGCACACATGGTTGATAATGAGGTTCATAAGTTGGCTCAAATGGGTATAAGGATTCATGAGACGGAGGGCATGGTATGGAAGTAGGATGGAATGAAGGATGGTATGGTAAGTGAGAGTGTTGATGATATTGTTGGAATGGAGGATGTTGGTAAGGCTTATGATATTGGTGGTGGAATAAGCCATCACATTCTTGATTGCCTACAAAAGAGTGAAATTGAAAGGTAGTTCATGATTATCATAAAACCAAGCCATGAAAGTTCAATGCAATTAATTCCCGAATTACAAAATAAAAATCTAACTATAAAAATTAAGAAAAAGAATATAATAAAATACAAATGCAAGTGTAAAAGAAAAGAAGGAGGTTTTTTTTTTTTTTTTTTTTTTAAAAAAAATGATTAAAGATGTAAGTATGCTATGAATTAACTTGGAGACATGGTGAAATCAAACAAATAAGCTCAAGATCATATTGAATTTGATACAAACACACCACACAGAAGCTACCAAGTCAAGACAATGCAAAAATCTTGAACTATATGCAATGAAAAAAATGCAAAATTAACAAGCATCACACGAGAAACCCCTTGTCAAAAGTCAATTTGACAATTAGATTACCTAGGGAGCCAATTACTTAGCTCCCGGAACGGCGCAATTTGATGAAGACCTTTTATCATTAGCCTTTGGGTTCATAATCAACAATTAACCAAGGATTGCGTATAGGCAAACCTATGATCGTTCTCTTTTTTCGAGGAGCTTTTCATTGAATCCTAAGTAATCTAGATGTCATGCAAATGAAATAAAAACAAGGGGGATTGGGTTTTGATGGAATTAGAATAGAAATTGAAGACGAAATGAAAAGGAGAGATTAATCAAATGAAAAAAACGATCAACTCGTAATGGGATTCCAAGACCTTCCATCATTGGACAAAGAAATAGAATAACGGAACCCGTGATTGATTCTAAACAAACCGAAATCTCGCATTTGTCCGAAGCTCCCTCGACTAGACAATCGCCTAGCATATGATCGAACATGTGGCGAGCTCATTTGTGCAATCGTACAACGTTCAGTAACCTGGTCCGACCTAAGTCCTTGGGATTTCAATCTGGATATTAAATCTAACATCCAATCTGTTTCTAAACTCGAATCCGATTAAAGTAAACGAAAACAAGTCGCTTATCGATTGAAGCATAAGTCCTCCGGATGACACCATGGAATCCTCAACTCATGGGTCGATCACAAAAACTTAGCCAATCATGGCTATGTAAGATGAAAATGTAGAAATAAAGATGTTCATCATGACCACGAAGAACATGAACAAGTTCATCATGAACATGAAGAACACAAAGAACAATTAAAGAAAATGAAAGCTTCTATTCCAATATAAAAGTAAATATCAAAAACATAATGAACGAATAAAGGAAAAAGATGAAGAACATAAAATCAAAATAAAATAATTAAAAGGAAAGATTAAAACTAAGCCATACCAAGTAGGAGGCAAGAAATTAAAGACAAGAATTAAAGACAATACATGAAACATATAAAGCAAAACTAAGCCATCCCAAGTAGGAGGCAAGAAATAAAAGAAGGAACTTAGAATGGGAGAGATCTTGGTCTCTTCAAGGTGTGTGTTTCTCTTCAGCCTCTCCATCTATTTATAGGAAAATTGGGCATCTCATTCATCCATTTTACAACTCATTTCGTCACTTTACTTAGTGGCCAACATGGAAGAATCATTGAACCACTTTACACCTCCAAAACGCGTCCTTTTGCAAGCTGGATTACACCACGGAAACGGCGGATCTGGACCACGTGGTCTTCATATGAAATGTTGCCCTGGATGTCAGCTTTCCAGTCGTTCAAACCGGACCTCATTTGGAGTTCTGTAGCGCCAGATATGGATCAAACACCGAACGTTGTTCCGGAGCCCAGTTCAGCGCCCCTGTTCCGTATTCCAGGCCCAATTTGGTCATTTAAACATTTGATTTAGCTTTTGGGCTCTTCATATGGTTTGTAGATCTTCATTTTAGCTTTCTGAAAATATAAATTGCAGAGCCATTGGATCTCTAAATCTCAAGTTATACCCAAAATACCGAACAGTGTTCACTACCCAATTGTAGTAAGAATATGACTCAAGTTCAATTTTGAATCCAAACTCAAGATGTGACCAAGATTAATGCAAATAAAGTCTAAAAACTCATTATGAAGATGAAATCATATATTTAACTAATTGATCCATTAAATCATGATAATGACAGAGTTTTTAACTTCTTTTTGCATTTAAAATAATATGAATTTAAAGATTATCAAATCGCAACTAGTGGTCCAACAAGGAGTTGTCGCAGCTTCAGTTTGTGTCGGTTAATTGAACCACAACAAATACAGTAGCAGTTATTTTGTATTGAGTAGCGGGTATTTTTAACCGCGCCAACTACGTTTGCCACAGTAGATTTTGTAGCGGTTTGCATAACCGCGACAAATATCGTTAGTCACGCCAATGACCGCTACAAATATGTCATTTTAACCGCTACTAATACCCTTTTTTTTGTAGTGATTGTATCACATGAATACAAGTTGTGTATCTAAACTTAGAAGATTTTAAGACTGAATGCAATCTGGATTTATCTCCTTGGCTGACGCAATACATGCCGTTGTTAAGCATAGATACTCCATACTCTCCACAAGTTGTAAAGTTATTTTATCACAATATGCATGTGGAACAACGGAAACTGATGAAGACATGTTGATAACCAATGTTAGAGGCAAAGAGGTCAAATTTTCTGCTAAGGACCTAAATACTCTTTTTGGATTTACACATGTGCCTGAGGATCCGCCTAAACTATCTGACTCTGAGTGCATTAAGATCCTTTTTCCCACTGAAGAATTTGATGGTGATCTTTTCAAGTTTAAGCTTGGCCAAATGTCTGAAACATACAGAGTACTCTAGTACTTATATAGTAGGAACATGGTGAACAAGGGATAGAGCTATACTCACTTTGTGCTTAAGGATTTCCAATTGTTTACCTCACTCGTTGCTCAGGAACCTAGGAATTTGGGCAAGTGGATTGTCTCTGAAATGTCTCACTTTTTGTCCAACTCTTCCAGGAAGAACACCATCCCATTCCCTAACCTGGTATCTCAAATTCTTGGTTACAACAACATATGGTACCTCTTAGATAATGATAAGGCCATCTTCCCAAAGAAACTTAGCCAATCCAATCTCCTTTTTATGAAAATTGCCTTCACCGAGGCTACTGGCAAGAGCAAGGAAGATAAAGCTCAAAAACCAATACCCTCCTCCTCCAGACCACCAGAAGAGGCACAATCATCTCAGGCTGGTACTCACTCTGCTTCTCCATCCTTTACCCAAGCTTCCATTCAGAACTTGGTCAACACCTCGGTTCACAACACTTTAAATCCGTTTATGACCCACTTCCAGAATCTCCAAACCCAGTTGCTCACGGCCTTTACAAATGAGATGAAAGCAATGGCAAAATTTGTTCAAAACAAATTCCACTCCCAAAATGAAGAAATGAAGAAGGAATTTTAGGTGTTGCATGAAGGACAGAAGGCTCTCCATCTATGTTTGCTCGCTATGGAGAAGACCATAGATGACCTGGGAATCAAGCTCTATCAACCTCCCTCTACCATACCTCATGTGGCTACTACCCCTGCTCTTGCTGTACCAGACTCTGACCCTGTCTCCACTCCTCCTCTTGATCCTATTCCTCTCGTCTCAGTTACTGCTCCTAATCCTACTGATAAGCCAGACTCGCCCTCTTTGATGGATGACAAAGGGGGAGAAGAAGCAAGCTAACTGCATTAGCTTTAGCTTAGAATAGCTGCTTTTAGCTTAGATGCTTTTTGATGTTTGTGTAAGCATTTCTGCGTTTATTTTTTTTGAGTTCATTGTTCATTTCGGTCTATTACATCTTGGGTACATTTTTGTATGAATCATGAATACTGATTAACCTCTTGACTTATGAAAAGCAAGTTATTCTAGCTTACTTCACATGTTTCTGATACTAATCATTTTTGTCTCTAACTGATATCAAAATCTGAATTTCATTTCAAAACATCTATCCAAGTGTTGTCATCATCAAAAAGAGGAAGAATATTGGCTCTCAAGGTTTTGATGATAACAAGACTTGAAATCATTTAAGGCTTTGAATCAGCTTCTAATCATGTACTTCAATGAGTACTCGAGTATGTTAATGTGATACTCGAGTATGGCTTGTCAAACATGTGTGGTAAAGTATTTCAGGTAATCAATACTTGAGTATGGATAAGGGATACTCGAGTATTGGATGGAAAGATCAGCTATTGCATACTGATTCAGAAGTGATTCTCGAGTATTGGCCTAACTTTTCAACATTACAAATTGCCTCTGATATGATACTCGAGTATGGGATTTCATCGCTACCAACTCTTCCCATATCAAGGCAATACTTGAGTATTGAAATTGGATACTTGAGTATATTGAAGAGCAAAGTATCTAATATGTCTGAATCATCTAGATACTCGAGTATTGAGTAGACATACTCAAGTATTGACGAGTATGAAGCATCTGTTAGGTGGTTATATACAGGCTACTCGAGTATGTAACTATATGTACTCGAGTATGGTAAGTTCCAGAATGATCTTTGCTCTCTGTCTGTAAGATACTCGAGTATGATCAATTGAATACTCGAGTATGATTAATAGCAAAGCCTCTGATATCAGCAACACTTCTGCAGGTTTTTATTGCAATGATTTGATTACCCGCATATATCTTTCTAAAATCATTCAGTATTTATTGCGATATCATTAATCATCTTCCTAAGTGAATTTCAGATGTTTAACCAACGGTTGAATATTGATGAGCATCAAAACAACGAAAATGTCGTGAAACAGAGTCAACACGCGAAACCCAATTAAGGCCAAATAATCGCGGATGATTAAATGCTCACAACGGACATGTTCAAACAGACAAATTCAAATCATACAACGGTCATCATTCTACAACAACTACAAATACTCGAAGGATTGAGTACCTCGATACGGATAAACATATACACAGACAAAACTTGAAAAGTGATCAATTTTTTGTTCTGTTTATATCTTCAGATACTATTGAGCTTCAGTGTTGATTATTTATTTACTCTGTGAGAGAGTGCTATCATTTGTTTTACATTCGTTCAAATCTCAAGATAGTGGTATCTTAAGTGTGGGTGTACGATTACAACTTGTAAGGGGGAGTGAGTCCTAGGAGAAAGGATCATCCTGAGTTACAGAGTCTGTAATTGTATTGTGAGATAGTGAAAAATCCCAGAGTGTCTGGGTACTGGACGTAGGTCAAAGAGTTGGACCGAACCAAGATAACTCCTCTCGTGCCATTTCTCTTTACGTCTTTATTGCTTTCATTACGTATCCATCACATCACAAATGAATTGTTTGAAATCACCTATTCACCCCTTCTAGGTGATATTCCACCTTCAAATTTGACTCAAGTTAACTCTTCTATGAAATGTTTTGAAAGAGAGCATCGGGTTTAACTTGGAGTCAATTAGTGTGTGACTCAAGAAGGCAACTTCTCTGTCAACATGTCTTTTATACCGAAGTTGCGTTTTTGACTTGAAGTCAAAAATTTAATGCCTCAAGTCAATAATATTTTCAACTTGAAGTTAAAAGCTTATTGCCTCGAGTCAATAGCGATATTCTTCAATACTGGGCCATTTTTGCGATGATTTTTTTTTTTTTTTTTTAAAAAAGAGAAGTGAATAACTCAAAGCAAAGTTTTTTTTTTTCTAACTTGAAGTTAAATATGGTTCCACCTGTGCGTTTTTAACTCTTGAAGGAAAAACATTTAACTTGAAGTTTAAAGCATTTAACTTGAAGTTAAATACTTATTGCCTCAAGTTAACTTTTCTCTGACTCCTTTTTGAAAGAAAATGTTGTTTTTAATTTGGAGTCATTTAGTGACTAACTCAAGGCAATATCTCTTTGGAACTCATTTTTTGTTTTTAACTTGAAGTTAAAAACCTAATACCTCAAGTCAAAATTGATGGCTAGTGCTATTTCTAAAATAAGAGATTTTTAACTTCTTTCAAATAAAGTTATTGTCTCAAGTCAATAACTCTAGGCAATTATTTTAACTTGAAGTTAAATATTGTTCTCTTCTTTCCTATCGTTTTTGACTTTCACAATCCCAAGTTAACTTTCAAGTTATGCATCAAGTTAAGCCTTTTCTTTCAACTTGCGTCTTTGACTTTCACCAATATTTCAAGATAACTTTCAAGCCAATATTTCAAGTTAACTTTCAAGTCATTGTTCCAAGATAACTTTCACAATATCAAGTTAACTTTCAAGTCATATTTCAAGTTAAGCTTTCTTTCTCAACTTGCGAATATCAAGTTAACTTTCAAGCCAATATCAAGTCAACTTCTTATTTCAAGTTAACACTATTTTTAACTTGAAGTTAACTTTATTAGATTTGAAAATTATCGTCTTCATAAACTGAAATCATTACCTGTGATTTCATTAATCCTTATCATCACTCATTACTATTCCTAATTACTTTTAATCAATTTGCTAATGAGTTTCAGATGAGTATATCATAGATTAACAACAAATTATCATAAAGCAATTTGTGTGTCAGAGAAGCATTTAATGCAGTTCCCAAATCGAGTCATTTTCACGATAACCAATCCTATGATCATTCTAAAGTTTTTGCTGCTATTCCATCTGCACAATTAATGCTATTTCACAACAGAAAAATAGAAGGAATGAAAGAATGTCGTGACGGTACAAATCCACCTGGATCGTTAATGGCGAATGTGACTATCAAAGCTTCATCTATCTAACGGCTATTTCGAAGAGTCACAACGGATAATCCTCAAGCTTCTCCAACGGTCATTAATGGCATCAACTATAAATTCCATAAGCATTAAATTTGTCACCTACCGAAACTCTGCACATTCAATTCGAACTTATTGCAATCTATTGTTTCATTTGTTTCATTATGTAACATCCCATTTGAAAACGGCGAATTTTTTTTTTTAAAAAAAACGTTTCCAAATATTTCAAGCAGAGTAATCAGAGTAGAGCATTGGAGCGAGTAAGTAATTTACATTACATTCAAAATATGGACCATAGTGTAAATGTATCGGATTACAGTCATCCAGAATTCTCAAAAGTTAAAGAAACTAAAGGAAACGATAGATAATGTAGACACGTCTTGGCCTACTCCAGCTGCTCGCCTCGATCGCCAAACATCGGTCCTCCAGACCCTGATGCTACAGCTGAGATCCATTCCACATATGGATCTCAAGTAACGGTTAGCCTTATACTCAAATAAAACAAGATACGTACAACGAGATATTCATTTCAATACAAATATCATCACAAAAGCAAACAAAGAGATGTATGATCAATAACATGGACAGAACATAAGCACAAAGCAGTATGTAAAGTCTCTCTCGACTAGTTCTGCACATATCCAGTGCCACGCCACTAACGTGTCCTCAGCGCTAGGAATAACTCAACGGCATTACCAAAACTATAATCCGTGGGTAAAGCTGTAAGTATCTCTGATGATTCTCAACAGAACCTCAGTCTATGAACGTATCGATAACGCAAAAGTATATGAGCAGCATAGAGTTAGGGTTACAGTACGCGTCCATACCTTAGTTGCGGATATCCGGCTCTTCCGCTAAAAACGGTACTTTTTGACTGGCCGACGTAAAAACAAGTGAAACATGGGGCCGCTCAACAAAAGAACAAATGAACGATGGAATTTCGACAAAGGCCGACGTCGAAGTATTGTAAATAGAATAATAACAGACTTATGAATATTTGGCAGCATAACAGACATTTTAGGTGAAAAAGACCATTTTGCCCCTACTACCCCTATTTGGCGGAATTTCGCCAGAACTTCGTTACGTTGACCTTATTCCATTTCAAAATTATCCCCACTATGTTTTTACCTCGTCAGGAATCTTTCAATGCAATGAGGCTTAAAAACAAGTATAGGAATATATTCTAAACTTCCTAGATCAAAACAACGGTTCTACTATAACTACCGAAAGAACTACGGAAACTAAAAGCTAAGGACAGAAGAACTTACTCGGGGCTAGGCAGAATTTTTGCAGAGCTTCTCACTCTAAGTTTCGGCCAAGGAAGAGAGAATAAATGGTGTGAAGAGTGAAGAAGAGGGGAGGGCTATTTATAGAGAAAATTCAGGACGTATCGGGAATTTTCTGCTTTGTTTTTGAACCGTTAGATATAGGGTTTTGTAAGATGGAATCTTGGCCATTCATGATCTTGGTCGACATCTAAGGGCCCAAAAGGTCAAAGAATGAGTTTTCATCCAATGATGACTTTGCTTTATGGCCTCCGCCTCGATAAAGCTACCTCGATCGGTGTTCGTTTCGCGCGATTTCGCGAAAACTCAAAAATCCGGCGTATAACTTTGAAGATCTTTTCATCCTCTTTCATATTATCTATTTTGATCCTATTTTTGATCATATCCAGGTATTCTCCTAAAGTGCGTCGGAAGATATTCGGACAAACGCGTCCGATTCGAAAATCGCTTCCGATAGAATCAACTTCTCGACAATAATTCGATGAATCGTAAAACGTCCAGTTGTTGCCTAACTTAATCCCGTTTGAAAACACGCAATTGTTTCTATAGGTTCTCACTTTGCCTATCCGGCTCTACTCTATCCGATCGCCTTTCCGTCTTATTAGGAATTAGGGTTTTCTACCACGGAATCAACGTCTGGTAAATTCTTTCCTCGTGTAAAAATTTACTTGTTCTTAATTTGATCAGTCGAAAAGACTTTTACCTCTCGGTTTACCCGTAGAATTTATTTCTAACTTTTCCCTCGGCCGCCTATAAGCCGACTCACCGTATTATATTATTATTTTATTCTAATTATCATTTTAATTATTTAAACAATTCATTTTAATTAAAAATACCAAGAATTTCGGCCCCTTCATTTTAAAATTCAGTTTTAATTATTTTTTCATAATTTTTTCCATTTTGTTTAAAAATATAATATTTTTTACCAAAAATTCATGTTTTACCCCCGCCTTCGTTAAGGCTTAATCAGGCCAAAATTCTTCGTTTAGTGATCTTTTTATGATTAGATTTCTTCATACACTTATCTTTACTAATTTTTCTTAATCTTTTTATCATAATCAGTAAGTATATTTTATGCTAATTACCAGCCTTAACAATTCCTCTGAATCACAATCAATAACTTTTACAATTGGCACCGGGCAAAAATCGAGGATAGTCTGTACACCTCTAACAATTCCTTTTCCTACAATGCACAAGTCATTAATTTGTGTCAATATTTTGAACTTCATCATCAAAGATGATAGAACTTTTAACTTACGATTATGAATGTGTTACAAAGAAAAACAAATAAGATCTACTCGTCCACAATCATGAAAGCATTAGTATTAATTAAAAGTTAGTTTTTATATTCTCTTTCTTTTATAATGATATATATTTCAAAATATATACAAATATAACAAATAATTAATATAAATTTCAAGAATGTATTCGTTTACCTCAAGTTTTTCGATTCCACCTATTCCCAAATCTCAAACGGTGCTTTGAATGTTTATTGAGAAGATTTGTCTCCAAATTTCGATCCGAGAGAGACAGAGAGAAAGACATAGATGAGCTTTCTATTTTCATGAAATCTCGAACCTTTCTTGAGGCGATTAAGATCTGCACAAAAGCAGAGGGAGATCGTGTCCCCGCCTACTATACACATGTCGTCTCTTCTCTTGTCTCCGCACTCTCCTTGTAAGCGCGTTCACTTCCTCCGCCAAAAGGGACACCGCCTGTGCCACTCCGTTCGAAGTTGACACTTGACACAGCGGCTCTGGCGTCGAGTGGCCTCTGGTCTTCATTGTAGGAAAAGGAATTGTTAGAGGTGTACAGACTATCCACTTATCTGTACATACTATCCTCCGAATCAATTAGCTAGTAATTATCTAATCATTCTCTTACCAATGGTTGATAATTTTATAATTTACAGTGTATTATTATCTTACAAACTTTACACCGACATTGTCATTTTATATCCTATGTAAAATATTAAAAATGTTTACACCATAAAGTTACTTTATGGTTCCGGAATGCTTTTTAAACATTTCTTCATGTTATTTCCTCTCGAAATAATTTATTAAATTCTTATAATTAGAGATAATACTCCCATGATTTTCTCATAATCTTTCATGATCTTTCAGTATTTATCATAATGTTTTTAGACTGTTTCTATCACCATTATTGCATTTTTAGTCATTCTGTTCATCTGATTTTTCTGTAACTTTTTCGACAATTTACTCGATAATGATTGCAATTTTAAACTCATGAATTTACTTCATCAAAATAGTCATTAATTTCTCTTATCTCAAGAATTCCAGATTTGCTAAAATCCGGGTATTACACATTAATATCTTCAGATATGTTGTACTTCAGTAATTATCATTTATTTACTCAGTGAGGAGATAAACACTATTTGATTATTTTAGTTGTTAAATCTTAAGGTTGTGAAACCTTAAGTGTGGGTGTACGATTACAATTTGTAAGGGGGAGTGAATCCTAGAGTGAGAGGATTACTTCGAGTACAGATTGTGTAATTGTATCTGTGTTTGAAAGATAGTGGAAATCCCAGAGTGTTTTTGGGGACTGGATGTAGGTTCAAAGTTAGACCGAACCAGTATAACCTTTTTGTGTTCATTATTCTTCTATACTTCTTTGTTTAAGTGTTTTTGAGCATTTAGTGAAAGAGTTTTATAATAACATATTCACCCCCCTCTAGGTGATATTCCACCTTCAGGGAGGTCAAGATGGATCCGCATATTCAATTGTGGAACATGCGACATTTGTGCATTGAGACTACAGATCCAACGGAGGGGCCGATTTCCCCGAACACCCATGACTTGGTTCTTCACACACACTAGATGGTATATGATAAGGCAAGTCGCCAAGATCGGGCACGTAGTACGTATTGATATTGCTTCCTTTTTTCGTCCTATATATTTCATCTTATTATCCATAACCTAAAATGGCCTATACATCCTGTAGAGTAATAGTCGTTTCACCAACCGGCATATGGAAGGTGTGAGTCTCCGGCCTCCACCTCTCAACCAAAGCAGAAACAAAGTTTTTGTCAATCTGCACCAACATAAAAATAGAGAACAAATATGTAAGGGTCCTATATTATCCATACCATGTATAGACAACTAAATGCATCTAATTAATTACATAAAGAATAAAACATACCGGGAGTCTCTTCATATGAGACACGTGCCAAAAACCTGCACGCATAAGGTATTGACGCAAATTTAGTGGGATGAGATATGGATGATGGACATCTCCCAAAGATCCCTGTGAGGCTCGCCTCACTCTCAAAGACTTACAATCTCCTGTGTTCCATACAACTTGTGACCGTTGTGACTGTTACACCTCCTCATTAAGAACTCCCCACTCTTTGGGGCCGGACTCAATATTATGGGCGCGTTGATCATCCATTTGACTAATAAAAATTTACAATAACACAACACATTATTAAGTCACTAATTAAATATTCTCTAAATAATTAGTAAAGTAATTATTTGACTAATTATTATTCTCTATTTAAGCTTATCTTATCTATCTTAGGGTACTATAACTAATAATATACAACATATTTCAAAAAATATTTTTATTAATTCACTAATTATTATTCTCACAAACTTCTTTAATTAAATTAAGCTAATAATATTTTACAATTTATATATCAAATTATTAATTACAAAATATTAAATAATTAGTCATCTATCTTAAGGTTTATAATTAACATGCAAAATAAATAAATAATTCACTAATTAATTAATTTACTAATTAGTCTTGTATCCTAAGGTTTATAATAAATTTAAAATATTTTAATTCCCTTAATTATTAATTAGAAATATTATTTATAATTATTAATAATTTGTAAGTAACTAAGCATCTATCCTAAAGTTATACATTTATTAAGCATATATAATAAATAAATGTATATAATTAAAAGTTAAATAAAATTATTAAACAATTACATAACAAAAAAAATTAAATGTTACCTAGGGCACACGTGAAGTCAAGAGTGAGTAGAGAGAAGGCAGAACAATTGTGTGTAGAGGGAGATGCTTCCTCCTTCTTCCTTCTGGTGATTCTCTCTTCTCTGGATCTCAAAGTTTCTCAGCGTCTTCTCAGCTTTAGGAAAGGAGAGAATGAGATGGAGATTGAAAGGATGAGGAGGTGTATGTATGTGTGACGAGTTGCTGCTATGGATAAGAGTGAAAAAGAATGGAGGGTGAAACATGCAGAGGGAGTTGGATGATGAGGGAGAGGGAAGGAGTTAATGAGGGAGATTGGAAGGGTGAAAGACGCAGAGGGAGTCGGATGATGAGGGAGAAGGAACGAGTGAATATGGGAGACGATTGCGTGAGTGAATGAGGGAGACGATTGCGTGAGTGAATGAGGGCAACTAGTAGCGTCAAATGGATAGACGCCACTAGTGGCGTCAGAACACGTGGCGCCATTAACTCAGTGGCATCACACATCTTGACGCCACTGCTGTTGTCTAGTCAAGTAACGCCAATGACTGCTGGTAAAACTTATCCAAGGTGCTTTAACTGTGAACAATATTTGGTAAAATTTGCTACAGTGATGCTTTTGCCGTATTTTCAATATTATGTGATACTATTTAGTAAATACTCCCTTTGGTCCTAAGGCACCAACTAACAATTCTCGCAAGCCAATAAAAACAGTTAAAGTCATTAAATTTGTCCTAAACTTTAAGTAATTTTCAATATTACATTAAGGGTATAACATTTCTGCTTTTACTGTAGAAACATTTTTTCTGCCACATTCACATTAAAGTGAGTGGGTCCCATAATATTTTCTCTCTCTTCTCTTTACAATGGGATCCACTCATTTTTATGTGAGTGTGGCAGAAAAAATATTTCTGCAGCAAAAGCAGAAACATTAAACCCTTACATTAAACTCTAATATCATATTAATTATTACTCTCACTCCCTATGCTTTTAAATATAGGTATACAAGAAAAAAATATTTAATACTCTTTGAAAACAAGTGCCTTATAAAAAGACCAAATACACTTATTAGTTGGTGCTAAAAGGAGAAGTTAAATATGTTTATTTTTGGGCTCGGGCTAAAAATTTTGTCTGGTTCATCTATGACTTCTCTCTCTAGATGACATCTTCAATCTCTAATATCTTGAACTACTAATTACAATAAAATCTAATATCATATTAATTATTACTCTCACTTGCTACCCCTTTTAATTATGTGTAGACATGAAAACGCAAGTAAAAAGACCCTTGTTAGTTGGTGCCTTATAATAAGGACCAAAGGGAGTAGTTCAATATGTTTATTTTTGGCCCAGGCTAAATTTTTTTTTCCTGGTTTCGCCATGTTTATCTTGAACTACCTTTTTGAGTGTTTGGATGAAATCTTTTGTATCACTAATAGGAACATCTTTGACTTCTCCCACCAGATGACATCTTCAATCTCATTTCAGTACGTTGCTTCTTGTTCTTTCCTTTTTACGTCTCTTCTTATAGTTATATTTACGTGTCTTATTTATTATATTTTTGTAGATTTGCTGGGAAGTGGGTTTTCCCCAAAGCAGAACTGCAGACGCTGTCGAGAATCAACCGATTGAAGTGTTGTTGTAGATGGCACTGATTTCCCCAATGCTAGATGCCCCAGCACTAATGCCAATTTCCCCTTCTCGGCCTGCAATACACCGCACCGAGACGTCGTTCCCTTGTTGCTAATGAAGAGCAAAGGTATATATGGATATGCAATAGAATATTTTCTTCCTTTCCACTTTTCTCAATTCTACCCGCCGCTCGACGGGAATTTCTTCAAGGCGTCCCCTGCGGCTCGTCCGCCGCAGGGGTCTCGCCAACGACACGTGCCTTTGGGGGCCGAGGCCCCTACTGCTGGTCGGCAAACGGGCGGCGGGCGCATGCGTCGCTTCTAGCCCGGATTCTGACTTAGAGGCGTTCAGTCATAATCCAACGCACGGTAAGCCGCATCGGGCTTTTCAACCAAGCGCGATGACCAATTGTGCGAATCAACGGTTCCTCTCGTACTAGGTTGAATTACTATTGCGACGCTGCCATCAGTAGGGTAAAACTAATTAGTGGGATCCCCCCAGTCAGCTTCCTTGCGCCTTACGGGTTTACTCGCCCATTTACTCGCACACATGTCAGACTCCTTGGTCCGTGTTTCAAGACGGGCCGAATGGGGAGCTCACAGGCCGACACCGGGAGCGCGCGGGTGCCGAGGCACGCCGTGACGGCGCGCGCTGCCAGCCACAATCGCGGCGACGACGTCTCCACGGGCATATCCACAGCCCGGGCTTGGGCCGCCGCCGCAATCCGCGTCGGTCCACGCCCCGAGTCGATCGGCGGACCGTATAATATATCAATGAGGCTAGTCTTTGAGGGACACTGAGTTTTGGTGAAGCTCCATACATATTTCTTAGCCAGATAGTTGTCAAGCAAAGATTCTTAATCTTAAGCAATCATTAGTACAAAAAAGGCTTTATGACCATCTCGTTTAGACCGGAGTATTAAGGCTTCGGTCAAAAAAGATGATCGGTGGCAGTTTCATAAATATACAGAACTTTTTAGACCGGATTATAAAGAATTAGGTCTAAAAAGTAGGGTTGTCCCAAAAACCCGAGCTCTGTTGGTCCATGGTCCAACTCGGTCTGACTCGACCCCGTTTAGGGTAAAAAAATTAGTCCAAGACAATTTGATCGGACCGGACCAGACCAAACTGCTCGGGTTGGACTGGTCTTTGGTCCAGGGGCTTAGACCACCTGGACTGGTCCGATTTGACCCGAGGTCCTCTTTTTTTGGTAAATGACCACTACATTGAGCCGCTCACTGGTGTTTGGACATCCTAATGTGTGTTTTAATTTATAGGAATCACTTTTCACTATGTCACTTTTTATTACTTTGGGAAGTCAGGTGAAACCAGAGCTAAAACTAGAAGGCATAAAAAAACTAGAAAAAAAATGAAAAAAACTGAGACCAGCCGGTTTGGTCCAATCCGGTCCAGCCCGAGCTCGAGCTGGTACCAGATCGGACCAGACCTCGGGCTAATTTTTCTAGCTCGAGGTCATATCGAGCCAGACCAAGAGTTGACCTCCAACCCGGTGCGTCCGGTCCTTGGACATTCCTACTAAAAAGTATGACCGGTGGTAGTTCCGTAAATATATAAAGAACATTTTAGACCGGATTATAGAGGATCTTGTCTAAAAAGTATGATCGGTGGCAGTTCTGTAAATATATAAAGAACTTTTTAGACCGGATTATAGAGGATTAGGTCTTAAAAGTATGATCAGTGGCAATTCCGTAAATATATATAGAACTTTTAAGATCAGACTTGTAAAATATGAGGTCTTAAAGGTATTAAAAGTCTAACTTTTAAGTCCTAATAGTTTAAAAAGTTCGGTCCAAAAAGTATGATCAGTGGCAATTTTGTAAATATAAGAAAAGTCTTATTTTTAAGACTGGATGTTTAAAAAATGTGGTTTAAAAAGTCTACTTTTAAGACTAGATATTTAAAAAGTCCAGGTCTAAAAAGTCTAAGAGATGAATCTTCTATTTTTCCGCCCCGAAAATTGAATTTGGCTCTCTAAACCTCTCTTCGACCTTGTAAATCTCGCCTCATACTCTCTTCAACCTCTCTCATCTCAAGGACCCCGCCAACAAATTTTCTCACGCCGCGAAAATTGCTCTCGCGCGCCTTTGCTCTTATGATCTCTTGTTTTGGTTTTAAATTTTTACTTTGTCTTATTCGATTTATTTCATTTTGGCTTCTTTGATTGGAAATTTGCAATGCACACATTACTCCTATCTTAAAAAGGAGTTCTGTCTGGAGCGAAGATCGGTGCAAGTGTTCTCATCACCAGTCAGCCTTATATCAAAAATTCATCCATATGCCCCAAGAATAATAATAATAGCACTGATTCCACCCCTTGCACTGGTAGTTGGTTAGCTAGATATTGTGGTCAGTAGAGGCTACTACATTGCGGCGCTATTATTGTGTCATTTGTTTTTTGCTAGTGAATTACTAATTTTTGTCAACTTGGCTTCTATTTGTAGGTTAAAATGCTACGTTTGCATGGATCTCACCAACTAGATCAGCTCAGCAACCGTGAGGTTAGAATGAAATCTCTCAGCTCAGCTCGTATTGTATATGAAATGAAAAGATGAATTTGGAAAGTATGGTTTTTACAATTTTAAAGCTCAAAATTGGTTTTCGTTCGTGTTGTAACAGTTGTCTTCTGGGAAATGATTATTTTGAACTGCTCCTCATATATCCTTTAACAGATTCTCATAGTTTGCTGTCTGAACCTTGTTAACCATATATAGAACCTGAAGGTATTGATGCTGATGCTTTAAGTCTTCTTTCTAAAACTAAACTTTCACTTTGTCTCATTTATATTCTCTTATGATGCAACATAAAGAGAATGGACTAGTAGAGGCCGTTGTTGTTCTTATCTCCAAAATGCCTCGTTTGTGTCCTAAATTTGCCGTTGGAAAATATATATTTTTAATAGAAAGGTACTTTTAAGACCAGATGTTTTTTCACATCCGGTCTTAAAAGTCCCTTCCTTTTTTTATAGAAAGGGACTTTTAAGACCGGATGTGTTTTCACAACCGGTCTTAAAAGTCTTTTTTTTTTGTGATGGAAAGAGGCTTTTAAGACTGGATGTATTTTCACAACCGATCTTAAAAGTCCTTTTTTTGTGTGATAGAAATTGACTTTTAAGACCTAATATTTTAAAAGTCTAGTCTTAAAAGTTTGACTTTTAAGACCTCATATTTTAAAGGTTTGGTCTAAAAAGTATTTTTAAGACCGTTGCACATCCGGTCTTAAAAGTAATATACTTTTAAGACCGCCTGTAACAAGACTGGTCCGGTCTTACGAGGCGTTTTTCATTCGGTAAAACCTTTTTTATACTAGTGAATACAAGCAAAGAAAAGCCTTGTGTAACACCCTATGCTTAGTGTAACATCTTGCTCTGATATCATATTAGTGTGAGGCCTTTATGCTAAGTCAGATATGAGTTACTTAATAATGATTTTGAACCACTAAGTCAGGTTTGGACATAGGGAGTAAATACTTTATTATAAATAGTTGGAAAACTTGGCTCAAACACAGGTTCTAATCCAGTAAAATGAATGAGCTTTTCTTTAAAACTTTAAAACAATTTATCAATGATTGACATCTTTGCAGTCAAACCCTAAGGCAAAAGAAAAGGAGCTACAGTAAGTGAAGAAAATGTCAAATAATGTGTCTCGATCCAATTATTAAATGCTTCTGTATGAAGTCTCTTGTTCCTTCCTTCTTTCTTTATGTCTCTTCTTAACGTCATATTTACGTGTCTGATTCATTATAATTTTGTAGATTTTCTTGGAAGTGTTTTTTCCCCCAAAGCAGGCACTACAGACGCCGAGAGGAACAACTTGTTGAAGTGCTGGTGCCTCAGTTGCCCTGCCGACAGTTTCCCCTTCTCCACCTATGATACATCACATTGAGCAGCCACATCGAGCAACTTTCCCTTGTCGCTGATAAAGAGCAGAGGTTTATAGTCACAAAGGCATTTATACTTTTATATATGATGTTGAATATGAATGTTTTCTTTCTTTCAGCTTTCCTCTATATGTGGATGCTAAATATGACTTTCGCTGGAGCCCCAAACATAACTTGGTTAAACAATTTGTCAGCCAAATAGTTGTCAAGCAAAGATTCTTCACCGTAATTGAAGCAAAGAAAAGCCTCTTAATTCAAGCAGAATTTTGCTTTTTGTAACACCCAACCTCTAATACCATACCAGCAGAATTTTGCTTTCTATAACATCCCAGTCTCTAATACCATACTAGTGTAACGCCTTGCTTTGATACCATAATGTGAGCAATAAACTTAAGTAAGGTGAAGCAAAGAAAAACCTCTTAATTATACAGATCTTGCTTTGCGTATAAAAACCTCTTAATACAGGCACAATCTTGCTTTGTGTAACACTTCAGACTTTGATACCATACTAGTTACCTTGCTCTGATACCATACCTATGAGCAAAAACTTAAGCAAGCTTAAGGAAAGACTCTTAATTCTGTAGAATCTTTCTTTGTATAGAAAAGCCTATTATTAATTTAGATATAATCTTGTTTTGTTTAACACCTCAGGTTTTGATACCAAACCAATGTAACACCACAAGCTCTGATATCATACCAATGTGAGCATTAAAGTTAAGTAAGGTGAAGACCTCTATAGAATCTTGCTTTGTGTAACAACCCAGGTTCTGATACCAAACCAATGTGAAGCAAAGAAAAGCCTCCTAATTCTCGTAATCTTGCTTTGTGTAGGAAAGCCACTTAATTCAAGCGAAATCTTTGCTTTGTGTAACACTTCGTGCTTTGATACCATGCTAGTGTAACACCTTGCTCCGATTCCTTACCAAAGATATCTTGCTTTGTGTAACACCCGCACTCGATACTATATCAATGGAACATCTTGCTCGGAATCTATACTGTGAGCAATAAACTTAAGCAAGGTGAGGAAAAGTCTCATAATTCTCGCAGAATTTTTCTTTTGCATAGAAAAGCCTATTAATTCGGGCATAATCTTGCTTTATAAAACACTCAGGCTTTGATACTATACAGGTGTAATATCTTACTTTGATACCATACTAGTGTGAGGCCTTACTTAATGCTAAGTCAAATGAGTTACTTAATAATTCTGTAGAATCTTTCTTTGTATAGAAAAGCCTATTATTAATTTAGATATAATCTTGTTTTGTTTAACACCTCAGGTTTTGATACCAAACCAATGTAACACCACAAGCTCTGATATCATACCAGTGTGAGCATTAAAGTTAAGTAAGATGAAGACCTCTATAGAATCTTGCTTTGTGTAACAACCCAGGCTATGATACCAAACCAATGTGAAGCAAAGAAAAGCCTCCTAATTCTGCAGAATCTTGCTTTGTGTAGGAAAGCCACTTAATTCAAGCAGAATCTTTGCTTTGTGTAACACTTCAGGCTTTGATACCATGCTAGTGTAACACCTTGCTCTGATTCCTTACCAGCATATCTTGCTTTGTGTAACACCCCAGACTCTGATACTATATCAATGGAACATCTTGCTCGGAATCTATACCTGTGAGCAATAAACTTAAGCAAGGTGAGGAAAAGTCTCATAATTCTGCAGAATTTTTCTTTGCATAGAAAAGCCTATTAATTCAGGCATAATCTTGCTTTATAAAACACTCAGGCTTTGATACTATACAGGTGTAATATCTTACTTTGATACCATACTAGTGTGAGGCCTTACTTAATGCTAAGTCAAATGAGTTACTTAATAATAATTTCAAACCACAAAGCCAGGTTTTGACCTCTAGAGTAAATAGTTTGGTAATTAAATAGCTAAAACTTAGCCCAAACACAAGTTCTAATCAGTAAAATGAATGGGCTTTTCTCCAAAATTATGTTTCATGCACATCAAACACGGGGTACATGTATGTATTATGCGAATTGTTCTATGACCATTGTTTGTGTTTCCATGTGGTTCGCACGTGGCTCATCCTCTGACCTTTGACGTTATACACAGAAGCCTTATCTTTGTGTACTTTGGATTGCAATAAAATTTGACTGAATGGAATTTTTTATCGGTCAAATGTATGAATTCAAGCCTTCTTATGGGAATTATAAGAGGCATTTCAATTATTTATTTCATTATTAAGTAAGAGTACGTATTTCACCCTGAAACATTACTACTAGACAGACTTGCCATTGTTAAAATATATCAACTCAAAAAGCTTAAGGACCGTTGTTTGGGGACCAAAACTCTTAAACTAGCTTAAGGATAAGTTTCATATATTCCTAAATATTAAAAAGCATCCCTAATTATTAGTAGAAATATATCAACTCAAAACAAAATTTAAAAATAAACCCAAAGTATCAGATATTTTCACAAGTAATTGTTTAAATACCCGTATGCTGCATGAAAACGTGGAAAGCATTATATAAAGAACCATATGCGGCCATTGAAAATTGAAACACCATTTAAATGCATTTGAACAATTTCCTAGTCATATGTATGCTGCTTCTTTGGGAATTAAGCTGCATGGAAAAGTGGGGAAGCATTATATTGAGAACCATATACAGCCATTGAAAATTGAAACACAATTTAATCGCATTTGAAAATTTTCCTGGTCATATGTAATGAATTCAAGCCTTTTTTGGGAATTATAAAAGGCATTTCAATTATTTAAGTTGATGATGTAGTACCAAGGTGCTGCAAACGAAGGCGGCAGAGGACAAGCACTTGGGATACTTTTACTTATAAACACCCATGTATCACCATGATTACTCTTAAATACCCATTTATTTTTTTTCTTTCTTTAATTTTACTCTATCTCAAATCGGTTAATAATTTGGAAGAAATATAAGAGACGCTTGATTTTCTTTTAAAAGAGAGAGAGAGAGACGCTTGATTTACCTGTTGCGTTTTAAAAATTAATAATCATATTGACAATGCCAAATATTTTAATAATTAATAATCAGTTATTCAAAGAGGTTAACATGTGGTTAAACAAATGTGCTTTATGCCTTAATACAATAAGGAAAAAGAAACTATTCAAAAGAGGAGAAACATCAGAAGAGAGCGGCAAAGCACAGACGAAGGGAGAGGTAAGCAACGAGCAGAGGAGATTGAAGAATGACGTAGACCCAAGCCGCAAGCACCGAGCACAGGAGACGAACGATATCACCCATAGTATACAACCTAATCATTGAGCACATCTGCACATGTATATATAGAGCCCAGATAAAGGATTTAGGTAACTATTCTATTCTCTATAGAAACCTTGAGCAATATACTGACTTCAGTGTCGTAGAGTCATTACAGGTACAACCACCTGTTGTGGAGCACTTACTGGAAGAACCGCCTCCAACCGCCGTGATGGAGCAGCAGGACCCTTGTATCCTATTGTTAGTCTCCGTACTGGATCGAACACTTACATTACCCATATTTACTAATATACATATTTTCAATAATCTAATAGGGTTAAGGACCAAATTTGCCAACAAACAATTAGGTCAGGAGCGTTGGGTGTTAGATATGATTAGTTTTGATGATGTTTAATATAGAAGCCATTATTAAGAGCAAAAAGTTTACATAATATATTTATCTCCTACATTGACTAACTACTATGTTTAATGTAGATTAGTCCAAGTTGTATCATGGAGAATAATCAAAAAGGAGATAAGGGATTGAAGAAAGAAGCACTTGCACACAATATAATTGGAATATCAGAATGTCAAGGAAGCAAGAAGTTATCAAAGGACTTTGGGAATAATCAGAAGAAGAGGAAATGTTGAAGAAGGTAGAACTTGCAAAGAATGATGAATCCAAATTGAGTGACGGAGAACGCTCAACAAGAATAATCAAGAATGAGATATTGAAGAAGATTATTCCAAGTTGAACTATAGAGATTGACCAAGAAAGGAGACTAAAGAAATAAGAACTATGTTCTTATATGATACTGGAAATCTCCATGATCAAACTGAAGTTGGAATGAAGCTTTGTTAGTTCTCTAAGGGTTTTGATGATCTCCAATAATTGTAAACAAATTATGAAGTTTTGCTTTCAAATGTTGTAAAACTCACTGTCAGAGCAAAACTCAAGGTTTGCACAGAAACCTCGAGGTTTGACCTTACAGAGAAGAACTCAAGGTTTCTGGACTAAGCAAAACTCAAGGTTTTCAGAGAAAACTCGAGGTTTCTTCATACAGAGAATTCTCAACATTTTCTGGAAAATGGAAAAACTCAAAGTTTCGTTCAAACCTCGAGGTTTGGACTTACAAAGAGTCTCCTAAGTTTTGACCACTTGAAAACCTCCGCTTTTGTCTAAAACCTCAAGGCTTTGTTTTAACATGAAAATGCTAGGTTTCACAAGTTTTGTGAAACCTTGAGGTTTGGTAAGGAACCTCGAGGTCTTACGAGAAAGCTCATGTTTTGGTCAGTTATTTCAAAACCTCCAGTTTTATGAAAAACCTCCAGGTTTGAGTCTAGTCCAGTTTTCTCAAAATTGTGAAAACTTGAGGTTTGAGGATAAACCTCGAGGTTTGTCCAGGCAGAGAGCATCTGCGCTTTCCCAGTTTTGGAAACCTCCAGTTTTCTGTTTTGGCGCAAAAACTCAGAATTTCCACATTTGAGCGAAACCTCGAATTTTGGTGAAAAACCTCGAGGTTTTGGCATCCAGAGAGCACACACCTTTCCTCTTATTTAGAAAACCTCCAGTTTCCCATAAAACCTCCAGGTTTGCCTTGGCGCGATTTTTCAAAGGTTTCATATTCAAATGAAACCTCGAGGTTTTGTCAAACAGAGAGGCTGAAGCTTTTTGCAATTTTGAAAACTGTTGGTTATGATTAGTTTTGATGATGTGTTATATAGATGTCATTCCTAAGAGCAAAAAGGTTGCATACTACATTTATATTCTACTTTGACTAATCCTTATATTTAATGTAGATGCTAAGTTAAAAGATGAAGAATGATCAAGTTGGGAGATGGAAAAAGGAAGAACTTGTTGAATGGAATGAATATATCATTATTCAAGTTCTTATATTGATGCTAGAAGCCTCCAAGATCATATGGAAGTTGGATTGGCTCAATTCGGAGTTAAAGTCAAGCAAATGTGAGATTGTGGATGAGCAAACTCGAGCCTCCAAGTATTAAACTCAAGTTTACTACCTTGCTCAAGTAATTTGTCTTTCGATATGTCCAAACTCGAGCTTAGCACTCTAAACTCGAGTCTATAAGTGTCTTCAGCAGCTTTGGTGTTTCTGGACTAGGCAAACTCGAGCTCATCAGTACAAACTCGAGCTTACAGCGGTGATCAACTCTGTTTCACGTTCAGCACGGGCAACGTCTGGTAATTGGATGATATCTCTCAAACCAGAGATCCGATTGAGGTGCAACCAGTGGCATATGAAACTAGACTCCCAATTTGTCATTTTGATATAAAATTCAAGCCCAAAGGAGTTCATATGAGAGAGATATGAATTGTTGAAGTTGACAGATAAAACCACGCCACACAGAAAACCAAGCTTCAATGTTTTGAGTGTAACTAACTATCTAAAAATTCAATTGAGCTGAAATCAGTGGCATTTGAAAGTAGACTCAAATAGCTTTCCATCAAGAGTTGAACCAACCAAAACGAAGTTCAGACCAGGGAGATATGACCCTCGAAAGTGGACGAAGTTGCAAGCTCGCTGAACAAAGTCCAAAATCAGCCAGGCCAAGTTTACAAGTAGCAAGCTCGAGCTTACAAGTAGCAAACTCGAGCTTACGGGTTACAGAGAGGAAATGCTGATTTTGAAGAAGTCCAAACTCGAGCTTGAAGTTACAAGCTCGAGCTCGAGAGTTCCGAGAAGAAATGAACTTTTGGAAAAAGCCAAACTCGAGCCTATAAGTGACCAAACTCGAGTTTAGCTCGGAATGCAGAGCAAGCGTGTCCCGATAAACACCCAAACTCGAGTCTATAAGTTATAAGCTCGAGCTTGAGACTTCTAGAGGCAAAATTCCAAGTTCAAAAGAAGACCAAACTCGAGCTTACCTATATAAACTCGAGCTTGGAACCTGCAAAACGTAGTTTACACATCCGATTCGAAAAATCACCATGACCGAAATAATGTTTCTCATCAACAACATCCAGATGATTACTCAAATGATTTATACAACTTCTTAACATCATTTATATCATTTGTGTATAAGTTTCAGGTGATTAAAGTTTGAGATTACATCAAACTTGACGTAAACCAAAATCATCATAAGCTTGAAGATGAAGGTTGCTGCGCAGATTTTCGAAACAACAAAGAAGGCGTAATTGAACGAGAAACTTGAAGAAACAAAGTTGAATGCTGAATATTAATGTTCTTCAATGGGTTTGAATGTCCAAAGTCTTTGATATGCTTTAACTTCGAGACTTGAGAAGATTTGAATTTTCTTTAAAGTCAAATAAAGCAACTCCACGAGCCACTTGTATTATTTTATTATATCTTCTCAAACAAAGCAAATGGAAGACACTGGAAAGAAAACCAACCATTCTTCAAGGCGTGATGTGACAAGGCTCCCACCAACAAAAGCTGAACATCATGGGAGACATTCTTGAAGAGCCAAATATTCAAATATTCAAATCTGCAATTGTTCTCAACACTATATCTCAACTGCCTATATTCCCAATGACCATATTCTCAACAGCTATATTCTCCACGAATTCAAAGCACTCCAACAAATCATTAAGCTTCAACTAGCATAAATACCCGAAGATTTGAAGACTCCATACGTGAACACGAGTACACAGAGCGTAAAAACGCAGAGACACAAGCCGACATCTTCAAGATGCTAATACTCGATTTTCATATCATTTACTCTGTTCTTAATGTTTACATAGCTTATCATAGAGAGAGAGATGACTTGTAATTGTGCTTCAGGTGCTTATCCATCTACTTCGAGAGAGAAGAGAGTTATTGTACACATCCTATCATTCTATTCGTGAGATACTCAAGATTGGGTAATCTTGAGTGGGAAACACATTGTGTTGATTATAGCTTGTAAGGGGAGTGAATCCTAGGGAGAGGATTACTTGAGTACGAGTGTGTGATCAAGCAAGTGTATTGATTACGTTTGTAAGGGGGAGTGAATCCTAGTAAGAGGATTACTCCAAGTACGAACGTGTAATCAAGTTACAAGAAGATAGTGGATTGAAAATCTCAAGTGAAGCTTGGGACTGGACGTAGGTCAAGGATTGGGCCGAACCAAGATAAATCGCTTTGCATATTCTCTTCCCTTATCTCTTATATTTCCAAAGATATATACCGAATATCTATACATGTTTGATTGATCGACTATTGCTTTATCAATCATTATTATTGTCATTCAAACTGCTTTCAATAAGTTGCGAAAAGCTTTTCAAAGTTCATAAAGTTTTAACAAACACCCAATTCACCCCCCCTCTTGGGTGATAGCCTGGTTTTTCAAAAACCTCCAGTTTTGGGTTGAAACCTCCAGTTTTGATGTTTTGGACTTAAATCAACTTTACATGCTACAGTCCAAAACTCGAGGTTTGAAGAACAAACCTTGAGGTTTCAACGCGACTTCAGAATTTCAAATTCTACGATTTTGTAAAACCTTCTTGTTTGATCTTAATACTTCCCATCATTATTCTCTAATGTTCCTAGATATATTTAACCACTTTGTTAGTAAGTTTCAGATGAATTAGAGAATGTTTATTGAAGGTTTAAAGCAAAAGCAAAAAGTGATGTCAGCACATTAAATGCAAAGTTAGAAAGTTGCATACTTTTGGGTAATCCATCTGCACACGCTTACAAAGAATTAAAGAATGATTTCCATATCCAGCAACTGCTACTCCAACGGATTAATTTGCAGAGAGTCAACTCTGAACTTCTGCATAGCTGGATTAAGTGGAGATTAGAGAGAAAGAAGTCCAAAATCGAACGAACCTTGTCTAATGAAGGCAACGGTTATATTGAAGATTACAACGGTCACTTAATGCTCTCTTGGTATAAATAGAGCTGCATTCAAGTCTTCTCATGGAACACACCTGCTGAAAACACATAGCATTCAAAGTTCTTCAACTACCTTTCTGTTTTCACTTGTATTGTGTCTTTTGATACTCAAAGCTTCAGTGCTTATCATTATCCACTCTTAGAGAGAGTTTTTATCTGTAAATCATTTATTGTAAAGAATCACAAGTCAGGGGACTTGGTGATTGGGTTCAATGATTGCATATAAGGGGGAGTAAGTTCTAGTGAGAGAATTACTCTTGAGTACAGAGTGTGTAATCAATTGAGATAGTGAAAATCCCCGAGAGTCTGGGGACCGGACGTAGGTTAAGAGATTGGACCGAACCAGTATAAATCCTTGTGTCTTGCTCTTCTACTGTCATCTTAGTTCATATCTGTTTTTAGTGTTCAAAAACAGAGGTAGTCGAAAAAGATTTTTTATACACCCAATTCACCCCCCTCTTGGGTGATAGCCAGGTCTTTCATTGGGCACAAATAAGTTTTAATTGGACCAAAACTGCCAACAAACAATTTATTTTGTTAAATCAGCACAAAACCGTTAGGAGCCAAATAACGTCCGTGAAAACCCCCATCCACGTTGGATCTGACTTCCACCACAAATTTGGTCCTTCTTCAACAACCCTACCATAGAGATAGAGAAGAAGAAAAAGGTTCTGGAGGAAATCGCCGCTTCCTCAAGCTTGCAGCCTCACACTCAGAATTTCCTCAACATTTTGGTGGACGCACAGAAGATCGATCTGATCAACGATATAGCAAAGGAATACGAGTTTGTGTATAACAATCTGACGGAGACGAAGCTCGCGATCGTGAGCTCGGTGGTGAAGCCGGAATAGCAAAGATTTGTCTCGATAGCGAGGTAGGTGCGAAGCTAACCGGTGCGAAAAATGTGAGAATTAAGACATTGATTGATCCAAGTTTGGTGGCTGGCTTCATAATCAAGTATGGGAATTCTGGATCTAAGTTGATTGATATGAGTGTGAAGAAGCAACTTGAAGAAATTACAGCTCAGCTTGATTTGGATGATATCACACTCACTGTATGATGTGCCTTCTTGGTGGAAAAAGTTCCATCGTGAGTAGTTTCGATTCAATTTTAGCTGCTTTCACAAACTGTTGAGGGTGTACAAAATTCTTGCAATAGCATATATTTATTGTGTGTGTGGGGATTCGAATGTTGGTGAATTTGATGTTGGAGTTGGAATTGGAGAGCAATTTTGGTAATTTGACTCTTGACGCAGATTGTTGTGCATAATTATTCAGAAGCTTATTTGGTTCTTGACCAAACAAAAAAAAAAAACCAAATAAAGCCACCTGGGCATTGAGGTGGAAGTCAGATCCAACGTGGATGGGGGTTTACACGGACGTTACTTGGCTCCAGACGGTTTTGTGCTGATTTAACAAAATAAATTGTTTGTTGGCAGTTTTGGTCCAATTAAAACTTATTTGTGCCTAACGCTCCTGACCTAATTGTTTGTTGGCAAATTTGGTCCTTAACCCTAATCTAATATTATGGATATGAATTCATCAACTAATTTACATATTTTACAATTCTATGAATTCACCCAATTTTGAATCCTGCATTTATATGTTGGTCGTCTTATTCTTAATTTCTGCATGTTAATCCCCTCATGCTTACGGGCGATTTCACTGACAAGTAGGTAAGGTATTAATTTAGTATTTTTTTTTTTTAAAAAAAAAAAAAAAAAAAAAAAAAAAAAAAAAAAAAAAAAAAAAACTATAGAATAATGTGTTAGTGTGAATACTAATCAGATTTTGATATATTTTAGTGACTTGTTTGAATTTCTTATTGCGTGGGAAATTAATTTGTTGACTTGTGTACAATCAGATTTCTTACTCATGTCTTGGCTATATATGTCTATATCTATAATTTGATGTTTAACTTGTTGTATAAGAGTGTATAGAATTAAGAGGAAAAGTAAATTATTGATGCTATAATATGGTATTGGTTGAAGTTGTTGATAGTTGTTAAACTTATTATATAAGTACAACACAAATGCTACACACTAATAAGCACCCACATTGTGTATTGTTAAACTTATAAGTGTTCAGTCTTGTGTATAGTTGTTTATTGAGCTTTTGATAGATTATCTCAGGAGTGGAAACTAACTATACGTGTGTATGCTGCAAAAGTACTTTGATGGATGCAGACTCAGAATCAAGCACACCAACTGTTCTTGTGTAATCTAAATCTTATAAATGTTCTACTTTGTCCTTTGCCTACAAACCTCATTGCATGTAGGTCTTAATAATAAATCTGATTGTGTGAGAAATAAAGAGTGACTGGGTAAATAAGGAAGGGAATGTATATGTCAACCTTATAATACATATGGTTGAATAAATTGATGTGGATTACATAACTGGGTACATATAATGATTTGTGACTAAGGGTCTGTTTGGGAGTTTGGGGGGAAAGGAAAGGAAGGGGATGTAAGGAGAAATGAGGGGAATGGAAGGAAGGGAAATGGAGGATATTTTCTCCCCTTGTTTGGGAGTTAAAAAAATAGTAAGGAGGAAGATGGAAGGATTAATGAGTTATATTTACTATTTTGTCATTTTCTTTAAAAATTAATATTATTATTATACTTTACAAGTAAATTTAAATTTAAAATTTTTAAACAAATTATTTATGTAATTTTTATATTGAAAAAATTATTTATGTGGCGGCGGTGGTAGTGGTGGCGGAGGGGGCAGTGGTGGTGGTGGGGTGTTGGTGTTGGCGGTGGCGGCGATGGCGGTGGCGGTGGCGGGGGTGGTGGTGGCGGTGGAGGAGGGTAACAAAGTAATTAATTCATTTCTCCTCTTAAAACCCCCCATATTAGGGAACTTTACTTTTTTGAAGAATGGGGGTTTTGGGGAATTTGTAAAATCTCATGATTCCCTCCCCTCTTATTTTTAAAACTTGCAAACAAAAGAAAAGACTATCAAAACCCTCCATTCCCTTTCCTTTTCCTCCAAAATAAAACTTGCAAAACAAAGCTTAAGTCTTTGGATTTTGATATATTGCATGTTCTAATGTCAGGATCTGATTATTAAAAGAAATCATAACTAAAGTTAGGTACTTATGGCATATTTGTAAATGTTTGATCTGTTGAATTTGTGTTGTTTTTCTATTAATTCTGAACATATCACATTTATAAATCATGATAAAGAACTTGAGTATAGTTACGACACTTGAGGTTGTTAAGACACTTTGTTGGGTAAATTATCAAATTTGGGGTTGTTCTTGTTGAGTCAAATTATATATATTAAATTTTAGAACCTTGATTTTCCACAGATTCAACCTTAGTATCCATTACCACATAGTTCTACTTGGTATAGACAACTGTATGTTGAGATTATATATGGCTGTTAGTCCAACAGGTTAGAATTAAGGATGACTTAAATGTTTTAAATTTTTATAGAGGATATGTTGAACTTTTGTAGGAAAGCGCAACTAGTCTTCATGGCTGGTCCTCCACCGATGCAATAATAAGACAGACGAAACTCATAAGAATCCTTAATACACTTATGGTCTTGAACGTTGTTGACTGACTAGGTGAGGAAGTACTTGACATGTGTGTTAATCTTGTGAGTATGTATAAATAAGTAGGGATTATTTTGATAAAATTGCATATGTAATTGAAACTGATTGAAGAATATGTGGAATAATGACTTACTGGTTAGGAAGAACTTGTTTATATGTCAGTGTCATTGTACAACTAGAAATTTGAAAATTCTTGTTGTTCTGTTATAAGAACACAAACATCTAGCCCTAAGGTGGACTAGTATGTTGATATTGGATCAAATAGCTCTCTCTTAGATATCCATTGATGATATACCTATCAGAATAGAGGATCACTGTGCACAAACATGAAGACTTTCACCAAAGGGGGTGAGGTATGTGCACAGTGTCGACTGAATAGTAAATTAGAGAGAGTGTAGAATCTGCATACCTTAAGGTTTACTACCTAATTATAGAGGGTACCTTAGGGTTAGGGTTTGGACTGATATGCCTCTTGTGCCTCCAAGTCCAAATGTTATGTTATCACATCTGTGCCATATTGGTTGCCTCTTGTTGAGTCATACCTTGAATGAGCCTGATATTTGAGTCCATAACACTTGTCATCATGATTGCCAATTGTCTTTAAAAAAACAATAATTTCTAAATTTCTAAGATCCTAGGATCCACAACCGTATTCTAGGATCTTAGAATTTATTTTATTTATAATTCATTTGTTCATAAAATTGTGAAACACAAATTAAAATTGAAGATGTTTTACCTCCTTAATCATTTATTGACTAGAGTCGTACTTCCTAAATCAAATCATTATCATATAAAAAAATTAAAATTTTCCAATTGTCTTTAAAAAAACAATAATTTCTAGGGTTTTAGGATCCGCTGACTGCATATTTGTGTAGAAAAACGTTGTAATTTTACAATAATGAATTATAGTTCACAATGAAATTTATGATTAAGTTGAATAATTTATAGAGTGTAAAATTCAAAATCTGCTGACTCATGAGATTAAACCATTTGAATTTCATTTTGAAACTTATTAATGCGTATTATAAACTTATAAGGACAAGACTTTCGAAATCTGCCGGTGTATAAGCCTATTCGCAAAGCTTCGTCCTGTTGTAGACTTGTAATGCGTATTATAAACTTATAAGGACAAGACTTTTTAAAAAAGTAACATCTTTTCATATTGAAAATATTTCAGCAATAATTAACCATGAGTACTTAAAGTATCGGTCTCAATTATAGTAATCAGGCAATATGTTTTTTTTTTTTTTGCCAACAGGCAATGGTGTATTTTATTTTGTTTTTTTAAAAAAAAACAAATTGCAAGAATGGTTGTCCCAAAATTCCACCTTACCACAAAAACACGATAAACCAAGTCATCTTAGAAAATACCAATATTTTAGTTCACTTATTAAAGGATTTATTTAAAAATAATAATTATAGGTATTTTTTACCTCAACCATAAATTAAATTTAAGTTAAATATGGTGATGTCATACTAAAAAAAATAAAGATTCTATTTAAATACAAGGTTATGAATTTGAGACTGTATAGGTATAGGCTAACATATATAAGATAGATACCGAAAAACTTAAATTAGATTGTTCCTAATCTAAAATAATTTTAATACTCCCTCCGGTCGTTAATATAAGACATATCTTAGTAGTTAATCTTAATCTTAAATATAAGGTATAATTTTTATATTTGTTAATTTTTTTAAAAAATTTACCCTTATTGATAATCGTTTAACAATAACCAAGGATGAAAGGGAATGAAAAAATTACAGAAAATGATTAAGGTGTTTTAAAAAATATATATATCATGTTAATTAATTTAACTAACCTCTTTAATTTAATAAAATTAGTTAAATCTGTCGTATATTAAGGACTATTGGAGTAGTAGAATGTTTGTTAAAAAAATTTGCTTTAATAAAACAATGGTCTTTGAGTTTGTATTGGAACGAAGCCCTTTTTTTTTCTTTTTCTTTTTTTAGGTAAACCCTTTTATTTTTATTTTTGATAAAAGACAGCTTCATCCATTAATTGCTGCGTCTGATAATATTCGAGTCAGCTTCCAACGGCTGTATTTTATTTCCCCTTTTTCTTGGTCATATTTTGGGATATCCTGACAGATTCAACGGCTAATTTTTTTCCAATTCTAAACAATTTGACCTTTAGAAGAAGAGTGGGCCCTTCTCAGCTTCGTCTGTCGTTCTGTTTAACACACCCAATAGCGTAGAGAGAACTGATTCCTCGAAGAAGAATCGCAGAGTAGAGGTATTCTTGTGCGTCTCCTTTCTTTTTCTTCTTCTTTTCTTTTTTGTATTTAGATTGTTGACCTTTTTCCGAATCAAAGCTTTTATCCAAACTTTTTATCCGTTATCTGTTCTCACTGGCTACTTGTTTTCGATCTAAAATGCTTATTTTCGAGTACCTTTTTTACTGTTTCGATCTAAAATCTTGGCTATCGCTACTATGCATATGATTTGATTCTCTATGTTAATTTACTAGATGATCAATGGCTTCTCCCACTGGATGACATTTTCAATTTCAGTGAATTTTCAAATCGCTTTCCATGGTTATATGTGTGGCTTGCCTGATGCTTGATTTGGTGAACACAGTCTCTTTCATCGGATTCCCCCTTTTCCGTGCTATGAAAGTTCTGTATTTTTTATGCTTGAGTTATGTGATGCTTTAATTTTGATATGCTAGGATTTTATAATTTATAAAGTTCAATCTTCATACTCCAGTAGTGGATAAGAAACGTTTATCAGCCTTCTTCTTGAATTGATATTGAACTATCTGATGCAGATTTCTATCCCCTGTTGCTGAAGTCAGAATCTGATAAGAGGCTTTCACCAGAAAACATGGAAAATCATAGATCAGAGGTATGTTGGTCTCCCCTTTTGTTTTATCCTTTTATTGTGTTTAACTTGTCCAGATCAAATCGTAGACCAGAGGTATTTTGTTCTCCCCTTTTGATGGTTGGATGACATCTTGGTTTATCGCTAATAGGCATATGGCGATCTATGGCTTCTCTCGACGGGGATGAAATCTTCATTCTCATTTAATTTCCAGATTTCTTATGCAGTTAAATTGTGTGTGTTTTTTATGCCTGATTTGATGCTTCAGTCTGATTCATATCTATGGTTGTGGTGGATGTTGCCCTTGTTTCTTCCTGATCAAATCTGTTTCATTTATGTGCATCTCATTTATAGACATCTTAATAGTAGAGATAACTTAGTTCCATTAATTTAGACCTCCTAATAATATTAACACTGTTGCCCATAGACATCTTAATAGTAGAGATAACTTAGTTCCATTAATTTAGACCTCCTAATGTTAACACAGTTTTCACTTGTTGCCCATACAAAAAACTTATTTTGAACTACTTCCTCTGGTCTAAATTATAAGATAACATTTAGGTATTGGTTTAAGTCTTACTTATACAACATTTTAAGTTTTGTCAATTTCTTTCTAAAATACCCCTATTGATACTTTCTCAATAATATTCACACAAAAGAATAATTTGTGCTAGTTAAATTAGTTATAACATACACACACACAAGAATAATTTGTGCCATCGTTTAATTTAATTTTCAATTTTTGAGCTAAAATATTGATGCATATTTTTAACTAACAATTTCATAATCGATCATTTGACAAAAAAAACCAAGTTCATTTTCTATCTAACATTCATTTTTCAAATAATAAAAAATAAAATATTTGCATGCTTTCAAATAATTTAACAAATGTTTGTATAATTTATTTATTATATTTGTTTGGATAATTTATTTATTATATTTGTTTGGATATTTCAATTGCATTTTTGGCTCAACACGTGATAAGTTAAATACTGCGTTAAGGTGTACTTCATGACTAACTATATAAGGGTGTATGTTAGGAAAATGAGTAAAATTAACTAACTTAACTTCTCTCCTTAATCTCCCCAAAATCTATTAAATATGTGATATAATTAGGACCGGAGATAGTACCTTTTTAAGTGTTTGGATGAAATCTTGTCTATCACTAATATGCGCACATCTTTGACTTCTCCCACGGGAAGACATCTTCAAATACCCCACCTATAAACCAATCCACCTAAACCACAACAAATAGGTTTATCTTACATAATGACATCATCTATATAACATTATCACGTAACTCTTCTCATATATTGTACCAGATTTACGCTTTACCAAAATCCTTGTATATTATGAATATTCAATAAAATGTTGAAATTTAATATAATTAAATGCCAAAATTTAATATCTATTGGGACATGAAAAATGATTGTTTGTCACTTAAATAAATTATGGTCATTACTGATTTAATCTTGGTTATATGATATAAAAAATATGGATGGACGATTATCTTCAAATCAACGTTACTTTTGATACCCAGTACACACCCAATATGCACTCTAGGAAGAAGGACCGCTCGGAAATAAGTATTCCCTAGGTTTCCAATGCCAGAGGTAATCAACCCTGAACCACTGGCAATCGTGCCTGCGAAGTCGGAACCAGAAGATCGGCTTGACACATCAAACGATACCTCAAAGCATTTGTCTATGGACGACACCACGCAGCCATGGGTGTACCACCAAAGGCTGAGTTAAGGCGGATATAAAGCACACAAAAGCAAGTACATTATTTATGGGCAATTGACCCTGAACCATTGGCAATCATGCCTGTAGATCCGGAACCAGAAGATCGGCCCGACACATCGAACGACACCTCAAAGCATTCATCTATGGGCAACACCACGCAGCCATGGGTGTACCACCGAAGGCCGTGTTAAGGCGGATATGAAGCACACAAAAGAATTTGAAATCTGAGTTTTGGTGACGAAATATGTTGCTAGATGTCTGACTTGTCAGAAGGTAATGGTTGAACATCAGCGACCAGTAGAACTTTTGCAAGGAATATAGATTCCTGAATGGAAATAGGAGAGCATTGTTGGTATCAGAGCGTAGTTTCTGGCAATAGAATAGGGTGATCTACTAATTGATTAGTTTAGTAATAAATGTGTAAGATTAAAAATGAGTGGTAGAAGGAATCAAGGAAATAGTTCTAGATCTTTCGAAAACCCACTCTCTAGACTCAAAGAGGAAACTATGTATGATAGATTGTGCAGGAGGCGTCCACTCAGAAGATCAAATTCAAATCAACCAAGGACCCCTGAGGCAATTGACCTGGTTTCCAGCAAGAAATTAGGTATAGGCAAGGATGAATCAAGTAAGTCAATTGACTCAGGAGCTAATAACACCCATGAGGGATACTTGTGCCCCATCCAGATATCCTAGGACATTTAGAGTAGATATATCAGAATGTTGGTATAGTTGCAATACTCTATGAGATCACTACCTTGTATTCCTACAAATGGTACCTGAGTTATATTTTAGAATTTCCTGCGGTGCAAGTGATGAGGAGTGGATTACCACCATTCAATTATTATAAACCAGATTCGAATCTTCTCACTTCCCTAGAAGCCATAGTCGAGAAAGTAATGAAGAATGGTGGCAATCCACTCCTCATCACTTGTACTACAGCAAATTCTAAAATATAACCCAGGTACCATCTGTAGGAATACGAGGTAGTGATCTCATAGAGTATTGCAACTGTATATATCTCCTCTAAATGTCCTAGGATATCTGGATGAGGCACGAGTATCTCTCATGTTATTTAGCTCCTAAGTCTATATATTGACTTACTTGATTCATCCTCGCCCATATTCCTTACTGAAAACAAGATCAATTACCTCAGGGGTCCTTGGCTGATTTGAATTTGATCTTCTCAGTGAACACCTCTTGCGCAATCTATCATACATAGTTTCCTCTCTGAGTCCAGAGAGTGAGTTTTCGAATGATCCAGAGCTATTTACCTGATTCCTAAACCCTACAACTCATTTCAATCCTATACATATAAACACTAATCAAAATATATATGCTTCTAGATCCAGAGCACCCTCCTATCATGCATTCTGATACACACACACACACACACAAGCCCAAAACATGGTGAATGATTTAGAGATTAATCGAAGAAATAAGGAAATACTCTGATAAAACCTAACAAGGATTCAAGTATGAAGCATTTAATGATAGGTTTGAACCACTGATAAAATGTTTACAAATGTTTTTTAAATGTTTTAGAAAAGGCCATTCGAACTATATTATTATATTGAACTCTTTATAAAAAGGTTTTTCATTTCTAGGATCAAACCTATCCCACTGATAAAATTTTTATTAAATAATACATCAGAATGCATGATATTTCAAACTCGTGTGGTCGCAGTACAACTCTACGGTCACACCGTATAAGTAATGCTCCATATCTTCAAAGCAAACACGATAGCCGCAAGCTCTAAATCGTGTGTAGGGTAGTTCGACTCGTGAGGCTTTAGCTGACGAGAGGCATAAGCCACCACTCTGCCCTGCTGCATCAGGACACATCCCAATCTATGCCCACTGGCATCACTATAGACTACATAAGTCTCACTCGGATATGGGATAATCAACACTGGTGCTATAGTCAACCTCTCCCTCAGTATCTGAAAGCTCCCCTCACAGTCATCATCCCACACAAACGATTGATTTTTCCTCGTGAGCTTTGTCAATGGTAAGGCAAGACGCGAGAAATTCTGTATGAATCTGCGGTAATATCCTGCCAGACCCAGAAAACTACGCATCTCCGTCACTATCTCTGGCCTCTTCCAGTCCAGAACTGCTTCCACTTTGCTGGGATCAACAGCAACTCCGTCGCGTGATATGACATGGCCCAGAAATCTCACTTCTGGTAGCCAAAACTCACATTTTCTTAACTTAGCAAAGAGTCGCTTTTCCCTTAGTACGCTCAGTACTAATCGCAGATGTTCTTCGAGTATTCCGATTGTGAAGGTAGTCTGGAAGGGATCTCTTAGGGAGGAAACTTGGGAAATAGAAGAAGATATGAAGAAGAAATATCCGGAGTTTATGGCCCTGAGTGTAGTTAGAATAGAGTAAATTTCGAGGGCGAAATTTTATTTAACGGGAGGAGAAATTGTAATACCTGAAAATTCCTATTTAATATAAGTATCATATTTTGGTGAATTATTAGTGTAAAAATGAAGGTAAAATATGTCTCAAATTATTATAATTAGTTGATTATAACTTAAGGCAAATTTCCCTTGGAATTAAATAAACAAAAGGCAAAAATAAGATTAGGAATCATAAAATGTGGTATAATTAACACATAAAATAATGGTTATTTTATAACCAATAAGGGCAAGGAAAAATTATGAAAACACTTAAGTAAATTAAAGTGAATTAGCAAAAATTAATGAACAAATTAGCTTGAAATAATTAAGACTAATTGCATAAATTCCCCTAATTAATTAAGGACTATGGAAGTAAATGAAGATTTAGTATATAAAGCTTGTCTATTAAAACACTAATAACCATGATTAATTAGTAAACCAATCAACCAATAAGAGATGTAATAAAAGGGCAATTAAGAACATGATTAAGGAGATAATTAAGATTAAGAAATCAGCCCAAAAGGGTTAACAATTTCAGCTAGCCTTGTTGGAGCAATGAGAGCCAAGTATTTTAAGATAATATCTCAAGTAATTAAGCCTAAAACTTCATATAATTAGATTAACCAATAAGTAGTGAAATTAAAAGGCATCTAACCATTCATTAGGAAACTAACTAAAGTTTTAATCAGTTGCCCCTAAAGTCAAAAGTGGCGTAGGGTACATGGAGTGCTTCACGATGGAAATGTTCATTGAATAAGTAAGGTATTTGTTTATTATAAAAAAAGAAAGAAAGAAAACAACACAATGAAATGGCATGTCATGGCATGAGATTAAATGGAGGGGATTAAACTTCAAAAAGTGCATTTCTAATCCAATGGAGGTGAAGTTTGGTCACATTTAAATACCAATTGTGTCCTTGATTTTTTCCTATAAATAGGCCCCCAACCTCTTCACAATTCTTCACACCATCACCACAAATAATACCTCTGATCCTCTTTTGATTAAGAGAGTGAGAGTGAGAGTTTTCTTGGAGCTAGAAAGAAGGAGCAAGGTTCTTCAAGGGTAAGTTCATAGTTCTTGAGTTTAGTTTTTAAATTCATAGTTCGTTTATGCTTTGATTTTAAATCTCCAAGAGCAATTTTATTTTCATGTTTTTATGGTTAAAAATAGATTTATTTCAAAAATTTGATGGGAAAGATGTTGATCAAAACTTTTGGAAGTTGAAGATCAAAATAGCGAAGTTCTGACGAAAAATTTTCGGTTAGGAGTTCTTAGAGTCAGTTTCGTAGTATGTTGATTATGAAGTTATTAAAATCTGAGATTTTTCATGGTTAAAGTAGACATATAGAGCTTTCCAAATATACCCAGTATGTGTCATTTTGAGTTTTTTGCAAGGAGATAAAATTCCTAAAGTTAGGCTACATTTTTCTAGAAAATTGAGCAGAGGTTGGAAACACAAAAACTGGGAATGATTCACAAATTCTGGGTAAAAACAAGTACTTTTTCTCAAAAATAGGCATCCTAAGGATTTCGAGAAATTTTACGGATCCCCGTTTCGATTTTTGAGGAATTAGTTATGATTTGTCAAATATAGCGAAAATTCTGCCCGAAATGTTGAAATCAGAGTTTTTTTTTTTGAAAATAAAGGGATATAATTGGAATAACAAATCCACCAGGGGTAAAAAGGTCAGTAGTGGCTAGAGTATCTCTCAGGATATTATTTATAAGAGAATAATGCGGTAATATTATAGGATATCCGAGAAAAATCAGGGGTCGTACCGAACCGATAGAGGTACCGCAATCCACACGGACTAAGGTACGGACGCGTACTGTAACATTAACTCTGATGCTTATTGTATGTTTATATATGATAGATTATTTCATAGGGTCATGGACAGGACTATGTCTTGGACATGCACAGTGACTATCTGTCTTAGATCACTACTTATACATTCAGCTTTATACAGTCTTGATAATGTCGTTGAGTTTTCCTAGTGCTGAGGACACGAGGGATCGTCGTGGCACTGGTTAGTGCAAACATGGGTGACTTTACATGTGCTGTGTGCTATGTACTGTTGTTATGTTAACCTTATATCTACTGTGTGCTTATGTGTTGGTTATTGCTGTAATGTCATAAATATCTGTCATACATGTATTGTTTACTTGAGCATGAGGTTAACCGTTACCTGATGTCCGATGGGCATTGGACCTCAGCTCTTACCATAGCTTTAGGGTCTGGAGGATCGAGGACCGAAGACAAAGGTAAGCAGCACGCATAAGGACCGACTGGAGATTTAGTTGTATTTTGGGATGTATATTGCTAATTTTTGAATTATGAGATAAATGCACCGTTATTATAACCAGCCAGATACACCACGGTTAACATTTCTAATACTTATCAGTTACTCACTTATTTGCTCTGATGCTCTACTCTGATAAAAATATGTTATTCCGCTTTTGAAAAATGGGGTGTTACACTTTTGGTATCAGAGCATTCATTCTGACACGAATCTGATAAGGTGACCTCTCAAACAGTTTGGTGCCGAAGGCAGGGCTAGTCTATGTGGATCAGTCAATAAGTCGCCGTGAACTCGGTGAGACTTCCACGATAGACACCTACCTGGCCAAATTGTTTGATTAACTAAGTTAGATTCTAAGCCTTTAACTTAGAGGATGTTTTGAAAATGAGTACTGATATAACCCTGGTGTGATGTTGTAGAGATGGACAGAGATGAATCCTCGTATGTGAACTATTTTGGAATGAGGAGGAGCACCGCCCGAAAATCAGTAATACAGAGTTAGTAGGACGTAGACTCAACCCTGACCCTATCAATCTAGCACCCTTAAACATAGTATACCTAGCACAAGCACCAGGAAGTCCCATTGGATCACACCATTCCTCAGTAGGTGATAACTTTGATTACCCCCAGATAAGAGACCTTGACGAAGAAACTGATGCCGACTCTGACGACCTGCAATACGTTCTGGACAAAAACAGCGTGCTGACACAAGCATTGCAGTTGGATTACATGCAGGCCGAGCTAACCTTGGAGACCACTCAGGAGAAATACTTTTTGTATCTGAACCGAGTCAGGGACTTCTACGGGATGTACTCACACTTCCAATTCCCTTATCCTCCCGGGGATTGGATCAGATCAACCCTGCACCATTTTCCTCGAACCCGCTTCTGGGTAAGAAAAATGAACGAACTTCTAGATGAAGGACCTATCCAAGATGTTTATGTTTACCTCTGGCGTCTCAAATGCCTGGTATACCAGAACATGTAGGTGGTGGACGAAGACAACCCCGTACCAGTTAAAGAAAGCCGTGGAAGTAACAGTAGAAGTAGTATTGTAATAGAATTGTGAAGGATCAGTAGAATGCCTGGTATCCAAGAAAACTCTCACTCTCACTCTCTTAATCAAAGGATCAGAGGTATTTGTGGTGATGGTGTGAAGAATTGTGAAGAGGTTGGTGGCCTATTTACAGGAAAAAATCAAGGACACAATTGGTTTTTAAATGTGACCAAACTTCACCTTAACCATTGGATTAGAAATGCACTTTTTGAAGTTTAATTCCCTCCATTTAATCTCATGCCAACATGCCTCCCACACATTTCATTGTGTTGTTTTTTTATTATTATTTATAATAAACAAGATACCTTACTTATTCAATGAACATTTCCATCGTAAAGTACTCCATGCACCCTACGCCACTTTTGTTGATTTTAGGGGCAGCTGATTAAAACTTTAGTTAGTTTCCTAATGAATGGTTAGATGCCTTTTAATTTCACTACTTATTGGTTAATCTAATTATATGAAGTTAAAGATTTCCTAATGAACAGAGTGTCCATTCACACTCGCAATACAATTTAGACATGCATCAGAAGCTAAAGATTTCACGCCAAGTGGTGTAGATACTATCAAATCATAAGGTAATCTATAGGCATGCATTCCTAAACGATTTGAACAATCATATGAAATAAACGAATGACTAGCACCCGAATCATACAATGCCTGAAGTAGATTTCCATTATGACAGATAGTACCTTGGACCATCTCTGGAGATTTTCTGGCTTCTGCATTGGTCAGTGCAAAAACCCGGCTTAGGTTTGTGGCCTTATCTCCGCAGCCTTCTCAGGACAGTTCCAGCTCATGTGCCCCGGCTTCTTACATTTGAAGCAAATTTGTTTCCCATCACAGTTAACACCTGGATGGTACTTCCCGCATTTTGGACATGGTCAGGATCCCGACATTCTTGGATAATTCTGTTGCCCAGACTGAAATGGCCTCTTATTTCTACCTCGGGGGTTATTCCAAGGTGCCTTCCTCTTCTGTGAGGAGTTTCTGCGGCTTAGCCCGCCACTGCTACTGTTGAAATTTTTGGATCTACGCAGCTCCTTTGAGTTACATTCAATTAACCGGCAAGATTCCACCGCTTGAATTAACTCCGGAAACTGCTGAGATACAAGCCTTTCCCTTATCTCGTACTTGATCTCGTATATCATCATATTTGCCTTCCAGCTCTCGTCATCGTTACGCTTCAGATATGATGAATATCGTGTCAAATTGGTAAACCGGGCAAAGTAGTCATCGAATGACTCCTCGTGACCTTGTTGGATGTGGAGAAATTCCGACTCCTTGATCACTTGTACTGAGGGAGGAAAATATTGCTCGTTGAACTTCTCCAGAAACTTCTCCCAAGTAACGGGAGAATAACGTGCCTGTAATGTCACCGCAATTATTTTCCACCACCTGTCTGCATCTCCTTCCAGCTTATAGATTGCAAGTTGAGCTTTTCGGTTCTCTGGACATTCCATGACCTCGAAGATCTTGTCCAACCTTATTAGCTAATCCTCAGCTGAATCGAGCTTGCCACGGAAAACTGGTGGCTTTAGTTTGCAGAATTGGGTGACCCAATACTACGTGGTTTCAACCACTCTATTGGGTTGAGGCAGCACTGCCATTGCTCTCTCCGGTCGAGGAGGTGACTGAGATCTATCTGACTCCTCAGCTTTATCGGTGCGTCCATCGTCTTGTTCATCTTCTTCCTCAGCATTTTGTTGTTCTTCCTCGGCTTGTCGATCTTCTAGTCGTCTTTCAACTCGTCTTTCCCGCCTTTCTTCAAGGAGTTCATCAATAAGAGCCCTCTGTTCTTATAGCATTCTCCTCATTTCTTGCAACTCATTATGCTCTGGTTGATTAGGTACCTGACCTTGTGGTTCAGGCTCTGGTTCTGGTATTGGTACTATTCACAGTTGTCTGCCTCTTCCTCTACCCCTACCTCTACCTCTACCTCTACCTCTACCTCTGCCTCGGCCTCTAGGGACTCCAGCTCCACGTAAATTTGCCATTTCTTAACTTCCTTAGTTATTTAGAAACAACAGATATAAGTATTAGAGAGGAGTAGAGATTAGTGATGCCACTTAGTTCTGGGCTCAGAGTAGTGTGGTGTTGCAGGTTGCATTGAACTTAGAACTAAGTGAGTTTGCGAACCAGACCCGGCACCGGCAGTGGCTGGGCTGGTTCTAGTTCACTGCAACCAGAATCTGAATCGTCTAGTTTTGTTCACTACAAGCAGAACCTGAATCGTGTTACACACCTACCGGCCTCGTCCTTTCGGGGTGGCGAGTAGTGTGATCCTTTACTTTTATTCAATTTAAAATTATTTTCCATGTTAATTTAAGTCATTCATCAAAGTATTAGCAGCAGAGCATACACCGATTTGGACAACAATATACTAATAAGATATAATACAGAAAGGTAAATTTCTCCGGAGGGATCAAATATACAGTTATCCCAAATAATAAATAATTATAATACAGTCATCTGGGACACCAAAATATCCAAAAATAAGTCTCCGGCAACCACCATTGTAAAACCCTAGTCCTGCTCCGCCGTCTTACCTCGCTCTCCCGACTCAGACCTAGATATGGCCTGAGGGCTTAAATGGGGCTGGGATTCAAGAGTAATCGAATCTCATATAAAATGTATATACATTGCATGTAAGAAAACCATGAATAAAAACACAAACCACATATCGTTCAATATCATGCACATAGCAAGGCACACAACCAATCTAGAACTAGCAATCCTAATAGCACACAACATAGAGTGCCAGGCACAAAACACATGGTAAAATATACATACATAAGGCATACAAAGTATATGAGGATTCAGGTTACTACCTGACTACTTCAAAATCTTCAAGTAAATATACATTTACAGATAGAAGGTTATTATTTCCAAACTTTTCACAATCTCCAACGTCATGGCACTAGGTTTAATGTAAGGCTATTGGGCCTATATGAAGGTCCATTTTAATTTTTGAAGCCCAAAATATATATTTTGGGTCTTATTTGTCATTTTTATTCATAGGCCCAAAATATATATATTGTTTGGATATCTAATCATTGAAAAACCACATATATGCAACGTTATCTATGCCCACACACACATTGTTAATATATCTGTACATATATACAAAAAGTCTTCCTATACATGCCAGTAGGTTTTCCACTCATTTACCAATTGCAACGCGACCATATACTTTGAAAGCAATTATTTTCCTAATATATATATGGTTCCTGAAGTCACGGTTTGACAGCAAATTCCAACGGCAACATGTATATATTTTTTTATATATATAATAGCCTATACCTATACACATATATATATGTCGTGTGCAGCGAAATAACGTCTATACATACACACAATCTACATGACAGTAAGTTCTTTCCTATTCTCCCATGTGCAGCAATTAAACATCAATAGATTAACCAAAGTCTTGGTTTTAAGAATATCAATTTCCTCTCTTTCCTATGCAACAATGATATATGCTATAAAAAGGAACAAACTGTAGTTTCATATGCATCAAACTGTAGTTTTACTTCCCTCGGTTTCATGCTTTAAAAAGATCACGCTGGATTTAATGGAAAACAAAAAGGAACAAAACTTGAAGACTCACCTCTGTTTTGTGGGTTTAAAACCGATCCTAGATAATCACCCGCTGCCTCTGTTATTTGCTGGTTGAAACAGAGCATACACACAGTTCCAATGCGCTCTCTCTCTCTTTCTCGCACGTTTCTCATTCTTTCGGCCTCCACTCTTTCTCAGTCTTGGACTCACTTTGCTGTAGGAAGTGAAATGTGGATGCTCATATATATAGACCCAAAGGTGCAGTCCTAGAAGAAGCCAACAGATAAAGGTGTTGGGATTAAGAGGTACGGCACGCCTGAACTTTCTGATGGAAGAGGCATGGAGGTCGTTGATTGCGTGTGAACATTAAGGCCGAAAGGTATTAATTGATAGCACCGCTGTGATCAAATTTGCTGATATCATTCATTGACAACGCTGCCCAGCTCGCTTGTTACGTGTTTCTGTTCTCTCTCTCTCTGTTTTTTTTTTTTAATGTCGGTACAGTGGAGACTTTGCTTTGCTTTCTATCTAGTGTTGGGCCAATGGGATTAAATGAATTAGGCTACTTATTCAATGTATATTTTGCTGCTCTTGTGCGTTGGGTTGATTATGAGTTATTATTGGGTCAATGAGAGAATGGTTTTGGATCTTTAAATCATGGGCCAAATAGAAATGCAGGATGGATATATGTATTTGTCAGAATATGGGTTAAAGAAGAATTATCTCATATGTTTTTTTTAAAAAAATTAATTATTCCCTTGTCTCTTCATTACTGCTTAATTACCAAATAAATGCTAAAAACGAATCATTGATGTTTTATAAGGATTTTCTTCCTTAATTAACCTTCTTAACCCTTAAAGTAATTTCTCTAAAAATCTTGGACTATAAATCAATCTCTAACTATTTTTAAAAAAATTTCTTAAGAAAATGGGTCTTTAAATTCTAATAATTATTTTCATAATTATTTTTGACCAAATTTTCATCACAAATTTCTATATAATATTTTTAATTCCAAATTCTAAAATTTAGGATGTTACAAATCGTCGTTGGCGATTTACATCTGGACGAAGAAGATAAACAGTTGGAGATTTTTTAAAGAGGAGGTAGGATAAGCAGTTTATACTGTCAAATATATACCGAAATCTTAGAACTGAATTTATATATATGACACTAAACTCGGAAAACACCAAAGGTAGTAAGGGCCGTTTGGATGAGCTTTTAAAAAATAACTTTTTTTATTACATTTTAAAAAAGTGCTTTAATTAGAGAAATTAAGCTATTTTACGTTTGGATACACAATTTAAAAAAGCACTTTTAAATCAAAAGGCTATTTGGATGTTAAAATAGAGAAGCACTTTTTTATTAGTAAAATTACTGAAATGGACATATAAAAGCACTTTTTTTTTTTTTTTTTTTACATTCGTTTGGATAAGAAAGCACTTATGTTAAAATTTTATATTCAATAATTGAATTTAAAATTATAATATAATTGAATTTTAATAATATTGAAATTTAATTGTTGATATAATTTTTCATATACCCATATAGATCAAAGTTGTTATCAAATATTTCTTTTAATTTATATATTGAAATGACTAGTATACAACAATGTAAGATAACTTATTAAAACTTCATTATCACCAATAAATAGTAATTTCCACTCAAAATGGTCAACTACTATATTATAACCAATGCATTAATTAAAAAAAGAGTCATATTGTACCATATTCCAGAAATTGAAATAATATTCATTATACTACAAATTACTAAAAGCTAATGGCCTTTTGACCTCTATCTAACAATTAATCTCTAATAGTATTCCTTGTTTCTTCCATCAGTTTAATAGAGTCTAGGTTAGGCTCTTCCCATTCATATTCTTTATGATCATCATTATTATTTTCAAACTCATCAATGTTCTCAAATCTTCTAAGCATATCTATATCACAAGAATCCATTCTCCTTATATAATTATGAAGAGCAAAGGTTGCCCATATGATAGCAAATTGAGTTTTAAGCTCAAAGTTGGTCATATTCTGCAATATCTTCCACCTTGCTTTGCAAACTCCAAAGGTTCTTTCAATGACACTTCTTAAATTTGAATGACGATAGTTGAAGATTTCATTTTGTGATCTAAAAGTTGGCGCCAATCTAAATTGAGGAAGATGATATCTTGTCTCTATATGGCCCTAAAAACCCTTTGAAATTAGGATATCCAGAATCAACAAGGTAGTATTTGCCCGTAATAAAATGTCGTTATATTTGGAACAATTGTATAATAATAATTGCCATCATTCACAATAAAATTAAATCATTACCTTCAGGAGGCTGGGGAAAATGTAAGTGCGGCTTTCTAAGAGTATCCATGAAAATCCTTGTATCATGTGTAGAGCCTTCCCAACCCACCAATGCAAATGTAAAGCACATATTAAATTCACATGCAGATTCTAAAGACAGCAAATAACCACAACACAATTTTATTCTCAGTAGTCTGAGTTAATAATGAGTAAATCAATATGGAATGAAGCAGACAGGTAATGAAATGCGATCAAGAGAAACAATTGCACCAAAAAACCACAGCACATACTAAATTAAAATGATTTGGATCAATTCAACGGTTAAAGAAATCAACCTGTTTATGACTTATGGTTAGACAATACAGAACAATTGTACTGAAACACAACAATTGTTACATTTTAAACCAAGGCACTACTGAACCCAAAACCAGAAAAAGGAGAAGGGAATAAAAATTAATTCACGTGATAATTAAAGCGCATGTTTTAACTTAATTCTGATATGGATTTGCATGTTTTAAGTTGGATATCTGTTCCTTGTCCATTTTTTACTGTGTTTCGCCTCTATTTTTACTTTATTCGGCAATTATAACGAAAATGAAACTATCTATACCTTAGATATGTAATACTCATCTCATTATAAGTGTAAACTCAAGCTAACCTCAGGTGCGGTTCAGTTCATCAAAACATCAGATATTAATAATTGTTACGGTTCATATCCATATCAGATTTATTAGAACCTAAGCCAATCAAACCCTACATATATGTGTTACCTCGGACCTTCAGAAATATGCCAGTTAATATTGCTGATAAGAGTAATCTATTTGACAAGTGCTCAATATCAATAACTACACTAACATTGAAGTTGCAGAACACGTTTATCACACTAGCAATACTTATAAAAATTTATAAGCACATTCTTGACCATAGAATTTTTAATTGAAACTTTTCCTAATTTTCCCAAATAAAAATGAAAGTTTGAGAACGCTTCATTTTCAAAAAATAATCCAGGTCGATTTTATCTTAGAGGTTCACCAGGCAGGCAGGATTACTGTCAATCTTTGACCCATTAACATACCAAATTAATATCCACACTTTCCAACAAAAGAGGGAACAGAAAGTTATTTAGACTACAATTTGCAGATTCCTTAGAGGGAAAAATGGGAAAAACAATTCTTTCCTCATGAGACCGAATCCTCTGTCCTCTGCTGCTATGTTGAAAGATACAAAAAAAAAAAAAGGAAAAAGGGCTTGAACAGACGACAGATTTTCTTTCCCTGAGATGGCACTAACAACAAAACACTCCCGAATCAAATGCCAAATTCTGAGAGTTGCATTAGAACTTACCTTGTATTTACATGGATTATTGATTCTAGAAGCAAAATTCAGAGTATTTGGGATTATCTTTTGTAGGGTTCAAGTCCAACGTGAAATCAGAATACATACAAATCTGAGATAATCATCAACAAAGAATTGTAGTAGGCATAATCATACCTTGTATTTAATAGGCATAATCAGCTAACATATATATGATTATTGCACCGCTCAGTTTTAATTATAAACAGCTTTGTTTTAATCTGCCTAGATCAAAAAATTCATGTCAAAGCTCAAACTTCTCATGAACATTGAAGAACTCAGAAATTAATTTACACCAAGAATGAAATAACCACCACAAAGGATGAAGCAATTCAAAGAAAATTTTTCAGAATCATGAAAAGGGTAAAAGAACAGAGACGAAGGGGCATGTAGAAGTTTGAGGGGTGGAGATTGAAACAAGATTACCGAAATAGAAATCGCAAGGACAAATCACATAACCAAAATCGAAAGAAAATCAAGAGGAAAACATTTACATAGATTATTGATTCTAGAAGCAGATTTGGATAAAACCCATAAGCAAAATCATCCCTTCGTTCACCACCTCTTAATCAGAAAGAATTCCATAAGCAAGATTTCACATGGATAAACCCATGAGGCGAATACTTACCAGAAGAAGCCAAGAAACTGAACGAGGCGAAGCACTGAATGAAGGCAAGTCGGAACTGAGATCCTGAGATGTGCGACGGCCGACGGTAAGAGTGAGATCGACGACTCGACGAGCTGAGCCTGAGACGTGCGACGGTGAGGACCCGATCGAGTACAGCGCGAACGATGGCGAAGGAGAGGGAGTATTCGTGCGAAGGCCGGGAAAAGAGATCCGACGGGGGTATCGGGTGTCAATTGGCCAAAAATCAAATACCGGTTTACACTCCCCTCATCCACCGCTTTTAACTTTTTTTTTAAGCTTCAAATTGTAGCTTCCAAAAAAAGGAGAATTTTGGGCTTTTTTCTTATTTTTGCTTTTTTTTTTTTTAAAGTTCCCATCCAAACACATAGAATAACAAAAAAAGACTTTTTGTTGAAAAAAAGGACTTTTTTTAATAAAAAAAGTTCATCTAAACAACCTCTAAGTCATCACAACTGTACCAACAAAGAGCAATAAATTAAGACTGACTTTTAAATCATTACACATAAATTCAGCCACAAAGTTCTTAAACACATTCAAGACCAATTATGCAACACATGTAATGTGATATAATGAATAATTCACATAAATTCATAGTAGACCAATTATACAACACATATAATGTTATATAATGAATAATTCACATAAATTCATCGTTGGAATGCATAATAATTTTTAAATTCATGTCTATCTTTCTAAATTGAAAGACAAGTCTAAGATACAACTCTACAATTTAAGTCAAGCATTTAAATCACATGCCTTCTTTCCACCATGCTGTGTTCTTCATCCTGCACCAAAATCGTAGGTCTTTTACATGAAAACTCTAGTGATCATTCAAAAAGTACTTTTACAATACGAGTAACTTTTTCATCTCATCACAAAATTGGTATTCAATCGAATCTGGCTCAATTTTTTTTTTTTTTTTTTAATTTCAAGTTCCTTAAGTTTTTGTTCAAATAAATCAAAATTGGTGTTCAAATCCGAAGCGTATCTATTCATCATATTCTGAGTAGAGGTAATCCGATCATTAAAGTACTCACACATATAGTTGATCCTAGTATGATTTACTTCAAAATCAACACTTTCAATTCTCACATGGATCACATCAATTTCATTGCAAAATTTGGTGTATATGTATGTTCTTCCTCTCGAGCCACCGGTGAGACATCGAAAAACATATAGTTGATCCTAGTATGATTTTTAACGGTATGGCATTTTTGCTTTTGAAAGTTCATCAATATTTTTGCGCTCTTGAAAAATATGGTGCTGAACGCACTTTGGTTAATAAAAAGTCATGGTATTTTTGCTCCTTAACTCTTTTATATTGATATTATCATTTTACAAATAAAAGATACGGGACGAGAATCTTGGAGCTAATAGGTGATTTATGAACAATCTACAAGAAAAGCATTAGAAAATATTGAGAAATTTTTTATTAATTGATTTATTTTAGAATTCAAAATTTCTTTTAAATTGTATGATGCTTATATATAATGTATTAAATTTTGAATGGATAAATGTCTTAAATGCCATGAAAGTTTTCGCTCAGGAGAACTGGTAAGACGGAAGTTTTTTTTTTAGAACCAAAAATACCACAGAAGTTCACAAAACGTAGCAATTTTGCCCTGGAAGTTTACAAAACGTAGTAATTTTGCCATTCCGTTAATTTTGACCGTTAAGTTTAACTGAGTGCACATGTGGCATGTCATCTCATCAATCAAATAAGAGTTAAGTATCAATTTTGCCCCGGAAGTTTTCATTAAGGAGCAATTTTGCCCCAGAAGTTTACAAAAAATAGCAATTTTGCCCTTCTGTCTCCCAATATTAAATTTGACTATTAAATCAATCAAAGATCACATATGTCATGCCTTGAAAAGGTTGAACTTGCACTTAGAGAAGGAGATCCTTGCGATGTTGAGCTCAAGGCGGCCAGAATTTGTGAAGCGGGCGGGTCAAAGGGATCGAAAGGTGCATCCACAAAACCCAGAGGAAGCATCACTTATGATCTATGCAAATGATCTGTCTATACAAACGTAAATATTATCACTATTGATTTGTTTTACTGAACCAATTTTTGGAACAATTCATTTCTCGTTTTGCATTTCATTTGCTTAGATCATAAGTGATGCTTCCTCTGGGTTTTACGACAGACCTTTTTGCCCTTTGACCAGTTCGGCTTCACAAATTCTGGCCGCCTTGAGCTCAACATCTCAAGGATCTCCTTTTTTGATTCCAAGTTCGACCTTTTCAAGGCATGACATGTGTGGTCTTTGACTGATTTAATAGTCAAATTTAATATTGGGGGGACAGAAGGGCAAAATTGCTACGTTTTGTAAACTTTCAGGACAAAATTGCTCCTTAGTGAAAACTTCCGGGTAAAATTGCTCCTCGAAAACTTCCTGGGCAAAAATGATACTTTTGATTGATGAGGTGGCATGCCACGTGTGCACTCAGTTAAACTTAACGGTCAAAATTAACGGAGGGGCAAAATTGCTACGTTTTGTGAACTTCCGTGACATTTTTGGTCCAAAAAAAACTTCTGTCTTGCCAGTGCTTTTGAGCGAAAACTTCCATGACATTTAAGACCCTTATCCCTATTTTAAATCCTACAAATATACTTTTTTATTTAATATTATTATCTTGTTATTATCAATGATTATATTGTGTCTAATATAATAAGTATTAATAGTAAAAATAATAAGAACAATAATAAAATAACTATATATAATTAAAAAAGGATTATTAACAAATAATTTTTATATACGATTTCAATATATTATTACGGTTCGGAACCATTATTTATCTACGTGGAGTATATATACGGAGCATATATGATGATTCGGAACTATTATATTTAGTCAATAATAACCGCCATATAAAAAAAAAAATCTTTTTTTTTTTTTTTTTGAAGTGAATACTCTTTGTTTACAACCTGATGTTCGCAAATTTGGATTTGCAGATTTGCATTATAGCTCCGTCGTGTTCCCAATTCTACTCTTTTGTGTTTTCAATCTTGTTTCAATCTGATTGCTCCACCTCTCGTCTTGACATCTATGAGTCGTAAGTTTGGGATTGGATTCTTTTTCTTCAAAGCTTAGTTTTGAGTTTTGACACCAATATAAAAAGTTACTTTTTAAAAAGGGGGATGAAACAACGTTGTTGGTTTTTACACGTTCACTTTAAAACCAACATCAAAGGCTAATTTGACCACCGTTAAACTTATAAGGACAAGACTTTAATGTAAAAGTGAGACATATACTTTAAGCACTCATGGTTAATTGTTGCTGAAATATTTTTAAGGATTAAGGTACAAAAATATATATGTGGTTTTCCTAAAAGTGTACCTAACACCAACTACTTTTTTTGGATGCAAATGTGACTATGTGGTTATAAAAGTAGAACAAAAATATCAATTGACCGTTAGTTTAAACTTTTTTGTATGACTCAGCTAAATTTCATCCAGCTGGCAATAAAGAATTGGAGAAAATTATAGAAAATGGTATTAATATTTTGAAATTATAGTTCATCCATTTTCTCTCTAATTCCCCTTCTCTCTCCCAATCTCAATCTTACACATCGGGCTGCCCATTTCGGCCTTCTCGCCGCGGTTGCCGCCTTTCTGTAATATTGAAAACTATTTGGGCCCTTTTCTGTAATTTTCTCATGTTCTCCACTACCAACATCGTCCATGTCAGCCTTAAAAATACAAAAAGGTCAAACTAACGTATTTTTACTACACTTTTGTAACCACATAGTCACTTTTGCACTAAAAAAAAAAAAAAACACTTGGTGTTAGCTGCATTTTTGAGAAAACCATATGTATATTTTTACACCTTAGTCCTTAAAAATATTTCAGCTATAATTAACCATGAGTGCTTAAAGTATCGGTCTCAATTATAGTAATCAGGTAATGGTTTCCCCCCCCCCCAACAGGCAATGGTGTATTTTATTTTCAAAAAATAAAAATAAAAATTGCATGAATGGTGGTCCCAAAGATTCAACCTTACCTCAAAAACACCATTAACCAAGTCATCTAAGAAACATACCGATGTCAAAGTTCTTTCTACAACAAATGAGCTCCAATAACAATACTCCGAAACTGTAAACATAAGCTTTTCATGGTAATTGGCTTGTTTTGAACTCCTCAAGTTACAACGTACCCTTTAGTTCCTCTAATTAGTATTGTAGTTAGAGTCTGGTCAATCTTCAATAGCTTTGTTAAACCCAAATCTAAAATCTTAGTCACGTAGTCATCAAGCAATATATTTTGAAGTTTGATTTCAGTATGATGTGATTGTTGCACGTACTCTTCAAGCAAATACTTAAGTGTCTTTTAGTTGTTCCAGTTGCAGCTTTCACCCTTTTATACCAGCTTGGCCTTTAGTCTTCAAAAAGAAAACTTACTAAAGTTACCTAACTCATGAATTCATATACATGAGTGTGTTTGGCCAGTTGCACTCACTTCTGCTTCGAATTCCTTATTACTTTTTATTCACTATTTTTGTTTTTTAACTCATCAAGCTAGGTCCCCCTGGAATTTCTGGTAAAAACACCTTTATACATAATAGAAAATATAATGCACCACGACCCAAATATTAATTAAAGCTTTTAGGCTGGCTTGCTGAAACATTCCATCAACTATTTTTATAAAATAACTTTAACAATACTGAAAGGAATTATTATTCTTCTTAACTTCATCTGGATGAAGCAAAATTTGGCTCTTCACATAGGTTTTGCAAGCAATCCCTACTTCAGGATTTATGAAGTACTTTTCAATACCTCAGAGATTTGTCTTTGGTAGGAAAGGACTCTTCACATAATTATAATTCTCTCACTCCAATTACTACCTCTTTTGTTTTTTTTAACCTTAAATTAAATTGAAGTTAAATATGGTGATGTCATATAAAATAAAGATTATATTTAAATACAAGGTTATGAATTTGAGACTGTATAGATATATAGGCTAACATTTATAAGATAGAAACGGACAAACTTAAATTAAGATTGGTCCTAATCTAAAATAATTTTAAATACTTCCTCTGGTCCTTAATATAAGACATATTTGATCAATTCATCTTGGTCATAAATATAAGACATCTTTATCAATCTTTTCTTAATTTCCCCTTATTGATACTCCCTCAACAATAACTAAGGAAGAGAGGAAATGAATGAATTAAGAAATATGATTAAGGTGTTTTTAAAAAATATATGTCATAGAGCTTAACTAGCTTTCTTAATCTAATCAAATTAGATAAATATATCTTATATTAAGGATCATAGGGTAGTATAATGTTTGTGAAAAAAAATTGTTTTAATAAAGCAATAGTTTTTTGGTTTGTATAGGAACGAAGTCTAAGCCCATTTATTTTTAATTATTTTTAGGTAAACCCATTATTTTTATTTTTGATAAAAGACGGCTTCATTGCATCTCGATAATATTCGAGTCAGCTTCCAACAGCTGTATTTCATTTTTGAAATTATCCCTTTCAGATTCAACGGCTACTTTTCTCCAATCCTCAAAAATTTGACCGTTAGAAGAAGAGTGGGCCTTTTCAGCTTCATCCGTCGTTCTATTTAATAATACCCAAGAGTGTAGAGAGATCTGATTCCCCGAAGAATCACAGAGCAGAGGTATTCTTGTGCGTGTCCTTTCGTTTTCTTTTTTGTATTCAGATTGCTGACTTTGTTTTGAATCAAAGCCTTTATCCGTTATCTGTTCTTCGTGGCTACTTGTTTTCGATCTAAAATGCTTATTTTCGTGTACCTTTTTTAATGTTTCAATCTAAAATCTTGGCTATCTCTACTATGCATATGATTTGATTCTCTATGTTCATTATTAACTAGATGATCAATGGCTTCTCCCACTGGATGACATTTTCAATTTCCGTGAATTTTCATATCTTTTTCCATGGTTATTTGTGTGGCTTGCCTGATGCTTGATTTGGTAAACACAGTTTCTTTACTGAACTGAATTCAGGCCTAGGATTCCCCCTCAATTTCAGTTATGTATTTTTTATGCTTATGTGATGCTTTAATTAGATATATATAATTTATGAAGTTCAATCTTCATACTCCCGTAGTGGATAAGAAGCGTTTATCAGCCTTCTTGAATTGATATTGAACTATCTGATGCAGATTTCTATCCCCTGTTGCTGAAGTCTAATCTCATAAGGGGCTTTCCCCAGAAAACAAGGAAAATCGTAGACCAGAGGTATTTTGTTCTCCCCTTTTGTTTTCTCCTTTTATTGTGTTTAACTTGTCCAGATCAAATCTTTTATCCCAAAAATTTGACTATATATTGTCTTTGAATTTATTGTCCTTAAGTATTCATCCATAATCCTTTATTGATAATTGGATGAAATCTTGGTTTATTGCTAATAGGCATATGATGTGATGCTCTAGCTTAATAAACTAGGCGAGCTATGGCTGGGATGAAATCTTCATTCTCATTTAATTTCCTGATTTCTTATGCAGTTTAATTCTGTGTGTTTTTTTATGCCTGGTTTGATGCTTCAGTCTGATTCATATCTATATCTATGTTTGTGGTGGATGTTGCCCTTGTTTCTTCCTGATTCAATCTGTTTCATTTATGTGCATCTCATTTATAGACATTTAATAGCAGAGATAATTTAGTTCTCGCCTCCAAATGTTAACATAGTTTCAGTTTTCACTTGTTGGCCATACAAAAAACTTATCTTGAACTACCTTTTTGAGTGTTTGGATGAAATCTTGTCTATCACTAATATGGAACATCTATGACTTCTCCCACTAGATGACACCTTAAATCTCATTTGAACCGGTTGTGTTGTTGTAGATGGCGCTGATTTCCCCAGCGCCAGTTTCCCCTCCTCCGCTTGTGAACACCCAAAAACTTAGCCAAAATATTTGAAATACCTTCAACAGAGATGATCAATATCCAAATCATTAAATTATATAACTATCTCAAATAAAATTCATAATACAAAGTCAAAATAAGTTTCCAAAATATTTCAGAGTTAAATACAATGCCGAAGTAATAAAAATAACATAACAAAAGAGCATTCAAACCTCACTCCATAGGTGTCATCCCCTTGCTCCCTACTAGAATGTTCACATGAAAAATGTTAATATAGAATGAGATTTCACTTCTCAGTTACTACTGAAACTTTCTAAAATATTTTAGTTAAATACAATACGAAAGTCCTAGTTTCTAAAATTCATAATACAAAGTCAAAATAAATTTCCAAAATATTTCAGAGTTAAATACAATGCGGAAGTTCTAGGGTCATAGCAAATAAAAATAACATAACATAAGCTACAGGAGTATAAAAGAGCCTTCAAACCTCACTCCATAGGTGCCTCCCTTACTCCCTACTAGAATGTTCCACCTAAAAAATGTTAATATAGAATGAGATTTCACTTCTCAGTTACTACTGAAAGTTTCTACTATACACAAGCATACGTATGACAAAAAGCAGCGGCTGATCACAAATATATATTATGATATATACACACCTTTGTATATACCATAATTTCTCATACAAAATTCTTTTGTATAAAAGTAATCATCAGTATATCAATTTGTGAAATATACAATATGTAATATCCAACCTCCCTTGTATCACCGTCCACCCTTGTACCGCTGACTGGAGCCATAGGCTAACACATAGTCCAACAAAAGCCCATTCATTTGACTGAATGGTTTCAAGCTCACCAAAATTTAAGATACATCTGGCCAAAGGTATAGAGCTTAAGTCTGGACTATGGCTCCCTTCCTAAAAAAACAACTAAAGAGGTGTCACATATCCCACAACTCCAGTGCAATCCTGGCCAGAGGAAAACATGGAAGATGAGGCTCTTAAATACCATCCATTGTGATGAGTGATGACATAAAGAAATCTTATCATTCAAATTCCTCCTAACTCCAGCTCATCACAAATACAACATACCAGAAGCTACAGGAGTACAAAAGAGCCTTCAAAGCTCACTCCATAGGTTCCTTTCCTTGCCCCCTACTAGAATGTTCACCTAAAAAATGTTAATATAGAATGAGATTTCACTTCTCAGTAACTACTGAAAGTTTATACCATACACAAGCAAATTGTGTATGACAAAAAGTAGCGGCTGATCACAAATATATATATATATATATATATATACACATACAAAATATATACAATGTATACACACACACATATACACAAGCAAATATATACATGCATAATATGTGTGTGTGTGTGTGTACCATAACTTTTCATACAAAAATCTTTTGTAAAAGTAATCATCAGTATATCAATTTGTGAAATATGCAGCCTCCCTTATATCACCGTCCACCCTTGTACTGCTGACTGGAGTCATAGGCTAACACATAGTCCAACAAAAAAAGTACACCCGACCAAAACTTAAGATACACTCAGCCAAAGGTATATAGAGCTTAAACCTCCATTAATCATCAGTATGTATGTATATTGTATGCAAAAATCTTTTGTAAAAGTAATCATCAATATATCAATTTGTTAAATATGCAACCTCCTTATATCACCGTCCACCCTTGTATTGCTGACTGGAGAGCCATAGACATAGTTCAACAGAAAAAGTACACCCGACCAAAACTTAAGATACATCCAGCCAAAGTATAGAGAGCTTAAGTTTGAACTATGGCTCCCCTCCAAAAGAAAACAACTAAGGAGGTGTCACATGTCCCCACAACTCCAGTGCAATAGCGGAAAACATGGAAGATGGGCCCCTGACAAGTACCATCCACTATGGACCGAGTGATGGCATAAAGAAATCTTATCATTCTAATTCCTCCTAACTCCAGCTCATCACAAATACAGCTGCCATGATAATTATATGAAAATGAAATATTAAAACAAACTTCCACTTATACAAAATATCATCATCGGGACCAAACATCATATAAAACCTCAACAAACCAATCTGTCGTTCTTGAAATTCGAAGGACTAAATTGTCATTTCTGAAATTCAGGGGCAAAATTGTAATTTTCACGGGCACAAAACTGTAATTTTCGTGGGTACAAAACTGTAATATTCAGCTTTTATTATAATATTATAATACATATACACATAATTCAGTCTATAAAAATAATATAATTTACAATCATACATAATTTACAAATATATGGAAGAATATTTAGAGTTATTTGTTACTCGCTAATTCCAAATAATCACCAAAAAGCTACTACTAAGCTCCCCAAATAATTATCTCTTTGCTTTCCTTCTCTACTTATTTCTCTCTTCTCTATATTTTTCTCACACTCTCGCCTGCTTTGCTTGAATACGCACTCTAAGGTGCGTGTGCGTATTTATAGTGGTTGAGGAGAGGTAGTTGGGGGTAGTTGGATGATGGGATAGTTGGAAGGGTAGCTGGATGGGGTAGTTGAAGGGGTAGTTGGAGGGGTAGTTGGGGTGAAATTTATTACCCCTAATTATAATGGCCAACCATGTTCTAATAGGTATATATATTTTATAATATTATATATTACAATAATAACAATTATTAGTACTGTTTTAACTAACATTAGAAAGTTTTACTTCTATATTGAATATTCTTGGTAAATTATCATAAGTTAATCTATTCTATTATAATTCTAAATAATTTTAGGATTAATTTTAGGATGTTAATTAAATAAGTGAGGATATGACTGTCGCATATTTTCTTCTGTTTCCCAAGTAGCATCTCTAAGGAGCCATTCCTCTCCATACAACCTTTACAAGTCTAATGGTCATGTTTCTTAATTGCTTATCCCTCGCATCAACAATCCGCTCTGGCTATGGAGGTTCGCAAGCTGTGGAGGTAGTGCAATTCTGTAAGCTACTGGTCCTACTCTTTCTAAAATCTCATAAGGACCCATAAAACGAGGTGCAATTCTGAAAGCTCTTGAATTGCACCAATGCCAGTCATCAATGTGACTCTTAGAAATACATGTTCGGCCACCATGAACTCTAACGATCTCCTTCTCCTGTCGGCTTAACTCTTCTGTCGGCTCTGAGCAGTGAAAAGTTTCTGCTGTATGACCTTAATTTTTTGAGTTGTTTCATCCACCAACACTGGACCTAGTAAACTTCGTTCATTCAATTATGTCCAGTAAATTAGGAGATCTATATTTCCTTCCATACAAATCCTATAAGGTGCCATTCTAATGCTCGAGTGATAGTTGTTGTTATATGCAAACTCTACTAGATGAAGATGATTGTCCCAACTTCCTACTAGCACATGCTCGCAATCTTCCAGAGTCTGTATAGTCCACTCAGTCAGCCTGTCAGTCTAAGGATGGTAATACCTAAGTCGAGTTCCCATCGCATCCTGTAATGCTCTTCAAAATCATGAAGTAAATTGCGGATCACGATCAGATACGATGCTTTTTGGTATCCATTTTGCTAGTCTCTCAAAGGAGTATTCTGGTGCGACAGCCAGAAAATGAGTTGACTTAGTCAAATGGCATTGTGCCCAATCGTAGTCCCATGATGAAATCCCATAGATATGTTGTCTCATTTCCACTCTAGGAAGGCTTCCGGTGTTCAATTTTGACTTTCTGGCAAGTCAAACAACGAGTAACAAACTCTGGTGTTCAATTTTGCTTCAATGAGCTTCCTCTAATATGAGCTTTCTTCTTCCTTTATTAATCCATCTAAAATTCCGTTCCTTCTTCAATATCTTCCTTGACACTCTCAACAAATATTCATCGTCAAGCTGAGCGAATTTAATTTCTTTCCAAGTAGTACTTATTGTTAACGTATCTATGTTCACTGATCATCAACTGAACATGGATCGTCTTTATGGTTAAGGCATCTGCTATATCGTTTGCCTTTCCTAGATGATACTCCTTAAGAAACTCCATCCACCTCCTCTACCGCATGTTGAGCTCTTTCTGGTCAAATAGGTACTTCAGACTCTTATGGTCACTAAAAACCGAATTGTGAACCATAGATATGGTGCCTTCAAATCTTCAGAGCAAATACCACTGCTACCAATTATAAGTCGTGAGTAGGATAGTTCCCTTCATGTGGCCTCAATTGTCGAGAAGGATAAGCCCTTATAATGGCAGCCTTGAATCTTCCACCAATGCAGTTGGAAGGTGACCATAATTCCCCGTTACTTCTATATCTTTGTTTTCAACCATTATAAACCTTTTCTCTAATGCCTTGTTAGCAAAATCTGCAATAATTAATAACGGGTTACAAACTCAAGTAAGTCAAAAATTAATCAATTCATTTTTCTTGAGATTTCTTAAATAACACTCAACGCGACAAATATAAACCAGAACAAGGAGAAGAACAATCGAAACCATACCTCTGTCAAGAAGAAGAGGAACGAGGAGAAGAAAGAAGAAATTGAAAGCAGTCTCTTCATTTCTCCTTCTTTTTCGATTTGTTGGTAGTCTGCCAAAGACTAGTTCGATAGTTCTTTCAATTTCTTCTTTCTTCTCCTCGTTCCTCTGCCACAGACTAGTTCGATAGTTCTTTCAATTTCTTCTTTCTTCTCCTCGTTCCTCTTCTTCTTCACAGGGGTATGGTTTCGATTGTTCTTCTCCTTGTTCTAGTTTTTATATTTGTCGCGTAGAGAGTGTTATTTAAGAAATCTCAAGAAAAATGAATTGATTAATTTTTGACTTACTTGAGTTTGTAACCCGTTATTAAATATAACTCACGACTTAGAATTGGTAGCAGTGGTATTTGCTCTGAAGGCACCATTTCTATGGTTCACAATTCGAGGTTTTTAGTGACCATAAGAGTCTGAAGTAGCTCAACATGCGGCAGAGGAGGTGGATGGAGTTTCTTAAGGAATACTATGAATTGAAGTATCATCTAGGAAAGGCAAACGATATAGCAGATGCCTTAACCAGAAAGACGATCCATGTAGTTGTGATTATCAAGTAAAGAAGAATGGGAAAGGGAGAATGGGAAACAGAGAAGTAGAGAAAGCAATAACGAAATTAAAACATAAGTAAAGAACTGGAATTAGACGTGCTTAAGAGAAATAAAGAAATTAAAACAGATCGGTAGTAAACTACGCTGATCTAGTTCATAAACATAGAGAAGAGATGCAGATGCAGATGCAGAAAGACATAAAGAAAGCACAAGTTTATTCAAATCATAAAAACTTACGGAAAGCGAAGCGGAAGAAAGCTTAAAAGAGAGAGAAGGGAAAGAGTGTAGAGAGAAGCGAGAGAGGATGAGAGAAGGCAGAGAGAATGGGTAGAGAGAAGGTAGAGAGATAGTTCGCTGATCAGAACCTGCCTCCCAACTGAAAGGATTTCAGTTTTTAAAACAGATTCGAATCACTGTTTGAACAGTTCCGGTTGATGACCGGTACTGCCAGTTTTGAGCTACAGTTCCGGTTGGTGACCGGTACTGTTGATTTATAATGTATTTAGCTACAGTGTAAACCGTAACTAACTACAGTGATCTGGATATTACGGTGTTTAGTGCTTATATGTTCAAAAACACCTAATACTATAATACGGTCAAGATTATTTATACGTTTTTATACATGGAAGCTACAGTTTGGTATCTTCCGTCAAAAACTGCTGCAAGTTATTCTTCGCCCAAATTGACGACGAAATCTTCATCTTCATCATCACTTTGGTCTGGATTTCTTTCTGTTGAAGTACTAGCCTGATTTATGGTTCCAACTGTTCCCTGCTGCTGGAATTGTTCAAGCAAGAGAGTGAGCTGTTTGAAGTATACTTCTTGATCTCCAGCAGCTGCAAGTATTGATTGTGCATGGGATTTTTGGTTCAAAAACCTGCTTTGGTCCGTGACGCAAAGATTGTTAGGATTGTGTTTGAACCAGAGATCTACCGCTTTAGAGTCTACTTTGGATTGGTCAAATTTTGCCCACCATCTGACAAAAGGCTGCCGTTGAAGGAACGGCAAAACTAGTGCTTTTTTATCATTATGAGAAAAACTGTATTGCCAAGAAAAAATCCAGGATACAGCTAATTTGGAAAAGTAATGGAGATCAATTGGAAAATGATCTTCATTATGGTTATATTTTGTTTTGAAAAGGCTCAATGCTTTATGAACGAGGAAGGTGGAAGAATTTCGGAATGGGTCCGAAAAATTCCCACCATTGTTTAAACCATTGAGGAAAGGTATACTTGGTATTTTTCTTGAAATAAAGAAACCAAGTATGTTTGAAAATCTTATTTTGATCATAAAAGACATTATACCAGGCGTCACAGTAATCCCAGTAATTATATCCTCTAGGATCATATTCAATTTTAAAGTGGACATGTTTATGCAAATCTTGTCCCCATTGGGAGGGGGTAAGAATTTGTAAGATTTGGAGAGTAGAATGAGTAATGAAAATTCCTTCTTTATCCTCTTTTCGAGATAACTCGATGGATTCAGAATCAACTAATATTAGCTCATAAAATTCTCTTGTTTTTGTAAATTGGTAGGAATAAAATGAAATCTGAAGGAAGACTTTTAATGCTACCTGGTTGGGTGTTTGAAAAAAGAACTCGGGTTCAATTTGTAGGATATTTTTAACCTTATCCGGTTTGGGAATGTAAGGTGTATCCATTGGGTTGGTAGGCGATGAGACTACAATCTGTTTAGTAACTTTGAGGAGGCTTTTTTCTCAATTTAATTGGAGATTAAATTCAGCATTAGCTAAATCATACTCCTTTTTACTTATTGCTGTGAAGAAGAGGCAAGTAATGACAAAGCGAGTGCTCTATCATACTCAAGGGCCTGGGTCTTATTATCCTTTTGAACTAATACTTCCCCCAAGTTTTTGTAGGAGGTTTCTTAGCGTAGGATTCAACGGTTTTCTTATCGGGTTTGGTGGAGGCGAGTCTTTGGGTTGAAGACTCAATTTGGGTTATTGGGGTCGAAGACCCTGATTTTGTTGAGATCTTGTTCGCAATCTTGGTTCTGTGTTTGGGAAGTAGATTGACTAGAAGATGATCCCGGAGTTGGTAGCAAAGATCCTTGAGTTTGGGGAATAGATTGCTGTTTGAGAAGTTGTTTAATGATCTCCTTCAAATCTTCTTCAGAGACCGGACTTTGTGCATCTTGGAAGATGCTTTGTTTATCATCCTCTTGGATAGCTTGTTTATCCCTTTGTTCCTCACCGGTAGCTTTTTCTTTCGGTCATTTCGGAGTTGGGAAAGTGTTTTTGGGTTAAAAACTCTCAACTCTAAGAACTACCTTGTAGAAACTCACGGGTGAGAAAATCAGGAAGAGAATTGGAAGCACCTTTGATAAATTCAATATCAAAATCAAAAGCACTTAAAATTGCTTGCCATCTGGCAAAAATTTGTTTTGATGCAAAGTTTTTAACATCTTTTTGTAAAACGTCTTTTGCAGATTTACAATCAATGCGTACTAAAAACCTTTGATTTAGAAGATCAGCTTGAAATTTTGAAATGCATAAAACTATGGCCAAAATTTCTTTTTTGATCGTAGAATAATTCTTTTGGGCAGGATTCCAATGTTTAGACGTAAAAGAAATTATTTGTTCTCTACCGTCGTGACGTTGTTTGAGAACACCACCGTAACCTAACTCCGAAGCGTCAGTTTGGACGATTTTGAAGGTAGAAGGGATTGGAAGGTTAAGGCAAGGAAGCTCCTTAACCTGTTGTTTAATTTGCTTAACTATTTTATTTGGGTATGAACATCTGACCAAGAAGGAGGATTGTTTTGTAGACGTTCATAGAGTGGTTTAGAAAATTTACTAAGTTGTGGAATAAACTCAGCAACATAATTTAAACATCCTAAGAATCTTTGTAATTGATTTTTGTCAAGAATTTGATCAGGGAACTTATTAGCAAATTGAATTGCCCTTTCAATTGGGGTGATAGTTCCTTGACAAATCCAATGTCCAAGAAATCGAATTTTTGTTTGAAATAAACTGATTTTTGGTTTGGAAACAACTAAACCATTTATTTCCTCGCGAGATCCGAATAAATTTATAAACATGTTTAAAATGATCTTCTAATGAATTTGAAAAAGACGAACATCATCAATATAAACAATAATATACTTGACTTTGATCCATAAAGATCTCGTTCATAATCTTTTGAAATTCGGAAGGAGCATTTTTAAGTCCAAAAGGCATAACATTCCACTCATACTGACCAAATGGAACAATGCAAAAGGTTTTATACCTATCGTTTTTAAAATTTGAATTTGCCAAAATCCAGATTTCATATCAAATTTAGAAAAGATCTTTGCGAGAATGTAAATGTTTTAATAAATCAGCTTTATTTGGAATTGGATATCGTATCCATTGCAAAGCTTCATTAAGAGGTTTATAGTTTATAACAAGGCGAGGTGTTCCACGTTCAATTTCTGCATTTTTATTGACGTAGAAAGCTGCACAAGACCAAGGGCTTTGGCTTCGTTGAATGAGTTTTTTGTCAAGAAGATCTTGGATTTCCTTTTTACAGGTTTCAAGAAGTTCTTGATTCATTTGAACGGCTCGAGCTTTGGTTGGAATATGTTTTTCGAAAAAGTTTGGTTCGTAAGGAAGACTTACCGTATGATGCTTTCGGTTCCAAAAAGCATTAGGTAAATCGGCGCAAACCGTTTGGTGAATCTTGTCCAAACAAAGCTGAATTTTTTGTTGAATAAGAGATTGTTGAAGTTGGTGCTCAATTCGTTTGAAAGAGACTTCTTCTTTGAGAAAATTGATCTGATTTTGCTTAAGAAGAATATGATTTAGTTCCCTAATTTTTGGTTTTTGAGTAAAAGGGAAGAGAAGATCTTGTCCTAAATATTTAATTGTAACTCCATCGAAGTAGTTGAATATGGCATTATCGTAGCAAATGGTGCTCCGAGGATAATATCAGATGCCATTGTTTTCATTAAAATGAAAGGAACTTGGAGTTGCCAATTATCATTTTGGACAATTGCTTTAGAAACTTTATACTGAACAGGGCAATAAGACTTTGAAACACCTATGAACCGTTCAGTAGTTTTTTCAAAATATTTAGTTGGCACTAAACCTTCTAAAATACGGTTGGCTTGGGCTCCGGTATCAAACAAAAACTGGTTGGTCAAGAATAAAATCATTGATAATAATCTTGACTTTAATATAAAATTTTTGGGTAAAACATTTAGAAATCACATTTAAAAATGAAGTTTCTAAATTTGGATCTTCAAGGGGATCATCATCATTTTCTTCTAAAACTTGATCAGTATTTTTGTTAGAAGGATTTTGGGAAGATGAAAGAAATTGTTGAATTTGAAAAAGAGCGGACTCATGAGTCTGCTGAGAGATCTTAAGTTGTTGAACTTCAACTTTAAGATTGTTTATTTCAAATTGAAGATCAACCATGGTTGTTGGTTTGACAGAACGCTTAAATCTTTCCATTGTTTTGGTTAGATCATAAGTATTCTGAAGAACCGATAGTTTAGAATTAGAAGATGAAGAGGGAGTGGAAGATTGTGAGAAAATATCTTTAAATTTAGAAAGATACTCACTTTTATCACAATCTGGAAGTTTATTGATGACATCAAGTAGCAGATCATGCTCCTTAGAAATGACATTTATTTGAGGGTAATCCTCGTAGAAGATGAATTGAATTCATCATCTTGGATTTGGTTGATCTCTTCGAGATGAACAAGAAGTTGTATCATCTTCGGAGGACCCGAGAAGTTGTTTCTAAGAGAAGATTGTTGATTTGTTGTCTAAGAGGTTCTTCGAGGAAAGTTCATTGATTTTAGTAGAGACGCGGCGGTGTTTAGCATAATGACCAATTTTCCCACATTTAAAGCAAGAAGCATTGTTTTTATTGAAAAAATCCTTTGAGGATCTATTAGGCTTAGATTTAGATTTGTAGTTTGAACGAAAATTTCGTTTAGGTTTGTTTTGGTAACTTTGGAAATCTTTGTTAAATCGTTCCTTAAAATAGGGTCGTTTAGAAGAACGGAAAGGTTTGTATTTTTGAAAAGATTTATCAAAACGAGAAGTTTTATGGGGTTCTGATCAGCAAACTATCTCTCTACCTTCTCTCTACCCATTCTCTCGCGCCGCTCTCATCCTCTCTCCTTCTCTCTACACTCTTTCCCTTCTCTCTCTTTTAAGCTTTCTTACGCATACGCTTTCTTTCTGTAAGTTTTTATGATTTGAATAAACTTGTGCTTTCTTTATGTCTTTCTGCATCTGCATCTCTTCTTTACTCTTCTCCCATCAAGGAGTCATTTCAGTGGGCCTCAAAGGAGTCAATACGCGATTTAGTTAGCCATCAAGAAATCATTTTGGTGGACTATCAAGGAGTCATTTTAGTGGGCCTCAAAGGAGTCAATTTAGTAGAAGTCAGAACTCTTATAAGGGATCAACAACTAACAATCAGAAGTGTGTCAAGTGTGGAAAAATACACTGAGGACACTGTGTGATCTGTTACAAGTGTAGGAAGCTAGGACACATCTCCAGGTTCTGCGAGGAAGAGTCTCGAGGAGCCAATGATGCTAGAGCTACAGTTCCACTCGCAATATCACACCAGGAGGCTAGTACTCCAAGGTCTCAGTTGAAGCTTTATTTGATTTAGGCACTACGTAGTCTTTTATATCTTACGCTTGTGTGCCTTGATTGAATTTAAGTATATGTGAATTGCCTTTTGATATGAATATTTCTACACCGGCGGGACCTTTGGTGAAAAATTCTAGGGCTTGCTTGAATTGTATAATATAGAGTTTGATAGTAGGACCTTTAAATATAGATATTGTTTGTTTACCCATGAAGGGTATTGACGTGATAGTAGGAATGGACTGGTTGTCAGCAAATGACATTATCCTTGGTTGTAAGAGAAAGATTATTTCTCTTACAAATAGAAATCTATTCATAAAAGGGTTGTCTCGCGTATATGGTGTTTTTCTCCATTCAAGAAGAAGTAGAAGAAGGGATAGGAGGCATTGAAGTAGTGAACAAATTTCTGGAAGTATTTCCAAAAGAGATGACACCTCAGAGAGAGAGGTAGAATTTTTTATTGATCTTGCACCTGGGACGGTTCCTATCTTTCCTTACCTAATGTCTCCGTTGAAACTAGTAGAATTGAAGAAGCAGATTGAAGAGTTGATGGAAAAGGGTTCCATCAGGCCTAGCGTCTTTAGGGGGATCTCATGTACTCTTTGTGAAGAAGAAAGATGGAGAGCCTAAGATGCATTGATTACAACTAGTTGAATAAGGCTATAAAGAACAAATATCCTTTACCCAGAATCGATGATCTACTTGATCAGTTGATTGGAGCATCCATATTTTCCAAGATTGATCTCAGATCAGGTTATCACCAGTTAAGGTCAAAGCTGAAGATATCCCAAAAACTGCATTCAGGACTAGAGATATGACCACTATGAATTTCTTGTTATGCCATTTGGGCTAACAAACGCTCCAGCTGTATTCATGGATTACATGAATAGAATTTCCAGGCTATATATTTAGACAAATTTGTAGTGGTCTTCATTGATGACACAAATTAAAGAGCGTCTCAGAATTGTTTTATAGGTGTTGAACTGTATGCAAAACTGTCTAAGTGCGAATTTTGGTTAAAGGAAAGTAAAATTCCTTGGCCATGGCATATCAGCTGAAGGGCCCACCCCACTAAAGTTGATACAGTCCTTCAATGGGAATAATCAAAGTCTGTGACTGAGATCAAGAGTTTTCTAGGATTGGCTGGAAAGTGTCAAGTAATGCAAAGTTAACAAAGTCAACCAAATATATGGGACGAGAAAAGTGTGAAGTAGCTTTTCAAAATTTGAAAACTAAGCTGACTACGGCACCGGTACTTATAAATTCCAGATCCTACTTGTAATACCCGGATTTTAGCAAATATGGAATTCTTGAGATAAGAGAAATTAATGAATATTTTGATGAAGCAAATTCATGAGTTTAAAACTATTATAGAAAATTGTTATAATTGTCGAGTAAATTGTCGAAAAAGTTACAGAAAAGTCAGATGAATAGAATGACTAAAAATGCAATAATGGTGATAAAAACAGTCTAAAAACATTATGATAAATACTGAATGAAAGAATTATGGGAGTATTATCTTTAATTATAAGAATTTAATAAATTATTTCAGAGGAAATAACATGAAGAAATGTTTAAAAAGCATTCCGAACCATAAAGTAACTTTATGGTGTAAATTTTTTTAATATTTTACATAGGATATAAAATGACAATGTCGATATAAAGTTTGTAAGATAATAATATACTTAAATTATAAAATTATCAACCATTGTTAAGAGAATTTAGATAATTACTAGCTAATTGATTCATAAAACAAGAGAAATATAGAAGTTAAATTTATGGTAAAATCCTTAATTAAGAGATTAAGGCAATTAGCATAAAATATACTTACTAATTATGATAAAAAGGATTAAGGAAACAATTAGTAAAGATATTGTATGAAGGAATCTAATCCTAAAAAGATCACTAAACGAAGAATTTAGGCGATTAAGCCTTAACGAAGGCGGGGGTAAAACATGAATTTTTGGTAAAAAATATTATATTTTTTAAAAATGGAAAAAAATTATGAAAAAATAATTAAAACTGAATTTTAAAATGAAGGGGCGAAATTCTTGGTATTCTTAATTAAAATGAATTTTTAAATAATTAAAATGATAATTAGAATAAAATAATAATATAATGCGGTGAGTCGAAACATAGGCGGGCCAGGGGGGAAAAGTCAAAAATAAATTCTACGAGTAAACCAGAGGTAAAAGTCTTTTCAGGACTGATCAAATTAAGAACAAGTAAATTTTTACACGAAGAAAAATTTACCAGACGTTGATTTCCGCAACCGAAAAACCCTAATTCCTAATAAGACGGAAAGGCGATCGGATAGAGTAGAGCCGGATAGGCAAAGTGAGAACCTATAGAAACAATTTCGTGTTTTCAAACACGGGATTAAGTTAGGCAACAACTGGACGTTTTACGATTCGGCGAATTATTGTCCGAGTTGGTTCTATCGGAAGCGATTTCCGTAATCGGACGCGTTTGTCCGAATATCTTCCGACGCACCGGAGAATACCTGGATATGATCAAAAAGAGGATCAAAATAGATAATATGAAAGAGGATGAAAAGATCTTCAAAGTTACATGCCGGATTTTTGAGTTTACGCGAAATCGCGAAACGGACACCGTCGGGTAGGTTTATCGGGCGGAGGCCATAAAGCAAGAGTCATCATTGGATGACAACTCATTCTTTGACTTTTGGACCCCTTGGATGTCATCCAAGACCCTTTGATGGCCAAGATTTCATCTCACAAAACCCTAGATCTAACGGTCCGGAAAAAAAGCGAAAAATTCCCTTTACGTCCCGAATTTTCACTATAAATACCCCCTTTTCTTGAAAATTCACACCATTCTTCTCTCTTCCTTGGCCGAAATCTTAGAGTGAGAAGGTCTGCAAAAATTCGCCTAGCTCCGAGTAAGTCCTTCGTCCTTAGCTTTTAGTTTCCGTAGTTCTTTCGGTAGTTATAGTAGAACCGTTGTTTTGATCTAGGAAGTTTCAGAATATATTCTTATACTTGTTTTTAAGCCTCATTGCATTGAAAGATGCCCGACGAGGTAAAAACCTACTGGGGATAATTTTGAAATGGAATAAGGTCAAAGTAACGAAGTTACGCGAAATTCCGCCAAATAGGGGTAGTAGGGGCAAAATGGTCTTTTTCACCTAAAATGCCTGTTATCTGCCAAATATTCATAAGTGTGTTATTATTCTTATTAAATACTTCGACGTCGAACCGCATTTGTCGAAATTCCATCGTTCCGCTTGTTTGCCGCCGTTGTTGAGCCTCTGTTTATTTGTTTTACGTACGGTCGTCAAAAAAATACCGTTTTTAGCAAAAAAGTCTATCTTGACCTAACTCTATTATATACTTTTGCGTTATAGATACGTTCATAGGCGAGGTTCGGTTGAGAATCGTCGAGAGATACTTACAACTTTACCCACGGATTATAGTATTGGTAATGCCGTTTGAGTTATTCCTAGCGGCGGACACGTTAGTGGCGTGGCCGGATATGTGCGAGAACTAGTCGAGAGAGACTTTACATACTTTGCTTTGTGCTTATGTTCTATCCATGTTATTGATCATACATCTGCTGTCTGCTTTTGTGATGATATGCTGTATTGAAATGAATATCTGTTGTACGTATACTGTTTTATTTGAGCATAAGGTTAACCGTTACTTGAGATCCATATGTGGAATGGATCTCGACTGCATCATCATGGTTTAGGACCGATGTTTGGCGATCGAGGCAAGCGGTGGAGTAGGCCAAGACGTGTCTACATTATCTATCGTTTTCTTTAGTTTCTTTAACTTTTGAGAATTCGGATGACTTGTAATCCGATACATTTACACTATGGTCCATATTTTGAATGTAATGTAAATTAATTACTCGCTTCAATGCTCTACTCTGATTACTCTGCTTGAAATATTTGGAAACGTTTTTTTTTAAAAAAAAAATTCCGTCGTTTTCAAATGGGATGTTACATTTTTGGTATCAGAGCAGTAGTCCTGGCATTGATATGACTATGTTATTACGGACAGTATGGTAGGACAGTTAAGGCTAATCATCTATGTGGGTGTGGCCAATCAGTCGCCATAGAGTTGGTGAGGTCCCCATGATAGACACTTATCCGGCCATTACATTCGGTTAACGGAGTTATGTTCAAATTAGCCTTTTTCAAAAACTTTGAGCACTTTTTGGAAAATGAGTATTGATATGACCTAGTGCAATGTGTAGAGATGAACAGAGACGATAATCCGTTCGTTTAGCGGTATGGGAGATGGAATCGGACCGCTAGGAAGTTGGTGGGGACCGAGATGATAGGAAGAGGATCGAACCACGATCCAATCTACCCTCCACCGGAACCGAGCTTGTACAACCCGTACACCTTGCCGGCATACGATTATGTACCGGCTTATGACGTTGACTATCTTTGTTACGGACCCCGATAACTCCGAACCTCGATGTCGCCCCCGGACCGGAATACCCGGATTATATTTAAGATCCCGAACCGGTAGAATCAGAGGAAGACCCGGAACCCATGTATTTTGAAGATGCACCTGATGCAACCCCTGATAGTTTAACTCACTCTTTTGTAGGAGACAACTTCGATTTCCCGGACATCCAAAACCTTGATACCGAAGAAGTCACCCTTGACGATTTCACTTCGTGTTGGGCGATATCGGCCTTAACCCAACAATTAGAATCATTTTACTTGTTTGCGGAACAGTCTACAAACACTTCAAAAGAAAGGTATCGACCTTCCTTCACTTGGTTCAAAATTCTCAAAACCGGAGGAACCCACATTCGCCCGGAGATCGGGTCGATCCACTCTCTTCTGTTTCCCTGTGACCCGTTTTTGGGCCAGAATCACTAACGAACTGTTGGACGAAGGCCCTATTGTAGATGCTCGTATCTATCTTCGTTATCTGAAAAGCATAGTGCACCAGCACATGTAGAAAGAGCGAGACAGTGAAAGAAAGTTGTGGAACCATAGATAGACTATATAGTATATTATTGTTTTAAAACTCTCTAAATGCCCTGAGAGATTGTGAGATATTCTGTTAGAATAAAAGGGATTGTAGAATTTTGTATAGTTTAGGATATGGCCAACGTCGAGGTCAACTTGTACAAATAAGATGCATTAATAATATATGTTGTTTTGTGTGCTTATTTACTGTACTAATTCCCTTATTCATATCTCTTGTTATAAATAAAAAGGTATAAACCTAAAGAATGGCGAACCTAAGAAATAGGGGCCGTGGACGAGGCCAAACTAGAGGTAGAGGATGTGGTCGAGGCAGACAGCCTCAAAGAAATCCAACACCCGAGCTCGAGAATAACCAACCTGAGCAGACTGAGTTACAAGAAGTGAAGCAAATGCTGCAAGAGCAAAGAGCTCTTATTAACGTACTCCTGGAAGAAAGACAAGCCAGAAATCAACAAAATGAAGAAGAAAGGAACGACAATGAGGAAGAAGATGAAGATGAGGACGAGACGGACGGAAGAGGCGATGAGTCGAGAGGGATCTCGATCACCTTCGCCGATAGAGCTTTGGTAGTTCTACCTCAACAAAATAGAGAGGTGGAAGCCACGCAACATTGGGTAACTCAATTGCAGAAAATTGAAACCCCGGTTTTCCGTGGAAAGACCGATTCAAATGAAGACCGGGCGATGAATTAGATAAGATCTTTGAGGTCTTAGAGCATCCCCAAAGACCGCAAGGCCCGGTTGGCAATTTACAAACTGGAAGGAGATGCCGACCGTTGGTGGAAGACCGTGGCGGTGACATTGCGGGCACGCGTTTGCCCGTGACTTGGGAGAAGTTCTTGGAAAAGTTTAATGAACAATATTTCCCTCCTCGTTACAAGTAATAAAAGAGTCGGTTCTTACATATTCGACAAAACCATGATGAGTCATTCGAGGATTACATCGCCGATTCACCAACCTATCTCGATACTCGTCATATCGAAGACCAACGACAACGAAAACCGGAAGGCGAGTCGATTGGTAGATGGTCGAGGTTTGAGATTCGGGAAAAGCTGGTGTCACAACAATTTCCGAATCTGATTCAAGCGATAGAATCATGCCATCTGGTCGAGCGTAATCTGAAGGAGCTCAGGAGGATCAGACATCTCAACAACAGCAACAACAACAACAATGCAAACCGTGGCGGGTCAAGTCGCGGAGGTTCCTCGCGAAGAGGAAGGCACCATGGAACAACTCCGAGGCGGAGGCAAGAAGCCGTTCCAACAAGGGCAACAAGGTTATCCCGGTCAAGCGGGGACCCAAACTTGCCCAAAGTGCGAAAGGACCATCCGGAGCCGGGTTGTGATGGGAAGCCGATCTGCTACAAGTGCCAAAAACACAGGCATATCAGCCGGAACTGTCCGGAGATTGCGGCGGTGGCAAGACCGCGGAGCCCAAGGCCGGGTTTTTGCCGATCGGAGGCCGAGTCTCCGAGAGATGGTGCAAGGTACTTGTTATTATCAACGGAAATCTACGCAAGCATTGTTTGATACGGGTGCTAGCCATTCGTTTATTTCCTATGATTGTGCAAATCGTCTAGGAATACATGCCTCTAGATTGTCTTATGATCGATAGTATCTACACCACTTGGCTTGAAATCCTTAGCTTCGATGCATGTATTGATTGTACCGTGAGCGTTGATGGATGAGTTTCAAAAGTGGACCTTATCCGACTGCCACTTCATGGCATAGACGTCATACTCGGGTTGAATTGGCTAGCAACGAGCGGTGCGATGATCAACTATGTAGCGGCAAGAAGATAACGTTCTTCGATTCACCTAGCGAGACAAAGTTGATGTGAGCCTGAATTTTCTCTGCTACGGAGGCCGACGGATGCATGAAGGAGGGATGCCAAGCATATATGATCTTTTTCTCGGTTAAAGCTGAAGCGAGCTTTCACTTGAGAATATTCCGTTGTAAACGAGTTTCTGACGTGTTCCGGAGGATCTCACCGAGCTACCTCCTACGAGAGAAGTCGAGTTCACCATTGAATTGATGCAGGTACAAGATCAATTTCAAAGCGCCGTATCGTGTGGCTCCAAATGAGATGCGGGAATTGAAGAAACAACTTGAAGAGCTATTACGAAGGGGTTCATCCGACCCGAGTGTATCACCGTGGGAGCCCCGATCTTGTTCGTGAAGAAGAAAGATGGAAGTTTCCGACTCTCGACTACCGTGAACTCAACAAAGTAACCGTCAAGAACAAATATCCACTTCCCGGATTGATGATCTTTTGGATCAATTATCTGGTTCCACCGTATTCTCAAAGATCGATTTACGTTCGGGATATCATCGGTTGCGAGTCAAAGACGATGATATTTCCAAGACGGCTTTCGAACCGGATATGGGCATTATGAATTCCTTGTGATGCCTTTCGGATTGACAAATGCACTGCGGTATTCATGGATTACATGAACCGTATCTTCCGACAACACCTGGACCAATTCGTGGTGGTGTTTATCGACGATATTCTCGTCTATTCTAAAGGCGAGAAAGATCATGAAGAACATCTGCGACTTGTGTTAAAGATGCGAGGAGAAGCAACTATACGCCAAGTTGAGCAAATGCGAATTTTGGCTTCCGGAAGTTAGATTTACGGGCCATGTTATATCAAGTGGCGGAGTTGCGGTTGATCCGGGCAAAGTGGAAGCGGTTACGGGTGGAAGAGGCCGAAAACGTGATGGAGATTCGTAGTTTTCTAGGTTTGGCGGGATATTACCGCAGATTTATACGGGATTTCTCGCGTCTTGCCCTACCATTGACAAAGCTTACGAGGAAGAATCAACCCTTTGTATGGGGAGATGACTGTGAGGAGAGCTTTTAGAGACTGAGGGAGAGGTTGACTACAGCACCAGTATTGATCATCCCATATCCTGATGAGACTTACGTGGTCTACAGTGATGCCAGTGGGCAAGGATTGGGTTGTGTCCTAATGCAATTGGGCAGAGTGGTGGTGGCTTATGCCTCTCGTCAGCTGAAGCCGCACGAGTCGAACTATCCTACACACGATTTGGAGCTTGCTGCCATCGTGTTCGCTTTGAAAATATGGAGGCATTATGTGTACGGTACGACCGTAGAATTATCTGCGACCACAAGAGCTGAAGTATCTCTTTGATCAAAGAGAACTGAATATGAGGCAACGTCGTTGGATGGAATTGCTTTGAAAGACTACAACACCGGAGATCAAGTATCACCCGGGAAAGAAAACGTCGTTGCGGATGCTCTAAGCGGGGAAGAAGGTGCAAGTATCATACATGATGATACAAGAGCATAAATTATTTGAAGATTTCAGAGACCTGAATCTTTTTCAAACCAAATCTGCATGAATTTCAACGCACCAAGTGACGCCTACCTTGCAAATCTTCTTGTGAGTCAAGGGAGTACGACTGAGAGATGAAGTTGATGAAGCTCGAGACAAGATGATTGGGCAATCTCCATGCGGGAGAAGATCTCTCAAGGTGAAACCCAAGACCACGACCTTTCATCTAGTGGATTGGTCAGGTACAAGAAACGAATCTACATACCGCCGGTTGATGAATTAAGGCGGAAGTGTCTGGATGAGGCTCACAAGAGTAAGTATACTCTACATCCAGGGAATGGTCAAGATGTACCAAAGCATGAAGGCTGAGCTTTGGTGGCCTGGAATGAAAAGAGACGTAACTCGATACGTAGCCGGGTGTCTAACTTGCCGGAAAGTAAAGATCGAGCACCGGCGACCCCACAGTCTTCTCGCAAGGACTAGAACGCAGTGGAAATGGGAGAATGTGACCATGGATCTTGTGGTAGGTCTACCTAAGATCGGCATCACGATACCATTTGGATGATCGTCGACCGATTAACCAAGTCGGCACATTTCATACCCATTAGCATCCACTACTCTCCGAACGATTGGCTGCAATCTACATCAAAGAGATCGTGAGGCGCACGGAGTCCCTAAGAGTATTATCTCGATCGGGATACTCGATTCCAATCCCGCTTTTGGCAAGCACTACATGAAGGAATGGGTACCAAGGCGAAGTTCGGTTCGGCTTATCACCCTCAAACTGACGGTCAATAAGAGAGGACGATATAGACGCTGGAGGATATGCTGCGAGCATGTGCCCTGGATTTCAAAGGAAATTGGGACGAACACCTCTCACTAGCAGAATTTGCGTATAACAATAGTTATCATTCAAGCATACAAATGGCCCCGTTCGAGGCTTTGTATGGGCGAAAGTGCCAATCGCCTTTATCTTTGGACATATGCGTCACGAAAATACGGTTGCTTGGACCGGATATGCTAAAAGAGACCTCCGAGCAAATCGCTCGATCAAGAAGAGACTCCTTGCTTTGCACACGATGAAGCGAAGAGCTATGCGAGATAAGAGGAGAAGACCGTTGAAGTTTGAAGTCGGAGACCATGTGTTTCGAAATTATCTCCGATGTAACCGGTGTCGGCGGAACAATGAAGAGAAAGAAGCAGTCCGCGTTATTGGACCATTTGATAAATCTCAACTAGCGTGATGTTTTGTTTTTAACGTGTCACAACTAAAGAAATACCTACCAGATCGAGATCATGTCATAGAGTACGATGATGTTGAAGTACGGCATGATAATACCTACCAGATCGAGATCAAGTATCTATCAGGTCGTACTCCCCTTGACTTACAAGAATATTTGCAAGGTAGGCGTCACTTGGTGCGTTGAAATTCATGCATATTTGGTTTGAAAGATTCAGGTCTCTGAAATCTTCAAGTAATTTCTGCTCTTGTATCATCATGTATGATACTTGCACCTTCTTCCTGCTTAGAGCATCTGCAACGACGTTTGCTTTCCCTGGGTGATACTTGATCTCCAGGTTGTAGTGTTTCAGCAATTCCATCCAACGACGTTGCCTCATATTCAGTTCCCTTTGATCAAAGAGATACTTCAGGCTCTTGTGGTCGCAGTATAATTCTACGGTCGTACCGTCGGATAATGCCTCCATATCTTCAAAGCGAACACGATGGCGGCAAGCTCAAAATCGTGTGTAGGATAGTTCGACTCGTGCGGCTTCGGTGACGAGAGGCATAAGCCACCACTCGCCCAATTGCATTAGGACACAACCCAATCCTTGCCCACCGGCATCACCGTAGACCACGTATGTCTCATCGGGATCTGGGATGATCAATGCGGTGCCGTAGTCAACCTCTCCCTCGATCTCTCGAAAGCTCTCCTCACAGTCATCTCCCCATACAAAGGGTTGATTCTTCCTCGTAAGCTTTGTCAATGGTAGGGCAAGACGCGAGAAATCCTGTATAAATCTGCGGTAATATCTCGCCAGACCTAGAAAACTACGTATCTCCGTCATTATCTCTGGCCTCTTCCAGTCCAGAACTGCTTCCACCTTGCCTGGATCAACTGCAACTCCGCCACTTGATATAACATGGCCCAGAAATCTAACTTCTGGAAGCCAAAATTCGCATTTGCTCAACTTGGCGTATAGTTGCTTCTCCTCGCATATCTTTAACACGAGTCGCGAGATGTTCTTCATGATCTTCTCTCGCCTTTAGAATAGACGAGAATATCGTCGATAAACACCACCACGAATTGGTCCAGGTGTTGTCGGAAGATACGGTTCATGTAATCCATGAATACCGCAGTGCATTGGTCAATCCGAAAGGCATCACAAGGAATTCATAATGCCCATATCTCGGTTCCGAAAGCCGTCTTGGAAATATCATCGTCTTTGACTCGCAACCGATGATATCCCGAACGTAAATCGATCTTTGAGAATACGGTGGAACCGGATAATTGATCCAAAAGATCATCAATCCGGGAAGTGGATATTTGTTCTTGACGGTTACTTTGTTGAGTTCACGATAGTCGATACGAGTCGGAAACTTCCATCTTTCTTCTTCACGAACAACACTGGGGCTCCCCACGGTGATACACTGGGTCGGATGAACCCCTTCTGTAATAGCTCTTCAAGTTGTTTCTTCAATTCCTGCATCTCATTTGGAGCCACACGATACGGCGCCTTGGAAATTGATCATGTACCAGGCATCAATTCAATGGTGAACTCGACTTCTCTCGTAGGAGGTAGCTCGGTGAGATCCTCCGGGAACACGTCGAAACTCGTTTACAACGGGAATGTTCTCAAGTGAAAGCTCGCCGGCTTTAACCGAGAAAAAGATCATATATGCTTGGCATCCCTCCTTCATGCATCATCCGTCGCCTCCGTAACGGAGAGAAAATTCAGGCTCACATCAACTTTGTCTCGCTAGGTGAATCGAAGAATGTTATCTTCTTCGCTACGGTTGATCATCGCACCGCTCGTTGCTAGCCAATTCAACCCGAGTATGACGTCTATGCCATGAAGTGGCGATCGGATAAGGTCCACTTTTGAAACTCGTCCATCAACGCTCGCGGTACAATCAATACATGCATCGAAGCTAAGGATTTCAAGACAAGTGGTGTAGATACTATCAGATCATAAGACAATCTAGAGGCAAGTATTCCTAGACGATTTGCACAATCATAGGAAATAAACGAATGACTAGCACCCGTATCAAACAATGCTTGCAGTAGATTTCCGTTGATAATAACAGTACCTTACACCATCTCTGGAGACTCTCTGGCCTCCGTATCTGTCAACGCAAAAACCCGGCCTTGGTTCTTCGGTCTTGCCACCACTGCAATCTCCGGACAGTTCCGGGCGATATGCCCGGGTTTTGGCACTTGTAGCGAGATCGGCTTCCCATCACAACTGGATCCGGGATGGTCCTTTCTGCACTTTGGGCAAGTTTGGGTCCCTGCTTGACCGGGATAACCTTAATGCCCTTGTTGGAACGGCTTCTTACCTCCGCCTCGGGAGTTGTTCCATGGTATCTTCCTCTTCTGCGAGGAACCTCCGCGACTTGACCCGCCACGGTTTGCATTGTTGATGTTGTTGTTGCTGTTGTTGAGATGTCGATCCTCCCGAGCTCCTTCGATTACGCTCGACCGGACGGCATGATTCTATCGCTTGAATCGAGATCCGAAAATTGTTGTGACACCGGCTTTTCCCGAATCTCAAACCTCGGACCATCTACCAATCGACTCGCCTTCCGGTTTTCGTTGTCGTTGGTCTTCAGATATGACGAGTATCGGGATAGGTTGGTGAATCTGGCGAAGTAATCCTCGAATGACTCATCATGGTTTTGTCGAATATGTAAGAACTCTGACTCTTTATTACTTGTAACGAGGGAGGGAAATATTGTTCATTAAACTTTTCCAAGAACTTCTCCCAAGTCACGGGGCAAACGCGTGCCCGCAATGTCACCGCCACGGTCTTCCACCAACGGTCGGCATCTCCTTCCGGTTGTAGATTGCCGGTGGGCCTTGCGGTCTTCGGGACAGTCTAAGACCACAAAGATCTTATCTAACCTCATCAGCCAGTCTTCAGCTGAATCAGTCTTTCCGCGGAAAACCGGGGGTTTCAATTTACAGAATTGAGTTACCCAATGTTGCGTGGCTTCCACCTCTCTATTGTTGAGGTAGAACTACCAAAGCTCTATCAGGCGAAGGTGATCGAGATCCCTCTGACTCATCAGCTTCTTCATTTTGTTGATTTCTGGCTTGTCTTTCTTCCAGAAGTACGTTAATAAGAGCTCTTTGCTCTTGCAGCATTTGCTTCACTTCTTGTAACTCAGTCTGCTCAGGTTGGTTATTCTCGGGCTCGGGTGTTGGACTTCTTTGAGGTTGTCTGCCTCGACCACGTCCTCTACCTCTAGTTTGGCCTCGTCCACGGCCCCTATTTCTTAGGTTCGCCATTCTTTAGGTTATACCTTTTTTTTTAATTTACAACAAGAGATAGGAATAAGGGAATTAGTACAGAAATAAGCACACAAAACAACATATATTATTAATGCATCTTATTTGTACAAGTTGACCTCGACGTTGGCCATATCCTAAACTATACAAAATTCTACAATCCCTTTTATTCTAACAGAATATCTCACAATCTCTCAGGGCATTTAGAGAGTTTTAAAACAATAATATACTATATAGCCTCTATCTATGGTTCCACGACTTTCTTTCACCGTCTCGCTCTTTCTACATGTCTTTGGTGCACTATGCTTTTCGGATAACGAAGATAGATACGAGCGTCTACAATAGGGCCTTCGTCCGGCCGTTCGTTAGTGATTCGGCCCAAAGCGGGTCACGGGGAAACGAGAAGAGAGTGGATCTGACCCAGTCTCCAGGCGAATGTGGGTTCCTCTGGTTTTGAGAATTTTGAACCAAGTGAAGGAAGGTCAGATACCTTTCTTTCGAAGTGTTTGTAGACTATTCTGCAAACAAGTAAAATGATTCTAATTGTTGGGTTAAGGTCGTATTCGCCCAACACGAAGTGAAAATCGTCAAGGGTGACTTCTTTGGTATCGAGGTTTTGGATGTCGGGAAATCGAAGTTGTCTCCTACGAAAGAGTGAGTTGAACTATCGGGGTTGCAATGGGTGCATCTTCAAAATACATGGGTTCCGGTTCTTCCTCTGATTCTACCGGTTCGGGATCGTAAATATAATCCGGGTATTCCGGTCCGGGGTGATACTGGGGTTCGGATTTATCGGGGTCCGTAACAGCATAGTCAACGTCATAAGCTGGTACATAATCGTATGCCAGGGTAGGTACAGGTTGTACAAGCTCTGGTTCCGGTGGAGGGTAGATTGGATCAGGGTTCAGTCTTCTTCCTATCATCTCAGACCCCACCAACTTCCTAGCAGTCCGATTCCATCTCCCATACCGCCAAACGAACGGATTATCGTCTCTGTTCATCTCTACATCACAAGGTCATATCAATACTCATTTTCCAAAAAGTGCTCAAAGTTTTTGAAAAAGGCTAATTTGAACATAACTCCGTTAACCGAACAGAATGGCCAGATAAGTGTCTATCATGGGGACCTCACCAACTCTATGGCGACGATTGGCCACACCCACATAGACTAGCCTTAACGTCCTACCATACGTCCGTAATAACATAGTCATATCAATGCCAGGACTACTGCTCTGATACCAAAAATGTAACATCCCATTTGAAAACGGCAGAATTTTTTTTTTAAAAACGTTTCCAAATATTTCAAGCAGAGTAATCAGAGTAGAGCATTGGAGCGAGTAAGTAATTTACATTACATTCAAAATATGGACCATAGTGTAAATGTATCGGATTACGGTCATCCGAAATTCTCAAAAGTTAAAGAAACTAAAGAAAATGATAACTAATGTAGACGTAGACACGTCTTGGCCTACTCCAAATCGCCTCGATCGCCAAACATCAATCCTCCGGACCACGATGCTACGGTGAGATCCATTCCACATATGGATCTCGGGTAACGCAGTTAACCTTACGCTCAAATAAAAAAAACATATACGTACAACATATATTCATTTCAATACGGCATATCATCACAAAAGCGAGACGAGATGTATGATCAATAACATGGACAGAACATAAGCACAAAGCGGTATGTAAAGTCTCTCTCGACTAGTTACGCACATATCCCGTGCCACGCCACTAACGTGTCCTCGGCGCTAGGAATAACTCAACGCAAAAGTATATAAGCAGCATAGAAAAGTTAGGGCATAGAGTTAGGGTTACGATGCGCGTCCGTACCTTAGTTGCGAGATATCCGGCTCTTTCGCTAAAAACGGTACTTTTTGACGGCCGTACGTAAAACAACGAAACAATGGGCTCAACAACGGCAAACGGCGGAACGATGGAATTTCGACGTTCGACGTCGAAGTATTCTAATCAGAATAATAACACACTTATGAATATTTGGCAGCATAACGGGCATTTTAGGTGAAAAAGACCATTTTGCCCCTACTATCCCTATTTGGGGAATTTCGCGAACTTCGTTACTTTGACCTTATTCCATTTCAAAATTATCCCCACTAGGTTTTTACCTCGTCGGGCATCTTTCAATGCAATGAGGCTTAAAAACAAGTATAGGAATATATTCGAAACTTCCTAGATCAAAACAACAGTTCTACTATAACTACCGAAAAAGAACTACGGAAACTAAAAGCTAAGGACGAAAGAACTTACTCGGGACTAGGCGGAACTTTTTCGAGCTTCTCTCTCTAGAACCTCTCTCTAGGTTTTGAATTTTGGTGTGAAGAATGAGAGGAGAGGTGCTTGCTATTTATAGAAGAAGGGAGGGACAAGGTGGGAATTAACAAAAAGTCTTCGGATCGGATTCGGCCGTTGGATCGCACTTTTGAGGACAAAACAATCTTGGCCATCCATGGTCAAGGCCGACATCAAGGGGCCCCAAAAATTCAAAGGATGAGTTGTCATCCAATGATGGCTCTTGCTTTATGGCCTCCGACACGATGAAGTTACCGATCGGTGTCCGTTTCGCGCGATTTCGCGAAACTCAAAAATCCGGCGTGTAACTTTGAAGGTCTTTTCATCCTCTTTCATATTATCTATTTTGATCCTCTTTTTGATCATATCCAGGTATTCTCCGGTGCGTCGGAAGATATTCGGACAAACGCGTCCGATTCTGAAATCGCTTCCGATAGAACCAACTTCGGACAATAATAATTCCCCGAATCGTAAAACGTTCGGTTGTTGCCTAACTTAACCCCGTGTTTGAAAACACGCAATTGTTTCTATAGGTTCTCACTTTGCCTATCGGCTCTACTCTATCGATCGGCTTTCCGTCTTATTAGGAAAAGGTTTTCGGTTGCGAAAATCAACGTCACTGTAAATTCTTTCTTCTGTAAAAATTTACTTGTTCTTAATTTGATCATCGAAAAAGACTTTTACCTCTGGTTTACCTGTAGAATTTATTTCTAACTTTTCCCCTCGCCGCTTATAAGGCGACTCACCGCATTATATTATTATTTTATTCTAATTATCATTTTAATTATTTAAACAATTATTTTTAATTAAAAATACCAATAATTTCGGCCCCTTCATTTTAAAATTCAGTTTTAATTATTTTTTCATAATTTTTTCCATTTTTTAAAAATATAATATTTTTTTAAACCAAAAATTCATGTTTTACCCCATACCGTTAAGGCTTAATCATGCCTAAATTCTTCGTTTAATGATCTTTTTAGGATTAGGTCTCTTCATACATTTATCTTTACTAATTTTTCTTAATCTTTTTATCATAATCGGTAAGTATATTTTATGCTAATTACCAGCCTTAATCTCTTAATTAAGGATTTTACCATAAATTTAACTTCTATATTTCTCTTGTTTTACTGAATCAATTAGCTAGTAATTATCTAATCATTCTCTTACCAATGGTTGATAATTTTATAATTTACAGTATATTATTATCTTACAAACTTTATATTGACATTGTCATTTTATATCCATGTAAAATATTAAAAATGTTTACACCATAAAGTTACTTTATGGTTACGGAATGCTTTTTAAACATTTCTTCATGTTATTTCCTCTGAAATAATTTATTAAATTCTTATAATTAAAGATAATACTCCCATAATTTTCTCATAATTTTTCATGATCTTTCAGTATTTATCATAATGTTTTTTTATCACCATTATTGCACTTTTATCACCATTATTGCATTTTTAATCATTTACTTTCGTTATAACAATTTTCTATAATAGTTTTAAACTCTGAATTTTTCATCAAAATATTCATTAATTTCTTTTATGACCATTATTACTTTTATCACCATTATTGCATTTTTAGTCAATTTACATCGATTTTTAACTTTTTCGACAATTATAAAAATTTTCTATAATAGTTTTAAAATCATGAATTTGCTTCATCAAAATATTCATTAATTTCTCTTATCTCAAGAATTCCAGATTTGCTAAAATCTGGGTATTACAATTGTCTTATTATCAATGCTATCAAATACATTTTTTTTTTCAATATAAGGCACTAAACAATAATTCAACCATTCACCCCTCATCCCATTACGAAGTGTAGCCTTGATGTATTAAAGGTGAACACCTAATTTAAAGATGTGCAATCATTCAAACATGAATTACTGATGATGTAATAAGAGAGACAATTATTTTACAAACCTATTATTTAGAAAAGCAAGACTTACTATTAGAAATAAATGCAGCTACATAAATTACAATGAAGAGTGAGTACTCAATAAGTTCAAGTACATATATTTTAATAAAAAAAAAGTATATTACAATAAAAATAATTATAATGTCATTCTTCTAGGCCTTATTTTTTGGAATTCCATCATAATTGTCTTATTATCAATGCTATCAAATACATTTTTTTTTCAATATAAGGCACTAAACAATAATTCAACCATTCACCCCTCATCCCATTACGAAGTGTAGCCTTGATGTATTAAGGGTGAACACCTAATTTAAAGATGTGCAATCATTCAAACATGTATTTTTTTTTTTTTTTAAAAAAAAACATCCCAAATAATTGGGGGGCACTTGCCCACCCAACTAAGTACCTAGGTCCACCTCTGCCGGTGCTCGCAGCCAACCTTGTCTAGCCACCGTCGAGGTGACTAGATCTGAGGTTGTGAACCAGACCCGCCTAGTTGCGGTTCACTTCATATACGTGAGGTATTTTGCAACCACGTCCAGCCACCAGCGGGATGGTTGGACCGTCGCCCACCCAACTAAGTACCTAGGTCCACCTCTGCCGGTGCTCGCAGCCAACCTTGTCTAGCCACCGTCGAGGTGACTAGATCTGAGGTTGTGAACCAGACCCGCCTAGTTGCGGTTCACTTCATATACGTGAGGTATTTTGCAACCACGTCCAGCCACCAGCGGGATGGTTGGACCGTCGTCCAGCCACATTTATTCATAAAATGAAAAATTTGGCACCACTTAAGATTTTTTTGAGACTTTAGACAACCCAAATATTAATTTAGGTTGCCTAATTTTTTTTTGAGACTTTAGACAACCCAAATCTTAATTTATATTTGGCGCCATTTAGGATTTTTTTGGCGTAGGAAAATTCTTGAAAATTGATATCAATTTTGAGACCCAAATATTAATTTAGGTCGCCTAAATTTTTTTAGAGACTTTAAGACAACCCAAATCTTAATTTAGGTCACCTAAAATGAAATATTTGGCGCCATTTAGGATTTTTTTGGCGCAGAAAAATTCTTGAAAATTGATAGCAATTTTGAGACTTTAGACAACCCAAATATTAATTTGGTCTTTGAGACTTTAGACAACCCAAATATTAATTTAGGTCGCCTAAAATGAAATATTTGGCGCCATTTAGGTTTTTTTTTGGCACAGGAAAATTCTTGAAAATTGATAGCAATTTTGAGACTTTAGACAACCCAAATATTAAATTTAGGTCGCCTAAATTTTTTTTGAGACTTTAGACAACCCAAACAATTATTTAGGTCGCCTAAAATGAAATTTTTTAATTTTATTTATCCCTTCTCTGCACGCCATTTAATTCCCCACGTACGCCTTCATCTTCTCATTTTTGATTTGCACATACGCGAATCTCCTCTACACCCCATCTTCTCTTTCGATCTATTCCTACTCCTTCAACACTCTTCGATCTAGCTGGGCAAGGAGAAGGCGGCGAGAGACCGAGGAGACGAGACGAGGAGACCGACACTTCGGAACAAGAGTCTCGATTTCAACAAGAGTCACCATCGATTTTTTTGATCGACTCTTGTTGATTTTTTAGATCTGAGAGGGCACCAATTTTTGCAAATCTAGAAATCTCCTCGTGGCTCCGAGACGATACTATGAAACCAAGTCCCTTGCAGATATGAAATTACTCTGTTTTTTGCATTCTTGTTCCTTATTCCTTCCATTTTAGGGGATAAGAATGCGAGTTGTTAGTTACTTGTTAGGTTTTTCTTTTTTCTTTTTTCTTTTCATTGTATCTTCCTTGTTGTCTCTGTTTCGATTACTCTCTTTGTGTTCTTTTCTTGTTCTTGCTGGTTTTGGAATTTCTTGCTTGTAACATAAAAAAGAAAGTATTTCTGGAATTTGATTTTTGATTTGTTCTTCCGTGGCCAACCCCGCGGGGGTTTTTTTTTTTTTTTTAAAAAAACTGAAATATGGCGTTCTAAATTATAATTCAGGATGAAAAAAATTCAGGACGCCTAATGTAAGACGTCCTGAATTTTTTGTAGGACACCGAAAGTCAAATTTTTTGACGTCCCCCTACGAGACGTCCCTCTAAAAAGGGACGTTAAATGGGCCTTATTTAAGATGTTTTTTTTTAACTTTTTTGTAGTAGTGAGCCCTTTTGATAACAACATCACACAATCAGTGTGTCTTACATAATTACTTCATTTACCTAACATTTTCACGTACAAATCTTCTCATATGATTAAGAATATATCAAAGGGGCCATGTTCCAAAAGGCATTTGTTAGGAAGAAGAATGAGCTCATGCTTGTGATGAATGATAAATTCAATATCGGTTTAGAGTATGAATGATAAATGAGATTGAAGATGTCATCTTGGGAGAAGTCATAGATGTTCCTATTTGTAAGATACACTAGTTGTATGATGTTCTTGTGATGAATGATAAATTCCGTATGTTGTGGTTTAGGTGATCTAGTGGGAGAAGTCATAGATGTTCCTATTAGTGATAGACAAGATTTTCATCCAAACACTCAAAAAGTAGTTCAAGATAAGTTTTTTGTATGGCCAACAAGTGAAAAGTGTGTTAACATTAGGAGGTCTGAATTAATATCTCTGCTATTAAAATGTCTATAAATGAGATGCACATAAATGAAACAGATTGGATCAGGAAGAAACACTCCACCACAAACATAGATATTGAAGCATCAAAAAAAAAAAAAAAACACACACACACACACACAATTAAACTGCATAAGAAATCTGGAAATTAAATGAGAATAAAGATTTCATCGCAGTGGAGAGAAGCCATAGATCGCCTAGTTTATTAAGCTAGAGAATCGCATCATATGCCTATTAGCGATAAACCAAGATTTCATCCAACCATCAATAAGGGATTATCGATGAATAATACTCAAGGACAACAAATTTAATGACTGGAGTCTAATTTTTGGGAGAAAAGATTTGATCTGGACAAGTTAAACACAATAAAAGGAGAGAACAAAAGGGGAGACCAAAATACCTCTGGTCTACGATTTCTAGTGCTTTCTGGTGAAAGCCTCTTCTGAGATTCTGACTTCTGACACCAGGGTAGACCAATCTGCATCAGATAGATCAATATCAATTCAAGAAGAAGGCTGATAAACGTTTCTTATCCACTACTGGAGTATGAAAGATTGAACTTTATAAATTATAAATATCTTAACATATCAAAATTAAAGCATCATATAACTTCAGCATAAAAAATACAGAACTTCCATAGCACAGAACAGGGGGAATCCTAGACCTAGGAATTCAGTTCAGTAAAGAAACTGCGTTCACCAAATCGAGCATCAGGCAAGCCACACATATAACCATGGAAAGAGATTTGAAAATTCACTGAAATTGAAAATGGCATCCAGTAAGCCATTGATCGTCTAGTTAATTAACATAGAGAATCAAATTATATGCATAGTAGCGATAGACGAGATTTTAGATCGAAACAGTAAAAAAGGTACTCGAAAATAAGCTTTTTAGATCGAAAAGAAGTAGCCACTGAGAACAGATCACGGATAAAAAGTTTGGATAAAAGCTTTGATTTGGAAAAACGTCATGCATCTAAATACAAAAAAGAAAAGAAGAAGAAAAAGAAAAGAGACGCACAAGAATACCTCTGCTCTGTGATTCTTCTTCGGGGAATCAGTTCTCTCTACGCTCTTGGGTGTTAAATAGAACGACGGAAGAAGATGAGAAGGGCCCACTCTTCTTCGAACGGTCAAATTTTAGAGAATTGGAAAAAATTAGCCGTTGAATCCGTCAGGATTTCCCAAAATATGACCAAGGAAAGGGGAAATAAAATACAGCCGTTGGAAGCTGAGTCGAATATGATCAGACACAGCAATTAGATGAAGCTGTCTTTTATCAAAAATAAAAATAATGGGTTTACCTAAAAAATAAAAATAAAAGGGCTTAGACTTCGTTCCCATACAAACTCAAAAACCATTGTTTTATGAGCAAAAAAAATTAAAGCAAATTTTTTTAACAAACATTCTACTATATCAATAGTACTTAATATAAGACAGATTTAATTAATTTTATTAGATTAAAGAGGTTAGTTAAATTAGTTAATATGATATATATATTTTTTAAAATACCCTAATTATCCTCTATAATTCTATTTTTTTCTCTCTTCATTGATTATTGTTGAGTGAATATCAACAAGGATAAATTAGAAAAAAAATTAACAAATATAAAAATTATATCTTATATTTAGGATCAATGTTAACTGCTAAGATATATCGTATATTGAAGACCGGAGGGAGTGTTAAAATTATTTTATATTAGGAACAATCTAATTTAAGTTTTTCGGCATCTATCTTATAAATGTTAGCCTATCTATACAGTCTCAAATTCATAACCTTGTATATATAGAATCTTTATTTTTTTAGTATGACATCACCATATTTAACTTAAATTTAATTTAGGGTTAAGGTAAAAAATACCTATAATTAATTTTTGTAATAAATCCTTTAATAAGTGAACTAAAATATCGGTATGTTTCTTAGATGACTTGGTTTATCGTGTTTTTGTGGTAAGGTTGAATCTTTGGGACAACCATTCTTGCAATATTTTTTTCCCCTTCTTCTTTAATATATAAAATAAAATACACCATTGCCTGTTGGCAAAAAGAAAAAAAAAAAAAAACAACCATTGCCTGATTACTATAATTGAGACCGATACTTTAAGCACTCATGGTTAATTATTGCTGAAATATTTTCAATATGAAAAAAGATAGCCCTTTTGCAAAATGGTTATGATTTCTTTTAATAATCAGATCCTAACATTAGAACATGCAATATATATCAACGTCCAAAGACTTGGTCTCAAATCATTATATGTACCCAGTTATGTAATGCACATTAATTTATTCAACATATGTATTATATAAGGTTGACATATACATTCCTTTCCTTATTTACCGATCACTCTTTATTTCTCATTTCCAAAATGGGCACACAATCAGATTTATTATTAAGACCTACATGCAATGAGTTTTGTAGGCAAAGGACAAAGTAAGACATTTTTAATTAAGATTTAGATTACACAAAAACAGTTGGTGTGCTTGATTCAATTCTGCATCCATCTAAGTACTTTTGCCGCATACACACGTATAGTTAGTTTCCACTCCTGAGATAATGTATCCAGTGGCGGAACTACCTTGTGGCCAGCTACGGCCTTGGCCCCAGCTGGCTTGAGCTGATTTTTTAAAATTTAGTAATATATATATATGTATGTATTTATTATATGATATTTTATTTGGCTAATAATTTGGCCCTAGCTAATTTTTTATCTTCTCTATAAGCAAAATGTTTGGTTCATTACTCATTGGGCTGTGAAAAGAAAGTAAAATTCTTGTTTGAGATACCTACCGAAAATGTTAATATCGTCTTATATTTTTTTTGATTTATAATTATCGGTTATTATTTATTTGTATTTTCAATGTTATGTGATACTATTTAAGTAAATACTCCATCTAATTCTTATTATAAGGCACCAACTAATAATTCTCACAAGTCAATAAAAATAGTTAAAGTCTTGTTCTAAAATTTAAGTAATTTTCAATATTATCCCTATTAATTACACTAAACTCTAATATCATATTAATTATTACTATTTTTATTTGCTCATAAAAAAAGTAATAATTAATTTTTATTAATATTACTCTCACTCACTACCTTTTTAATTATATAGGTATACCATACATGAAAAAAAAAATTAATACTATTTGGAAACAAGCAAGTACCTTATAAAAAGGACTAAATATACTTGTTAGTTGGTGCCTTATAATAAGGACCAAAGGGAGTAGTTCAATTTGTTTATTTTTTTGGCCTCGGCTATTTATTTATTTTTTCTGGTTCCGCCACTGAAATGTATCAAAAGCTCAATAAACAACCATAAATAAAACTAACATGTAATACCGGATTTTAGCAAATCTGGAATTCTTGAGATAAGAGAAATTAATAAATATTTTGATGAAGCAAATTCATGAGTTTAAAACTATTATAGAAAATTTTTATAATTGTCGAGTAAATTGTCGAAAAAGTTACGAAAAAATCGGATGAACGAATGACTAAAAATGCAATAATTGTGATAAAAACAAAAAAACATTATGATAAATACGAAAGATCATGAAAAATTATGAGAAAATTATGGGAGTATTATCTTTAATTATAAGAATTTAATAAATTGTTTCAGAGGAAATAACATGAAGAAATGTTTAAAAAGCATTACGAAACCATAAAGTAACTTTATGGTGTAAACATTTTAAATATTTTACATAGGTTATAAAATGACAATGTCGATATAAAGTTTGTAAGATAATAATATACTGTAAATTATAAAATTATCAACCATTGGTAAGAGAATGATTAGAGATAATTACTAGCTAATTGATTCGATAAAACAAGAGAAATATAGAAAGTTAAATTTATGGTAAAATCCTTAAGTAAGAGATTAAAAATTTGGTAATTAGCATAAAATATACTTACTGATTATGATAAAAAATATTAATAAAAATTAGTAAAGATAAATGTATGAAGAAACCTAATCTTAAAAAGATCACTAAACGAAGAATTTAGGTCGATTAAGCCTTAACGAAGGAAGGGGTAAAACATGAATTTTTGGTAAAAAATATTATATTTTTAAAAAATGGAAAAAATTATGAAAAAATAATTAAAACTGAATTTTAAAATGAAGGGGCGAAATTATTGGTATTTTTAATTAAAAAGAATTGTTTAAATAATTAAAATGATAATTAGAATAAAATAATAATATAATGCGGTGAGTCGGCTTATAGGCGGGAAGGGGAAAAGTTAGAAATAAATTCTAAAGGTAAACCAGGTAAAAGTCTTTTCACTGACTGATCAAATTAAGAACAAGTAAATTTTTACACGAAGAAAGAATTTACCAGGCGTTAATTCCGCAACCGAAAACCCTAATTCCTAATAAGACGGAAAGGCGATCGGATAGAGTAGAGCGAGATAGGCAAAGTGAGAACCTATAAAAACAATTGCGTGTTTCCAAACACGGGATTAAGTTAGGCAACAACTGGACGTTTTACGATTCAGCGAATTATTGTCTAGAAGTTGGTTCTATCGGAAGCGATTTCCGTAACCGGACGCGTTTGTCCGAATATCTTCCGACGCACCGGAGAATACCTGGATATGATCAAGAAGAGGATCAAAATAGATAATATGAAAGAGGATGAAAAGATCTTCAAAGTACATGCCCGGATTTTTGAGTTTCGCGAAATCGCACGAAACGGACACCGTCGGGTAGCTTTATCGGGCGGAGGCCATAAAGCAAGTCATCATTGGATGAAAACTCATTCTTTGACTTTTGGGCCCTTAGCTGTCGACCAAGACCTTGAATGGTCAAGATTGCTTCTCCCAAAACCCTAGATCTAACGATTCAAAAACAAAGTAGAAAATTCCCGATACGTCCTGAATTTTCTCTATAAATAGCCCTCCCCTCTTCTTCACTCTTCACACCATTTCTTCTCTCTTCCTTGGCTGAAACTTAGAGTGAGAAGCTCTACAAAAATTTTGCCTAGCCCCGAGTAAGTTCTTCTGTCCTTAGCTTTTAGTTTCCGTAGTTCTTTCGGTAGTTAGAGTAGAACTATTGTTTTGATCTAGGAAGTTTCGAATATATTCCTATACTTGTTTTTAAGCCTCATTGCATTGAAAGATGCCCGACGAGGTAAAAACCTAGTGGGGATAATTTTGAAATGGAATAAGGTCAAAGTAACGAAGTTCGCGAAATTCCGCCAAATAGGGGTAGTAGGGGCAAAATGGTCTTTTTCACCTAAAATGCACGTTATGCTGCCAAATATTCATAAGTGTGTTATTATTCTGATTAGAATACTTCTGACGTCGAACCGCCGTCGAAATTCCATCGTTCCGCTGTTTGCCGCTGTTAAGCCGCTGTTTTACGTACGACCGTCAAAAAGTACAGTTTTTAGCCGGAAGAGCCGGATATCTGCAACTAAGGTACGAACGCGTACTGTAACCCTAACTCTATGCTGCTTATATACTTTTGCGTTATAGATACGTTCATAAACCGAGGTTGTTGAGAATCGTCGGAGATACTTACGACTTTACCCACGGGTTATAGTATTGGTAATGCCGTTTGAGTTATTCCTAGCGCTAAGGACACGTTAGTGGCGTGGCACTGGATATGTGCAGAACTAGTCGAGAGAGAGACTTTACATACTACTTTGTGCTTATGTTCTGTCCATGTTATTGATCATACATCTCTTTGTTTGCTTTTGTGATGATATCTTTGTATTGAAATGAATATCATTTGTGCGTATCTTGTTTTATTCGAGCATAAGGTTAACCGTTACACGAGATCCATATGTGGAATGGATCTCGGTAGCATCGAGTGGTCGGAGGACTGATGTTTGGCGATCGAGACAAGCAGCTGGAGTAGGCCAAGACGTGTCTACATTATCTATCGTTTTCTTTAGTTTCTTTAACTTTGAGAATTCTGGATGACTGTAATCTGATACATTTACACTATGGTCCAGATTTTGAATGTAATGTAAATTACTTACTCGCTTCAATGCTCTACTCTGATTACTCTGCTTGAAATATTTGGAAACGTTTTAAAAAAAAAAAATCCGTCGTTTTCAAATGGGATGTTACAGAACACTCATAAGTTTAACACACAATGCGGGTGCTTAGTGTGTAGCATTTATGTTGTGCTTATATAAGTTTAACAACTATCAACAACTTCAATACCATATTATAGCATCAATAATTTAATCCAAGTTTTTAAACAATAACTTTATTATTTTTTAGCATTTATATGTTTTTCTTATACTTTAACCATGCAGACCCATAGGACAAATTTACTTTTACTCTTAATTCTATACACTCTTCTACAAGTTAAACATCAAATTATAGATATAGCCAAGACATGAGTAAGAAATCTGATTGTACACAAGTCAACAAATTAATTTCCCACGCAATAAGAAATTCAAACATGCAGTCACTAAAATATATCAACATCTGATTAGTATATATTCATACTAACACATTTGTTCTCACATGCAGTTTTTTTCCCCATTTAATTTAATACCATACCTACTTGTCGGTGAAATCGCCTGTAAGCCATAAGAGGATTAACATGCAGAAAAATTAAGAACATGACGACCAACATATAAATGCAGGATTCAACATTGGGTGAATTCATAGAATTGTAAAATATGTAAATTAGATTATTGAAAATATTATATTAGTAAATATTGGTAACATAAGTGTTCGATCAGTACGGATACCTCACTGGTGGCTCGAGAGGAAGAACATACATATACACCAAATTTCGCAATGAAATTGATGCGATCCATGTGAGAATTGAAAGTGTTGATTTTGAAGTAAATCATACTAGGATCAACTATATGTGTGAGTACTTTAATGATCGGATTACCTCTACTCAGAATATGATGAATAGATATACGCTTCGGATTTGAACACCAATTTTGATTTATTTGAGCAAAAACTTAAGGAACTTGAAAAAAAAAAAAAAAAATGAGCCAGATTCGGTTGAACACCAATTTTGTGATGAGATGAAAAAGTTACTCTTATTACATGCAAGTCCTAAGGACCAAAAATAAATACAATGAGGTCCCTTGAAATTACCAAATTACACAGAAGTCCCTAGGGACTTTTTTAATATTATTTGTATTAACAATATGAAATCTCATATTTACAACAGAAAATGCTATATTTACACACACAAAAAATATATTAAAAACCTGATCATTTACAATAGAAAAATTCATATTTACAATAGAAAGTGACATATTTACAACTACATTTAAACACCTGGATTTTGTTTCAAACTCAAGTCTCTAAATGTACGGAGGTCATTTACAACAGAAAAATGCTAGATTTACAATAGGAAGTGCTATCACTACAAAAAAAAAAAAGGACTTTCGCTGAAAGTATTGACTTTCAGCGGCAACATTTGATGTCGCTGCTGAAAGTTATCTTTCAGTGGCGACATTATGTTGTCGTCGTTGAAAGTCAATACTTTCAGTGGTGACACTTATATGTCGCCGCCAAAAGTGTGTTTCAACGGCGACTTAGTGTCACCACCAAAAGTTTTTTTTTTAAATTTTAGTTTTTTTAACTTATGATATTTATACAATAAATATGTATGTTTATTGATGTAATTTCTTATGAAGAATAAATTAATTCTTTCAATTATTGTGAGATTAAGAGACTTTGAGAGATAGTTTGTTGTGTATGAGAGAGTGAGAGGAAGGAAGTGGGAACAGAGTGACATAGTGTTGTTAATTGGTAGAAATTGGTAATATTCTATTACATTTTATTTTCCTTTTAACATTGCATCGTCACATTAAAGTTGTTGTTTAAAGTTGATTTTCATTAATTGTAGGAAGAGATTGTAAGTTTTAATGAAAAGAGATATTTGATTTTGAGTTAAGAAAGTTTTGTCAAGTGCTTTTGAAACTTATACTAACATATATTCATTGAAATACTATTGGAGAGGAAATTGATATAGTTTTATGAAATGCAAAGGAGAGAAATAATCATGAGCTCCATTTAATCATTGAAATCAAAGAATCATTTGCATTTATCATTTTCTAATCATAAAAGTAGTGTTTCAAAATTCTCTTCCCACATTAAATTTTGTCATGACTCAACTTAATTGAATTCACTAAGCCTCTTATTATTTGATCATTTGTTAATCAAATTCTCGTGGAAACGATCTCTATTTGTCACTTTATTACTTGGCGCGACTCGTGCACTTGCGATAGCAAACATGTATGTACTTGAGAGAGATGATAATTATGTTTGTATTGATATATATATATATATGTGTGTGTGTGTGTGTGTGTGTGTGTGTGTGTGTGTGTGAGAGAGATGAAAAATTAAAGATACAATGTATGTGTGAGGAAGGGAGTGCAAGCATGAGAGAGGGGACAGTTTGTAAAATAGAGAGAGGGGAAGTGAGAGATGGAGTATGTGAAAGGGAGGGATAGTTTGTAAGTTTTTTTTTTTTCGGATTCCCTCCCCCATCGAAATGAAATACCTAAACTCTGCTAATTATTGCTTCATTTGATTACTGTAATTAGGCATAATCATATGAGTTAATTTAGGATTTAGAATTATCACATTTAATGCTCCTTAATACTCTTCTTGTTATTTTCTATACACACCCTTATAATATACAAGTTATTGAGATTATATTTCTTATTATACTTACATCTTGAATCTAGTCTTAAAATTTAAATATATTATTTAGTATGTGAGAAAACATGATTCTTTTTTTTCCAATAGAAACCATTATTCTTCCAAAAGATTCATATATTCTCTCAAATACAAAGGAAATTTCCCTCCAAAAATTTCACACTTCCCTCCATTTAACTTAATTGGCAAAATGAAACATTTGCCCTATGGTACCTTTTTTTTTTGTAGTAAAAATGGGGATTTTAGCACATTCCTACATTTATGTTCAAGAAAGAACTTACAACCCTACGATCATTCATCTTTCAGCGCAGTTCAGTGCTTTCGGCGGCGAATATGTTTTGTCGCCGCCGAAAGGGTGTTTTGGTGGCGACTTTTTGTCGCCGCCAAAAGTCCAGTTTACCCGCGCGCCCCTTTTCTCCAGTCTAGCACCATTTTTTCTCTACCCGTGCGTGCTCCGTCTTCTCATTCTCCACTTTCTTCAACCCTTGCCTCTGGTCGCATGAATCTCGATCTGCCACTCGCTAGCCGTCTCACCCTCGACAATTTCTTGAACGGAAGCCCTAAAATCATCAAGTGTTCCGATGAAAAGCTCCCCCAAGCATCCTTCACTTCTCCACTAGGCCTTTTAAAGGAAATTTCTTCTTAGGTCGGTACCTAAATCGTTCTAGTTTTTTCAACTCACTCGCATTTTTGCCTCAGTAATTATGACTTGTAATTTTAGGGAATTCATTACAAGTTAGAGGTTTCAGGATAGTTTAGTTTCTTCTCTTGCACGGATTAGGAATTCAGCTTTGAGAAATATGAATGAAATGGGTAGTGATGGTTTTGGTGGTGCAGATGTGATGTAAGACGCCGGTTGATGAAATTGCTCACAAGACTACTATGACGATTCTGAATTTGCTCTCCAACTATTCCTGGCAAGCAAAACCTCAAGTAACGCTATCAACTCAATAAAAACTATAACAATGTCTTTCTCATACTCTACGTCCTCTCTCTTTGCCCCGCACAAGGTCTTCTTTTACGTAAGTATCTCTGGCTTGCTTCTAGTTCGTGCGTGCGATGTGCCACCTTTTATGTCTATGTCTATTGTAACCTCCATCATTTGATATTATCGCAGCCTTGTTTTTGGAAGCAAAGGGCATATGGTGTTTTCTAGAAACCCACACATTGTTAAGGGCTTTGTGGTCAGGGCAGGCCCCAAAAAGATATATTTTGATAAAGGGTGTAGAGAAGCTCTTCAATTAGGGATTGATAAGCTTGATGATGCTATGTGATAGGAATACTGTACAGCAACGCCCTCTGTTAGTTTATTCAAGAAAGAGATAGCATACGAAGGGAAACTGAAATATGGAAGTTATGCTTTATGTCTATATTTTATCTGTTCTGTTTTTAGGAAGTTATACCTAGGAAGTTATGTTTTAGGAAGTTAAGGTATCTTATCTTTAGGAAGTTATAGGGAAGTTATATCTTTGTTACATTTTGCCTATATATCTCATGTAAGACAATGACACACATTATGAATGATTATATGAGTGTTGAAGTACTTTGGTCAGGAACTTAGATTCTTTGTTCTTGAAGATATTGTTGATTGATATGGATCCCAAATCCATCATTTTGGTATCAGAGCAGGTCCAATCTCTGAGCCAAATTTGTGAGTAATGGGCAACAATAGAAAGAAACCACAATCAACCGATTCGGCTAATCCAAATCTGGAGGCAGAATCATCCCAAAATCCTGAACCCGAAATACCTTCATTAGTCCCAAAAAACGTGTCTCAACAATTGAATTTCATTGTATCTAAGCTTCTTAGTTTGGATACTGAAATGAAAGAAATGAAGAAACTGAAGACTTCAGTTGTAATGGTCGATCAAGAGGAGAAGAATTCAGGCACGATTCCAGAACAAAATGAAGACTTTGAAGGAGAAATACCTTGGTGGAGTAAACGTCCAAACAACTGTCCTCATTCCAAAATTGAATTCCCGAAATTTGAAAATGGTGATCCAAGGGGCTGGGTGATGAAAGCAGAGAAGTACTTCAGGTATTATCAAACTCCTGAAGATTTAAAAATTGAAGTCGCTGCAATGTACTTGGAAGGAGAAGCATTGGATGTATTTACTTGGGTATCTTCGAGTCTCACCATATGACACTAGGAAGAATTAATTCAAATCTTTAAGGAGCAATTTGGACCGACAGAATTCCAGAATCCAAACGTCTACTTATGTGACATTAAGCAAACAGGTTTTATCGAAGAATACAGGAAAGAGTTCGTGCGTCGATCATCATGTGTGCAAAACTGGCCGAAACATTGTCTTTTAGCGCTGTTCATTAACGGCCTTGAAGGGAATTTAAAATCAAATGTGAAAATTCAAAAACCATGCACCTGTATAAAGCCGCAAGTCTCTCTCTGGAGTTTGAAGCCAAATACACAACGCAACAAGCCTTTTCTCGGTATACGCAGAATAAAGGATTTGAATATAATGCCAATTCCCAATATCAAGGTACTCGAAATAATTGGGGAATTAATAATTCCACCAATTCGGCCAATCCCAATCTCAACAAACAATTATTGCCGTCGGGATTTTTGCAAAATCAGGCCATGAGAATTCCGCAAACACAGGCTATCGCGACTTCTTCGAGCATATCTGAAATAGAACGACAGATTAGGCGAAGCAAAGGTTTATGTTACCAATGTGGGGCAAATTTCACCCCTGGTCACCGCTGCAACTCGTACTCGTTGAAATTAATGGAGTTACCTGACGATCAGGAGGAACCAATAACTGATGAAGACGATGTAGGTCAAGAGTCCTTTGCTGATATCATTACATGCTTTTCTGGGGAAAAAGTCTCAAACCACTATGAAAGTCGGGGTACACTACAATCAAAGTCTGTACTGATTCTTATTGATTCAGGTTCAACACATAACTTTGTTTCTCACGACTTGGTGTCTCAATTGTCATTAAAACTCGACAAGCTTCCTCCTTTAAGAGTCCAAATTGGTGATGGTTCAATGAAAGCTTGCAATGCTATTTGCAGAAACCTCAAAATTACAGTGGAGAGCTTAACTATTATTGAAGAATTCTTTCCTTTCAAGCTTGGCAGTGTGGATATGGTCTTGGGAATCAAGTGGCTAGCCTCTTTAAATACTGTAGAGGCTAATTGGCAACAGTTATTTATGATTTTTTGGGTAGATGGTAAACGATATAGAATTCAAGGATTGCCTCCATCTTCTTCTCAAATATCTCTATGTAGCTATGATGGAATGGAGATTGTACGCCAATTTGAAATTCTGCAAGATCTAGAGCAACAAGTTGCTGATATTTTCCTTGAACCACAATCCATTCCCCCTGTTCGAGACAGAAACCATTATATCCATTTACACCCAGAAGCCTCTCCACCTAACATTCGACCATATAGGTATCCACATTCTCAAAAAACTGAAATTGAGTCACAAGTTGCTGCACTACTTCAAAAAGGTTTTATCCGCCCTAGTGTGTGTCCCTTTGCAAGTCCTGTTTTGTTAGTCCCAAAAAAGAACTCTACTTGGCGTCTTTGTATAGATTATAGAGAGCTCAACAAATTATTGTGCCAGATAAATACCCTATTCCTAGTGTCGATGAATTGATTGATGAGCTTAATGGTACCAAATATTTCTCAAAAATTGATCTTCGTTCTGGGTATCACCAAATTCGAGTAGCTCCTATGGATATACCAAAGACGGCTTTCAGAACTCATTCAGGCCACTACGAGTTTATAGTCATGCCATTCGGTCTCACTAATGCTCCATCTACTTTCCAAGCCACCATGAATGACTTATTTCATCCATATCTCTGGAAATTCATATTGGTGTTCTTTGATGATATCTTGGCTTACAGTAAGGATTTTCAGGATCACATCACTCATTTAAACATCATCTTCCAATTATTACGTTTGAATGAGTTCTCTGCAAATCCTAAAAAATGTGACTTTCTCCAGATAGATATTTCATTCTTGGGACATAATATTTCTTCCAAAGGAGTGGTGGCTGACACTTACAAAATATCTGTTGTTGATAAATGGCCTTTACCCAAAAACGTTTTTGAATTATGTGGTTTTTTGGGTCTTACAGGCTACTACCGAAGGTTTATCAGAAATTATGGTCAAATTGCCAAGCCTCTTACTGATATGACCAAAAAGGAAGGTTTTAAATGGGATGTTCATTCATTGGCGGCATTTCGAATCTGACGAAAGCATTAGTTAATGCTCCGATATTACGTTACGACTTTTCTAAGAAGTTTATTGTTGAATGTGATGCTTCTTCTTCGACATCGGTGTTGTTTTACATCAAGAGGGTCATCCAATTGTATTTTACAGCAAAGTGCTCTCCTACAAAGCATAACAATTCGGTTTATCATAGAGAGTTGTTAGCCTTGGTATCTCCTTTGCAAAAGTGGCATCATTACCTTTTTGGGCGCAAATTTGAGGTTCATACTGATCATTTTAGCCTCAAATACCTATTGGAGCAGCGTATAACAACTTATGCCCAACAACGCATGATATTGAAGCTTCTCCCATTTGATTTTAGGTTTATTTACAAGACTGGATCTTCTAATCAGGCTGTTGATGCTTTATCTCGAATTCCTCATTCCAGTGAATTTCTTCTCTTTGGTAATTCCCCATGCTGCATTATTTCAAGATTTGTCATCACTTTTAGATCAAGATCAGCATACATCAGTTATCAAGGCATCTCTCCAATCTGACCCACACTCAGTGCCTCATTTTACTCTTAATGATGGATTGTTATACTACAAAGACAGATTAGTCATCCCTGCTACATCTGATCTTTCTACTGCCTTGATCAAAGAGGTTCATTCAAATCCTACCGGAGGTCATGGTGGAGTTCTCAAAACACTTAAACATCTGCAGCAATTTTACTATTGGCAACATATGAAAGAGGAAATTGCCAATTACATTAAGCATTGTTCAGCTTGTCAACGTGGCAAATACATCCCTCAAGCACCTGGTGGTCTCTTACAACCCTTACCTATCCCTGCTCATATTTGGGAGGATGTTTCTATGGATTTTATCACTGGTTTGCTTCTCATGGCTGGGAATGTATCTTTATGGTGGTGGATCGTTTTAGTAAGGCAGCGCATTTTATGGATATGTCTAGAACTTTTTCTGCAACATCTGTGGCATCTATTTTTTGTAAGGAAATAGTTCGTCTGCATGGATTTCCTAAATCCATTGTCTCCGATCGAAATCCTATTTTTCTAAGTGTTTTTTGGCAAGAATTATTTCGCCTAAGTGGAACTACCCTCAAAATGAGCACTTCTTACCAGCCACAAACAGATGGTCAAACTGAAGTTGTTAACCGATGTTTAAAGACTTACTTGCGCTGTGTTTGTCAAGATTTTCCTAAGCGCTGGAGCCAATTTTTGCATTGGGCTGAATTTTCCTACAATACGGGAATTCATTCATCCACTGGTTATAGTCCTTTTCAAGTGATGTATGGAAAAGCACCTCCGTCCTTGCTGCCTTATGCTTCTGATGGTACCTGTATCAAGGAGTTGGCAGATCATTTTGAAGAAAGTGATGTTGTTATCCATTTGATTAAGACAAATTTGGCTGCTGCTCAAACACAGATGAAAATATATGCAGATTTTCATCGCCGGGATATCAGTTTTGCAGTAGATGACCTGGTGTTTCTCAAACTCCAGCTATTACACCCCTACCGGCCTCGCCTTTTCGGGTGGCGGGTTAGAGGGATTCCTTTTATTGATTACCTTTCCTTCATTATTATGTCCACTTAACATGCATCGAGTTAGCGCAACGGCATTTAATCGGTTTGGACTATCTACCGTCTTGGTAAAAGTAAAATAAACCGAAAGTAAAAGTCCCCGAAGGGTTAAAGGTACATTATCCAACATAAAATACCGAAATAATTACGTCATCCAAAATAGATACAAAAATACAATAGGGCATTCCCTACTCTTCACTGCATTGCCAGGCTTTACCTCTCAAGAAGGGTCTTCTCGGATCGAGCACACTCCCTGCGGCTATAGAAACTTCTCGGAGTCCAATAATGGCCCCGGAGTCCTCAATACAAAATGTGCCCCCGTATGTAACCATGCCGAGATAATAATACGGATAACATGCTAAATACATACCACATATGCATTCGAAACATACACACCAACGACTACCACGTGCGTCGAGGCTGCCCACCAAGGCAAGCCTCGGACTTACGGAGTCACGACCCGTAAAGTTGCCTACACCGGGACAGCCCCGGACCTATCGACCTGTACCAGGCCTCGGACCAACCAAGCGCTAGGCCTCGGACCAATTATCCTTAGCGCTAGGAATCACATAACTCACATAAAGATATTTGCATATTTGGCAACACATAAAAACAAAAAAACACATGGCAAATACAATCATACAACAAAACACATAAAGATATTTGAGTAAAGCGGTTACTACCTGGTATGGTGGATCTTGCTCTTAATATTTTAGGCCCGGTGATTTTTCCAAAAATACCCCTGACCAAAATACATCAAAATATACCATTCTTAGTAATTACAAAAATACCTACATTCTTTTGTCAAAAACCGAGCCCATACAGATTTTTCCAAGAATTTTTCCAAGAATCCCAAGAATCCGGTTTTACGGCCCAAATATACTTTTGGGATTTTTAATAAATTCCAAAAAACTCATATTCTCATGAAACCAACTCCATTTGAACCATTAAAATGTATATTGTTCAAGAACAATATTTCCAGAACCAGAAAGCACTCATAATTTGGCGTGGTGCTTATTTTATACACCTTGGTCAGATTTCGCCCTGTTGCACCCTGTTCTGACTTCACAAATTTTTATCTTAGTAGGAAAATCTAAAAGACACAAAACTATACATCAAGATGAATCCCTAGATGTCTAATTTTTACCATAAAAATATCAGATTAAACAAAGTTCATTTACTATTTTTAAGGTCGGGTTGAAGCATCACTGCCAGGAATTCCAGAATCAACAACAACCTTGTTCTTAGGGGTTTTTCGGTGTTTTTGAGTTCGGAAACTTAATCCATAGATTAAACCCATTCAAAATCATGTTTTAAACACTTTTAGACCATTAAAAACTATAAAATCAGACCCCAACACCAAGCCTCAACCAGTTGGACGAAAATCACAAGTTTGAGTTCAAAAGGTGCGGGTTTTCGGTGTTTACCTGAATCGGAAGTTCGGTTGATGATCTATGAACCTTTAACCTTGATTTGGGTATGGGACATGGCTGAGCTCCTCTCTCTTCCTCTGAAAAATTTCGTGCTTCATGGTGTAGGAGAGAGAGAGAGCATGTGTTTTAATAATAATAGAAGTAACTGATCAGTTCCAGAATAACTGTGGTTAATTCTTGTCCAATTGGATTTGACTTTTTGACTTCTTCCCCAAGTTTTTCCAGAGAATTCCAGAGGTGTTTAGGCAGATGACAAGTGGTGCTGCCCCCTCCAAAAAGTGCTGATCTTTATCTGCTTTTGTGGCAAATTACAAGTTTTGGCCCGAAACTTTCGTAAATTACATTTGTGGCCCAGAACTTACTAATAATTACCAAATTTTCCCCATGTGCTTGGACCTGTCCAAAAGGACATATGGCACGCCATTTTGGGCCCACAAACCTGGTCCAATTAATTTTTACCCATTTATTCCCATTTTCCCCTTTTTCTTTGAACGTGGGACCCGCAGCTTGACTTTTACACTGATTTCTCTTTCTTTCTTTCCAAGTAAGTACTTTAATAATTAGAGGGGATCATGTGGCGCCTAATGGGGCCCAAAAATCTGATCCCCTATAATTAACTCATTTTTCTTACTTTATCGGTCTAGTTTCTGATCAACCGGTCCCCACCGAGCCCCGCTGGTCCCCGGATGTTTCTTTTTGTACTTTTCTTCAAATTTTCTAGATATTCTCCCTTGATTGGACATTCATATGTGGCGCCTTTTTAATTTCTAATATGGCTCCACATTTGTCTCATTCAGTCCAAAAGAAGTCCCTAACCGGTCTCTATCGGTCCCTTCTCTACCAGTTGACATCTCGTGGGACCCGCTTTTTGTGTTTGGGCTTGAGTGTGGATAAAATCATTTGAATTTTCATTCTCTCTCCTGGGTGGATGAAATTCAATGCTTAAGGGGTAAGAAATTGACTTTTCTACCCCTGTAATCATTACTTACTTTTTGCTTTTCAATCCCGTAGTGACACATGTACTCCAGCAGTGATTACACTAACGCCTGATCTTCAAAAACGCAGGGCATCCCTGACTGTCCTAAAAATGCTGTATACTTACTTATACCGGCATATTTTCACTCAACTAATTGTCCTACACCTAAGGACATAGTTAGGAGGCATCTTTTCCAACCGAATTTGTGCCGTATGGGTCTTCTTTGCCCATTTTCCATTGGCACTTTAATTTCACGATTTATACACATTAGGTCCACTGACCTGCATAGCCAAGTTACTTAGTCCCTGAGAGGATTCCTATTTCTCATCATTCTTAGGACTCTTCCCGAACCGGGCTTAGTCGTCTACCCACTTTTAGGCTTATTCTCAATTCTCAGGGTCCAAAATTCGGGATATTACACCAGCCATACAGACAGAAATCCCTTTCTAACTGCAAATACCATAAACTGTCACCAAGATATTTTGGCCCCTATCCTATTAAACGCAGAATTGGATCAGTTGCATATGAACTCACACTACCTCCAGAATCTAAGGTCCATCATGTGTTCCATGTTTTGCTCTTACGTCCAGCTCATGGCTGTGTGACATCTGAACCTCTACCTCCTCTACCTATTTTGGATGATTGGGAGTTGCTATTAGAACCTACTCAAGTTCTGAATTCCAAAGTGATCACTACAGATTCTTCTGATGAACTTCATTTACTGATCCAATTGAAACACCGCCCTCTTGAAGAAGCTAGTTGGGAACCCTATGATATGATTGCTTCCCAATTTCCCCAATTCAGCCTTGAGGACAAGGCTTATTTTGTAGGGGAGGGTAATGATAGGAATACTGTACAGCAACGCCCTCTGTTAGTTTATTCAAGAAAGAGACAGCATACAAAGGGAAACTGAAATATGGAAGTTATGCTTTATGTCTGTATTTTATCTGTTCTGTTTTTAGGAAGTTATACCTAGGAAGTTATGTTTTAGGAAGTTAAGGTATCTTATCTTTAGGAAGTTATAGGGAAGTTATTAGTAGTTATCCTATCTTTGTTACATTCTGCCTATATATCTCATGTAAGACAATGGCACACATTATGAATGATTATATGAGTGTTTAAGTACTTTGGTCAGGAACTTAGATTCTTTGTTCTTGAAGATATTGTTGATTGATCTGGATCCCAGATCCATCACTGTGTCTCTTACTGTAGGACCCAGAGGTGTGTATGTATTCCTAATAAGTGCTCCTGTTTTTGAAATTTGTGATTTCTTAAAATGGAAAAAAAGAAATGAAAGGCTTAAGAAGTTGAAATTGGTTTAGTAGCTGTTGGAACCCATTTGTACAGTTCTACAAAGGGGTATACGTGGTGTTTATAATATATCTTTATCCTTGACTTTCATTGACTGCTACCTTTTATAGCAATTATGAACAATCTCGGGGTGCTCTCATTGTGATTTAAGTCCTGTGATTTTATTATTTTAACTTCCTCAGTTACATCTTTTCAACAATGAGGATGGATATGCAGCACATCCTTCTTTTTGGGGTGGGCAAATTTGATTTCAATTGTTAGTGGTGTAGAAAGCTACTATAAAGGACTATTTTGATTAGATTTTCTGGAATCCAATGATCAGAAACAAATGATAGTAGGTTGTATAATACTTAGAAGAGGCATAAGGCTTCTTGCCTGATTTTGATCCATTGTTAAATAAGTGTCATGCAGCTTAGTCATTTTTTAACGAGTTTTACTCAACCATGCAAAACAGAATGTGATTCTTTCTGAATCTAGAAAGCTTAAAGTAATTAATGATGGTGTTACAATTGCTTGGTCCATAGAGCTTTCTGATACAATAGAGAATGCTGGTGCCATGCTAATTCAAGAGGTTAATCATGGTTGTTAAGTTTCTCCTTATTGTTTTTGTTCTCTGTATAAATGGTTGATATAGTTTAAGGAAGTTATTGCCTATTATCAAATCTAATCCTAAATCATGTAGGTATATTGTTTTAGCCATAAACTTATATCCTTCTATTATTATTTCTATTTCTTCTGCTTTAAACCATATGTTATGTTTAGATTTATCTGCAACTACTATTCTTAATTTTTGCCATTTATTGGTTATATGCTTTTTTTCCAAAACATAGTGTTCTGTCGAAGATATTTGGTCTTCCTGAACATTTTTCTGATATACTTCTTCTACTTTTGTGGTTACACTTTCTGGTAGTTTTGTATAAAACATTTCTAAAGCTATCGTTTTTTGAGGTTCTATTAAAAGATAATACTGTTCTTGGTATTCACATATAAAATTTTCCAAATAACACATATTACAGATTTTCATATTTGTGATGTGCCAAAAGGCTTTTGCTGCGAAGGCTTCATTACTTCTAGTTTGATCAACTTCTTGTCCTATAAATTCTCTTATGATTTCTTTTACTATATTTTGAAATGTAGTCAAGGCATTAGTTACTGCTATTCCTTCTATTTCTCATCGTGATAGACTTATTAGATGATGATTTACTACTCCTGTTGTCTTACAAAGTGTTTTAGTTCTTCATTCAATTGTATTAAGGCATTAATTCTATTGTTCCATTCTTGTATAATCTTACTAGTATCCTTTGTACAGTCTATATTTTCTTTTCCTTTTGCCTTATGAAGTTTTTCTATCTTTTCATTCATTTGTTCTAATTTTTGTAATATTTCTTCTAAATCACCTCCACCTGTAGAAGATACAAAGAAATCTTGGGCTGATATTACAGAAGAAGAGGAGAAGCAAGAAGCAGAAAAACATAAAGAACAAAAACAGAAAAAATGGTATGTTATCTTTACAGTATCATTTAAAGGAATATACAGTGATTGGCAGTTGGCAAAAAGAAAGCAAAAAGAAAAAAGGACATTAATTGGGTCAAATTTAGGACGTTTAAAACATTTTTTTTTGTAGTAGTGAGAGTTTTGTGAGTGGGGGTTTGTGTATTCAGTAATCATTATTATTATTTTTACTCTAACTGGATTTTCTGACAAACTTGCATAGGACCATTCTCATTAAAGAATGGGAAAGGACGCAGATCCTTTAACTTCAACAATGTCTTTGGACCATCTGCAACCCAAGGTTTGATTCTTTTTTTCCAGTTTCTCTAGAATTTGTAAATCTAAACATAGATTAAAATCTCATCTATTATTGTATTGCAGCAGACGTGTTCTTCGATATTGTGTTCATAGATGACTACTTGACTAATATCTAGCATGTGAAATCTGTAGTTTCTGTCAAATGATATACAAATATTTTATCCCTCTTGGATTTCAATATTCCTTGTTTTCTATATATGCTTGAGTTATATCCGACTTGGGTTTGTTTTCAGAGGCATGCTTTTGTACTCAGCAATCAGAATTTTATGCTGGTAAAACTGATCAAGTGGAGATGAAAAGTGAAGAAGGTCATTTGGTGATACCCAATGATGGGTCAGATGTTTGGGAAATAGAGCCTAAACATTTGAAGTATGGAAATAAAGTTGCATCTGGATCATTTGGTGAACTGAGAGTAATCTAGAAATATTTGTCTTCCTTTATGACAGTTTAATAGATTTTTTTTTCACATCATTGTCAGATATTGCTTTTTTCTTCAAGTAACCAACTCTTCCATTTAAAACAGGTTTAGAGACGTGGCCATTAAAGTTCTCAAGGTTGAGAATGTAAGTTCAGATTGGAAGAAAGAGTTTTCCCAAGAAGTCTATATCATGAGCAGAGCGTGCACCAACAATTGTAGCAATTATTTTGAAGAAAATTTACCAACAAGTTTGATGACAATATTTAGGCCTTATTTAGAAAATTTAGGCCACAAGTTTGAAGGACTTGTCTCACCAGCAAGTCCTTCATAGTTTTCATGTTTGATGACAATATTTAGGCCTTAGTTAGAAATTTTAAATACTTGCTGCTCTTTTTTTTGAAGAATATTAGTATCTTTGCTTGTTAATTTTGAAGAATGTTAGTATTCTTGCTAATTAGTATTTTATTAATTTAACATTATTTTGATCTTTATCCTTACATTTCGGCTAGGTTTTAATTGTAGCAATTTATATGCCAAAAAAACAATTGTTACTTTCAATGGCGACAATTGTCGCCCTTTGAAAAAGAGAATCGATGGCGACAAAAGTGTCGCCACGAAAGAAGTATCGGGCGACCTTCTAGTCGCCGCTAAAACAAGAATCGGCCGGCGAGAGGAATCAACGGCGACAAAATTGTCGCCGCTGAAAAAGGAATCAGTGGCGACAATTGTCGCCACTAATACCCTACTTTTAGTGGCAACATCTAATATATTTTCAGCGACAACAAAATGTTGCCACTGATTATCTACTTTCAGCGGCGACATTTTGACTTAGAAATGTCGCCGCCAAAAGTATTGGCGACGATCGTATCGCGAATGACAAATTGTCGCGGCTGAAAATCTTTCAGCGGCGACATTTAGACTTTTCACATCGACTTTTGTCGCCGCCAAAAGTCATTTTTTTTTGTAGTGTATATTTACAACAAAATTTAAAATTTGGCTATTTAAAATAGAAAAAACCATTTTTACAATAGGAAATACTATATTTACAACAAAATTTAAAAACCTGGATTTTGTTTCCATACAAATAATATCAAAAAATTCCCTAGGGACTTTTTTGATATGTGAATTTCTATTGGGACTTTTTTGCTATTTTTTATGGTCCTTGGGACCTGGCTGTAATTTTCTCAAAAAGTTACTCTTATTGTAAAAGTACTTTTTGAATGATCTCTAGTTTTCTATTTTTAACTTCCTTATGACTCATGTAAAAAGACCTACGATTTTGGTGCAGGGAAGGTTGAAGAACAACATGGTGGAACGAAGGCATGTGATTTAAATGCTTGACTTAAATTGTAGAGTTCTCAATTTAGAAAGATCGACATGAATTTAAAAATTATTATGCATTCCAACTATGAATTTATGTGAATTATTCATTATATATAACATTATATGTGTTCTATAATTGGTCTACTATGAATTTATGTGAATTATTCATTATATCACATGTATGTGTTCCAATGGCGGACCCATACTTGTGTATATGTGTGCAAGTGCGGACACAACATTATGAGAATATATATATTTTTTGAAGGAATTTTCATTACCTGAAGGAACCTTTCATTAAGAAGCACCAGTGGTTTGGTGGTGGATTATTTTGTCACAGTTCTGACCCAGGTTCGATTCCCAACGGGTGCATTATTCATTTCTTTTTTGTTGATGAATCAGAGGGCCCCACTGGATGTCCCTTTGTATAGTCCGAATTCCTACCATTACATTAGATATGACACACACACACATAGCTTATGCATGGACCCACACACATAGATGATTTTGCATGGATCCAATTTGAACAAACGCACTTTTTTTTTTTTATCGAAATACCCTAATCAAATGTATTAACTTTGAAATACACATAATCTATCATTCTTTTTAACTTCTATGTCTATCCTTTGGAATGGGGATGAAACTCCGAGCTTTAACCCTTCTAGAGGAGTCAGACAGGGTGATCCCCTGAGCCCATATATATTTGTTCTCTGCATGGAGCGCCTGGGCCATTTAATTAAAGCTGAATGTGAAGGGCGTAGGTGGAAACCCTTTCTTTTCAAGCGAGGTAGCCCACACATCTCCCACCTTTTCTTTGCCGACGACCTCATTCTTTTCACAGAAGCTTCTAGTGATCAAATGATTGAAGTCCGAAGAGTCATACAAAGCTTCTGCGAAGTCTCGGGGCACAGAATCAACCTTGACAAATCACGAATGTTACGCTCCAAAAATATTAACTTCAATAGGGCTCTCGAGCTCGATCGTCTCCTTGGGATTGGGATTGCTTTGACCTAGGTAAATATTTAGGTGTTCCTATCATCCATAAAAGAGTTTCTCATGCTACCTATAACCCTATTGTGCTAAGAGCCAGGAAAAAGTTGTCCTCGTGGAAAAGCAAATTTTTGACTATGGCAGGACGTTCTGTTCTTATCAAGTCTGTATTATCTTCTCTGCCTAGCCACTGCATGCAATCATCTCTCCTCCCAATTTGTACTATTAGAGAGATTGAGCGAATTTCCGAAATTTCCTTTGGTCTCGGGATGATGACGTGAGAAAAATGCATCTTATTGCTTGGGATAAAATTACACAAGCAAAGAAACAAGAGGGGTCCGGTTTCAAAAATCTTCGCCGTCGAATAAAGCTTTTATTATGAAACTTTGCCGGAGTCTTTTAACAAAAAAAGATGCCCTCTGGGTTCAATGTTTGTGGTCCAAATATAATTGTGGCAACTTGTATCTGCCTAATATCTCCAGAAAGAAAAACTCTTCCTCTGCTTGGAAAGCGATTGTCGAAGTTTGGGATAATTTTCTCAGTGGTGTGGGTAAAAAGGTCAATAACGGGGCGGGTACAAGTTACGGGACTGACCTTTGGCTCCCTCTTGATCAACCCATCATCTCCTTTACTCGGTATCCTTCCTCTATCAACGTAGAGGAGACGGTTAGGGATCACCTTACATGCAATGGACGGTGGGACTATCACGAGATGGTTTGGAGTTTTACCTCGGGATATTACTAATTTCATTTTACAATCGAATCCACCCTCTAATAATTCCCCGTTGTTTTACCCGGAGAGCAGCTAAGGATGGGGGTTTCTACTCAGTAAATCGGCCTACCAATTTCTTTCGACAACGTTGAAGCAAGCGCTAATAACTTCGGGCCCAAGTGTGGAAATGGCAAGTTCCTGAAAAAATTAAATACTTTATGTGGCAAGTTGGTCATGAGAGACTTGTCACCAACTCTCTTCGGGCAAGGAGGGCCTCACCAACGATAATGGTTGCCCTTTTCAATGCAATAGTGAGGAAAATGTGATTCACATAATTCGAGATTGTGAGCGCGCCGAAGTTTATGGAAACTTATTTTAAAACCTAACTATTTCTCTCGGTTTTCTCGCGGCTTGCGGGTTTGGCTCAACCGGAACACCAAGCATAACCCGGGCAAAGGGAGATTTATGAATTTCTCATGGGCGAGAACCTTTAGCTTGGGATGCTGGATTCTTTGGACTACCGAGATGTAAATTTCTTTTTCGGGGAATGACCACGAAACAAGGGAGATGTTACACCGTGTGCAATATCTACTCATGGAGAATGGAGCGAATCAAAAGCTAAAGCACAAGATTTTCCAACTGGACAAGATAGACGAGGAATCTTGGACACCCCCTCTTGAGAATACAGTTCGCATCGATGTGGACGGATCGGTGCTTCAACAACATAAAGCTGCATGTGGGGGAGTACTAAGAAATTCTAAAGGGGATTGGTTGATGGGCTTCTAAACCCCTTGGCCTACTTTCTCATTGAAGGTGAAATTTATGCTATCGGGATAGGGTTGCGATTGGCCTTCGGATGAGATTACGAGCATCGTCATTTACTCCGACTCTCTTGATGCCGTCAATATCCTTATGAGAGATTGCCCTGCTGATCATCCTTTGAAAGACATTATTGGGGAGACTCGAGACCTTTTGTTCCGAGACTGGGACGTGGAGCTTCATCATACTCCAAGAGAAAACATCTCTTGTGCTGATTATATGGCCAAGCAAGGCCACAGTGTTGCCATTGGTGCCGATATGGCCATGATTCCAACTATCCCGAGAGGTTGCCTAGATATGGTTTTGAAGGATCGCAATCCGCCATTCATAGTTTCCTTCTTGTTGTTGTTTCGGGGCTAAAGTCTTATAATCTAGCTCCTATTTCTCACTTTCAAGCTTCGGCTTGCCCATTTTATCAAAAAAAAAAATTGACCCACACACATAGATGATGCATGGATCCAATTTGAACAAACGCACTTTTTAAAAAAAATATTTTGCCATATATATTTTTTTCATAGGGAAACAAATTACAACAAATACCCACTATTTCCATTTTTTATTATATATTTTTAAAAATTATAAATTAAACACATTTATCATATATAACTTCAATCTTTATTATAAATAAATCCTAAAAGTAAAAATTCTGATATTACAAAAGTCCTTGAGCTCATAGGGGTATCAGCTTTGTTACTGTGATCAATTCCATATTTCTTAAGAAGCTCTCGCAGGTATTTGGTTTGGGAAATAAATATTTCATTCTTCTTTTGTTTGATTTGAAGTCCTAAGAAGAAATTTAATTCTCCTATAGTAGACATTTCAAACTCACCTTGCATGATCTTAGAGAACTCTTGACACACTTATGTTGAATGTGATACGTTTGATAAAATTGATGATAGATATATAATGCAATATTTTCAAGGAATGAAGAATCGAAGAATGCTTTTGTAATCATTATGTTATAATAGCTTAATTGACTCTTGATTATTATTATTTTATGTCAAATTGAAGTTTTCTTTTCTTTTCTTGTCCATATTCTTTTGTTTTAAATGCATTTAAAACTTTCCAAAAAAAAAAAAAAATTCGGGAGGTGTTGCCCCCGAACCCCCAAATCCCCTCACTAATTATATACACATAAATATTAAAACCTGGGTCTGCCACTAATGTGTTCCATAGTTGGCATTGAATGTGTTCAAGGACTCTTTACGTGGCTGAATTTATTTGTAATGGTGATTTAAAAGTCAGGCTTAATTTATTACTCTTTGTCTATTATTAAAATTGTAAATGGGGTTACTTATTTTCGCGTAATGACAAAATCTGAGTGATCGTGTTTAGAAATCTTTGTTGGTTCAGTTGTGATGACTTACTACATTTGGTGTTTTCCAAGTCTGGTGTCATATACATAAATTTAGCTGCAAGATTTCGGTATATATGTTGAGTCAAAATTTTCCAATACCCAAATACTCGCCGACAAAATTTTGATATTATATTTTTTAAAAGAAATAGGAAAAATCACGTCAGATCTCGGGACCAAAAAATAAATGATAAAGCCCCTTGAAATCACCAAATTACACAGAAATTCCTAGGGACTTTTTTGATATTATTTGTATTAACAACAGGAAGTGTCATACTTACAACAACAAATGTTATATTCACAACAAAATTTAAAAACCTAACAATTTATAACAGAAAAAACTATATTTACAACAAAAGTGTCATATTTACAATAACATTTAAACAGAAAAATGCTAAACGTAAAATGCTATATTTACAACAGGAACTGCTATATTTACAGTAAAATTTAAAATCTGGCCATTTACAACATAAAAAACCATATTTACAACAGGAAGTGTCATATTTACAACAAAATTTAAAAACCTGGATTTTGTTTCTATACAAATAATATCAAAAAATTCCTTTTGATATGTGAATTTCTATTGGAATTTTTTAGCTATTTTTTTTGTCCTTGAGACTTGGATGTAATTTTTCCTTTTTTTTTTACCTTAACCCTAAATTTAATTTAAGTTAAATACGGTGATGTCATACTAAAAAAAAAAAAAAGATTCTATTTAAATACAAGGTTATGAATTTGAGACTGTATAGATATAGGCTAACATTTATAAGATAGATACCGAAAAACTTAAATTAAATTGTTCCTAATCTAAAATAATTTTAATACTCCCTCCGGTCATCAATATAAGACATATCTTAGTAGTTAATCTTAATAGTATACTTTTTATATTTGTTATTTTTTTAAAATAATTTTAATACTCCATCCGGTATGATATAAGACATATCTTAGTAGTTAATCTTAATCCTAAATATCAGGTATAATTCTTATATTTTTTAATTTACCCCTATTGATATTCGTTCAACAATAATAATCAAGGAAGATGGAGTAGTTAACTAATTTAACTAACCTCTTTAGTCTAATAAAATTAGTTAAATCTGCTTTATATTGAGGACTATTGGAGTAGTAGAATGTTTGTTAAAAAAAAATTGCTTTAAGAAAACCCTATTTATTTTTATTTTTTGTAGGTAAAACCTTTATTTTTATTTTTGATAAAAGACAGCTTCATCTATTAATTGCCGCGTCTGATAATATTGGAGTCAGCTTCCAACGGCTGTATTTTATTTCCCCTTTTTCTTGGTCATATTTTGGGAAATCCTGACAGATTCAACGGCTAATTTTTTCCAATTCTAAAAAATTTGACTGTTAGAAGAAGAGTGGGCCTTTCTCAGCTTCGTCCGTCGTTCTATTTAACACCCAACAGCGTAGAGAGAATTGATTCCCCGAAGAAGAATCGCAGAGCAGAGGTATTATTGTGTGTCTGCTTTCTTTTTTCTTCTTCTTTTCTTTTTTGTATTTAGATTGTTGGCTTTTTTCCGAATCAAAGCTTTTATCCAAACTTTTTTTCCGTTATCTGTTCTCAGTGGCTACTTGTTTTCGATCTAAAAAGCTTATTTTCGAGTACCTTTTTTACTGTTTCCATAATCTTTTTTTTTTTTGGTCAAATTTGTTTCCATAATCTTGGCTACCGCTACTATGCATATGATTTGATTCTCTATGTTAATTTACTAGACGATCAATGGCTTCTCCCACTCGATGACATTTTCAATTTCAGTGAATTTTCAAATCGCTTTCCATTGTATGAGTGGCTTGCCTGATGCTTGATTTGGTGAAACACAGTCTCTTTCCTCGGATTCCCCCTCTTCCGTGCTATGGAAGTTCTGTATTTTTTGTGCTTAAGTTATGTGATGCTTTAATTTTGATATGCTAGGATATTTATAATTTGTACAGTTCAATCTTCATACTGGATAAGAAACGTTTATCAGCCTTCTTCTTGAATTGATATTGAACTATCTGATGCAGATTTCTATCCCCTGTTGCTGAAGTCAGAATCTGATAAGAGGATTTCACCAGAAAACATGGAAAATCATAGATCAGAGGTATGTTGGTCTCCCCTTTTGTTTTCTCCTTTTATTGTGTTTAACTTGTCCAGAGTCAAATCCTAGACCAGAGGTATTTTGTTCTCCCCTTTTGATGGTTGGATGAAATCTTGGTTTATCGCTAATAGGCATATGATGCGATGCTCTAGCTTAAATAGGCGATCTATGGCTTCTCTCGACGGGGATGAAATCTTCATTCTCATTTAATTTCCAGATTTCTTATGCAGTTAAATTATGTGTGTTTTTTACGCCTGATTTGATGCTTCAGTCTGATTCATATCTATGGTTGTGGTGGATGTTGCCCTTGTTTCTTCCTGATCCAATCTGTTTCATTTATAGACATTTTAGTTCCATTAATTTAGACCTCCTAATGTTAACACAGTTTTCACTTGTTCCCCATACAAAAAACTTATTTTGAACTACTTCCTTCGGTCAATTATAGGATAACATTTAGGTATTGGTTTTTGTCAATTTCTTTTTAAGTTTTGTCAATTTCTTTTTAAAATATCCCTATTGATACTTTCTCAATAATAATGTAAATAGTTTGTGCTAGTTAAATTAGTTATAACATACACATACAAGAATAATTTGTGCCATCATTTAATTTAATTTTCAATTTTTGAGCTTAACATATTGATGCCTATTTTTAACTAACAATTTCATAATCGATCATTTGACAAAAAAACCAATTTCATTTTCAATCTAACACATTCATTTTTCAAATTGCATGATTTCAAATAATTGAACAAATGTTTAAAGTTTTCATGATTTATTTATTTATTATATTTGTTTGGACAAGGTATGCATATATCAACACACGTGATAGTTCAGGTAAATATTGTGTGGGCCGATGAGCGCTGAAGAAACCGGGCAAACATCTCTAGGCCAATGTGTGCTAGTTAAGCTGTACTTCATGACTAAGTAAGTAATTTAACTTTTAAATGTATGTTAGGAAAATGAGAAAAATTAAGTAATTTAACTTCTCTCTTTAACTCTCCAAAATCTGTTCAATGTGTGATATAATTAGGACTGGAGGTCCTTTTTGAGTGTTTGGATGAAATCTTGTTTATCACTTAATATGCAGATCTTTGACTTCTCCCACTAGAAGACATCTTCAAATATACTCCACCTAGAAACCAATCCACCTAAACCACGACATAGAATTTTATCATTCACCACAACAACATACAAATAGGTTTATCTTACATAATGACATCATCTATATAACATTATCACGTACAACTCTTTTCATATATTGTAACATCACGCTTTACCAAAATCCCTATATATTATGAATATTCAATAAAATGTTGAAATTGAATGCCAAGATTTAATATCTATATAACATTGATTATTTAATTAATTACAGTTGTGGTATCAGAGGGACATTTGGACATTTTGTAAAGAGTACTGATTTAATCTTGGTTATATGATACAAAAAATATGGATGGAGGATTATCCTCAAATCAACGTTACTTTCAATACCCAGTATGCGCGCTTTAGGAAGAAGGACTGCTCGAAAATCAGTATTCTCAAGGTTTCCAATGCCAGAGGTAATCAACCCTGAACCACTAGCAATCGTTCCTGCGGAGCCAAAACCAGAAGATCCCGACACATCGAACGACGCCTCAAAGTTGTCTATGGGCGACACTATGCAGCCATGGGTGTTCCCAGCAGATGATAACTCGGCAGATCCTGACGCAGAATTGCACCACGAAGCAATGATACTTGAAACACACATCTTGGATGTGAATATATTGATAGAGATCTTTAGAACCCAATGTCTGATGACTAGGCCGCACAAAGAGGTTGAGAAGCCGAAACAACTGCAATATCTTGCACGGATACGTGGACCGTATAATAGAATGACAAATGGGATGAACTACCCAACTGACGACTGGTCCGATTAATACTACACCTCTTCCCGCAATCACCCTTCTGGATTCAGAGGATAAAATGAAGTCCTGGAGGATGAAGTCATTGCTGATTTCTATTCGTTCATAACGTGTATATATTGAGTTAGTTTACAACTACATGTGAGTGAGAGTTGGACATGTGTTTAGGGAGAAGAGAGTTGGACAAGTGTTTAGGGAGAAGATGGATGCCGTAGTATTATGTTGATTAGGATATGAAAAACTAGATAAGTACAACCGTAGAAGGTAACAAAAGACTAATTACCTCATACGGTTGCAATAAGCTAGTTTTCCATATCCTAACCAACTTAATACTACGACATCCATACGTGTGAAAATCAACGAGGTCTTCATCCTCCAAGACTTCATTTATCCTCTGAATCCAGAAGGGGGGGATCGCGGGAAGAGACTATGGACCTGTGCTAGAAATTGTAGGTGTTTCAACTTTTCAACCTCTGTGTGGTAGATATTGGTGCGACTCTGTGTCAGAATCTGTTGGATTATCGTATGCTGGGAACACCATGATATGCGGTGTCGCCCACAGACGAATCTTTGAGGTGTCATTTGATGTATTGCCCATAGCACAATTGCCAGTGGTTCATAATTGATTGTACCTTGGGACTACTGATTTCCGAGCGGTCCTTCTCCTTATTAAATCAGTACTCTTTACAAAATATCCAAACTTCGCTCTAATACCACAATTTATTGACAAACATCCCCTTTTCATTAAAACAATATCTTGACATTTCATTAAATATTCAATTTCAACATTTTATTGAATATTCGTAATATACAGAGATTTTGTAAAGCGTATAAATCGGGATGTTACATAATGATTAACAAATTCCAATATATCACTGAGCTCATCCTTCATCCTTCTTCCTAACAGATTAAGAAGAAAAATGAGCTCATGAAGATTTTGTTAACCATATGTTAAATTTGTGGTACATGATGTAATTATGTTAGACACATACTGTTTGTGTGATGTTGTAATGAATGATAAATTTAGTATGTTGTGATTTAAGTGGCCCCAATATATCAAAGATGCCCATGTTCCATGATGCGAATCCGATCTTGATCTTCATCAGATAAGCATTGTTAGGCGATGCAGACCAATGGTGGAAGAATATGGAGATTACTCTACGAGCCCGGAATATTCCTATCACCTGGGAAGTATTCCAAGAAAAATTAATGACAAATAAATATTTTCCCTCATCTATTAAAGTCGCCAGGGAGATGGAGTTCCTCAAAATCAAGCAAGGTGATAATGAAGCCTTTGATGATTACCCCCTTATCAATTTATTATGTCGATATTCTACCTATTTGAATTTTCAAGACGAAAGCTGGAGCTCTAATATGGTGATACAGGGATTGAAGAATAAGATCAAAGAGAAATTGGTCTCACGATGATTTCAAGAACTCAATTTGGCGATTGTAGAGTGTCGATTAATTGAAAGAAATCTAAATGAGCTGCGAGCATCTAGGGTGACCCACACCATAATGGTTCCAACCGAGGAAATTTTTCTTAAAAAAAAGAAAGGGCCAGTGGTTTAAACCTCGAGGAGGCAACCAAAGAATGCCTCAAACTGGTCAGCGAACTTCACAATCCTGTATGCACTGTGGAAAACTAATCTATTTCAATTGCAAAAAACCAGGACACTTTAACCAAGATTGCCCCCAAAGAGAAACTGGTCTCACAATGATTTCAAGAACTCAATTTGGTGACTGAAGAGTGTCGATTAATTGAAAGAAATCTAAATGATTTGCGAGCAATCTAGGGGTCACCCACACCATGATGGTTCTAGCCGAGGAAATTTTTCTTAAAATAGAAAGGGGCAGTGGTTTTAAACCTTGAGGAGGTAACCAAAGAATGCCTCAAACTGGTCAGCGAACTTCACAATCCTGTATGCACTGTGACAAGTATCATCCTGGTAGGAATTAAGTATCATCCTGGTAGGAATTATGGTGGAAAACTAATCTACTTTAATCGAGATTGCCCCCAACGTGCTACAGAGAGTAGGCCTCATAATTAGGGCAGGCTATGCACTTTAACGCATGAAGAAGCTAGAAAATCTCCTGAAATGATTCAAGGTACCATTCTTCTTTATGGTAATACCTTAGAAGCATTGTGTGGATCAGTTACCCTACGATTTGGTTATGTCAACACCTCAATTAGATCTGAAATCTGAGTTTTGGTGGCCTGGACTGAAGCGTGATATTATGAAATAGAGATTGAACATCAGCGAGTAGTTAAAATGTATCAGAATCTAAATATGCATTGCCAGAAACTATGCTCTGATATCAACTGTAATGGCCCCCTACCGCAGCGGGCTATGGCCGGCTCACCGCAGCGAGCAGGAATTGTTCCCCCCTCCTGGGAATTTGTCCCTTGGAAATAAATTCCCAGGAGCGCCTCCCTAAAGACTCGAAGCCCGGACCTGAGGCATAAGTCCAAAGCTTCAAGTCCTTAGGGGGGGGACAATTCTGTTGGCATGAGCTAGCCCATGCCCACTGCGGTAGGGGGGCCGTTCCAGAAAAAAATGTTGATGGATTTTTGGGTTTAGGGTTTAGGGAAAACCATGAGAAACATTAAAACATAATTTGTATGGTTTTAGTATATTACTAAACGTGAAGAAGTAACTAATGACGATGATAAACGTTTATAGGCATACCTTGACACCTCTACTGATCCTAGCACCTTCGGACGAATTAAGGATTCAAGTTTGAGGTAGGTAACTGTTATCTTGTTAGCCTATTTATGTATTCATGTATGACTTATATGTTTATTTTCTAGCTATGGATTTTGAGGCTGCGGTCTCATAGGGTTGCGTGTCCTAACACAGGGCTGCGTGTCCTGAAGGGCTGCGGTCCTTAGACATTAACTGTGGTTACAATGTGTTTTGTTTACTGTGAATTATTCTATGCTTACACATGTTTTGTATTGTGATTCATTACATATTTGCATATGAGATTAACTGTTGCCCTTGGGGTTCATTCATTTGAACTCCAGATCACATTAAAGAAACAAGAAGTGGATCGGGATCAAGAGAAAGGGTGCAGCTGTAATGGTTATAGCAGAAGATACTTTTGTGATGGTATAAGTAGTTGGACTGTATTTAATTGTTTATCATCTGTCTGATTTGGATTACTGTATTAAAATCTTAGTATGGGTTAGTTATCGCTCACGTTAAATTTATCCTCATGTTAAACTAAGTTATTTTATGAAACTTTTATTCCGCAATTAAGTCGTCCAAATCATTTCGATGCCTGAGCGCTTAAACTCTGATTAAAGAAGGCGTATTAAGGACGGGTGTCACATTTTGGTATCAGAGCTAACGACAGATTAGGATGCGGTGCTTGAGATAAACAAAATAAATCTAGACGTTACTGGCTCAGCTATAAATCGAAGAAAGCAAGAGTAAATGTCTCACATACTCTCAAGCTTATGAAAACTTCAGCATACTCATCATTTCCTCTACATTCGTACCTTTCTCTATATTCTTTCACAATATCTTTAAACATGGTCGGTTCAGGTAACTCCATTCCAGTTTCCGACTCATACACCCTTTCTTTCTTGAGGCTTTACTGCATGACAATCAGTCTAACATATTGGCTGATTTGTCTAACAATGTACCAGCCTTCTATTCTTCTTTACTGAATGTTCCTCCATCTGCCTCAACGACTCATGTTCCTAATTTTCCTCCAAGAGCATTTACCTCCTCCATCCTTAGGAGTTCAAGATTCTACTCCTAAGGATGAAGGAGGTACATTTAGGTCTTGGAGGAAAAGTAGGAACATGAGTCGTTGAGGCAGATGGAGGAACATTCATTCCTACGGAATTTTGAAGAAGTAAAGAAGAATAGGAGGCTGGTACATTGTTAGACAAATCAGTCAATATGTTAGACTGATTGTCATGTAGTAAAAGCCTTGAAGAAGAAAGAGGAAATGAGTATGCTGAAGTTTTCAAAAGCTTGAGAGTATGTGAGTGAGACATTTACTCTTGCTTTCTTCGATTTATAGCTGAGCGTCTAGATTTATTTTGTTTATTGTGAGCAGCACCGCATCCTAATCTGTCGTTAGCTCTGATACCAAAATGTGACACCCGTCCTTAATACACCTTCTTTAATCAGAGTTTAAGCGCTCAGGCATCGAAATGATTTGGACGACTTAATTGCGGAATAAAACTTTCATAAAATAACTCAGTTTAAAAACATGAGGATAAATTTAACGTGAGCGATAACTAACCCATACTAAGATTTTAATATAGTAATCCAAATCAGACAGATGATAAACGATTAAATACAGTCCAACTACTTATACCATCACAAAAGGATATTCTGCTAAAACCCTTACAACTGCACCCTTCTTGATCCCGATCACTTCTTGTTTCTTTAATGTGATCTGGAGTTCAAATGAATGAACCCCAGGGTTAGTTAATCTCATATGCAAATATGTAATGTAAATCACAATAGAATAATTCACAAAACAAAACAAAACATGCATTTAACGACCAAGGACCCGACGGCCTTCGGACACGCGGACACGTTGACACGCGGTCCTATGAGACCGCAGCCTCAAAATCCAGAACTAGGAAATAAACATATAAATCATCTAGCAAACATGATAAGTCAAGCTAACAAGATAACAGTTACCACCTCAAACTTGAATCCTTAATTCGTTGGGATCGATTATACCTCAAACTTCATACAAATTATGTTTTAATGTTTCTCATGGTTTTCCAATCCATCAACATTTTGCCTTTCTAAACTGCAAGGTATTACTTCAAATACCATTTTCACAATTCTGGAAAAATTCTATGATTCCTACAGTACCGTACATTGCTACAGTACCACTATTGCATTACGGAAAAACACGAGTTACTGTAGCATTCGACTTTGTTTCCCTTTTTTTTCATGATTTTGATCCAAAACTCATAAACTATCACTTAGGAATTATAGAAACTTGTTTTGGCCCAACGAGGAAGATGATGAATAGTAATGGGTATAAGGTTGAAGAAATGAGAAATGAAGAAGAAAGCTAACCGAAATGGTAGTTTAAGGAAGGAACAAGGAAATGCTCTCAACTCTTCAGACTCTCTCTCACGTCTCTTAGCTCCATCACCCGTCTCTGCGTTTTTCTCAGCTTTCTCTCTGTGCGTTGTGTTTCAACCAAATGAACTGAGGGAGTATGTATAGAGTTGTTATGTTGACCAGGGAGAATGGTTGTTGCAACTGATGGGTTAGCTGAAGTTGTTTGTAGGTAAAGAACGTGTGCATGTTGGTTGAGTCGTTTGTTCCTACCGAAATGAGAATGGATGATGTGTGAAGTGTAGGTGTGAGTTCCATTCCAAAATAATCTCTTTTGACCCCTGCAAGGCTTTTATTTGCACCCTAGTATTTTTCTATACTAAGTTGCAAATCTTAAATGAGTGATGGACATAATTTCTTAATTCCCTATTTTCTTTCCAATTAGCTCCTTCAAAATAATACATTAAAATTCCTAAGCCAATATTTATCATCTTAATGATTGGGAAAAATAAGCCTTAAATTCCAATATTTACTCATATATTCAGACCAAATTTTCACAATGTATACATGAACAATATATGTGAATAGTGCCATATAAATGAATAGTGTCATATATGTGAATAGTAACATCACGTATTTTTAAAGAACACAAAATGAAATATTTAAGGCGGTTTTACAACAACAATGCAACAACCTACTACTCTTAAGCCCATAACAGAGTGGCACCCCAACTATCATGCATTTTGATGTATTATTTAATAAAAATTTAAACCATTGGGTCCAGGTTTGATCCTGGAAATGAAAGTCCTTTTTATAAAGAGTTCAAAATAATAATATAGATCGAATGAGCTTTTCTGAAACATTTAAAAACATTTGAAAACATTTTATCAGGTTTTATCAGAGCATTTCCTTATTTCTTTGATTAATCTACTCTACTAAATCATTCACCATGTTTTGGGCTTGTTATATACATACCCGTCCTTGCAGCAATAGTTAGCAACATATATATATCATGTCTACTACTTCTATGTGATCATTAGTTAGATACATATGATCACATAGAAGTAGACGTATAATGTTATATAATTTCATCGTTGGAATGAATAATAATTTTTAAATTCATGTCTATCTTTCTAAATTGAAAAACAAGTCTAAGAGACAACAACTCTACAATTTAAGTCAAGCATTTAACTCACATGCCTTCTTTCCACCATGTTGTTCTTCATCGGCCCTGCACCAAAATCGTAGGTCTTTTACATGAGTTATAAGGAAGTCAAAAATATAAAACTAGAGATCATTCAAAAAGTACTTTTACAATACGAGTAACTTTTTCATCTCATCACAAAATTGGTGTTCAACCGAATCTGGCTCATTTTTTTCATTTCAAGTTCCTTGCGTTTTTGCTAAAATAAATCAAAATTGGTGTTCAAATCCGAAGTGTATCTATTCATCATATATTCTGAGTAGATGTAATCCGATCATTAAAGTACTCACACATATAGTTGATCCTAGTATGATTTTGATTTACTTCAAAATCAACACTTTCAATTCTCTCATGGATCGCATCAATTTCATTACGAAATTTGGTGTACATATGCTCTTCCTCTCGAGCCACCAGTGAGACATCGAAAAACATATAGTTGATCCTAGTATGATTTTTAACAGTATGGCATTTTTGCTTTTGAAAGTTCATCAATATTTTTACACTCTCGAAAAACATATAGTGTTTGACGCACTTTGAGTCATAGGTATTTTTGTTCCTTATCCCTTTTATATTTATATTATCATTTTACAAATAAAAGATATGGGACGAGAATCTTGGAGCTGATAGGTGATTTATGAACAATCTACAACAAAAGCATTAGAAAATATTGTGAAATTTTTTATTAATTGATTTTCTTTTAGAATTCAAAACATTATAAGATAATGCTTTATTGTGATCGTGTTTACATTATTAATTTCTTTTAAATTGTATGATGCTTATATATGTATTAAATTTTGAATCCTGATTTTTTTTTATTTAATATTATTATCTTGTTATTATTAATGACTATATTAATATAAGTATTAATAGGTAAAAATAAAAATAAGAACAAAAAATTAAAATAACTATATACAATAATAATAAAAAATAAAGCCACTTCATTACGGTTATTAACAAAGAACCTTTATAAGATAGAAACCAAAAAAACTTAAATTAAGATTGGTCCTAATCTAAAATAATTTTAAATACTTCCTCGATATTTAATATAAGACATATTTGAGTAATTGATCTTGATCATAAATAATAACTTCATATTTATCAATATTTTCTAATTTATCCTTATTAATACTCGCTCAACAATAACTAAAGAGGAGAGAAATGAATGAATTAAGAAATATGACTAAGATGTTTTAGAAAATACATGCTATATAAATAATTTAACTAAATTCCTTAATCTAATCAAATTAGATAAATATGTCTTATATTAAGGATAAGAAGAGTAGTATAATGTTTGTGAAAAAGATTTTGTTTTAATAAAACCATTGTTTTTGGGTTTGTATAGTAACGAAGTCTAAGCCCATTTATTTTTAATTATTTTTTAGGTAAACCCATAATTTTTATTTTTGATAAAAGACAGCTTCATCTATTAATTGCTGCGTCTGATAATATTCGAGTCAACTTCCAACAGTTATATTTCATTTTCGAAATTATCCCTTACAGATTCAACGGCTACTTTTCTCCAATCCTCTAAAATTTGACCGTTAGAAGAAGATTGGGCCCTTTTCAGCTTCATCTTCTATTTAACACCCAAGAGCGTAGAGAGATCTAATTTCCCGAAGAAGAATCGCAGAGCAGAGGTATTCTTGTGCGTCTCCTTTTTTGTTTTCTTGTTTGTATTTAGATTTTTAACTTTGTTCCGAATCAAAGCTTTAAAACTAAACCTTTTATCCGTTATCTATTCTTCTCAGTGGCTACTTGTTTTCGATCTAAAAAGCTTATTTTCGAGTACCTTTTTTACTGTTTCGATCTAAAATCTTGGTTATCGCTACTATGCATATGATTTGATTCTCTATGTTAATTAACTAGACGATCAATGGCTTCTCCCACTGGATGACATTTTCAATTTCAGTGAATTTTCATATCTTTTTCCATGGTTATTTGTGTGGCTTGCCTGATGCTTGATTTGGTAAACACAGTTCTTTACTGAACTGAATTCCCAGGAAAATGTATTTTTCAGTTCTGTATTTTTTATGCTTAAGTTATGTGATGCTTTAATTTTGATATGTCTTAGATATATATAATATATGAAGTTCAATCGTCATACTCCAGTAGTGGATAAGAAACGTTTATCAGCCTTCTTGAATATTGATATATCTGATGCAGATTTCTATCCCTGTTGCCGAAGTCAGAATCTCATAAGAGGCTTTCACCAGAAAGCACGGAAAATCGTATACCAGTGGGAAAATCGTAGAGGCAGTGTGGTCTGCCCTTTTTGTTTTCTCCTTTTATTGTGTTTAACATCCAGATCAATTCTTTTAACCCAAAAATTAGACTCTAGTCATTCAATTTGTTGTTCATAATCCCTTATTGATGGTTGGACGAAATCTTGGTTTATGGCTGGGATGAAATCTTCATTCTCAATTAATTTCCACATTTTTTATGCAGTTTAATTCTGTGTGTTTTTTTATGCCTGGTTTGATGCTTCTCATTCATCTATGTTTGTGGTGGATGTTGCCCTTGTTTCTTCCTGATTCAATCTGTTTCATTTATAGACATTTTAATAGCAGAGATAATTTAGTTCCATTAATTTAGGCCTCCAAATGTTAACACAGTTTTTACTTGTTGGCCATACAAAAAACTTATCTTCAGCGGCAGAACTACCTTTTGGCCAGCTACTGACCTTCTAAAATTTGTTAGTATTTATTATATATCATTTTTCGATCATAATTATAAGGCGCAGTTGACGTTTTTGGAAAGATTAAGGAAGCTAATTAAATTAGATTAAAGTATTTTTTTTCTTTCAAACTAAATAGTTTGACTAATAAACTAATATATAATAATATAAAAAAAAATAACATATGAAATGATTAAGTAGTTTATTTAGCTTCCTTAATCTCTCCAAAAAAAAGTTAACTAGGTCTTCTTATAATTAGGATCGGAGGGTAGTATTTTTATTTGGCCAATAATTTGGCCCTAGTTAATTTTTTATCTTCTTTATAGGGATAATGTTTGGTTCATTACTCATTTGGGCTATGAGAGAAAAATAAAATTCTTGTTTGAGATATACCTACCGAAAAGGTTAGTATTATCTTATATTTTATTTTGATATATAATTGTCGGTTATTAGTTATTTGTATTTTCAATGTTAAGTGATACTATTTAGTAAATACTCCTAACAATTCTCATAAGCCAATAAAAACAGATAAAATCATTAAATTTATCCTAAAATTTAAGTAATTTTCAATATTATCCCTACTAAACTCTAATATCATATTAATTAACTTTCACTCACTACTCTTTTTAATTATGCGTATGGGTTTAATGTTTCTGCTTTCATTGCAGAAATATTTTTTTTGCCACACTCACATAAAAATGAGTGGGTCCCACCAATTATTTTTTTTTCTCTCTCTACAAGAACTAACTCACTTTTATGTGAGTGACAAAAAAAACATTTCTGCAGCAAAAGCAGAAACATTAAACTCTATGGGTATATACATGAAAAAAATAATTAATGTGTTTTGAAATCAAGAAAGTGCCTTATATAAAAAGGACCAAATACAATTTGCTAGTTGGTGCCTTAAGGACCAGAGGGAGTAATGCTTTCCACTTTTCCATGCAGCATACGGGTATTTGAACAATTACTTGTGAAAATATATCCATCAAAAGTAAAATAAAATAAAATAAAAATATGATACTTAGGGTTTTATTTTTAAATTTTGTTGAGTTGATATATATGAAACTTATTCTTAAGCTAGTTAAAGAGTTGGTCCCCACTACAAATTGAACTCATTTTATGAAACATTAAAAAACAAGGCCAAAGTTTTAATAAAAAAAATCAGATCTTTAATCTTGTTATATTGGTTTAATCAAATTTTACAATGGCAAGTCTGTCTGTTTAGTAGTAATGTTTTAGGGTTAACTACTTGCTCTTAATTAATGATGATATAAATAATTGAAATGCCTCTTATAATTCCCAAAGAAGGCTTGAATTCATACATTTGACCGATAAAAATTTCCATTCAGTAATTTGATTACAATCCAAATACACGAGATAAGGCTTCTGTGTAACGTCAAATCGTGACACCAAAAGGTCAGAGGATGAGCCCACGTAACTCATCTGATAAGGATAAAAGGCCCATACTAGAATGGTGTCAAAGCCACATGTAACACCCCAAATCCGAGGATGAGCCCACGTTTTGCGGAAACTCATCTAAAAATTTGAACAACAGTATAACACTCGAGTAAGGAAATAAACATATGGCCCATACTAGTATAAATTTCCCGGTGTCAAAGCCAAAACTTTATAATTACATGTATGATATCAAAGCCAAGCCTTAGGTAGACTTGGGACATAGTGTCATTTGGCCAAACCTTTCTTAAGTTTATTGCTCATAGACGACCGCTTCTAGTTTATACCAAATGATATGAAGCTTTATTAGATTCTTGCCATAAGGTAGGTTGTTGAACTTCTTCCCGCATTTGCTATGACCCGGTGCCTTCTCACGGCTCCGTCTATCGACGTCTTTCTATGGCTCCATCCACTAGTGTAAACAATATATATGTATTCATGACATTTTCACAATAATAACTACAAAAGCCCATAACGAGCCATAATAATGGTGTACAAAGCAAGATCCCTGATGCCTGTACTATTCACCAGTGCCACGATGTACAGTCGTGTCCTCAGCGCTAGGAAAACTCTCAACGGCGTTAACAATACCATAACACGTATATTCATGATTTCATCAATTTCAAATGAGACAGAGTCTCGGTACGATTCAACACAAATCATATAAATAAGCATACAATAAGCATCGAGTTAGTATTACGGTATGATATCTATTCATGTATAATGTCGCCCGTCCATCAAATGCAGGGTGTTGTTACACAAAGCAAAGATTCTTCTCTTTTCCCAAGTATATTCTTGAAATAAATACCATATATACCCCTAAACATGATATCTAGACTATTAAAGTGGCTTTTTTGGTTCTTTGCTTTCTAACCCTTTGGCAACTTATCTCTTCTAATTTTCATTTTTCTTAGAAAATTAGATAATTATATCTAAGTTTATTGCTCAAATTGTGATAATTATCACAAATACGATTTTTTGGTATTACACCACACCTTGCAAAGCTAAACAAAGCATGCTTGAATTAATAGGCAAGATTCTCATGTATAGTATCGTGACCTATTATCGTAGAATTAAGACACAAGGCACTGGTATGAATCAAAGATTCTTTTCTTCACGTTTTATTGCTCATATTGGTAGCTCTTTAAAGTTAATACTAGTAGTAAGGTGTTACAGTGGTACCCAGAGCCTAGGGTGCCACACAAAGCAAGATTCTGCTGGTATGGAATTAGAGAGCAAAGTGTTACACTGTTATGGTCAAAGTCTAGGTGTTTTGCTTGAATTACGATCAAGAATCTTTGCTTAACAACAACTATCAGGGTGACAAATTATTTAACTATGATATGTCTGGACTCCAGCAAAACTCTCAGTGTCCTTGTAAGACTAGCCTCATTGATTATATTTCAAGAAAAGTGGAAAGAAAGAAAATATTCCTATTCAGTATCCACATATAAACCTTTGCTCTTCATCAACGACGTTTCGATACAGCATATCGCAAGCGGAGAAGGGAAAATTGTCGCCGGGGCAAATGAGGCTAGAAGGCCAGCAGAGAATTGGTTCCATCTGCATCAGCACTTCAACCGTTGTTCCACGACAGCGTTAGGGAAAATATAATGAATAAGACATGTAAATATGACGATAATTTTAAAAGGTTTTATAGTTTTTTTAGAAAAACCCATTCATTTTACTGGAATAGAACTTGTGTTTTTCTAATTTTTCTAACTATTTACTAAAAGTATTTACTCTCCATAACCAAACCTAACTTAGTGGATCAATTATTTTAAAACTTTTCTAGCTTTTTTATGAAAAACCCATTCATTTTACCTTGGGACGAATAGAACTTGTGTTTTGTTTTTTTCTAACTATTTTTAAAAAAATTTAGTTGAGAGATCCATAACCAAACCTACTTTATTTTTTATAAAAAATTAAAAAAAATATATCAGATCTTTGCATAAGATGCGACGGTATGCTTTCACACTAGTATAGTATCAGAATAAGGTATTATACAAATCAAGATTCTGTCTGGATTAAGAGGCTTTTTACACAAAGCAAGATTCTACTAGTATGGTATCAGAGGAAGGTGTTACATTGGTATGTTATCAAAAGTCTAGGGTGTTTTCTTTTATTCAATTGATTAAGTTTATTACTCACACTAGTATGGTATCAAAGCCTGTGGTGTTACATAAAGCAAGATTCTATGTGTTATTAAGTGGTATCAGAGCCTAGATATTTCACAAAACAAGATTCGCTTGAATTAAGAGAGGCTTTTCTTTGCTTGTTGCTTAAATTAATATTCTTCTTTGCTTGACAACCAAAATGCAATGTCCCTCAAAGAGCCTTAGATTTTGAGAAAAGTGGAAAGGAAGAAAATATTCCTATTGCAGTACCTTTGCTCTTCATCAGTGATAAGGGAACGACGTCTTGGTATAGCGTATTGCGCCAGGGAAATTGATGCCATCTACAACAATACTTCAATCAGTTGTTCCTCGACGGGGCATGTACGGGGGAAAAACCACTTCCCAACAAATCTACAGAAATATAATGAATAAGACACGTAAATATGACGGTAAGAAGGAAAGAACAAGAGGCTACATACTGAAATGAGATTGAAGATGTCATCTAGTGGGAGAAGTCATTATGTTCCTATTAGTTAAGCAAGATTTCATCCAAACACTCAATGGCGGAACCAAAAGATTGTTTTAGCCAAGCCAAAAAATAAACATATTGAACAGCTCTCTTTATTATAAAGCACCAATTAACAATTATATTTAGTCCTTTTTATAAAAGGCACTTACTTATTTTCAAAGAGTTTAATTTTTTTTTCATGTATACTCATAATTAAAAAGGATAGTGAGTGTGAGTAATAATTAATATGATATTAGAGTTTAGTCTAATTAATAGTTCAATATATGATATTAGAGATTGAAGATCTAGTGGGAGAAGTCATAGATTTTCCTATTAGTGATAAACAAGATTTCATCCAAACACTCAAAAAAGTAGTTCAAGATAAGGAGTGGCAGAACTAGAAATTTTTTTTAGACTCGGCCAAAAAATAAACATATTGAACTGCTTCTCTTTGGTCCAAAGAGAATTAAATATTTTTTTTCATGTATACCCAAAATTAAAAAGAGTAGTGAGTGAGAGTAATCATAATATGATATTAGAGTTTAATATAATTAGTAGGGACAAATTTAAGGACAAATTACTTAAATTTTAATATGAAAATTAATTAAATTTTTAGTAATTAAATTAATTAATTACTTAAATTAATTAATTTAAAGTCATTAAATTAATTAAAAACAAATTTAATGACTTTAATTGTTGTTTATTGGCTTGTGAGAATTGTTAGGTGGTGGTGCCTTAAACAGATGGAGTATTTACTAAATAGCATCTCAAATAAGATATAAGATAATACTAATCTTTTCAGTATGTATCTCAAACAAGAATTTTACTTTTCTCTCACAGCCCAATGAGTAATGAACCAAACATTATCCCTATAAAGAAGATAAAAAAATTAGCCAGAGCTAAATTATTGACAAAATAAAATATCATATAATAAATACTAACAAATTTTAGAAGGTGTAGTTTTGCCGCTGAAGATAAGTTTATTATATGGCCAATGTAACATCCCATTTGAAAACAGCGGAAATATTTTTTTTTAAAACGTTTCCAAATATTTCAAGCAGAGTAATTAGAGTAGAGCATTGGAGCGAGTAAGTAATTTACATTACATTCAAAATATGGACCATAGTGTAAATGTATCGGATTACAATCATCCGAATTCTCAAAAGTTAAAGAAACTAAAGAAAACGATAAATAATGTAGACACGTCTTGGCCTACTCCACCTGCTTGCCTCGATCGCCAAACATCGGTCCTCCGCACTGATGCTACAGCTGAGATCCATTCCACATATGGATCTCAGGTAACGGTTAACCTTACGCTCAAATAAAACGGTATAATGCACAACGATATTCATTTCAATATAGCATATCATCACAAAAGCAAACAAAGGCGGATGTATGATCAACAACATGGACAGAACATAAGCACAAAGCAGTATGTAAAGTCTCTCTCGACTAGTTCTGCACATATCCAGTGCCACACCATTAACGTGTCCTCAGCGTTAGGAATAACTCAAACTGCATTACCAATACTATAATCCGTGGGTAAAGCTATAAGTATCTCTGACGATTCTCAACAGAACCTCAGTCTATTAACGTATCTATAACGCAAAAGTATATAAACAGATAGAGTTAGGGTTACGACGCGTCCGTACCTTAGTTGCGAGATATCCGGTTCTTCCGGCTAAAAACGGTACTTTTGACGCCGTACGTAAAACAACGAAACAACCGGCTCAACGGAAACGATGGAATTTCGACGGTTTGATGTCGAAGTATTCTAATCAGAATAATAACACACTTATGAATATTTGGCAGCATAACGGGCATTTTAGGTGAAAAAGACCATTTTGCCCCTACTACCCCTATTTGGCGGAATTTCGCGAACTTCGTTACTTTGACCTTATTCCATTTCAAAATTATCCCCACTAGGTTTTTACCTCGTCGAGCATCTTTCAATGCAATGAGGCTTAAAAACAAGTATAGGAATATATTTTGAAACTTCCTAGATCAAAACAACGGTTCTACTATAACTACCGAAAGAACTACGGAAACTAAAAGCTAAGGACGTAAAGAACTTACTCGGACTTTTGCTCGAGACTTTTTCCGAGCTTGTCTCTCTAGAACCTCTCTCTAGGTTTTGGATTTTGGGATGGAAATGAAGAGCAAGAGAGCTTGCTATTTATAGGGAAAAATAGGGACAAGGTGGGAATTTCCAAATTTGTTTCCGATCGGATTTCGGCCGTCGGATCGCACTTTGCCACGTGGCACTCCCTTGGCCCTTGGATGACTTGGTCGACATCTCCCCACTTGTGACATCATCATTGATGATGTCACCCTAGCCGACTCCCCGATCGTCTCCCCGACGTGATTCGCGTAATCTTGTCGAAACTCAAACTTTCGGGCATGTAACTTTGAAGATCTTTTTATCCTCTTTCATATTATCTATTTTGATCCTCTTTTTTATCATATCCAGGTATTCTCCGGTGCGTCGGAAGATATTCGGACAAACGCGTCCGATTACGGAAATCGCTTCCGATAGAACCAACTTCGGACAATAATTCGAATCGTAAAACGTCCAGTTGTTGCCTAACTTAATCCCGTGTTTGAAAACACGAAATTGTTTCTATAGGTTCTCACTTTGCCTATCCGCTCTACTCTATCCGATCGCCTTTCCGTCTTATTAGGAATTAGGGTTTTCGGTTGCGGAAATCAATGTCTGTAAATTCTTTCTTCGTGTAAAAATTTTCTTGTTCTTAATTTGATCAGTCTGAAAAGACTTTTACCTATGGTTTACCTGTAGAACTTATTTCTGACTTTTCCCCTCGATCTGCCTATAAGCCGACTCATCGCATTATATTATTATTTTATTCTAATTATCATTTTAATTATTTAAACAATTCATTTTAATTAAGAATACCAAGAATTTCGGCCCCTTAATTTTAAAATTCAGTTTTAATTATTTTTTCATAATTTTTTCCATTTTTTAAAAATATAATATTTTTTACAAAAAATTCCCGTTTTACCCCTGCCTTCGTTAAGGCTTAATCAGGCCCAAATTCTTCGTTTAGTGATCTTTTTAGGATTAGGTTTCTTCATACATTTATCTTTACCAATTTTTCTTAATCTTTTTATCATAATTAGTAAGTATATTTTATGCTAATTACCAGCCTTAATCTCTTAATTAAGGATTTTACCATAAATTTAACTTCTATATTTCTCTTGTTTTAACCGAATCAATTAGCTAGTAATTATCTAATCATTCTCTTACCAATGGTTGATAATTTTATAATTTACAGTATATTATTATCTTACAAACTTTATACTTGACATTGTCATTTTATATCCTATGTAAAATATTAAAAATGTTTACACCATAAAGTTACTTTATGGTTGGAATGCTTTTTAAACATTTCTTCATGTTATTTCCTCTCGAAATAATTTATTAAATTTTTATAATTAAAGATAATACTCCCATAATTTTCTCATAATCTTTCATGATCTTTCAATTATTTATCATAATGTTTTTAGACCGTTTTTATCACCATTATTGCATTTTTAGTCATTCGTTCATATGATTTTTCCGTAACTTTTTTCGAAAATTTACTCGACAATTATAACAATTTTCTATAATAGTTTTAAACTCATGATTTCGCTTCATCAAAATATTCATTAATTTCTCTTATCTCAAGAATTACTGTTTGCTAAAATCCGGGTTAAAAGTGTTAACATTTGGAGGCCTAAATTAATGGAACTAAATTATCTCTGCTATTAAAATTTCTATAAATGAGGTGAACGTAAATGAAATAGATTGAATCAGGAAGAAACAAGGGCAACATCTGATAACCGTGGAATTTATGATGTTTTAATTGCAAAAAGGAGCTAAAAACTCTATCATCGTCATGGTTTAATGGATCAAATTAGTTAAATATGTAGTTTCATCTTCATAATTAGTTTTTAGACTTCATTTGATCTTGATCATATTTGGATTTTGGTTACAAATTGGGCTTAAATCACATCTCTTTTACAATTAGGCAGTGAACACTATTCAATATTTTCGGCATAACTTCAGTTCTAGACATCCAATGACTCTGCAATTTATATTTTCAGAAACCTAAAAGGAATCCCTACAAATCATATGGAGAGCCCAAAAGCTGAATCAGACGTTTAGAAGACCCAATTGGGCCTGGAATCTGAAACAGGCTGATGTTACTGGACTCTGGAATGACGTTCGGTATTTGGGTCATAACTGACCCTACAAACATCAAAATAAGGTTCCATTTGTACGAATAGAAATCTGACATCCGGGGCTACAATTGTTATGAAGATCACATGGCCAAATTTGGATTATTTCGTGGTCTAACATGGTCTGGAAAAGAGGACATGATTTTGGAGCCGTAAAGTGGTTCAAAGATGCTTCCAAGTTGGCCACTAAGAAAAGTAACGAATTTGAGTTGTAAAGTGTATGGATGAGATGCTCCTAGCTACCTATAAATAGAAGGATGTTGTGAAGATGAATACACACTTGGAGAAGATCAAGATCTCTCCATTTTAGGTTCATTCTTTCTTAGTTTCATATTTCTCCCATTTTAGGTTCTTTCTTTCTTGATCTTTGCCTCCTATATGGAAGTGCTTAGATGGTTTATGATTTTTATGCATTATTTTCCTTTTGTCCATCTAACTCCTACATGGAAGGTTCTACCTCCTACATGGAAGTCTAGCAAAATCTTTCCTTTTGATTGTTTTAATTTAATTTTATGTTTTGTTCATTTGACTCCTACATGGAAGGTTTGACCTCCTACATGGAAGTCTAGTTGTAATATTTCCTTTTAATTGTTTTAGTTTAATTTTATGTTCTTCATTTTTAAACCCTTTTTAAGCTTGGTCATGAATAGCATGAGCTAAGTATCTTTCTAAGGTCTTGTATTGATTCTTTATGAAGTTTAATTGAAATTTTGTTTTTAATTACATAATGCTTGTTTTGGATGTGTTTCTTTAATCCATGCTTAATGCCTTAGTTAGTTTGGTCATCTAATTAAGGAATTGAAAGATTAATTAGACCTTGGGAATGGCTAGTTAAATCCTAGTTTCAATTGATTAAAGAACATAAGATACTAGCAAGGGAACTTGACATAGGCTTTATGCAATCATAAAGAATTTTGGACTTAATGCAATAATTAATTCTAATGAACATGGGAACATGACTTTAGGATTAAGGATTAGGATAATTTACTTAGGAATAAGCAATTAGATTAAAATCTAAAATTCGATTGACATACTCCAATTCAAGGGTTAAGTAATTAAATTCTACCTTAAAAGAAGATTAGGTGTTAATCTAGCTTTTGGTAAAGGAAGAACAATTAAATGGATTATTGATGGTATAAATGACCCTAGGCTTTTGTTAATTCCATTCTACAAAGTTTAATTCAATTTCTTTGTAATTTTATTTACTTTTAATATTTTCATCAAAAAACTCATATGGTTGCATCAACTTTAAATTCAAGTAAATTGGATTGGTAGTTGGAACTTTGGTCCCTGTGGGAACGATATTTTATTACCTTGGGATACTTGCCGGTATTACACTGATAGTATATACTTGCACTGGTTACCCCTCATCAAGTTTTTGACGCCGTTGCGGGGACCAAAATTGTCCCAATATCAACTATCTTTGCTTGTTTATAGATTGGTGCTTGTTTTATTTTAATTACAGTTTGTAATTTTTTTTTGAGTTATTCCTTGTTCATTTCAATTGTGTGTTATTATTATTATTTTTTTTACCAAAAAAAATCCCATTAAATTGTGTGCACTTTGTTACTATACTTTTGATTTTATTTTAAGTGTGTTCTTGTAAGTTTTGTATATTTTCTAAAGTGTGATCATTGTGCTCTTGGAATTCATTTCCTGTAGAATTTCAATTAAGCATATCTAAAACTTACTAGCCAATCTCTTCTTGAATTTCAAGTTCTTAAGAACTATTTTCTTGATTAAGGTGTATGCAAGACTCAAATCTTCTATTTGATCAAGAAATAGAGAGGACATTGAGGTGTTTGAGAAGAGAACAAAGAGATTACAAGTTCAACTAGCTTCTTCATCTACAGATACAACCGAACATGAAATTATCAAAATGGCATAAGAAGCTGTGAATCGTAGAAGTGTGGGAGATTTTGCTATCCCAAGGGTTAGTGAAATTGCTTCCGTATTGTCAAGCCAAGGGTGGAGGCCAATAACTTCGAAATCAAGCCAGCTATTATTCAGATGGTGCAAACAACTGTACAATTTTATGTCCTTCCCTATGAAGATTTGAACTTGCATCTGGCAAGCTTCTTGGAGATATGTGACACGTTCAAATTCAATGGCGTTACTGATGATGCCATTAGACTGAGGCTCTTCCCATTCTCTCTGAAAGATAAAGCAAGAGTCTGGTTGCAGTCCCTCTCCTGGAGCAATCACCCCTTAGGATGAACTGACAAAAAAAATTCCTGGGCAAGTATTTCCCTCCTGCAAGAACAACAAAGTTAAGGAACGACATCACCTCTTTCCATCAAGCTGATGGTGAATCACTCTATGAAGCCTGGGAGCGGTTTAAAGACTTACTTAGGAAGTGCCCACATCATGGCCTTCCTGAATGGTATCCAGTCCATACATTCTATAATGGGCTACAGGGGAACACGAGGGGCATTGTTGATGCTGCTGTAGGTGGTGCTCTGATGGCAAAATCTGTGGATGAAGCCTACAATATTTTGGAGAACATGGCTAACAACAATTATCATTGGAACGGGGAAAGGAGTAATACCAAGAAACCAGCAGGAATTCTTGAACTTGATGCATTATCAACACTTTCTGCATAGGTAGCTTCTATGAATAATCAGCTAAACAAATTGACATTTGCTAATGTGCAAGGAAATAGCTGTGACTTATGTGGAGGAGGGCACCTTACTGAGAAGTGTGCTATGAGTCAGGAGAGTGTGCAGTATGTTGCTTATCAACATAAGCAACAATACAATCCGCACTCTAACTATCACAATCCAGGCTGGAGGAATCACTCTAATTTCTCATAGGGAAATCAAGTAGGTACACAACAACAATCTGAACAGCCACGACCTCCCCACAATCCCCCTGGATATGCAGCCCCATTTCAGCCACAAGAGAAAAAGAGCAATCTTGAAGATATTCTGGCTCAATTCATGACTAGAACCGGTTCCATGCTGCAAAACTATAGCCTCTATCAAGAATTTTAGAGGTACAAGTAGGACAGATTGCAAACTCTTTGAATGTTAGGCAATTTTCCCTTAGAGGAAACTTGCCAGGGGTAAGGTAAACAGGGTAAGGTTAAGGAAACTTGCCAAGCCATTACCCTTAGAAGTGGTAAAGTGTTGAAAGGTGCTGAACCTGCAACCATTGAAGCCCAAATAAGTGAAGAAGCTGCAAGTAACAATCAAGGAGAAAGTAGGGTTGAAAGTCAAACCAAGCCACCATACCAACCTGCTGAAATTGAAAAGAAAGAATTTCAACCTCCTTTTCCTCAACGGGTAAAACCTAATCCAATGGATAGGAAATTTTCTAGATTTCTGGATGTATGAAATTGCATATCAACATCCCATTTGCAAAAGCCTTAGAAAATATGCCATCTTATGTAAAATTTATGAAAGAGTTGTTGTCCAAAAAGAGGAGATTGGTGGAGAACGAACTAGTTGCACTTACTGAAGAGTGCAGTGCGGTTCTGCAGAAGAAATTACCACCAAAGGATCCATGAAGCTTCACCATACCTTGCATAATAGGCAATCAATTTGCGGGTAACGTCCTTTGTGATTTAGGGGCTAGCATCAATTTGATGCCCATAACCATATTCAAGAGACTCGGCCTTGGGGAGATCAAGTCTACATCTGCAGTTCTTCAGTTAGCTGACCGGACATTAGCATATCCAAAAGGTATAATTGAGGACATTCTTGTTAAAATTGATAAACTAATCTTGCCTGCAGATTTCATCATCTTAGACATGGAGGAGGACAAAGATATTCCTATCATTTTGGAAGAAGGAAGCAAGCCTTCAATTGAAGCACAGAGGCGTCTAAACCCGCACATGAAGGAAGTAGTAAAGAAGGAGATAATCAAGTGGTTAGATAATGAGATCATCTATCCCATATTTGACAGTTCTTGGGTCAGCCCAGTACAATGTGTGCCAAAGAAAGAAGGCACAACATTGGTGAAGAATGACAACAATTAGCTGATTCCCACAAGGACTATGACTGGTTGGCGGGTATGCATGGATTACATGAAGTTAAACAAGGCAACCAGGAAAGATCATTTCCCTCTCCTATTCTTGGATCAGATGCTAGACAGAATAGCCGGGTATGACTTTTACTGTTTTCTTGATAGCTATTCGGGTTACAATCATATAGCAATTGCTCCTGAGGACTAAGAGAAGACAACTTTTACTTGCCCCTATGGCACATTTGCATTTAGAAGGATGACTTTTGGCCTTTGTAACGCCCCTGCTACGTTTCAAAGGTGTATGATGGCAATCTTCTATGATCTCATAGAAGACATAATGGGGGTATTTATGGATGACTTCTCTGTATTTGGTTCTTCCTTTGATGCATGTTTAGCAAATCTATCAAAAGTGTTGCAAAGATGTGTAGAAACAAACTTGGTTTTAAATTGGGAGAAGTGCCATTTTATGGTACGTGAAGGGGTGGTGTTAGGCCACAAAATCTCAAAAAGGGGAATTGAGGTAGACAAAGCAAAAATTGAAGTGATTGAAAAATTACCCATTCCCACTAATGTGAAGGCCATTAGGAGTTTTCTAGGACATGCAGGTTTTTATAGGCGCTTTATAAAAGATTTTTCCAAAATCAGCAAACCTCTTTGCAATTTGTTGGAAAAAGATGCAATTTTTAAAATTGATGATGATTGTGTGCAAGCCTATGAGGCTCTAAAGAACAAGCTAATTTCAGCCCCTATTGTGTACGCTCTTGATTGGAGTGTTCCATTTGAATTGATGTGTGATGCGAGTGATTTTTCAATTGGGGCTGTTTTGGGTCAAAGAAAAGACAAATTTTTTCATGAAATTTACTATGCTAGTAGAACTCTTTCAGATGCTCAAAAGAATTATGCAACAACAGAGAAAGAATTGCTAGCTATAGTTTTTGCATTTGATAAATTTCGAGCTTATATGTTGGGGTCCAAGGTAGTTGTTTACACAGATAATGCTGCCATTAAATACCTGTTGTCCAAGAAAGATTCTAAACCAAGGTTGATAAGGTGGATCCTCTTGTTACAAGAATTTGATTTGGAAATCAGAGACAAAAGGGGATCAGAAAATCAAGTGGCTAATCACTTGTCAAGATTCAGGCAGCAATGAGGACAAGACTGAACCTGTGCATGGATTCTTCCTAGATGAACAACTTTTTGGAGTTGCCACTTCAATCCCCGGTATGCTTGACATTGTTAATTTTCGGTATGTGGTATTCTACCTTCGATTTTACTTTTTCAAAGAAAAGAAAAAGCTCATGCATGATTTAAAATTCTATTTTTGGGATGAGCCTTTTCTTTTTAAGAGATGTCCTGATCAAATAATACAGAGTGTGTGCCACAAGAGGAAATTAATAATATTCTTTTACATTGTCATAATTTAGATTATGGGGGGCATTATGGGAGCACTAGGACTGCTGCCAAGGTCTGAGAAAGTAGATTTTATTGGTCTTCTTTATTCCATGATGCCCGTGAGTTTGTTGTTTCTTGTGACAGGTGTTAAAGAACATGCAATATATCAAGGAGGAATGAGATGCCCCAACATGGTATTCTTGAAATTGAACCATTTGATGTGTGGGGAATTACTTCATGGGACCTTTCCCATCATCCTCCAACTGCAAGTACACCCTGGTAGCAGTTGACTATGTTACTAAGTGGGTTGAAGCGGTGGTTCTTCCTACCAATGAAGCACACCAAGTGACTAAGTTTCTAAGGAAGAATATTTTCACAAGGTTTGGTACCCCAAAAGCCATAATCAGTGATGGTGGCTCTCACTTTTGCAACAGATGGTTTGAGACACTATTAGCGAAATATGGGGTCAAGCACAAGGTGTCCACCGCTTACCACCCTCAAAACCTGTGGCCAAATGGAAGTATCAAATAGGGAGATCAAGCGAATCTTGGAGAAGGTGGTATGACCTACAAGGAAGGATTGGGTTATAAAGCTAGATAATGCTCTTTGGGCTTACAAAACAGTTTACAAGACTGTCCTTGGTACATCTCCCTACAGGTTAGTATATGGTAAGGCTTGTCACCTGCCTGTGGAAATAGAACATAAAGCATATTGGGCCATCAAACAGCTTAATCTTGATACCACTGTGGCTAAAGAACATAGGGTCCTTCAACTGAATGAATTAGATGAGATCAGGAAGGATGCTTATGAAAGTGCAAGAATTTACAAAGAGAAGACCAAAGCATGGCATGATTAGAAGATTGCTCCACGTCACTTTGAGGTAGGCCAAAAGGTATTGTTATTCAATTCAAGATTGAAATTGTTTCCAGTTAAACTCAAATCAAGGTGGAGTGGTCCCTTTAAGGTAACAAAGGTCTTCCCTTATGGAGCTGTGGAATTGGAAGAGGAGAGTTCCAAAAGAACCTTCACTATGAATGGCCAAAGATTGAAGCATTACTGGAGCAAAGATGTGCACCTGAGTGAGATTTCTCATTCACCCCAGAATCCTTAAATGAATATGGGTAACAAGTCTGCTAAAGACTATAAATTTAGCAATGTGTACTATTGTCTTTAGATAATTTGCTGCTGATTTTGGTTCTATTTTTCATTTAAATTAAACAAAAAACAAAAAATTGCTTTGGTTTGCTGTTCTTTATTTTGTATTTGCAATTTCTGGATTTTGTTTGCTATTTGTACAGAATTGTCAGCATGAAAACCTTTGGTGGCAACCCTTACATTAAGCTTTGGGTGTCATCTAAGTTTGGGGGAGTCCCTTTTAACCCCTCTGTTTAATTTATTATTTTCTCTTCACTCCCTATTCACATTACATGTTTAGACAACATTGAGGACAATGTTGGTTTTAAGTTTGGAGGTCCTTTTTTGGAAACATGTCTTTAATATTTTCCTTAGGGATAGGGTTTTATGTTTTCATTAAAGCATTTGATGTTTTATTTTAAAAAAAAAACTTTTAAAACATGACTTGAATGAATTTTAAGGTAGAGTAGATATTGTGGGATTGGAAAATAAGAATCATGTGTTACTGGCAATGCAAAATGTGAATGTCACATATGCTATTCTTGAGTGAGTATGTGACATTCAAGTCATGTTTTAAAAGTTACTGAATTTATGGAGTAGTAGTTTATAGATAATGATCTTGAGGATAGTATAATTGATTCACATAGCTGTGAGAGATTGAGCTTCATATACTTATATTCTTTCTTGTGTGCACCTCACTATTTTAGCACTCTAGAACTTGTTCTGTTTCTGGTTTGAGATGGCAAGTACTGCATGCATATTCTGAAATGATAAAAGGTAATTTATTTCTTGTATAAACCAGGTGGCCAAATAGCCCACCTTGCATTTTCCATTGATTAACCCTTTTGAGCCTAAGGCCATGTTTGTTCTTGTTTTTAACCATTTTCATACAACCATAACATACATATCCTACCTCAAAGTGGAAAATAGAGTATGTTACAGAAGGAAGGTATGAACTTAATTAATGACTTTTGGAGTTGTATGATGGTTATGATATAATGAATATATTAGGACAAAAGAACAAAGGAGAGCTAACAAAAAAAAACATTTGACAAATATGTTGGTGGTATTGTAGTTCAAAAAAAAAGAGGAAGAAGAAGAAGAAGAAGAGAGAAATGAGTTATTATCGAGGAAAAGCGAAGGATGAGGATTTGACTGATGATTCATATGCTCTATTTTCCATTGTTAAAGTTACTTATCCATATATTATCCTTCCCTAACCTTAGCCACATTACAACCTTTGAAAGACCTTTTGATTGGTTTATGCATGTATTACAAAGCAGTGGAGAATTAGAATATGAACAAGCGTATTGTAGTGTTATTGGAGTGATGGTTGATTGAGTGAAATACACACCCTAAAACACTTGAGATTTTGAGTGGATTGAATATCCAAGTGAGGGGTTATTTATTTATTTCAATTTACTATTTTCCTCTTGATAACTCTACTTTCTACTACTCTGGAAATCAGTGAAGTGTTGATAAAAGCATGATGTGTTACTCATTTCTGAACTGTGCTTTCATTGTTTGATATGTCCATTTGCATTGCTAAGTTGAAAGATATTGGTCCACGGAACAATTCTTATTTTCCTTACTCACATTGATCTGCAAACCCCATTGTTCTTGAGTTACATCTGTTATCATGAATTGATTTGCTTGAGGACAAGAAAAGATCTAAGTTTTGGGTTGATGATGATTTAATTGCAAAAAGGAGCTAAAAACTCTATCTTGGTCATATTTGGATTTTGGTTAAAAATTGGGCTTAAATCACATCTCTTTTACAATTGGGCAGTGAACACTGTTTGATATTTTGGGCATAACTTGAGTTCTAGACATCCAATGACTCTGCAATATATATTTCCAGAAAGCTAAAGGAAGCCCTAGAAATCATATGAAGAGCCCAAAAGCTGAATCATACGTTTAGAAGACCAAATGGGGCCTGGAATCCGAAGCAAGCTGATGTTACTGGACTCTGGAACGACGTTCGGTATTTGGGCCATAACTGACGGTATAGACATCAAAATAAGGTCTCATTTGTACAACTGGAAAGCTGACATCTGGAGTGACAATTATTATGAAGATCACATGGCTAAATTCGGATTATTTCGTGGTCTAACATGGGCTGGAAAAGAGGACACGATTTTGGAGCTGTAAAGTGGTTCAAAGATGCTTCCAAGTTGGCCACTAAGAAAAGTGACGAATTTGAGTTGTAAAGTGCATGGATGAGATGCTCCTAGCTGCCTATAAATAGAAGGGTGTTGTGAAGATGAATACACACTTGGAGAAGACCAAGATCTCTCCATTTTAGGTTCATTCATTCTTAGTTTCAGATTTCTCCCATTGTTCTTTCTTTCTTGTTCTTTGCCTCCTATATGGAAGTGCTTAGATGGTTTATGATTTTTATACATTATTTTCCTTTTGTCCATTTGACTCCTACATGGAAGGTTCTACCTCAACATGGAAGTCTAGCTTTAATCTTTCCTTTAGAACGTTCTAAAGGAAAGATTAAAGCTAGACTTCCATGTTGAGGTAGAACCTTCCATGTAGGAGTCAAATGGACAAAAGGAAAATAATGTATAAAAATCATAAACCATCTAAGCACTTCCATATAGGAGGCAAAGAACAAGAAAGAAAGAACAATGGGAGAAATCTGAAACTAAGAATGAATGAACCTAAAATGGAGAGATCTTGGTCTTCTCCAAGTGTGTATTCATCTTCACAACATCCTTCTATTTATAGGCAGCTAGGAGCATCTCATCCATGCACTTTACAACTCAAATTCGTCACTTTTCTTAGTGGCCAACTTGGAAGCATCTTTGAACTACTTTACAACTCCAAAACCGTGTCCTCTTTTCCAGCCCAGGTTAGACCACGAAATAATCCGAATTTGGCCATGTGATCTTCATAACAATTGTAGCCCCAGATGTCAGATTTCTATTCATACAAATGGAACCTCATTTTGATGTTTGTAGACTCAGTTATGACCCAAATACCGAACATCATTCTAGAGTCCAGTAACATCAGCCTGTTCCGGATTCCAGGCCCCATTGGGTCTTCTAAACGTCTGATTCAACTTTTGAGCTCTTCATATGATTTGTAGGACTTCCTTTTAGCTTTCTGAAAATATAAATTGCAGAGTCATTGGATATCTATAACTCAAGTTATGCCCAAAATATCAAATAGTGTTCACTACCCCATTGAAAAAGAGATGTGATTTAAGCCCAATTTTTAACCAAAATCCAAATATGACCAAGATCAATACAAACGAAGTCTAAAAACTAATTATGAAGATCAAACTACATATTTAACTAATTTGATCCATTAAACCATGACAATGAAAGAGTTTTTAGCTCCATTTTGCAATTAAAACATCATAAATTCCAAGGATATCAAACTCCCCCAAACTTAGTTCTTTGCGACTCAAGCAAATCAATTCATGATAACAGATGTAACTCAAGAACAATGGGGTTTGCAGATCAATGTGAGTAAGGAAAATAATAATTGTTTAGTGGACCAATATCTTTCAACTTAGCAATGCAAATGGACATATCAAACAATGAAAGCACAGTTCAAAAATGAGTAGTACATCATGCTTGTATCAACACTTCACTGATTTCCAGTAGTAGAAAGTAGAATTATCAAGAGGAAAATAGTAAATTGAAATAAATAAATAACCCCTCACTTGGATATTCAATCCACTCAAACTCTCAAGTGTTTTAGGGTGTGTATTTCACTCAATCAACCATCACTCCAATAACACTACAATAAGCTTGTTCATATTCTAATTCTCCACTGCTTTGTAATCAAAAGGTCTTTCAAAGGCTAAGGTTAGGGAAGGATAATAATATATGGATAAGTAACTTTAACAATGGAAAATAGAGCATATGAACGCTTTTCCTCGATAATAACTCATTTCTCTGTTCTTTCTTCTTTTTCATTTTTTTTTAACTACAACTACCAGTACCACCAACATATTTGTCAAATGTTTTTTTTTTGGAAGCCCTCCTTTGTTCTTTTGTCTTAATATATTCATTATATAGATTATATAACCATCATACAACTCCAAAATTCATTAATTAAGTTCATACCTTCACCTTCTGTAGCATACTCTATTTTCCGCTGAGGTAGGATATGTATGGAATGGTTGTATGAAAATTGTTAAAAACAAGAACAAACATGGCCTCAGGTTCAAAAGGGTTAATCAATGGAAAATGCAAGGTGGGCTATTTGGCCAACTGGTTTATACAAGAAATAAATTTCCTTTTATCATTTCGTAATATGCATGCGCAAGATTTGCCATCTCAAACTAGAAACAGAACAAGTTCTAGAGTGCTAAAATAGTGAGGTGCACACAAGAAAGAATATAAGTATATGAAGCTCACTCACAGCTATGGGAATCAATTATACTATCCTCAAGATCATTATAAACTACTACTCCAGAAATTCAGTAACTTACTCACTCAAGAATAGCATATGTGACATTCACATTTTGCATTGCCAGTAACACATGATTCTTATTTTCCAATCCCACAATATCTACTCTACCTTAGAATTCATTCAAGTCATGTTTTAAAAGTTTTTTTTTTAAAATAAAACATCAAATGCCTAATCATGAAAACATAAAACCCTATCCCTAAGGAAAATATTAAAGACATGTTTCCAAAAAATCAATGCTTGTTTTGGATGTGTTTCTTTAATCCATGCTTAATGCCTTAGTTAGTTTGATCATCTAATTAAGGAATTGAAAGATTAATTAGACCTTGGGAAAGGCTAGTTAAATCCTAGGTTGAATTGATTAAAGAACATAAGGTACCAACAAGGGAACTTGACATAGTCTTTATGCAATCATAAAGAATTCTGGACTTAATGCAATAATTAATTCTAATGAACATGGGAACATGACTTTAGGATTAAGGATTAGGCTAATTTACTAAGGAATAAGCAATTAGATTAAAATCTGAAATTTGATTGACATACTCCAATTCAAGGGTTAAGTAATTAAATTCTACCTTAAAAGAAGATTAGGTCTTAATCTAGCTTTTGGTAAAGGAAGAACAATTAAATGGATTATTGATGATATACATGACCCTAGGCTTTTGTTAATTCCATTCTACAAAGTTTAATTCAATTTCTTTGTAATTTTATCTACTTTCAATATTTTCATCAAAAACTCATATGGTTGCATCAACCATATAAATCAACAAACATAGATATGAATCAGAAGCATCAAACCAAGCATAAAAAAACACATGAAACCAAGCATAAAAAAACACACAGAATTAAACTGCATAAGAAATGTGGAATTTAATTGAGAATGAAGATTTTATCCCAGCCATAGATCGCCTAGTTTATTAAGCTAGAGCATCGCATCAAACCAGGCATAAGCCAAGATTTCGTCCAACCATCAATAAGGGATTATGGATGAATACTCAAGGACAACAAATTGAATGACTAGAGTCTAATTTTTGGGATAAAAGAATTGATCTGGACAAGTTAAGCACAATAAAAGGAGAAAACAAAAGGGCAGACCACACTACCTCTGGTCTACGATTTTCCGTGCTTTCTGGTGAAAGCCTCTTATGAGATTCTGACTTCGGCAACAGGGGATAGAAATCTGCATCAGATAGATCAATATTCAAGAAGGCTGATAAACATTTCTTATCCACTACTGGAGTATGACGATTGAACTTCATAAATTATATATATCTTAACATATCAAAATTAAAGCATCACATAACTTAAGCACTAAAAAATATTTGTTCCTAGGAATTCAGTTCAGTAAAGAACTGTGTTTACCAAATCACAAGCCACACAAATAACCATGGAAAATGATATGAAAATTCACTGAAATTGAAAATGTCATCCAGTGGGAGAAGCCATTGATCGTCTAGTTAATTAACATAGAGAATCAAATCATATGCATAGTAGCGATAACCAAGATTTTAGATCGAAACAGGCAAAAAGGTACTCGAAAATAAGCTTTTTAGATTGAAAACAAGTAGCTACTGAGAAGAATAGATGACGGATAAAAGGTTTGGATAAAAGGCTTTTATTCGGAACAAAGTTAAAAATCTAAATACAAAAAAGAAAACGAAAAGGAGACGCACAAGAATACCTCTGCTCTGGATTCTTCTTCAGGAAATCAGATCTCTCTACGCTCTTGGGCGTTAAATAGAACGACGGACGAAGCTGAAAAGGGCTCAATCTTCTTCTAACGGTCAAATTTTAGAGGATTGGAGAAAAGTAGCCGTTGAATCTGTAAGGGATAATTTCGAAAATGAAATATAGCTGTTGGAAGCTGAATCGAATATTATCAGACGCCGCAATTAATAGATGAAGCTTTCTTTTATCAAAAATAAAAATAAAGGGTTTACCTAAAAAATAATTAAAATAAATGGGCTTAGACTTCGTTCCTATACAAACCCAAAAACAATGGTTTTATTAAAACAAAATCTTTTTCACAAACATTATACTACTCCTATGATCTTTAATATATAACATATTTACCTAATTTGATTAAATTAAATAAGTTAGTTAAATTATTTATATGACATGTATTTTCTAAAACACCTTAGTCATATTCCCTAATTCATTCATTTCCTCTCCTCCTTAGTTATTGTTGAGCGAGTATTAATAAGGGTAAATTAGAAAAATATTGATAAATATGAAGCTATGTCTTATCTTTTTGACCAAGACCAATCACTCAAATATGTCTTATATTAAGGACTGGAGGGAATATTTAAAATTAGTTTAGATTAGGACCAATCTTAATTTAAGTTTTTCGGTTTCTATCTTATAAATGTTAGCCTATATCCTAGGTTTTGAAATCCGGACGGGACCGGCCGGTTCGGACCAGAAATCGGCAAATCAATCAGAAAATCGGTCCAAGTTAGAGTAAAACGGGGTTTTTAGTTGACTGAAGTCAACTCGGCCTAAACCGATCGAGTTGGTTGAGTCCGAGTAAAAAATATTGAGTTTTTCTTTAAAAAAAAAAAAAATAAAAAATCGACGAATGAGAAGAAGAATGAGAAGGAGGGAGAGTGTCGATGGTGGCGGAGATCGCGATCTGTGTTCATGGAAGGTCAAAGGTCGAAGCTTGTTTGTTCGAAAGGCGGAGGACGGAGATCGTGATGTGGGTTCGTCGAAGGTCGAATGTCGGACTGTCGGAGCTTCTTTGGTCGAAAGAAGGAAGATGAGATCGCTTGAATGAGGGAAGAGGGACGTTCAAAAATCCATTGTTGATAGTTTGAGGGAGGACTGGACTCCAGTGGAGAAGAGAAGATGAAGATAAGAGAGAGACTGGGAGAGTGAAATACTCAAATAGTGACCGACACGTGTGAGAGAGAGAGAGAGAGAGAGAGAGAGAGAGAGAGAGAGATATTGAAGGCCAGAGACCAAACCATAGTTTCGCATACTCCAATGTTATTAAATTAATTCTGACACATCTAAGGTATAGCCGTCGTATAGCATGTTCAATGAGAGAGATCTTCAATTATCTCTTTATAAAAAAATATAAATAATACAATATGCACATACTCCCATATCCATTATTACATCACATCCTCTCATATTTTAATCATAAAATAGTTTTTATTACTAAAATATGAATGTTTTATCTATTCTAATTAAATTATTTTTTTAATTAATATCATTTTGACTCTAGTCTCGACCCAACCCACACCCATCGGTTCAATGTAATACTTGGAAATTTCTATTTAATATAAATATTATATTTTGGTGAATAATTAGTATAAAATGAAGGTAAATATGTGTCTCAAATTATTATAATTTAGGGTTAAATACCAATTTTGTCATGGAAGTATTGGTAAGGGGGCACTCAGCACCCGAAAGATTTTTTTGTATCATTTTTGCCTCGGAAGTTTAAAAACATAGTAATCTTGCCGATCGGTTGATCTTGACCGTTGGATCGTTGCTCTCTTTGTAAACTTCCAGGGCAAATTTTCTCCTAAAAAAACTTCCGGGTCATATTTGCTCCTTTTTGTAAACTTCCGGGCAAAAATGTATTTAACCATATAATTTATGAGGTTTAAACTTCTCATGTTGCATGAGAAAAAGAAGATTCCTACGCACACATGAAATGGTGGGATCCACATATATATATTATATATGTGTGGGTCCCACCATTTCATGTGTGTGTGACATAAGAATACACTTCTCCTATAACATGAGAAGTATTTTCCTCATTATTTATTGATTATAATTTTAGGCAAATTTCCCTCAGAATTAAATAAACAAAAGGAAAAATATAAGACTAAGATTAGGGATCATAAAATGTGATATAATTAGCACATAAAATGATGGTTATTTTATGACCAAATAAGGCAAGAAAATATTATTAAAACACTTAAGTAAATTAAAGTGAATTAGCAAATTCTAATTGACAAATTAGCTTGTGCTAATTAGAATTATTTGTAAATGCCTTCAACTTGATAAAAGACAATGGAAATAAGTAAAGATTAAAGTGCATAAAGCTTGATTAATAAAAGCACTAATGACCACGATTTAACTAATGAACCAATCCTACAATGGTAATTGTAATTAAAGGGAATATAAACACTTGATTAGGGAGTCAATTAAACTTTATTAAATCAGCTTTGAAAATTTAAATAATGGCACATATAAATGGAATGGCACTTAAGCTATTGATTTGCATGGTAATTGAATTAATCAATCAAAACTCCTTCCCCTAAAAGTCAACATAAGTGGCATAATTGAATTAATGGCACATGAATAGGATTTTTCTTTATTGTTTCTCTTTCAATGAAATAATCAAAACAATTAGTTGATAAAGAGCACAATAAATGGCTGATGGAGAGGGGCATGTCGGCACCAAAATGGAAGGTAAGGATGAAGTTTCATAAAGCTCTTTTTAATCTAAGGGATAAAGTGAGAATTGGTCACAATTAATTGCCATTTTTGCCCTTGATTTTTCTCTATAAATAAAGATGTTCCCCCTTCACAAAGTCTTCATAACCAACACCAAGAAAATCACTTCTGATCCTTATTTGAGAGGGAGTAAGGCGTGAGATTGTTGCTAGGAAAAAAATTTATAGGAAGCAAGGAGAAGGAGTTCAAGAACTTAAGGTGAGTTCTTGAGCTAGTTCTTAGTAAAAGTGTAGTTTAATTCATAAAATTAAGAAATAAATTCCTATACTTGTTTTTAGGCCTCCATTGCATTTAAAATGATGAATGAGGTAAAAACATGGCAGGAAATAATTTTTGGGAATCAATGGAGTAAAATTGTGAAAATTGGGAAAATTCCTAGATTTTAGTTTTTCTAGAGTCAGTCGGATTAAGGGCATTATTTTATGTATAAAATGAAGTCCTAAAATCATGACATTTTATAGGGTTAAAGTAGACATGTAGAGATTTCTATTGATATACAATTCGTAGTGTTTTGAGTTTTGTACAAGGAGAAAACAATTCTTGAAGTTGGGTCACGTTTTTGGAAAATAATCTGAACAATGGTTGGAAAAAATAAAAATGGTAATGACTCATGTATTTCGAGTAAAAGACGTTATTTTTCCTCAATAAAAGACATGTCAAGGTTTGTGTGGAATTTTGTGGCACCTCATTTCGATTTTTGTAGAATTAAGTATGATTTGTCAAAGTTACCAAAAAATCTAGGCAGAAATGCTAAAATTTGCATTTTTAAAGAAAAGAAGGGGAAAAATTGTAATAATAAATCCACCAAGGGTAAAAAGGTCAATAGTGGCTAAGGTATCTCTTAGAATATTATTTATTAAGGAAATAATGCGGTGATAACATTATAGGATATCCGAGGAATCAAGGATCGGTACCGAAAGGAGAACGTATTAATATCGCTCCATACGCAAACCAAAAATATTTACGAAACTTATTATAAAATACTAATAACAAAAAAGAAACGCCATAAATCTAGCTCAAATCAAAATCCTAAGAATCAACGAGAACTTAAAAATCAAATTAATATCTGTTATTTAAAAATCTCCATACTTTTTCATATTCATTCATTTAAAAGTAATTATCATTTAAATGACAAATACATATAAAATATTTACGAAACTTAATATTTATAGAAAGAAATATCTTGAGTGGCTTATTAAATTTAATTAAAATATAATTATAAAATACTAATAACAAAAGAAATGTCATAAATCTAGCTCAAATCAAAATCGTAAGAATCTACTTTTTGTAACCGAAAAAAATCAAATTAATATCTCATTATTTAAAAATCTCCATACTTTTTCATATTCATTCATTTAAAAGTAATTATCATTTAAATGACAAATACACATAAAATATTTACGAAACTTAATATTTATAGAAAGAAATATCTTGAGTGGCTTATTAAATTTAATTAAAATATAATTATAAAATACTAATAACAAAAGAAACGCCATAAATATAGCTCAAATCAAAATCATAAGAATCGCTTTTTGTAACGCGGAAAAATCAAATTAATATCTATTATTTAAAAATCTCCATATTTTTTTTGGCAACATGGGGTATGAGAATTGATATAATAATGGGTGACTTAAAATTCGATGTGTCTTGTAAATGCTTGAATAATTTTGGAGGTCGCCAATTGAATAATTGTGGCGACGTGGCATTGGTAAATCAAAACTCGTGTGCAAAATTCATATCTTTTTTTTTTCCTTCTTTCTTATTTATAACCTCCCATTTTTCACATCGTCCCTCTCTTGTCATCATCATCGCTTTGTATTGTTGTATTGCTTAACATTACATCACCGGGCGTTCCTCCTCCGCACCACGTGCAACCATGCCGAAGCTCCTCCGTTGTCCACCAACTCTTACATCGACGAACCGAGCTCCTCCTCTTCTCGTTTCTTCCGCGACCTTGGTTCTGCTTTTTGCTGTGCTCATCGCAAGTCTTCGTTCTAGATCTGGTTGATCTTCTTAGATCTCGGAATTTTATATTTTTAGATCTCGCTGTTCTAGATCAATATTACTACTTGTTAAACTCCGGGATGGTTTGTATATATATATGTGCGAATGATATTTCCATGTTTGAAAACTTGGTTTGAAGCAAATATTCCATATTGATTAATTATTGTTGGCTTGGATCCCACGTACTTGGTTCGATTTGTTTTATTTCGATTCCCGATGTTTCTTTGTAGTTTTCTAGAAAACTCTCTCTCGGTGCATCCGATATTTGATTAAATAAGAATTGGGGCTTCGTGTTTTTAAAAAAAAAAAAAAAAAAAAAAAAAAAGCAATAAGGCGACCGAAATGAGTTTCCCTAGCGACCTGAAAGAATTTCAGGACGCCTTATTACACCACAACTTCCCTCGATCCGGGGACGTTAATTGGATCGTTTTTTTTGGCTATTTTGTAGTAGTGAAGGTACTAACGCGTACTGTAACTTTAACTCTGATGTGTCTTGTATGGTTAGAAGCTTTCGTGGCATTGGTTAGTGCAAACGTTGATAACATTACATGTGTTGTGTGCTTTGTATTGTTGTATTGTTAACATTACATCTGTTGTGTGCTATGTATTGTTGTAACCTTACATCTGTTGTATGTGTGCTATGTATGGTTGATCTTGAAATTTGATATTTTTAAGGAGATTCAATGGGTATTTATTACCCTAGCCGTCTAGATGAAAAGGGTAAGCCTTGTTTTGATATTTTGGGCTCTGTAGATATTTATTTCTGTATAATTGTATTGATATGCCCTCAACCGGATACATCTTAAACGGTTAAGTTATAGCCACGTATAAGTTACTTATCCGTTCAACCCAACTATTATGCTCAATCGATCCACTCTGATAATATTCATATATACTGTTGTTTATTAATATACATAATGGGTAGTATTGAATTAGGGGTGTTACATTCAATGACCGTCCGAGTTTCAAAACCTTGCCTATATCCATATAGTCTCAAATTCATAACCTTGTATTTAAATAGAATCTTTATTTTTCTGGTATGACGACATCACCATATTTGACTTCAATTTAATTTAAGGTTAAGGTAACCAAAAAAAAAAAAAGGTAGTAGTTGGAGTGAGAGAATTATAATTATGTGAAGAGTCCTTCCTACCAAAGACAAATCTACGAGGTATTGAAAAGTACTTCATAAATCCTGAATTAGGGATTACTTGCAAAACCTATGTGAAAAGCCATATATTGCTTCATCCAGATGAAGTTCAAAAGAATAATATATAATTCCTTCCGTATTGTTAAGTTATTTTATAAAAATAGTTGATGGAATGTTTCAGCAAGCCAGCCTAAAAGCTTTAATTAATATTTGGGTCGTGGTGCATTATATTTTCTACGTATAAAGGTGTTTTACCAGACATTCCTGAGGAGTGGGACCATGCATGTTGAGTTAAAAAAAACAAAAAAATGAATAAAAGTAATAAGGAATTCGAAGCAGAAATGAGCGCAACTGGCCAAAAACACTATATGTATATGAATTCACGAGTTAGGTAACTTTAGTAAGTTTTCTTTTTGAAGACCCAAGGCCAAGCTGGTATCAAAGGGTGAAAGTTTCAATTGGAATAACTAAAGGACACTTGTATTTGCATGAAGAGTAGCAACAATCACATCTGTAACATCCCATTTGAAAACGGCGGAATATTTTAAAAAAAAAACGTTTCCAAATATTTCAAGCAACGTGTAGTCGAGTAGAGCATTGGAGCGAGTAAGTAATTTACATTACATTCAAAAATATGGACCATAGTGTAAGAGTATTGGATTACGTTTATCCGAATTCTTTAAAGAAACTAAAGGAAACGATAAATAACGTAGACACGTCCCGGCCTACTTCGGTTGCTTGCCTCGATCGCCTAAGATTGGTCCTCCGTAACACGATGCTACAACGAGATCCATTCAACATATGGATCTCGTAACGGTTAACCTTATGCTCAAATAAAAACAAGATACGTAAATGATATTCATTTCAATACAAAGATATCATCACAAAAGCAAACAACGGATGTATGATCAATAATACGGATGTAACATAAGCACAAAGCAATATGTAAAGTCTCTCTCGACTAGTTCTGCACATAACCGATTGCACGCCTCCAACGTGTCCTCGCACTAGGAATAACTCAAACGGCATTACCAATACTATAATCCGTGGGTAAAGTCAGAAGTATCTCGACGATTCTCAACAAACCTCGCCCTATGAACGTATCTATAACACAAAAGTATATGAGCAGCATAGAGTTAGGGTTACAGTACGCGTCCGTACCTTAGTTGCATATATCCGGCTCTTCCGGCTAAAAACGGTACTTTTGACGCCGTACGTAAAAAAATAAACAAAGCTCAACGGCGGCAAAACAACAACGATGGAATTTCGACGCGGTTCGACGTCAAAAGTATTCTAATCAGAATAAAAACACACTTATGAATATTTGGCAGCATAACGGGCATTTTAGGTGAAAAGACCATTTTGCCCTTACTACCCCTAATTGGTGGAATTTCGCCGAACTTCGTTACTTTGACCGTATTCCATTTCAAAATTATCCCCACTATGTTTTTACCTCGTCGTGCATCTTTCAATGCAATGAGGCATAAAAACAAGTATAGGAATATATTCTCAAACTTCCTAGAACAAAACAACAGCTCTACTATAACTACCGAAAGAACTACGGAAACTAAAAACTAAGGACGGAAGAACTTACTCGGAGCTAAGGCGAAATTTTTCCGCAGCTTCTCTCTCTAGAACCTCTCTCTAGGATTCAGATTTGGTGTGAAGAATGAGAGCAAGAGAGCTTGCTATTTATAGGGAAAAATAGGGACAAGGGGGAATTTCCACAAAGTCTTCGGATCGGATTCCGCCGTTGGATCGCATTTTTGAGGACAAAACACTCTTGGCCATCCATGGTCAAGATTGAAATCTAAGAGCCCTAAAGTCAATGGATGAGTTGTCATCCATGATGGCTCTTGCTTTATGGCCTCCGGCCCGATAAAGCTACCCAATCGGTGTCCGTTTCGCGCAATTTCGCAGAAACTCAAAAATCCGAGCGTGTAACTTTGAAGATTTTTCCATCCTCTTTCATATTATCTATTTGGATCCTCTTTTTGATCATATCCAGGTATTCTCCGGTGCGTCGGAAGATATTCGGACAAACGCGTCCGGTTACGGAAATCGCCTCCGATAAAAACCAACTTCTCGGACAACAATTCATTGAATCGTAAACGTCCAGCTTGTTTCCTAAATTAATCTCGTGTTTAAAAAGACGCAATTGTTTCTATAAGTTCTCACTTTGCCTATCCGGCTCTACTCTATCTGATCAACTTTTCGCCTTATTTGAAATTAGGGTTTTCTTGTCATGAAACAACGCCCTGGTAAATTCTTTCTTCATGTAAAATTTCACTTGTTCTTAATTTGATCAGTCTGAAAATACTTTTACCTTTGGTTTACCCGTAGAATTTATTTCTAACTTTTCCCTGGCCGCCTATATGTTTCGACTCACCGCATTATATTATTATTTTATTCTAATTACCATTTTAATTATTTAAACAATTCTTTTTAATTAAAAATACTAAGAATTTCGCCCCCTCTTTTAAAAATTCAGATTTATTTATTTTTCTATAATTTTTTCCATTTTTTTAAAATATAATATTTTTTACCAAAAATTCTCGTTTTACCCTCGTTAGGGCTTAATCGACCTAATTTCTTCGTTTAGTGATCTTTTTAGGATCGGTTTCTTCATATATTTATCTTTACTAATTTACAGTATATTTTTATCTTACAAACTTCTATACTTGATATTGTCATTTTATATCCTATGTAAAATATTAAAAATGTTTACCCCATCGTGTTACTTTATGGTTCGGAATGCTTTTTAAACTTTTCTTCATGTTATTTCCTCTGAAATAATATATTAAATTCTCATAATTAGGGATAACACTTCCATATTTTTCTCATAATTTTTCATGATCTTTCAAATATTTATCATAATATTTTTAGACCGTTTTTATCACCATTATATCATTTTTAGTCATTCTGTCATCGATTTTCCGTAACTTTTTTGAAAATTTACTCTATAATTATAACAATTTTCTATAACAGTTTTATCTCATGAATTTACTTCATTAAAATATTCATTAATTTTCTTTTATCTCGTAAATTCTAGATTTGCTAAAATCCGGTATTACAACATCATACTAAAATCAAACTTCAAAGTATATTATATTGCTTGATGACTCTTACGTGACGAAGATTTTAGATTTTGGTTTAACAAAACTATTGAAGATTGACTAGACTCTAACTACAACACTAATTAGGTTCTAAAGGGTACGGTGCAACTTGAGTAGTTCAAAACAAGCCAATTATCATGAAAGCTTATTTTAATTTATAGTTTTGGAGTATTGTTATTGGAGGTCATTTGTTGTAGAAATTAAGGAACTTTGATATATGAATGTTCAACATGAGCACACTAGTGCAAAAAAGGGCTTGAAGACCGCCTCGTTTAGAGCGGAGTAATGACGCACCGGTCTTAAAAGTATGACCGGTGGCAGTTTTGTAAATATCAAGAACTTCTTCGACCGGATCTTTTATTAATGAGTCTTAAATATATTATTCAGATCGCTTAAAAACACAACCGGTCTTAAAAAATGTTATTAAAAAAATTGAAATATCAATTACTTTATAGAGAAATCTCGTACGGCCGACTTATATTTTCTCGACCAAAATAATAAGGAAAAAAATTAGATATAAAGGATTAAAACTTTTAAGATCATACATATATAAAACTCGGTCTTAAAGGTTATACTTTTAAGACTGGACTTAAGTTGTGGCCGGTACAAAATATTGAAAAAATTAAAAAAAATGTGTATTTCTTTTAAGACCGGATTTTATTAAAGGACGATCTTAAATGTTAACCTTTAAGACTGGCGTTTTTGTTCATCCGGTCTTAAAACAAGCGCCAAATATTCACGTGAAACCCCTTAGGACTTATACATTGATCTCTCTGAACTCTGAAACCCCTGTTCTTGTTGCGAAACCCCTCTTCCTGTTGCATTAACTCTCTTCCTCGCCCACCACCACCATCCTCTATTACTCTCTCACATTCTCAAGCGTTCATCTTTCGCACCACCACTCGCACCACCACCATTCAATGAAATACGTATCCGTAAGTCGGACCTCTGGGTCAAAGCTCGAGATTCAGTTTGATGAAAAGTTGGCTCCTTTCGGTCCTAATAAAGGCAAATATAATAGTTTTGTCGGCTATCTAGCACGCATCAAGGCTAGCATCTTGACAGATTATTGGAAAAAAGTGGTCTTTCTATGCTCCATTCACAATGATCCACCGCCTACATTGAAGCAGATCGTGAACAAGTAAGCATGTCATCATTTTGATTGTCTAGTCTAAAATCTCCGCTGTAAATTGTCAGTGACCATTATTGAGCAAATTTGTGATTTTGACAATAGGTCCTTGAAATCATTCCAACAAAAGGTCAAGAAAAGGTTTGGGGCTGAGGTCAAAGAGCCTACATGGATATACTAAAGCAGTACATATTTGGACACTGGCACACTGGCTTGTGAACTTAGTCAGTATAATGTATGATCTGATGATCTCAGAAAGTTGAAATAATTGACTGATTTGTGAATTCATTCGTAAATATATGATGTATTAACAATCATCTTCGGTTGTAAATGAACAATTGTCCAATTTGTGATATTATATATACAATAATAATTTGTTAATTCATTTCAAACAATTTCCTTGTGTCCATTTGAGGTTGTTGTTGGATGGTGGATAAAACTATTTATTGCTAAAGCTTAAAAATTATTGCGAGAAGTTTAGGACCGGACTTTTTATAAATGACCGGTACTAAAAGTCTTCAGACTTTTAGGACCATAGATTTACTAAAAGTCCGGTCCTAAAAATATGGGCAATATATTTATTAATATATTTTTATATAAAAATTCACTTTTATATTTAAGGAATAATCATATTATTAAATTAAATATTTATTAAATACTTTGTAACTATATCATCTCCATTATCCATATTTCATAATTGCCTTGGTTGTTTTTTTTATCTTTTTTTTTTTTTTTTAGTTTTTGAGTTTGCCATTTTTGCTGATGTACGTGTTGGCTAGAGATCAGATTCTTACTGATCTACTTGTATATAGTTAAGATTAAGATTGCTTTCCACCACCGTATATTCGATAATGCATATATAAATGTAACTAAAACACACACGAGAACAAATATTAAAAATATTTTATTTATTATTTATTTTGTCGCCCTAAAAAGTAAGCCGACTATTAAAAAAACCATAAAAAAACTAATCCACCCCATCGGAGAAGGAGGATGCATCGGAGGCGTCGGAGCGTCGTCTTCGTAAGGATGGTACTCCACGTCATTGGCGTCAAGTACCATGTTCAATTTTGTTGTTGACGGTATGAACAAGCCGAACCCCGGTTATGGCCCAAGCGTCGATCGATGTGATCGAGAGGGCCACCATGTGCTGCACCAACTGCTTCACAGTCGGATTTGGAGGCGGTGGAGGAGGGGGATGAGGTTGAGGAGGAGGAGGAGGAAAAGGAGGGCCTGGTGGAGTAGCCATTACAGTGGAGGCTAGGCGGTGGAGGATGTTGTGTAGAAGTGGTGGAGAAGAATGTGAAGAAACTAAAGTAACAACGGTTTTAAATAGAGAACCTATCCTGAAGAATATGAAACGCCGGAAACTTTTTACGAGGAGACGCATAGTCCTTAGAATACGAGGAGACGCATAGTTTGGCAGTTTACCTGAAAGCCAAAGAGACTCTGGATCGTGTGAACAAAGTGTAAAGATACGACTCTGCTATCTGAGTAATTTTGAAGTGACTGAACATTTAATACCGGATTTTGTAAAAGATTCGTTCTTAAAAGTAATAATTTTTAAGGAAAAATTCTTACTTTACAAAAATAAATAATTGACTTTGAGAACCGGATTTTGTATAACATCCGGTCTTACAATTATATGAATAGTAAAAATTTAGGACCGGAGTCTTCTAAACCGCGAGTCTTAAAAACTAATTAATAAAAATATATCTTTAAGACTGGATACTTTATAAATAACCAGTCTTAAAAAATCCAAATTTACTAAAATGTCGCGCGGAAAATTAAATTTTCCTCTCAGAACTTCTCTTGTCCCGCCGAAAGTCAGGTTCTGTCTCTAGTATTTATGTGTTGCATCGTCGCTTCTTCGCGTTGCTCTCTCGATAATCACTTTCTGGTTCCTTAGCTAAACGTCTATAGACCAAGCTGTACGAGGTGTTTCGATTATATAACTTTATGATTTTCCTGCTTATGGTTTTGGGTTTTTCATGGGTTGAAAGGAAATCGATGAAATGTTCTTGTGGGTTTCTCTGTTGTTAATAAATATTGTATTTTGAAGATTATATTTGCACTTTAGAACTACCCAACTGACCAACAAGTGTTTTTAGGTTTCTCTTACTATCTGCAACATCAACGTTCGTGGCGGGAGAAGAAAGACTCAACAAACGCATTTGAATTTATATGTTACAGGTGAGTCCACAAGACCTCATGCGATGCATTTAATTTCCTCGTCATGTATTTATTTTGCTTCTTGGATTCACTGTGATACATTTATGACCAAAAGTGATTCTTCGTTATGCATTTAATGGGCAAGTGTCTCTGTAAAAAAAGAAAAAGAAAAAAAAAAGACATAACTGACATTGAGCATATATATGCATTTGGAGTTGCCTTATTTTATAAGCAAGTTTCAATTTTTTCGGATTATGTATGTTAACATTAAATCTATCTATAGGAATTCTACTATGGATCACAGTTGGATAAATAATGCTTTACGGATGAGTGTTGAATATCAGAATAGGGTGAAGGAATTTATAGAATTTGCTAAACAAAATGCCCATGATAATGTGGGAAGTTTTATTGCACTTGTGTAGAATGTTTGAATGAGAGGCGACTAAGTCTTGAAGTTATACACACACATTTAATTTGTGAAGAATTTTGTAAAACTTATACCGGACATTGATATTGATGACGAAATTCATTCAAACTTTTGTGGACATGAACGAAGAAGATGAAGCGGATAATGAACCTAGCATAAGAAATGATCATCAAGAAGAGATATGGGAGGATATCCCTTTATAAAAGAGTCAATTCATAAGGTAATATTCATATGCAAAATTCTTTGAAAACTTTAAGGTTTTAACTATATTCCTTCTATATATGTTCTTAATTAAACAATGTCATTGACTATGAAGTTTGTTCTTTTGTTTTATTTTTGTGACAGCATCCGATCCAAAGGGGCATGTTATATTTAAAAGATCGACGATGTTACGTTGTTGGGTGGGAATCAGATGAAGCTAAGGCATGGTGAATATTATATTATTGGGCATGTATGTTGATTTACGTGCTGTATTTGTAACTCATTGTATTTGTAAGTAAGTTATCTTATTGTATATATATTCATTTAGGTGTTGTACTGTCATAGTATAATCATTAATTAAGAGGCCACATAACTCATGGTGAATAATATATATATTCTTTTCCCAATTCAATTTATTCACAATGGGTTGTTCATAGCTTGTAGCTTATAGTATCGAATTTTATGTGCTGGATAATGTATTGGATTTGTGTATTATATGATCAGCAACTACAGAATAGGGAAAAAAATCAGGAAAATTTGGACTAGAAATAAATACACCGGTCTTAAAAGTTCAAATTTTAAGACCGGATGTTTTTATATGTCCGGTCTTAAAGGTCTGGTATACATATTTGATATTAGGTCGGTCTTAAAAGTTGGTCTTTTAAGATCGCTGTATTTATACGTCCGGTCTTAAAATTCCGATATATTAAGAGCGGCCTATTTTATATCCGGTCTTAAAAGTTGAGTTTTAGGACCGAACAAAAAATATTTCAGGTGTATATAGTACGACTTTTAAAACCTAATGTTTTAAATGTCCGATCTAAAAGAGATTCTTTAAGATCGGTTTTGAGTCCGGTCTTAAAAGGTAGACTTTTAATACCGCTCGGAACAAGACCGGTGGGTCCAGGTCCTTACGATGCCTCTTTTGGCGATGCTGAAAAACCATTTTTTCCACTAGTGGCATAAGATGTTACTAATAGATTGGGCATATGATTTCTTTCACCATAGGAGATTGGTGCTGTTAGTGGAAGATGATGAGGAAGCTCACACTCACATGAAGAGAGTAGAAGAATATATGAAGATCAGTATGTGGTGTATTCAAGAGGATCCAAATCCTCCTAATTTACCATCCTCTACAAGTCTAAGTCTATAGTGGGCATTCTAATAAATAAATTATCAATAATGGTTTTTAAGCTTTTGGTGCTTAAGAAACTAGATACTACCTCTGATCCTAAATATATGACAAATTTTATAGGGCAATTGTCTTATATTTAGGACTGGAGGTAGTATATTAAGGGCTATGCATTTCTCTCTCTATGTTTACTTTGTAGGAAGATGAGAATAAATAATGTGTGATCATTTTTTTTTGGGTATCTCATCCGGTTCACCAAAACCTTCGGTTCTGACTAATCCGGATTTCATCCCGTGTCGAGCCCACGGTCGTGGGGGAAGAGCTCCCAACACCATTTTCACCATTTCCACGCCTCGAACCGAGGACATAGTGGTGAGAAAGCAAATCCCTTACCATTTGCTCCCAATGGTTGTTGGTTGATCATTTTTTTAATATAGGGTTAAGGTGTAAAAATACCCTTAAACTTATATCCAATTGAAAAAAAAAATCTATAAATTTTTTAATAAACCCTTTAATAAGTGAACTAAAATATCAGTATGTTTCTTAGACGACTTGGTTTATCTTGTTTTTGTGGTAAGGTTGAATCTTTGGGACAACCATGCTTACAATTTGGTTTTTTTACCATTGCCTGATTACTATAATTGAGACCGATACTTTGAGCACTCATGGTTAATTATTGCTGAAATATTTTCAATATGAAAAGATGTCACTCTTGCATAAAGTCTTGTCCTTATAAGTTTATAATACTCACAACAACATGATGAGCTCTTAATGTTGGTCAAATTAGCCTTTAATGTTGGTTTTAAAAGGGAGTGCAAACCGACAACGTTAAGTTTCGTCCACCTTTTTAAAAGACGACGTAAAAAGTACTCCCTCCGATCCAAATTATAAGAGCTAGTTGACTTTTTTGGAGAGTGAGGAGAATTGCCGGGCTCTCACAAAATAACCAAGTTACCAAATATTTGTAGTATAGGAACAACCTAGATCGTCTCCCGAGGAATTCATAGTTGGTTTAAATCAATTGGTAAAAACAGTGAATGAAATGGGGGGTTTTAAGGTTTAGTTAAAATTAAAGCAAGAACTAAAGATAGAATGCAAGGATAAATGAAATTAAGTAGATTAAAAACGATCAACCTAGAATTGGGATCCAAAATATTCCATCATTGGACAAAAATAGAATAACTGACCATGTGATTGATTCTAGACAAACCGAAATCTCTGCATTAGTCTAGAAATTCCCTCGACTAGACGATCGCCTAGCATTTATTCGAACACATGGCGAGCTCGCTGTACAATCGTACAACGCTCTCTGTAACCCGATCTGAACTATGTCCTTAGGATATCAGTATGGATATTAAATCTAACATCCAATCTGTTTCTAAACTCGAATCCGATTAAAGTAAACAGAAACAAGTCAGTTACCGATTAAAGCATAAGTCCTCCAGATGACACCATGGAATCCTCAACTCATGGGTCGATCACAGAAACTTAGCCAAGCATGGCTATGTAAGATGAAAATAAAGAAATAAGGATATTCATTATGACCACGAAGAACATGAACTAGCTCAACATGAACACGAAGAACAACTTAAGGAAAATGAAAACTTCTACTTCAATATAAAATAAAATCTCAAAAACATAATGAATCCATAAAGGAAAAAGATGAAGAACATAAAATCAAAATAAAATAATTAAAAGGAAAGATTAAGACTAAGCCATACCAAGTAGGAGGCAAGAAATTAAAGACAAGAATTAAAAACAATACATGAAACTAAAAAAGCAAAACTAAGCCAATCCAATTAGGTGGCAAGAACTACAAGAAGGAACTTAGAATTGGAGAGATCTTGGTCTTCTCCAAAGTGTGTGTTTCTCTTCAGCCTCTTCATCTATTTATAGGAAAATTGGGTATCTCATTCATCCATTTTACAACTCATTTCGTCACTTTACTTAGTGGCCAACATGGAAGAATCATTGAACCACTTTACACCTCCAAAAACGTGTTCATTTGCAAGCTGGATTACACCACGAAAACAGAGGATCTGGACCACGTGGTCTTCATATGAAATGTTGCCCTGGATGTCAGCTTTCCAACCGAGCAACCCGGACCTCATTTAGAGGTCTTTAGCTCCAGTTATGGGTTAAATACTGAACGTCGTTCAAGGACAGCAGCCTGTTTCGATTTCCAAGCCCAGTTTGGCCCTCTAAACATCTGAGTTAGCTTTTGGGCTCTTCATAGGATTTGTAGGGCTTCCTCTTAGGTGTCTGAAAATGTAAATTATAGATCTATTTGATTTCTAGAACTCAATGTATACCCAAAATACCGAACAGTGTTCACTACTCAATTGTAGTAAGAATGTGACAAAAGTTCAATTTTGAATCCAAACTCAAGATGTGACCAAGATTAATGCAAATAAAGTCTAAAAACTCATTATGAAGATGAAATCATATATTTAACTAATTGATCCATTAAAGCATGACAATGACAGAGTTTTTAACTCTTTTTTGCATTTAAAATAATATGAATTCAAAGATTATCAAAGAGATTAAGGAAGCTAATTAAATTAGCTTCGAGTTTTTTTTTCCTTCAAATTAAATAGTTTGACCAATAAACTAATATATAATTTAAGAAAACACAATATATGAAATGATTAAGTAACTTATTTAGCTTTCTTAATCTTTTCAAAAAAGTCAACTAGCTCTTATAATTAGGACCGGAGGTAGTAACTTTTCATATTGGTTATTTATTAAATAAGCGATGTCGAAATTGAAGAAAAATAATCCAATCCCAAACTTACGACTCATAGAAGTAAAGATGAGAGGAGGAGCAATCAGATTGAAACAAGATTGAAAACCCAAAAGAGTGGAGATGGAAGACGACGGAGCTATAATGACAAATCTGCAAACCCATCTGGTAGCAAACAGCAGTGGAAGAGTATATACTACTACAAAAAATGTCTTTTATAAAGGTTATTATTGACCAAATATGACAGTTTCAAATCGTCATATATGAGAGCGCTATGTGTACTTGGCACAGATAAATAATGATTTCAAACCGTAATATATTAAAGCCGTATATAAAGGTTCTTTGTTACTAACCATAATATAGGCTTTATTTTTTATTATATATAGTTATTTTTATTATTTGTTCTTATTTATTTTTACTATTAATACTTATTATATAAAACACAATATAATCATTGATAATAATATTAAATAATAATAAAATCATATTTATAGGATTCAAAATTTAAAACATTACCTATATGCATGATACAATTTAAAAGAAATTAATAACGTAAACACTCTCACAATAAAACATTATCCTATAGTGTTTTGAATTCTAAAAGAAAATCAAATAATAAAAAATTTCACAATATTTTCCACTGCTTTTGTTGTAGATTGTTCATAAATCACCTATCAGTGTGCTCTAAGAATTCTCGTCACATATCCTCTATCTATAAAATGATAATATAAATATAAAAGGGTTACGGAGTAAAAATACCCATGAGCTTTTACTCAAAGTGCGTCCACCATCATATGTGTTTTGAAAGTACAAAAATACAGATGAACTTTCAAAAGTAGAGTAAAATACTGTAACCATTAAAAAAACCTTAACTGCAGTTAATTCCTATGGTGGCGCCCACACTATTGTGGTAAAAGTTCAAAAATACCTCCAATAAAAAACCATCCACTATCTCCCTCCCAGATACTCAAAGAGTTCTCAAAACATACCCTTGAATCCTTGATGAAGAAAACCAAAAATCTTAACCCTAAAACCTTTCAACATCGATTTGGTAAGCAAACCTAGAAAATCTTTCAACTTCTAAAATTCATGGCTTATATAGAATTCAATGAAGCACAAATCAAACTCAGAATAAGATTATAAAAAAATGTGGAAGAAGGCTCAAATCAAACTCAGAACAAGGCTAATTACAAGCTACAAACTCAGAAGAGGAAAAAGTCAATTCTTCGCTATGCTTGATCCGACACCGTTGTTGGTGGAAATACCGCCACCGGCACTAGAAAACGGTGTGGCTGCTCTCTTGCTCTTCTTGGCCGATTGACGAATAAGGGTGGAGAGGGAAAAGGATTTTTTCTTTTTAACGAGTTAGGGGCTTTTTGGCAACTTTATTTACAATAGCTAGGGCCCACAACAAAAAAGTAAATTTGTTTTATCAACTGATACTTGTATTATAGTAAAAAAAATGTAGTGGTTACATAGAGGAAAGCAACATTTTGTAATAACAAATAAATTTAACATGATAGAAGCAATTGACACAAAACGCAACTACAAAGACTGCAAATAAAATAAATTAAACAAACTAACCACCACTCATTGAAGGACTAGTGGTTGAAGAATCCTCAGCATTTGTACTACTAGTCTCCTGAGCCTCCAAAGTTAGAAGTGACAAAAAAGCAGGTGTTGGTTGTGAAACCCACCCAATACGATGCACCCCTTTATAAACATCAGCTGCAAGAAGATCTACAGCACGGTTGCCCTGTCTTGGGGTAAAGGACATAGAGAACCCAACCTTAGAAAACATAAGACAAATAACGTCCTAGACAATACTTATACACCTCCAATCAAACAAATATGATGACTTTGCTTTAACACAGGTAAGCAGAGGGAGACAATCAGTTTCAAAAACCACTTTATCATGACCTAGTCCACAACTAGTAGTAGCAGAGCCCTTTTCATGGCCAAGGCTTCAGTCATAAAGTCATAAGTTGATTTAACTTTGTCCACATATCCCCATCTAAATAAACCAAAATGATCTCGACAGATTACCCTAATAGCAGCATCTTTCTCATTAATTTTAAGGCTACCTAATGTAGGGGAAAACATTTAATGCTAGGACTATCACAACCCTTTAGCAAAATAGAATCCCTATGCACCGTGTCATGGTTAGCCCAAAATTCAATGTTACTTTTCCTAAACAATTCAATAACATTATCCAGATTCAGTTGTTTATGATGAAAAATCACTTCATTTATATTTTTCCATATAAACCATAGAATCTAACAAATCAACGACATATCTTGCTAACTCAGAGAGGGTGTACCTATCATTACAACCTACTAAGAATTAAAGTTTGAGATTCTAATTGCATCAAATCTAAAATTGAGCAAATACCCGAACCTAATGCATCGAGTCTAGGGGCAACGGAAAAATAAATGTTTAATAGTCTCCTCCGCCCCTGCATACTAGACACTAGTTACTGGGGCTTTTCTTCTCTCGAGACAGTGCTGAATTAGTAGCAATTACATTACACAAGAGTCGCCAAATAAACTGATGTATTCGTGGGATAACTTTAATCTTCCAGATCGAATTCCAACATGTAGTGGGTATGACAATCGATGACCCCACTTTATTCACATTAGCAGAGTCCCCCGCAATACCGGATTTTAGCAACTGAATTTCCGAGATAAAGGAAAATTAATGAATATTTTAATGAAGTAAATTCATGAGATAAAAATGTTACAAAAATTGTTATAATTATAGAGTAAATTGTCAAAAAAGTTACTGAAAATCATGAATAGAATGACTAAAAATGATATAATGGTGATAAAAACACTAAAAATATTATGATAAATACTTTGAAAGATCATGAAAAATTATGAGAAAATTATGGAAGTGTTATCCCTAATTATGAGAATTTAATAAATTATTTCAGAGGAAATAACATGAAGAAAAGTTTAAAAAGCATTTCGAACCATAAAGTAACTTGATGGGGAAAACATTTTTAATATTTTACATAGGATATAAAATGACAATATCAAGATAAAAGTTTGTAAGATAACAATATACTGTAAATTAGTAAAGATAAATATATGAAGAAACCTGATCCCGAAAAGATCACTAAACAAAGAAATTAGGCCCGATTAAGCCTTAACGTGGGGTAAAACGGGAATTTTTGGTAAAAAATATTATATTTTTAAAAATGGAAAAAATTATAGAAAAATAAATAAATCTGAATTTTAAAATTAAGGGGACGAAATTATTGGTATTTTTAATTAAAAAGAATTGTTTAAATAATTAAAATGATAATTAGAATAAAATAATAATATAATGCGAGTCAAAGATAGGCGTACCGAGGGAAAAGTTGGAAATAAATTCTACAGGTAAACCCGGAGGTAAAAGTCTTTTCGACTGATCAAATTAAGAACAAGTGAATTTTTACACGAAGAAAGAATTTATCGACGTTGTTTCCGCAACCGAAAAACCCTAATTTCAAATAAGACGAAAAAAGCTGATCGATAGAGTAGAGTCGAGAGGCAAAGTGAGAACCTATAGAAACAATCACGTATTTTCAAACGCAGGATTAAGTTAGACAACAACCGGACGCTTTACGATTCAAATAATTATTGTCCAGAGTTGGTTCTATCTAAGTGATTTCCGTAACCGACGCGTTTGTCCGAATATCTTTCGCCGCACCGGAGAATACCTGGATATGATCAAAAAGAGGATCAAAATAGATAATATGAGAGAGGATGAAAAGATCTTCAAAGTTACATACCCGGATTTTTGAGTTTCGCGAAATCGCGCGAAACGGACATTAATCGACGGTAGCTTTATCGGACCGGAGGCCATAAAGCAAGAGTCATCATTGGATGACAACTCATTCTTTGACTTTTTGGGCCCTAGATGTCGACCAAGACCATGGATGGCCAAGATTCCATCTTACAAAACCCTAGATCCAACGGCCAATCATTTCTCAAGACTTTTTGAAATTCCCACCTTGTCCCTATTTTTCTCTATAAATAGCAAGCTCTCTTGCTCTCATTCTTCACACCAAAATTCAGATCCTAGAGAGAGGTTCTAGAGAGAGAAGCTCTGGAAAAATTGTGCCTTAGCTCCGAGTAAGTTCTTCTATCCTTAGTTTTTAGTTTCCGTAGTTCTTTCTGTAGTTATAGAGAACCGTTGTTTTGATCTAGGAAGTTTCAGAATATATTCCTATGCTTGTTTTTATGCCTCATTGCATTGAAAGATGCCCGACGAGGTAAAAACATAGTGGGGATAATTTTGAAATGGAATACGGTCAAAGTAACGAAGTTCGCGAAATTCCGCCAATTAGGGGTAGTAAGGGCAAAATGGTCTTTTTCACCTAAAATGCCCGTATGCTGCCAAATATTCATAAGTGTGTTATTATTCTGATTAGAATACTTCGACGTCGAACCGTCGCCGAAATTTCATCGTTCCGCTTTGCCGCCGTTTATTGCTTTTTACGTACGTAGTCAAAAGTACCTTTTTTAGCCTAAGAGCCGGACATCTCGCAACGAAGGTACGGACGCGTACGTAACCCTAACTCTATGCTGCTCATATACTTTTACGTTAAAGATACGTTCATAGACCGAGGTTCCGTTGAGAATCGTCGTAGATACTTACGCCTTTACCCACGTATTATAGTATTGGTAATGCCGTTTGAGTTATTCCTAGCGGCGAGGACACGTTGTGGCGTGGCACCGGGTATGTGCGAACTAGTCGAGAGAGACCTTACATACGCTCCGTGCTTATGTTCTGTCCATGTTATTGATCATACATCTCGCCGTTTGCTTTTGTGATGATATCCGTATTGAAATGAATATCCGTTGTACGATAATCTTTGTTTTATTTGAGCATAAGGTTAACCGTTACTCGAGATCCATATGTGGAATGGATCTCACCGTAGCATCAGGTCAAGAGGACCGATGCATGGAGATCGAGGCAAGCACTGGAGTAGGCCAAGACGTGTCTACGTTATTTTCCGTTTTCTTTAAGTTCCTTTAACTTTTGAGAATTCGATGACCGTAATCCAATACATTTACACTATGGTCCATATTTTGAATGTAATGTAAATTACTTACTCGCTCCAATGCTCTACTCTGACTACTCTGCGTGAAATATTTGGAAACGTTTTAAAAAAAAAATATTCCGCCGTTTTCAAATGGGATGTTACATTTTTGGTATCGAGCAAAGAGTCCCGGCATTGATATGACTATGTTATTACTGACGGTATGGTAGACGTTAAGGCTAGTCTATGTGGGTGTGGCCAATCGGTCACCATAGAGTTGGTGAGGTCCCCATGATAGACACTTATCCGGCATTCTGCGTTCGGGTTAATCTGAAAGTTATGTTCAAATTAGCCTTTTTCAAAACTTTGAGCACTTTTTGGAAAATGAGTATTGATATGACCTAGTGCAATGTGTAGAGATGAACAGACGATAATCCGTTCATTTGGCGGTATGGGAGATGTAATCGGACCGCTAGAAAGTCAAATGGGGACCGAGATGATAGGAAGAAGATTGAACCCTAATCCAATCTACCCTCCACCGGAACCGTGAGCTTGTACAACTCCGTACTGCCTGCCGATACGATTATGTACCACCTTATGACGTTGACTATGGCTTTGTTATGGACCCCGATAACTCGAACCCCGCATCATCCCTAACCGGAATACCCGCATCATATTTACGATCCCGAACCAAAGAATCGAGGAAGACCCCGGAAGAAGACCCCGAAGAAGACCCGAGGAAGATCCGGAGGAAGACCCGGAGGAAGACCCGAACTCATGTATGTTGAAGATGCACTCGTTGCAACCCCCGATAGTTCAACTCACTCTTCCGTAGGAGACAACTTCGATCTCCCCGCATATCCAAAACCTCGATAATGAAGAAGCCACCCTTGACGATTTTCATTTCGTGCTAGAAAGTAATACTACTTAACCCAACTATTAGAATCATTTTACTTGTTTGCGTAACACGTCTACAAACACTTCAAAGGAAAGGTATTTGACCTTCCTTCACTTGGTTCAAAATTCTCAAACCAGAGGAACCCACATTCGCCCGGAGACCGGGTTAGATCCACTCTCTTTTGTTTCCCGTGACCCGTTTTTGGGCCGACTCACTAACGAACCGCTGACGAAGGCCCTATTGCGACGCTCGTATTTATCTTCGTTATCCGAAAGCATAGTGCACCAACACATGTAGAAAGTGCGAGACGGTGTAAGAAAGTCATGGAACCATAGATAGAGGCTATATAGTATTGTATTGCTTTAAAACTCTCTAAATGCCCCGAGAGATTGTGAGATATTCTGTTAGAATAAAAAGGATTGTAGAATTTTGTATAGTTTAGGATATGACCAACGTCGAGGTCAACTTGTACAAATAAGATACATTAATAATATATGTTGTTTTGTGTGCTTATTTCTGTACTAATTCCCTTATTCCTATCTCTTGTTATAAATAAAAAGGTATAAACCTAAAGAATGGCGAACCTAAGAAATAGGGGTCGTGGACGAGGCCAAACTAGAGGTAGAGGACGTGGTCGAAGTGCATGCCCCAAAGAAGTCCAACACCCGAGCCCGAGAATAACCAACCCGAGCAGACTGAGCTGCAAGAAATAAAGCAAATGCTGCAAGAGCAAAGAGCTCTTATTAACGTACTTTTGGAGGAAAGACAAGCCAGAAATCAAAGAAACGACATTGATGAAGAGGCGGATGAGTCGGAGGGATCTCGATCACCTTCGCCGAATAGAGCTTTGGTAGTTCTACCGCAACGCAATAGAGAGGTGGAAACCATGCAACATTGGGTAACTCAATTCCCGTAAGTTGAAACCCCCGGTTTTCCGCGGTAAGACCGATTCACCGAAGACCGGGCCGATGAGGTTAGATAAGATCTTTGTGGTCTTAGACTGTCCCGAAGACCGCAAGGCCCAGCTTGGCAATCTACAACCGGAAGGAGATGCCGACCGTTGGTGGAAGACCGTGGCGGTGACATTACGGGCACGCGTTTGCCCCGTGACTTGGGAGAAGTTCTTGGAAAAGTTTAACGAACAATATTTCCCTCCTCGTTACAAGTAATAAAAGAGTCGAATTCTTACATATTCGACAAAACCATGATGAGTCATTCGAGGATTACTTCGCCGCATTCACCAACCTATCTCGATACTCGTCATATCCGAAGACCAACGACAACGAAAACCGGAAGGCGAGTCGATTGGTAGATGGTCCGAGGTTTGAGATTCGGGAAAAGCCGGTGTCACAACAATTTCCGGATCTGATTCAAGCGATTGAATCATGCCGTCTGTCGAGCGTAATGCGAAGGAGCTCGGAGGATCGACATCTCAACAACAACAACAATGCAAACCGTGGCGGATCAAGTCGCGGAGGTTCCTCTCGAAGAGGACGCACCATGGAACAACTCCCGAGGCGGAGGCAAGAAGCCGTTCCAACAAGGGCAACAAGGTTATCCCGGTCAAGTAGGGACCCAAACTTGCCCAAAGTGCGAAAGGACCATCCCGGATCCAAATGTGCATGGAAGCCGATCTGCTACAAGTGCCAAAACCCGGGCATATCGCCCGGAACTGTCCGGAGATTGCAGCGGTGGCAAGACCGCAGAACCAAGGTCGGGTTTTTGCGCGACGATGCGGAGGCCGCAGAGTCTCCGAGAGATGGTGCAAGGTCCGTTATTATCAACGGAAATCTACCGCAAGCATTGTTTGATACGGGTGCTAGTCATTCGTTTATTTCCTATGATTGTGCAAATCGTCTAGGAATGCATGCCTCTAGATTGTCTTATGATCTCGCTAGTATCTACACCACTTGGCTTGAAATCCTTAGCTTCGATGCATGTATTGATTATACCGTGAGCGTTGATGGACGAGTATCAAAAGTGGACCTTATCCGACTGCCACTTCATGGCATAGACGTCATACTCGGGTTGAATTGGCTAGCAACGAGCGGTGTGATGATCAACCGTAGCAGCAAGAAGATAACGTTCTTCGATTCACCTAGCGAGACAAAGTTGATGTGAGCCTGAATTTTCTCTCTCGCTACGGAGGCCGATGATGCATGAAGGAGGGATGCCAAGCATATATGATCTTTTTCTCGGTTAAAGCTGAAGCAGAGCTTTCACTTGAGAACATTTCCGTTGTAAACGAGTTTCCTGACGTGTTTCCGGAGGATCTCACCGAGCTACCTCCTACGAGAGAAGTCGAGTTCACCATTGAATTGATGCCTGGTACAGGATCAATTTCAAAGGCGCCGTATCGTATGGCTCCAAATGAGATGCAGGGGAGTTGAAGAAACAACTTGAAGAGCTATTACGAAGGGGTTCATCCGACCCAACAGTATCACCGTGGGGAGCCCCAAAGGCTGTTCGTAAAGAAGAAAGATGAAAGTTTCCGACTCAGATCGACTATCGTGAACTCAACAAAGTAACAATCAAGAACAAATATCCACTTCCCCCGATTGATGATCTTTTGGATCAATTATCTCGGTTCCACCGTATTCTCAAAGATCGATTTACGTTCGGATATCATCGCTTGCGAGTCAAAGACGATGATATTTCCAAGACGGCTTTCGGAACCGTATATGGGCATTATGAATTCCTTGTGATGCCTTTCGGATTGACAAATGCACTCCGCGTATTCATGGATTACATGAACCGTATCTTCCGACAACACCTAGACCAGCTTGTGGTGGTGTTCATTGACGATATACTCATCTATTCCAAAAGTAGAAAAGAGCATGAAGAACATCTGCACTTAGTATTAAACATACCGAGAGAAGCGCCTCTACGCAAAGTTGAGCAAATGCGAATTTTGGCTGCCGGAAGCGAGATTTCTCGGGCCATGTGATATCTAGCGACGGAGTTCTTTGTTGACCCGTGCAAGGTGGAAGCGCCTGGACTCGGAAGAGGCCGGAGACAATGATGAGATACGTAGTTTTCTAGGTCCGGCGGATATTACCGCAGATTTATACGGATTTCTCGTGGTCTTGCCCTACCATTGACAAAGCTTACGAGGAAGAATCAACCCTTTGTATGGGGAGATGACCGGAGGAGAGCTTTCGAGATCGAGGAGAGGTTGACTACAAAGACGCGATTGATCATCCTGCATCCCGATGAGACATATGTTGTCTACAAGATGCCGGTGGGCAAGGATTGGGTTGTGTCCTAATGCAATTGGGCAGAGTGGTGGCTTATGCCTCTCGTCAGCTGAAGCCGCACGAGTCGAACTATCCTACACACGATTTGGAGCTTGCTGCCATCGTGTTCGCTTTGAAGATATGGAGGCATTACCTATACGGTGTGACCGTAGAACTATACTGTGACCACAAGAGCCTGAAGTATCTCTTTGATCAAAGGGAACCGAATATGAGGCAACGTCGTTGGATGGAATTGCTTGAAAGACTACAACCCGGAGATCAAGTATCACCCGGGAGAGCAAACGTCGTTGCGATGCTCTAAGCGGAAGAAGGTGCAAGTATCATACATGATGATACAAGAGCAAAATTACTTGAAGATTTCGCAGACCCGAATCTTTCAAACCAAATCTCGCATGAATTTCAACGCACCAAGTGACGCCTACCTTGCAAATCTTTTTGTGAGTCAAGGGAGTACGACCCGAGAGATGAAGTTGATGAAGCTCGGGAGACAAGATGATTGGGCAATCTCCATGTGGGAGAAGATCTTTCAAGGTGAAACCCAAGACCACGACCTTTCATCGAGTGGATTGGTCGACACAAGTGGGCGCATTTACATACCGCGCTTGATGAACTGGCGGAAGATACTTTTGATGAGGCTCATAAGAGTAAGTACACTCTACATCCAGGAATGGTCAAGATGTACCCGAACTTGAAGGCCGAAGTTTGGTGGCCTGGAATGAAAAGAGACGTAACTCGACGTAGCCGGGTGTCTAACTTGACGTAAAGTAAAGATTGAACATCGGCGACCCCCGGTCTTCTCGTAAGGACTGGAACTGCGCGAATGGAAATGGGAGAATGTGACCATGGATCTTGTGGTAGGTCTACCTAAGATCGTGCATCACGATACCATTTGGGTGATCGTCGACCGATTAACCAAGTCGGCACATTTCATACCCATTAGCATCCACTACTCTCCGAACGATTGGTTGCAATCTACATCAAAGAGATCGTGAGACCGCACGAGTCCCTAAGAGTATTATCTCGATCGGGATACTCGATTCCAATCCCGCTTTTGGTAAGCACTACATGAAGGAATGGGTACCAAGTCGAAGTTCGGTTCGACTTATCACCCTCAAACCGACGGTCAATCGAGAGAACAATACGTACGCGGAGGATATGTCATGAGCATGTGCCCCGGATTTCAAAGGAAATTGGGACGAACACCTCTCACTAGCGTAATTCGCGTATAACAATAGTTATCATTCAAGCATACAAATGGCCCCGTTCGAGGCTTTGTATGGGCGAAAGTGCCAATCGCCTTTATGCTTGACAGAGCGTCTCGTGCGCGATTGCTTGGACCGGATATGCTAAAAGAGACCTCCGAGCAAATCGCTCCGATAAAGAAGAGACTCATTCGCCGCACAGAGAGACGTAAGAGCTATGCGATAAGAGGAGAAGGCACCGAAGTTTGAAGTCGGAGACCATGTGTTTCTGAAATTATCTCCAAGAACCGGTGTCGGCGAACACCGAAGAGAAAGAAGCTTAGTCCGCGTTACGTTGGACCATTTGAAGTGTTAGCCGAGCGAGGACCGCTTGCGTATCAACTAGCGTTACCCCGAACCCGAGTAATCTCCACGATGTTTTTCACGTGTCACGGTGAAGAAATACCTACCGGCATCGAGATCATGTCATAGAGTACGATGATGTTGAAGTACGGCATGATAACACATTTGTAGTCGAGCCGGAGCAAATTCTCGAACACCGGAGAAACGGCTTAGGACTAAAACTATACCGATAGTGAAGGTGGTGGAAGGGTTTGTCACCAAACGAGGCAACTTGGGAAACCGAAAGTGACATGAAGGAGAAATACCCGAGTTTATGGCCCATAGTCTAGTTAGTGTAGATTAAATTTCGAGGGCGAAATTTTGTTTAAGGGGGAGAGAAATGTAATACCCGGATTTTAGCAAATCTGGAATTTCTGAGATAAAGGAAAATTAATGAATATTTTAATGAAGTAAATTCATGAGATAAAAATGTTACAGAAAATTGTTATAATTATAGAGTAAATTGTCAAAAAAGTTACCAGGAAAATCAATGAATAGAATGACTAAAAATGATATAATGGTGATAAAAACAATCTAAAAATATTATGATAAATACTCGAAAGATCATGAAAAATTATGAGAAAATTATGGAAGTGTTATCCCTAATTATGAGAATTTAATAAATTATTTCGGAGGAAATAACATGAAGAAAAGTTTAAAAAGCATTTCGGAACCATAAAGTAACTTGATGGGAAAACATTTTTAATATTTTACATAGGATATAAAATGACAATATCAAAGATAAAAGTTTGTAAGATAACAATATACTGTAAATTAGTAAAGATAAATATATGAAGAAACCTGATCCTAAAAGATCACTAAACAAAGAAATTAGGCCGATTAAGCCTTAACGTAAGGCGGGGTAAAACGGAATTTTTGGTAAAAAATATTATATTTTTAAAAATGGAAAAAATTATAGAAAAATAAATAAATCTGAATTTTAAAATTAAGGGACGAAATTATTGGTATTTTTAATTAAAAAGAATTGTTTAAATAATTAAAATGATAATTAGAATAAAATAATAATATAATGCGGTGAGTCGACTTATAGGCGGACCGAGGAAAAGTTGGAAATAAATTCTACAGGTAAACCGTGAGGTAAAAGTCTTTTCAGACTCGATCAAATTAAGAACAAGTGAATTTTTACACGAAGAAAGAATTTATCGACGTTGTTTCCGCAACCGAAAAACCCTAATTTCAAATAAGACGAAAAGCTTGATCGAGATAGAGTAGAGTCGATAGGCAAAGTGAGAACCTATAGAAACAATCACGTATTTTCAAACGCAGGATTAAGTTAGACAACAACTGACGTTTTACGATTCAAATAATTATTGTCCGAGAGAGTTGGTTCTATCGGAAGTGATTTAAAGAATCGGACGCGTTTGTCCGAATATCTTTCGACGCACCGGAGAATACCTGGATATGATCAAAAAGAGGATCAAAATAGATAATATGAGAGAGGATGAAAAGATCTTCAAAGTTACATACCCGGATTTTTGAGTTTCGCGAAATCGCGCGAAACGGACACCGATCGTAGCTTTATCGGATCGGAGGCCATAAAGCAAGAGTCATCATTGGATGACAACTCATTCTTTGACTTTTTGGGCCCTAGATGTCGACCAAGACCATGGATGGCCAAGATTCCATCTTACAAAACCCTAGATCCAACGGCCGAATCATTTCGAAGACTTTTTGGAAATTCCCACCTTGTCCCTATTTTTCTCTATAAATAGCAAGCTCTCTTGCTCTCATTCTTCACACCAAAATTCAGATCCTAGAGAGAGGTTCTAGAGAGAGAAGCTCTGGAAAAAATTGTGCCTTAGCTCCGAGTAAGTTCTTCCGTCCTTAGTTTTTAGTTTCCGTAGTTCTTTCGGTAGTTATAGTAGAACTGTTGTTTTGATCTAGGAAGTTTCGAAATATATTCCTATGCTTGTTTTTATGCCTCATTGCATTGAAAGATGCCCGACGAGGTAAAAACATAGTGGGGATAATTTTGAAATGGAATACGGTCAAAGTAACGAAGTTACGCGAAATTCCGCCAATTAGGGGTAGTAAGGGCAAAATGGTCTTTTTCACCTAAAATGCCCGTTATGCTGCCAAATATTCATAAGTGTGTTATTATTCTGATTAGAATACTTCGACGTCGAACCGTTGTCGAAATTTCATCGTTCCGCTGTTTGCCGTTGAGAGCCGCATTTGTTTATTTGTTTTTACGTACGGCCACAAAAGTACCTTTTAGCCGGAAGAGCTTGGATATCGCAACGAAGGTACGGACGCGTCTTGTAACCCTAACTCTATGCTGCTCATATACTTTTACGTTAAAGATACGTTCATAGACTCGAGGTTACGTTGAGAATCGTCGGGAGATACTTACGACTTTACCCACGGATTATAGTATTGGTAATGCCGTTTGAGTTATTCCTAGCGCGAGGACACGTTGTGGCGTGGCACCGGGTATGTGCAGAACTAGTCGAGAGAGACCTTACATACGCTTTGTGCTTATGTTACCCATGTTATTGATCATACATCTACATTTTGCTTTTGTGATGATATCTTTGTATTGAAATGAATATCTCATTGTGCGTATCTTGTTTTATTTGAGCATAAGGTTAACCTTACACGAGATCCATATGTGGAATGGATCTCCCGTAGCATCGTGGTCAAGAGGACCGATGCATGGAGATCGGTATCCCAACTTCACCTTATACTTTTGAGAATTACGGATGACCGTAATCCAATACATCCATTCTATTTTGAATGCACTAATGTCTATACCAACTTTTAAAAAAAAAAAAAAAAAAATATTCCGTCTTCCCCACAATGGTATCCCACCCTATACCAACTTGTCTTCCAACCCGTGGGAATAGGGATTTCATATATAGCCTACTTGATTTCATCTGGTAGATACTGGCTAATTGGAGTGAGATCCCATTCACTATAAACTATAAGGTCGCAGACTCTTCCTCATTCCAAAATTAGATCATCATTAGTATTTGGATTCTCTGGGAAATCAACCTTTGGTACCTATTTGTCACCCCATATTCTAATTGCACTACCATTGCCAACAAACCATTGTAGGTCCTTTTTGAGAAAATTTCTCCCATTCAGAATGCTTGACCAACACTACAATGCCTTGTAGCCTTTCTCCGCATCAATAAATTCATTCCTAGGAAAATACATACTACTTAGCACTCTAGCCCATAGTTCATTCAGACTCACTAATAACCTTCATGCCGTTTTAACCAAAAGTGCTTCATTTATGATGGTAAGGTCTCAAAAACCCATACCCTCTTTACTCTTCCTCGTAGTCATAGTTTCCTATGCTTTCCAGTGAGTTTTCCTTCCAAAAGCATTACCATCTTGGCAATAAGACTATTTAACTCCTTGCAAGTCTTTAAAGGGAACCTAAAACAATTCATTGGGTAGATTATAATAGCCTGGATGATAGCTTTTATCAAAACTTCTCGTCCAACAAAGGATGGATGAGAATGACCCCAACCCTAGATTTTGCTTCATACTCATTCCCTAATATATGTCAGAGCCTAGTGTTTGGCCTTGCCCCAAATGCTAGGTATACTAAGATATACTACAAAAAAAATTGTTTTTTGCGGTAGAAAAATTCCCTCGCAAAAATTCTATTTTCCGTTGCAAAACTGGTTTACGACAGAATTTACGGCGGATCAAGGTCCGTCGTAAAAATGGGCCTCGCAAATCACTTTTGCAACGGAAAAATGCATTTTCCCTCGCAAATCTAGGATTTTGCGAGGGAAAAGTTGTTCCTCGCAAATTTCCAAGATTTGCGATGGAAAAACTTTTCCCTCGCAAAATCCTAGATTTGCGAGGGAAGAATGTTCCCTTGCAAATGATGAAATTTGCGAGGGAAAAGTGTTTCCCTTGCAAAATCCAAGATTTGCAAGGGAAACTTTTCCCTTGCAAATTTCAATTTATTTTTATTAGAAAAAATAAAATAATTACAAAAAAATATATTAAAAATTAGAAAAAAAAATACTTGAATCATAAAAATAAATTGTAACAATCATAAGAATTTACATAGAAAAAACAAAATATTACAAATTATAGTGTTCATCAAAATCTAAAAAAAAAAGTCCAAATAGCGACTAGGAGGCAACCACTAGGAGGCAACCCCGTACCCTTGTCCTTCAATATGGACTGGATAACTGCCCGCATCTCATCAATCATCTCTCCTTGCTCCCTCACTGTCTGTTCTAACACCTTTACTAATTCAACTACTAACCTAAGTGGCAAATACTAACTATCATAATCCAACATCTTTGACGAGAAACTACAATTGCTTTCAGAGAGCTCCCCAACTAATTTGGCAAAGCTCACAGCAGAGGATAAAAATATGTTAGGGGAAGTGGGAAACTCGTAATAGTAATTAGTAGCTATCTTTTGATACAATACAAAGTCAATTGAAAATTAGCTTTATGTCTATTTCATGCAAGTTATTAAAAATAGTTTGATGTAAGAGTTTTGTTCAACCTGTAAAAGACTCCAATCTAAGGCTTAACTTTACATTAAATGTGCTCTCACTATCTACCATTACTAGATAAAACTTCTCAGCTAACATAGTTATGATGTATGACAAAAGTTAGAGAGTAAGAAAGGGAGGTATAGAACAAAATACTAAACAGCTAAACTAATATTAACCAATGACTAAATTGAATGAATTAATCCCAATTGAAATAGACTTTACATATATAGAGCTCCTAAAGCACATTCAAAAGCAAGATTATAATTGACTTAAAGGTAATCCATACTGGAAAGGGAGAAAGATTACCACCAGAGTTGAGTTATCAGGTCAGAATAACCACCAAAAGAATTCAGCCCAGATTAGTAAGTTAAATAATATAAAGAAAGAGACATTAAGAGAAATATGTTGACATTGGTAAAAACTCATGTATTTTAATCTCCGGACCTCAATACAAGCTCATGCATGTGTATTTTAATTGACTTAAAAACACATCTAGCTATATGAAGCATGAGACAAAAATGATTGGACAACATATGATAAGGGAATATTGCTTAACTCATCTAACAAAAATGCATCAACTAAACTAAAAAACTTAACATAAACTGCCAAAAGTAAAAAATCTCTGTTACCTGAATTTCATTTCTTTTAACAGTTTCAAGGGAATCATCTCGGTACCCAGTAATGTCCTCATCAACTGACAGGAGGAAAATATCAAGGCCATAATTGTGTTTCTTATTTAGTTTTGACAATACATAAGCCAGGATTGTCGAATCTGTTAAAAAAACTAATGACAAGTGATCAACTATTCATAAATTAATAATATATAAGATGAAATAAATAGTTTTGAATGAAAGAAGAGAGAGGGAGAGGATACAGAATTTATATATTATGTAGACATAGACAACAGAATTTCAACACATTGAAAGGGTGGGTGTTTTTCGAATAACACGTTGTTCAACTGATTCCTTCATTCTTAAGAACACACTACGAAAACAGCTAAACGTATTAAGTTGAATAACAACATATATGTAGACAGAGCATCTAAGGATTGAGAAAACTAAGTAATAACTGCAATATGTTGTAGTTTAGCATGTGGAAAAGTGTTTTCTAGGTATCAAACATCATACAAGTGAATTCCATTATGTACAACAATAAACCAGCTTGGGTGAAGATAAGATTTTTCTAGTCTTACTTAGAGAAACAAAAGCCAAAATATCATTAAGTGACAATGAAAATAGGGATTATAAAATTTTAGCAAGGGAATCTTTAGTTTTGAAAGTTTGGCTATGCAAAATGTTAACCATAAGTACTGAGTAGTCATTTATCCTTTCCACCAGAAGCACCAAGAGCGACACGTTCACCTGGCTTGAATAACTGGTTAGTCACAATAACTTGATGAATCTCCTCCTCAAAAACATCATAAAAACACTCCCTGCAAATCTTTAAGGTTCACGTAAAATCGAAAAAGTGTGTTAGTGATCTAATTCCAGAAGACAAGATGGCCCAAGCAATCCCCAGAATAAATTGAAGAGATCTAGATGTTCTTTGGTAAACATAGAAAGTCAAACACAAGAAGTGAGATAACAAAATGGGATAAATGTCACAATACAACCCTTTTGAAGAACAAATCAGAGTTTAAAACGATTAAAAAGTAGGGAAAATAATAAAACTATACAATTTCGGAACAACTATAATGAGAGCATGCAATTGTGCAATCTCAAAACAGAAACAACAAAGAAATCTCTCAAATTTTCCACTGAAACCAAACAAAGATGGTTCCAAAACAAGGTTTATGGGATTAATTAGGCATTATCCTAGTATTGAAAAAAGAGTATTGAACTCACACAAGTTGGAAATAATGGTAATCAAATCATGCAGGCACAAAACTTCAGAACAGAAAAGAGCAAGAAATAAATCAAGTTTTCCATAGTAACCAAACAAGGATGGTTTCAAAAAATAGGTTTGTAGGGTAAATTAGGGACCTGTTCGAGAGTCTTGGGTCTTTTGAGGGCAGCTCTTCTTTGGTTACATGTGCAACACAAGCAAGCACCGCTTCTTTTTGGCTTCATGCAAGTTTCGTCCATTGTGGGAAATCAAGGCAGAGGACTAGATGAGGTCGACGGCGGTTGTTGAGGAACGGACTCGCGGCGGCCTAAGGAGAAGAAGCGCACGATCGACGGCGGATCTGAGGCATACCGAGGGAGAGAAAGAGGTGGATGGATCTGGGCAGACAAAGTGTCGGACTTGAAGCAGATTTGAGGCGTACATGGAGACAAAACTTGCGGGTTAGGGTTAAGAAGACGACTTTTGCGGCGGAACAAAATTTATTTCCCTTGCAAAATTAAGTAATTTTGCTAGGGAAAAGAGGTTCAGCCACAAAATCAAGCCTTTTTGCGGTGGAACAATTGTTCCCTCGCAAAATTTTTGGATTTACGAGGAATTTTTTAGTTCCCTCACAAATATACAAATATTTGTGAGGGAAAAATTGTCCCTCGCAAATTCTGCCGCAAAATTTGGATTTTCTAGTAGTGATATTTGCCTGGATCTTCTGTAGCTGAAATACCCAAAATATTGCTTACCATTGTTCTAACTACTTTTAAGGTATTGGAGGAGAAGAAAATGATGGATTTATCAAGGTTAAGGACTTGTCCGGATACTAAACATACAAGCTCAAAATATTCGTCAGATTATTACAATTGCGCTTGTTATAATGCATATATAAAATAGCATCATATGCAAAGAAACTATGAGTAAGTTCAGGTTATGCATGACTCAATTTAACACCCTTAATATCTCTATCTTCTTAGATCTTACCAATCATAAGAGAAAGTATGTCTACAACTAAAATAAACAGGTATGGTGAGAAAGGGTCCCCCTGTCTGATACCCTTACTAGGATTAAAGGAGTTGACATTCTGTTGGTCAAATTCCCTTTTTGCAAGTGAACTAGTCGAACAAGTAATAAAGAGTAAGTAGAGTATCGTCCCACAAAGACTGTGATCTTGTAAATGATTTCAGTTTCTAACGCTAGTTGTGTAAAAGTGATGTTGATTTTGGTTGATTTGCTATTACTAATAATAAGAATTTAAATAAGTGGTCGGGAGTTGAAGGAAGGTACCAGTTTAACAACAAGTTAAGCTCAGATTTCATCCTAAGTTGTGTCATTTCCCCAATTTTCCTACAATCCATTGATATAGCAATTATGCTACACAGCTTCCTCAATGCTATAACATAACCACCTTTTACAACGTTATCCAGTTAACCTACTACTATCCTATACAGAAGCATCCACAATCCTGTAAATACAGTCCTTGCTCTACTCTCCCATATTCTTATCGTGATTTGAAGTATGGTCTATCTGATTAGCTCTAGGTGTTTCGGTTATGAGCGGTAAATCAATTCTTGGCATCTACAGTTTAGGTCGAGCCGTGCATGGGCTCGCTTAGCAAGCACTTGTTAACAGAGGTCTAATCCTGACTCCCTTCCAGGCTGTCAAGGACCACTGAGATAACCCTTAGTGTCCGCTAACCAGCTATGAATAAAAACACTGTTAAAACAAACTGGATTTATTAAATGAAGAACTAACAAACTGGGTTCATTCTACAACTTAGGAATTTATCCTCGCTCAGCCAAAGGGAATTTAGTTCATGACTAATGAGGGACACATAACGTAGATTTTTGTAGAACAGCCCATAACAAAATTATGAGAAATAAAATAATAAGAAAACAAGAAGCTCGTAGAAAGGTTGACGGCGTAAAAAACATCCTGTCACACGACATCTCTACGTCTTCTACGATTCGTCTTGCTCGTAGGAAGAACTCAGTTGATCTACTGTCCTCTTAGTTTGTCGTCTCTCTTGTTCCTCCAGCATGAGTTTGAGTCGGATAGGAATGAGTTGACTACTTTCTCCCGCGACTCTCGACTCTCCTCTAGGTTTTGCCACGCTTTCCTTTTATAGTTAGGTTTCCTAAGCTGCATGTCTAGTTAGTTGGGCCTTCCAAATCTGTCGGGTCCAAGATCTTAGATTCGGTTGATTGATCCTCCTTTAATATCATGGAATTCTCTAAATCTCTCTCTCGATTCTTCAAATCTTCTAGATTCCGATTCAGTTAATCCCCATCTCCACGCGCATCTGGGCGACCTGTGTTACTTTCTTGAAAACTCGCAAGGAAAGGTTAGAATAACTTAGTACATAATTCTGCATCGTTTACGCTGCTATAGCATAGCAGTCGCATTGTATTGTTGGTGCAGGTGTAAGCATACAATATGCTATAACATTGTATCCGCTTCCTTATGTACTTTCACGGTAAACCAAAACATGGTCATTTTCTTATGCATATGAGCAGAATAATGGTATGAATGCAACAGTTTGTATGATCCATCCTCTATTTCCCTATGTGCATGAATTTCTAGACATTTTATTAGATAGCACATATTAAAGCTCAATTGCATTTAAAACAAACAAAATACATAGGGAAAACATGACATAAATACTAATAGAGCACATACATTTCATTACAAGAGACACCCACATATTACAAAATCCAAATCGTAACAAAACCTGTTATAGAAAATTCCATTCAACTTGATCATATGCCTTACTGATATCCATTTTAAGAAAAAAGTCATACTTACCTCTAGTTTTCTTATGTCAAAGATAATGATATACTTCATGGGCAATTATTATGTTGTTGTGTACACATCAGCCAAGGACAAAAGCACCTTGATTTTGAGAGTTACAAGCAGTTATGTCACATCCTGTTGGCCATAATCTTGGAGATAATCTTATATGAGAAGTTACACAGCCCTATAGGACGGAATGGGGATACATGTTCAGGTTTATGTACTTTAGGGATTACGGTGATGATAGTTGCATTAAATCCATTAAGGATAGAGTGCCCTGCAAAGAAATCTTGGACCATATTACAAATAGAGAAGGCTTCTGTGTATAACGTCAAATCGTGACATCAAAGGTCAGTGTATGAGCCACGTGCGAGTCACATGGAAACATAAACAATGGTCATAGAACAATTCGCATGATATATACATGTACTCTCGTGTTTAATGCGCATTAAACATAATATTGCAGAAAAGCCTATTCATTTTATTGGATTAGAACCTATGTTTGGGCTAAGTTTTCCAACTATTTACTAAAGTGTTTACTCCAAAAACAAAACCTTACTTAGTGGTTCAAAATCATTATTAGGTAACTCATATGACTTAGCATAATGATAAGGGCTCACATTAGTATGGTATCAAAGCAAGATGTTACACCTATATGGTATCAAAGCCTGGGTGTTAAACAAAGCAAGATTCTGCCTGAATTCATAGGCTTTTCTATACAAGGAAAGATTTTACAAAATTAAGAAGCTTTTGTTCACCTTGCTTAAGTTTATTGCTCGCATGTATAGTATCAGAGCAATGTCTAACACTGGTATAGTTCAGAGGCTGGGGTGTTACACAAAGCAAGATTCTACTAGTAAAGAATCAGAGCAAGGTGTTACATTGGTATGGTATCTGTTAATTCTCTATATTTTTGATGTTTTGATGATAACAATTATAATGTAAATAAGTTGATAGATTCAAGGTTAAATCATGTTTTTTAGTTAACTTGAATCTATAATGTTTTTGGAAGTTTTGCATTGGATGCCTCAAGTTAGAATGTTTTTAACTTGGAGTTAATAAGTTGGATTTTATATGCCTCTAGTCAAAGATGGGATTGCCTCGAGTTAGATACTTGAAATGTTTTTAAAGAAACTCTTTTAAACTCCAGTCAATTATTTAAATGCCTCGAGTCATGTGTTTTGATCTTAAGATTTTGAACCTATCGATTTTGACTCTTGGATATCAAGTTAATGACTCTAGTGAAGCCTTTCAACTTGCTTCTTTTTCAATGTCATCGTTTTTAACTCTTGGGTGTCAAGTTGATGACTCTAGTCACCAACTCTAGTCATTCACTTCTTACTTCAAGTTAAGTTCTTTCAACTTGCGTTTTTCAAAGGCATCGGGTTTAACTCTTGGATATCAAGTTGATGACTCTAGTCATTGACTCTAGGAAAAACTTATTGACTCAAGTTAAGTCTTCAATTGGCCATTTCTTTAGAAAGCATCGGGTTTAACTTTTGCATTTCAAGTTGATGACTCTAGTCATTAACTCAAGTTGATAACTTTCTAACCTCTAGTCAAGAATCAAGCTTGTCTATTTTCGAAAAGAATTGCTCTTAACTTTTAACTCAAGGCATGACTTTTAGACCTCAAGTTAAGAGATCAACTTGCAAATTTTTCAAAGCCATCGACTTTAACTTTTGCATAGCAAGTTAATGACTCTAGTCATTAAATCAAGGCATGACTTTTAGACTTCAAGTTAATAGATCAACTTGCAGATTTTTCATAGCCATCGACTTTAACTTTTGCTTATCAAGTCATTGCCTCTAGTCACCAACTCAAGGTAATTATTCTTACCTCTAGTCAAGTCGCAATTTCCTTTAACTTGCATTTTTAACTTGTGGAAAACAAATTTGCCTCTAGTCAAAGTTTCAAGTTAACTTCTTCCAGACTTTAATCCTCTTATAAAGTTAACTTGCCTCGAGTCATTTATTTACTTGCCTCAAGTCAATACCTCCAAGCATCAACTCTTCAAACTAAGAGTTAATCTTCTCTGTTTTCAAAATCACCATCTTCGAAAATCAAAAATCATTCGGTGTGATTTCATTACTTCATATCTTCACTCATTACTATTCTTAAATGCTTTTAATCAGTTTGTTTATGAGTTTTAGATAATTATACAAAGGATTAACAACAAATTGTTGTAAAGCAATTTGTGTGTCAGACGCATTAAATGAGGTTACCATATCGAGACACAATCACAACAACCATTCTTCCAAACATTCAAAAGATATTCCCGTTATTCCCATCTCGCAATAAATGCTATTTCACAACGGGAAGAACAGAAGGAATGAACGAATGTCTTGACAGTACAAATCCACCTAGATCATTAATGGCAAAAATATTAACCAAGCTTCTTCAGTCTAATGGCTATATTTTGAAGAGTCTCAACGGTTAATCTTCAAGCTTCACCAACGGTCATTAATTGCAACAACTATAAATACCCGAAGCATTGAATTCGCCAACTACCGAAACACTGTGCATTCAATTCAAACTTATTGCAATTTACTGTTTCATTAATATCTTCAGATATTTTTCTGTACTTCAGTGATTATCATTAATCTACTCGTGAGGAGTGAAAACATCATTTCATTACTTGTTTAGTTGTAAAATTTTAAGGTTGTGGAACCTTAAGTATGGGTGTACTATTACAACTTGTAAGGGGGAGTGAGTCCGAGAGAAAGGATTATCCTAAGTTATAGAGTGTGTAATTGTATATGTATTTGAAGAGTTAGTGAAATCCCAAGGTGTGCTTGGGGACTGGATGTAGGTCGAAGTATTAGATTGAACCAGTATAAATTGCTCTGTGTCTATCTCTCTTCTCTGTCTCTGTGTTACTTCCATTCCTGTGCAATTCGCAAAAAGTTTTTGAGATAACCTATTCACCCCCCCTCTAGGTGATATTCCATCTTCATTTGGACCAGATATTTAAATAATATGAGGTCCTAAAAGTCTAGCCATAGTTTTTAGAAATAAACGAAGACTTTTAGGACCAGATGTTTAATAAATATGCAGTCCTAAAGGTCTCGCCATATTTTTAAAATAGACGAATACTTTTAAGATCGTACTTTTAACAAATATACAGTCCTAAAAGTCTTTTTTTATGAACAAGGACTTTTAGGACCGGATCTTTAAAAAATATGCGGTCATCAAAATCGCGAATACTTTTCAGAGTCTCTTATTGCTCATTTACAACATCCTGTACCTCAAATTTCAAGCACTAAATAGCTAGAATGAATGAACGAATTCTTCGAAAAAATAAACACATTTATTATTGAATTACACATTGCGTATGTATATTTACAAATGAATTTAGGACTTAATTAGGTCATACAGATATTCACAAAACACATTGCGTATGTGCTCCACTTCATCATCGGGAAAGGGAGCGGGGACCGACAAACCTCGTAACATCAAAGACGAAAACCGAATTAACTTTCGTGCATATTTCATATGTAACATTAAGCCGAAACTGAATTCAGCCATAATATGTAACATCAAATACATTTACCTTTGCGGTTAATTTAGTCGTTCCTTTCGTGATAATATCATATATGTGTTTCATGACGTAGATGCCACATAAGTTGGACCCCGTTGGTTGCCGACGGTCTAAAACAAACAAGAAATATATATAAGAGCTAGCATATATAGCTTACTGACTAAGTTCACAAGGCAGTGTGCCAGTGTCCAAATATATACTAACTTGTGGTTTGAGCCATTTAGGATAAGTGGCCTGAGGCCCACGCCTTTTGTTTACCTCGATTTGGAAGGTCCTCATGGCACTATCATCAAAATCACAAAATTATCAATAATGTTCACTAAAAATTCACAGTAGAGATTTCAGACAAGAGAATCAAAATGACATGCTTACTCATCGACGGTCTGCTTCAACGTAGGCCCTGCATCATTGTGAGTGGAGAATAAGAAGATAACTTTATAATCCTCCATGCACATGATGACCAACTGCCAGTGGCAGCTGAAAAGTCACAGCAGTAAAGTACTCAGTGATATATGTAGCAGAATTAAGTGAATTGCAGACAAGAATTGTGATATATACCCGTGGTAGTATGGAAAAATGTATACCTTTCTTATCACTTCACACACCCTCTTTGACATGTATTCTTGTCTCAACACCAAGGGTGTTGTACTTGCATAACCGGGCATAAGAATCCAAAATCATTGATTACGCCTGTTCAACCAATTCTTGATGCATTAACCTACAATAATGACATTGATCAAAGAATTAGTATATATGTATGTGTGTCTAAACAATGCATTTAAATTATATACTCATAGAATCAGATACGTACTTCATAAACAGTTGAAGGATTGGATTAGTAGGCTCCTGTCCAGGAAGTAGCAGGGACGTTACATCTTCATTGTCAACGTAAACCTCTTCAAGATGAAGGAAGCCTACTACTTCATTGACAGTCCACTATTTATCTTTAAAATATCATTTTTTTACCAAATCGGATATTTTTTCCTTGGCAGTCAACTTAGTAGTAGGGGATGAAACTTGAGGAGGAGGGGATGAAGCTTCAGGACGAGTAGAGACATGTACAAGCTTCACTGCCCAAGAGATGAAGATTCCCTTGACATCACTCACAAGCTTTAGCTGATCAGTTGGGAGAGGGAGAGGTGCATCAATGATCACCTTTTCAATTGACACTCTGACTTCATCATCAGCCATTTGTTGGTGGTGTACAGTTGATCCCAAGTTGTGGACAGTCCCTTTTGCAACTAATCGTCTATGACTATCACGATCCTCCACATATAGGTCACAAGGTTGCTCTGATTGTCCAAACATGTAGCTCCCCCTAGTACTCTGCTGCATAGGTGCAGGTGAATGTGTGACGGGAACACTGGTCTCTTGACGAGAGCTCAAAAGCAGCCTCATCTGATTCATTTCCTCCTTCATCTAGCTCATCTGGGATTGAAACATTGCTTCTTTAACCACTGCTTTCTCACTTAATTTGGCCAGCGTCTGTTCCATCTCCTCCCGGGTAACTATACTTTGTTTATCGCGTTTGGATTTACCAAAGTATTGCTTTAGGCTTACCCGTCCTCCAATCCCACTTACACGCCTCGGGTGATCCGGTTTTTTGGTTGCAACGGTCATAACATCATTCCTCCCGTCCGACACAAAAGATCCCTCTGCTTCTTTCTTTTTAAAATCTTCCTGTAAGATACAGATAACGAGAAGCTTAGTAATGAAACATGTTTAGTAACTAAAAAATAACAATAATGATACTTACAATTCTTTTCGGAACTACACGAGCTTGTTCACTCGTGTAGGCGCCGCTTGGCTTTTGCCGAATTTGCAACCACAACTCCTCGCGACGTATTGGAGATGGCTGATCAACTATCGCAGAAGGATTGGATTCAGCTTCATCTTCCAATCTCTTCCGCTTGGCCGCCATCAATTCTTTTTTGGCCTTTTCATATCCACCGCCAGAAGCCCTATATGGGTGTAATACCCGGATTTTAGCAAATCTGGAATACTTGAGATAAGAGAAATTAATGACTATTTTGATGAAGTAAATTCATGAGTTTAAAATTTTTATAATTATCGAGTAAATTTTTGAAAAAGTTACGTAAAAATTAGATGAACAGAATGACTAAAAATGCAATAATTGTGATAAAAACAGTCTAACAACATTATGATAAATACCGAAAGATCCTGAAAGATTATGAGAAAATCATGGGAGTATTATCTCTAATTATAAGAATTTAATAAATTATTTCGTGAGGAAATAACATGAAGAAATGTTTAAAAAGCATTCCCGAACCATAAAGTAACTTTATGGTGTAAACATTTTTAATATTTTACATAGGATATAAAATGACAATGTCGGATAAATTTTGTAAGATAATAATATACTCAGTAAATTATAAAATTATCAGTCATTGGTAAGAGAATGATTAGATAATTACTAGCTAATTGATTCAAAAAAAACAAGAGAAATATAGAAAGTTAAATTTATGGTAAAATCCTTAATTAAGAGATTAAGGCTCGGTAATTAGCATAAAATATACTTACTAATTATGATAAAAATATTAAGATAAATTAGTAAAGATAAATGTATGAAGAGACATAATCCTAAAAAGATCACTAAACGAAGAATTTAGGCCGATTAAGCCTTAACGAAGGCGAGGTAAAAAACAGAATTTTTGGTAAAAAAATATTATATTTTTTAAAAATGGAAAAAATTATGAAAAAATAGTTAAAACTGAATTTTAAAATTAAGGGGCCGAAATTATTGGTATTTTTAATTAAAATGAATTGTTTAAATAATTAAAATGATAATTAGAATAAAATAATAATATAATGCGGTGAGTCGCACTTATAGGCGAGGCCGAGGGAAAAGTTAGAAATAAATTCTACAGGTAAACCGAGAGGTAAAAGTATTTTCAGACTGATCAAATTAAGAACAAGTAAATTTTTACACGAAGAAAGAATTTACCAGGCGTTAATTCCGCAACCGAAAACCCTAATTCCTAATAAGACGAAAAGGCGATCGATAGATAGAGTAGAGCCAGATAGGCAAAGTGAGAACATATAGAAACAATTTCGTGTTTTCAAACACGGTATTAAGTTAGGCAACAACTGGACGTTTTACGATTCAGCGAATTATTGTCCAGAAGTTGGTTCTATCGGAAGCGATTTCCGTAACCGGACGCGTTTGTCCGAATATCTTCCGACGCACCGGAGAATACCTGGATATGATCAAAAGAGGATCCAAATAGATAATATGAAGGAGGATGAAAAGACCTTCAAAGTTACACGCCCGGATTTTTGAGTTTCGCGCGAAATCGCGCGAAACGGACACCGATCGGGTAGCTTTATCGGGCCGGGAGGCCATAAAGCAAGAGTCATCATTGGATGAAAACTCATTCTTTGAATTTTTGGGCCCTTAGATGTCGACCAAGACCTTGAATGGTCAAGATTGCTTCTTACAAAACCCTAGATCCAACGGTTCAAAAACAAAGCAGAAAATTCCCGATACGTCCTGAATTTTCTCTATAAATAGCCCTCCCCTCTTCTTCACTCTTCACACCATTTCTTCTCTCTTCCTTGGCCGAAACTTAGAGTGAGAAGCTCTGCAAAAATTTTGCCTAGCCTCGAGTAAGTTCTTCTGTCCTTAGCTTTTAGTTTCCGTAGTTCTTTCGGTAGTTATAGTAGAACCGTTGTTTTGATCTAGGAAGTTTCGAATTTATTCCTATACTTGTTTTTAAGCCTCATTGCATTGAAAGATGCCGACGAGGTAAAAACCTAGTGGGGATAATTTTGAAATGGAATAAGGTCAAAGTAACGAAGTTCTGACGAAATTCCGCCAAATACGGGTAGTAGGGGCAAAATGGTCTTTTTCACCTAAAATGCCTGTTATGCTGCCAAATATTCATAAGTTTGTTATTATTCTGATTAGAATACTTCGACGTCGAACTGCTTGTCGAAATTCCATCGTTCCGCTTTTTGCCGCCGCTGAGCCGCTTGTTTATTTGTTTACGTACGGCCAAAAAGTACCGTTTTTAGCCGGAAGAGCCGGATATCTGCAACTAAGGTACGGACGCGTCTGTAACCCTAACTCTATGCTGCTCATATACTTTTGCGTTAAAGATACGTTCATAGACCGAGGTTACGTTGAGAATCGTCGGAGATACTTACTGACTTTACCCACGGATTATAGTTTTGGTAATGCCGTTTGAGTTATTCCTAGCGCTGAGGACACGTTAGTGGCGTGGCACCGGATGTGTGCAGAACTAGTCGAGAGAGACTTTACATACTACTTTGTGCTTATGTTTTGTCCATGTCATTGATCATACATCTGCTGTTTGCTTTTGTGATGATATGCTGTATTGAAATGAATATCTCATTGTACGTATACTTGTTTTATTTGAGCATAAGGTTAACCGTTACACCGAGATCCATATGTGGAATGGATCTCACTTAGCATCGTCGAGTCTCTGGAGGACCGATGTTTGGCGATCGAGGCTAGCGGTGGAGTAGGCCAAGACGTGTCTACATTATCTATCGTTTTCTTTAGTTTCTTTAACTTTTGAGAATTCCGGATGACCGTAATTCGATACATTTACACTATGGTCCATATTTTGAATGTAATGTAAATTACTTACTCGTTCCAATGCTCTACTCTGATTACTTTGCTTGAAATATTTGGAAACGTTTTAAAAAAAAATCCGCCGTTTTCAAATGGGATGTTACATGGGCAATCATTCTTTTTCCCTACATCATGTTATTGTTCCCTTTCTTTTCTATGAATCAAAATTGAAAAAAACTATTAGTTATGAATTCCAGCCATGTAACTAACAGAAATTAGAGAACTTCTGCTTCATATAAAGGTCAAACATTAGTCAAATTCACTTCATCAAGTTTCAACATTTTATTTAAGAAAGATGTAGAATTGTAGAAGAAATTTGGAGAAATAGAGGAAAGGGAGTTGCAGAAATGCTGCCAACTCAGTCAATTCATTCATTCATCATAACTGGTTCCTACACATATTAGACTAACCTCTTATATATAGTTAGAGGCTTGACTCTTAAGGCCCAATAATAGCTTGCACCGAAACCATTACACAGTTAACATACTAACTAACTAACTAACAGCAATGTCTAACCACTACCTACTATAACAGAACTAAGACTATAATAATGGCTTGACTCTTATGCCATTATTATTTCCCTAATTACCTTCTTAGTATTTTACCTTTTCTGGGTTTACATATCAGACTTGCATAGACAAAGGCAAACCATTTAACTAACAGGATTAGATGAACACAATAACATTCACATATCCGCACAAGTTAATAAGCAAACAAAAGGGCAAACAAAACTAAATATAAACTTACCAGAGCTTCGGGAGTGGTCCATGCACCGAACAAATTGTTGCCAAGTTTGTTCATCAATAAATGTGTACTTGTCCCAAGGATTTTCTTCAGGCTGAACCTCGACAAAAATATACTTGTTAGCTAGAAAGGTCTTAAACTTCCTCCACCGATTAGCACAATAAGACAATGTCTTGTCTTTCAACTTCTAACAGTCAGGGACAGTGTATGTAAGCCGGATAGTGTCCCAAATAGGATCATTTACTATGCCAAAGTCCACATTTTTCCACTCATCTATCAAGATGTTAACCTTACTGCGTACTAGATAGCCAACAAAACTAGTATATTTGCATTTATTGGGACCGAAATGTTCCAACTTTTCATCAAATTGAATCTCCAGCCTTGACCCAGAAGTCCAACTTAAGGTTACATCCATCATTCGTGTGCCTCTTCTTCCACGGCGTGCAGGGCGGTTACGAGGCTCATTGTGAGATGAAGAGGGTTCGTTCTGACTCACACCACTCACACCAGTAACTGGCGTTCCCGGAACACGAATAGAATCGTTTTCACCGTTCATTTTCGAGATAGGAAGAGAGGTAATGGTACGTGGGTGAGGAAGAGAGGTAATGCAACAGGAAGGGTTTCGCAACATGAACAGAGGTTCTTCAGTGAGAGTAACAAAAGCTTTCGCGCGAAGAAATGTAAATTTGGCGGTTCATTTTTAAAACCGGATACACAAAGAGACGGTCTTAATAATTAATATTCAAGACCGGCCATATTAAAGTTCGGTCTTAAAAGTAATTAATTTTTTATCCACACTCTTTTTCTATATTTTATACCGACCGCATTTTAAGTCTGGTCTTAAAAGAATAACTTTTAAGACCGGCTTTTAAATATGTTCGGTCTTAAAACTTTATTACCTTTATATTTAAAGTTTTCCTTATTATTTTGGAGCACAGAAAATATTAGTTCGGCTGTGTGAGATTTCTCCATAAAGTAATTGATATTTGAATTTTTTTAATAACATTTTTAAGACCGGTTTGTTTTTTAACGGGTCTGAATAATATATTTAAGACCTATGAAAAAATGATCCGTTATAAGAAGTTCTTTATATTTACAAAACTGTCACCGGTCATACCTTTAAGACTGGGGCGTCGATAGTCCGTCTATATGAGGCGGTCTTAAAACTCTTTTTTGCACTAGTGAGTGAACAAAGCTTCCAAATGGGCCAAGAAGAACAAAAGGGCGGCGTGCAAAAGCTTCAATATATGGGCTTGAATTGGTTATAGGTTGTTAGAACTGGTTGACACCTAAGAAAAGGGTGAATTAGGTGTCAGATAAAAGTTTAAGAACCTTAAAAATCTTTTCGCATCTTAGTAAAAGCAATAAGTATGAAAGTAGTGAGTCATAAATCAACAATCAGTTTTTCAAATAATATATGTTGGAAATATAAGAACTTAGGGAAGAGAATATGCAAACTGTGATTTATCTTGGTTCAGTCCAATCCACGATGATCTACATCCAGTCCCAAACTCCTCCTAATATTTCCCTCAAGTTTAACCGGATACTTGAGAACCATTATAATCCCAACAAATTTGATCCGAGCACTTGTGAAGCCTTTACAATTCTCACACTAAGATAAAGACTCCCCTTTACACACTATAAGAATATAATCTATTTCCAACTCAAGATCCCCCAATCTTGAGTAACTCTCGCAAAGATAGAATGATTACAATGAAAGCATACTTCTCTCTATATGAAGTAGATAATGATTAACATTAAAGTACAATGTGAGAGTATAATTATAGGGCTTTGGTGTGGTAAGATTCAGAGTATCGGCCTATCGACATTGTGTGCTCATGCTCTCTATCTATGTTTATCTTGACTGTTGAGCACATTCTCCCCGTTGAGTATCTTAGAATATGATCGTTGGATGTCCATTGGAAGTAGCCATTAAAGTTTCTGACAAGGAGTTGCTTTTTGGTTTTTGAGCTTTAATACAAGTTTAATCAATAGTAATCTTTATATAAACTTGATTAGTAATGATTAGAAGCAATATAATCAAGGTTTAAACGAGTTTGCAAGAATATTGAAAAATCTGATACGTTGATTAAAAAATTTTGTGAAGAATATCATTCAAGTGATCTTGTAGGTGATTCATGTCACTTGAGTGTATGAGTGATCACTTGGGTGATCTTTACTTAGGATATTTCAGCACTTTCAAATTACTTTCAAGTGCCCTGCAACTGATCATGGATTACTCGAGTGATTTTCCAAATCATTGTGAATGGTCATGTATCACTCGAGTGATTTCCCAAATCACTTGAGTGATTCTCACATCACTTTCACATCACTTGTAAGTGCCCTGAAAATGATCAAGGATCACTTGAGTGATTTCCCAAATCATTGCAAGTGATCAAGCATCACTTGAGTGATTTCCCAAATCATTGCAAGTGATTCCCATATCACTTTAGTTTCACCCGTGCAAGTGACACTAGTGGAAAAAAAGGTTTTAAGACCGGCCAAAAGAGGCATCGTAAGACCAGACCCGCGACTGGTCTTGTTCCAGGGGATATTAAAAGTCAACTTTTAAGACCGGACTCAAACCGGTCTTAAAGAATCTCTTTTAGACCGGACATTTAAAACATTAGGTCTTAAAAGTCGTACTATATACACTTGAAATATTTTTTGTTCGGTCCTAAAACTCAACTTTTAACACCGGATATAAAATAGATTGCTCTTAAAAGATCGGAATTTTAAGACCGGACAAAACTTAATCCGGTCTAAAAAATAGCGGCTTCTAAGACTAGACGACTAATTATACCGGTCTTAAAAGATTGAATTTCAAGACTGGATAAATAATACATTCGTTCTTAAAAATTGAATTTTTAGACTGGACGAATAAATAAAGCGGTCTTAAAAGACCAACTTTTAAGACTGGCCTAATATCAAATATGTACACCAGACCTTTAAGACCGGACATATAAATACATCCGGTCTTAAAATTTGAACTTTTAAGACCGACATATTTATTTTCGGTCCAAATTTTCTAGAATTTTTTCCTCGTTCTGTAGTTCCTGATCATATAATACACAAATCCAATACATTATCCAGCACATAAAATTCGATACTATAAACTACAAGCTATGAACAATCCATTGTGAATAAATTGAATTGGGAAAAGAATACATATATTATTCACCATGAGTTATGTGGCCTCTTAATTAATGATTATTACTATGACAGTACAACACCTAAATGAATATATACAATAAGATAACTTATTTACAAATACAATTAGTTACAAATACAACATGTAAATCAATATACATGCCCAATATAATATTCACCATGCCTTCATCTGATTCCCACCAAACAACATAACATCCTCAATCTTTTACATATAACATGCCCCTTTGGATCGGATCCTGCCAAAAAAAAAAACAAGAACAAACTTCATAGTCAGTGACATTGTTTAATTAAAAACATATATAGAAGGAATATAGTTAAAACCTTAAAGTTTTCAAAGAATTATGCATATGAATATTACCTTATGAATTGACCTCTTTTATAAAGGGATATCCTCCCATATCCCTTCTTGATGATCATTTCTTATGTCGGATTCATTATCCGCTTCATCTTCTTCGTTCATGTCCGGTAGACCCCTTGAAAAAGGATTACTCTCAGGAAGACCATAATTTGAATGAATTTCGTCATCAACATCAATGTCCGATATAAGTCTTACAAAATCCTTCACAAATTAAATGTGTGTGTATAACTTTAGGACTTAGTCGCCTCTCATTCAAACATTCTACACAAGGGCAATAAAACTTCACACTATCATCATGGGCATTTTGTTTAACAAATTCTATAAATTCCCTCACCCCATTCTGATATTCAACACTCGTCTGTAAAACATTATTTATCCAACTGTGATCCATAGTAGAATTCCTATAGACGAAAAGATTTAACATACATAATCCGAAAAAATTGAAACTTGCTTATAAAATAAGGCAACTCCAAATGCATATATATGCTCAATGTCGGTTATGTCTTTTTGTATTTTATTTTATTTTTTACGGAGAAACTTGTCCATTAAATGCATAATGAAGAATCACTTTTGGTCATAAATGTATCACAGTGAATCCAAGAAGCAAAATAAATTCATGATGAGGAAATTAAATGCATCGCATGAGGTCTTGTGGACTCACCTGTAGCATATAATTCAAATGTGTTTGCTGAGTCTTTCTTTTTCGGCCACAAACGTTGATGTTGCAGACAGCAAGAGAAACCTAAAAATACTTGTTGGTCAGTTGGGTAGGTCTAAAGTGAAAATATAATCTTCATAATACAATATTCATTAACAACAGAGAAACTCACGAGAAAATTTCATCGATTTCCTTTCAACCCATGAAAAACCCAGAACCATAAGCAAGAAAATCATAAAGTTATATAACCAAAACACCTCGTACAGCTTGGTTTATAGACGTTTAGCTAAGGAACCAGAAAGTGATTGTCGAGAGAGCAACGCGAAGAAGCGACGACGCAACACACAAACATTGGAGACAGAACCTGAGTAATCACCTTCGGCGCGACAAGAGAAGTTCTGAGAGGGAAATTTAATTTTCCCCGCGACATTTTATTAATTTTGGTTTTTTTAAGACCGGTTATTTATAAAGTATCCGGTCCTAAAGATGTAATTTTATTAATTAATTTTTAAGACTCGCATTTTAGAAGACTCCGGTTCTAAATTTTTACTATTCATTTAATTGTAAGACCATATTTTATACAAACTCCAGTCCTCAAAGTTAAATACTTTTCAGGTCATAAAGGTCCTCATTTATTAATTAACCAAACTAAAAAAAGAGGATTGGCTTTGGCGAGCGCAGCAGCAACTGAATGAATAAGATAAATTAAAGGAAAACTGGAGAATATATATGCTTCTTTAATTACTGGAGAATATGAATATAAAAAAGACAAAAGCCTAGTTCTTAATGTTTCATACATTACTGGAGAATATGCACGTACACAAGGAAAAAAAAGAAAGAAAAACAAAATGAACATTGTCAACGACAAGAATCTAACTAAACATCCTAAAGCTTATTATCCTCCAATGCCTTGGCGATATCGGCGTGAGCAACATTAAGTTCCCGTCGGAGATCAGCAAGTTCATGTCTTACTCGCATCAACCACAATGCATCATTAGAGGAAAGAGGAGAGGGGTTAGCAGTAGGCGCGCTGTAGCCAAGAGGTTGGAGAGGGGGAGCTAGAACCTCTTCATGGTCTGAAGGCTGGGGGTGCGGCAATCTCTTCATCATCCGAAATAACAATGGGTCCAACGACCCGAGACTCTTCGGTCACAATAGAACGCACTCTCGCTGGAGGAGGTGCACCGTATAACGATCCAAGGAAGGCACGAGCTTCAGGACTAAGAGTACTCCTATGAGGAGTTATCTTGTATCTAACCATGGTTTGAAGCTTTGAGCAGTTGGGGAGGAGAGCTAAGTAGTGAGGAGTTAATAAGGACAGAGAGGTAGTATGAGAAGTTAATAAGGGCAGAGAACTTAGATACGCAATTGATTATGATTTTTGTGTTTCTACTTTAAGACCGTCCTTTTATCATATGTTCAGTCCTAAAAGTATATTATTTATTTATTTCAATTAAATTACTTTTAAGACCGTCATTTTATCAATTGATTATGATTTTTGTGTTTCTACTTTAAGACCGTCCTTTTATCATATGTCCGGTACTAAAAGTATATTATTTATTTTTCAATTAAATTACTTTTAAGACCGTCATTTTATCATATATCCGGTCCTAAATGTCTACTATTTATTTTTCCAATCAAATCAATTACTTTTAATACCGACCTTTTATCTTATATCCAGTCCTAAAAGTCAATTATTATTTTTCAATTATTTATTTTTGTAAAGTAAGAATTTTTCCTTAAAAAATATTACTTTTAAGAATGGATCTTTTACAAAATCCGGTATTAAATGTTTATTCACTTCAAAATTACTCAGATAGCAGAGTCGTATCCTTACACTCTGTTCCATAGTCTCTTCGGCTTCCAGGTAAACTGCCCAACTATGCGTCTCCTCGTATTCTGAGGACTATGCGTCTCCTCGTAAGAAGTTTCCAGCGTTTCATATTCTTTAGGATGGGTTCTCTATTTAAACTCGTTGTTACTTTAGTTTCTTCACATTCTTCTCCATCACTTCTACACGGCCTCCTCTACCGCCTAGCCTCCACTGTAATGGCTGCTCCACCAGGTCCTCCTTTTCCTCCTCCTCCTCCTCAACCTCAGCCCCCTCGTCCATTGCCTCCAAATCTGATTGTCAAGCAGTTGGTGCAGCACGTGGTGGCCCGCGTCGATCACATCGACTGATGCTTTGGCCAATTGGTTCAGCTTGTTCATACCATCAACAACAAGCTGAACATGGTACTCCACGCCAATGACGTGGAGTACCATTCTTCTGAAGACGACGCCTCCAACGCCTCTGACGCCTCCGACGCATCTTCCCTCTCCGATGGGGTGAATTAGTTGTTTTATGGTTTTTTGTTGTTGTAATAGTCACTGCCCTTTTTAGGGCAGCATAATAATTAATTAATAAAATATTTTTAAATTTTGTTCTCATGTGTGTTTAGTTACATTTATGCATTATCTAAATATCTGGTGGTGGAAATCAATCTTCATCTTAACTATATACAAGTATAGCAGTAAGCATCTGATCTCTGGCCAACACGTACATCAACAAAAATGGCAGACTCAAAATACTAAAATTAAAAAAATAAAAAATAAAAAGCAAAGCAATTATGAAATATGGATAATGGAGATGATATAGTTACGTAGTATTTAATAAATATTTAATTTAATAATATGATTATTCCTTAAATATCTAAGTGATTTTTTATATAAAAATATATTAAAGAAATATATTGCCCACATATTTAGGATCGGACATTTAACTTAACTACGGTCCTAAAAGTGTGGCCATATTTTTTAAATTAAACGAAAACTTTTAGGACCGGATATTTAATAAATCAATGGTCCTAAAAGTCTGGCATTTTTTTAAATTCAACGAAGACTTTTAGGACCGGCCATTTAGTAAATATACGGTCCTAAAAGTCTGGCATAAAAAAATTAAATTAAACGAAGACTTTTAGGACCGGATATTTAGTAAATCTACAGTCCTAAAAGTCTAGCATATTTTTTATATTAAACGAAGACTTTTAGGGCCGAAGTTTTAGTAAATCTACGGTCCTAAATTCATGAAACGAAGACTTTTAGGACCAAACATTTATAAAACATCCAGTCCTAAAGTTCTTGCAATATTTTTTAAAATTAAGCAAAAAATAGTTTTATCCATCATCCAATACATTCAGCAACCACAAATGGACAATTAAATTGTTTGAAATGAATTAACAAATTATTATTGTTTACTATCACAAATTGGACAATTGTTCATTTACAACCGAAGATGATTGTTGATACAACATATATTTACGAATGAATTCACAAATCAATTATTTTTCCGACTTTCCGAGATCATCAGATCATACAGATATTCACAAAACACATTGCGTGTGCGCTCAATCTCACCATCAGGAAAGGGGTCAGCACAATCAAACGTCTATAGCATCAAAGACAAAAATATATTAGTCGTCTTTCCTTACATCAAAGGGGTCAGCGCACAGGCAAAGTTATGTAATATATTTACCGTTTCAGTGATGGTAGTCACTGGTTGCATGACAATATTATACATGTGTGTCAAGACGTAATGGCCACAAAGGTTGGACTCCTTTGGTTGCCGACGGGTCTAAAAATGAACAAGAAATATATTAGAGCATATATTGCTACTGACCAAGTTCACAAGCCAGTGTGCCAGTGTCCAAATATGTACTAACCTTTGGTATGATCCACGTAGGCTCTTTGACCTCAGCCCCAAACCTTTTCTTGACCTTTTGTTGGAATGATTTCAAGGACCTATTGTCAAAATCACAAATTTGCTTAATAATGGTCACTAAAAATTTGCAGCAGAGATTTCAGACTAGACAATCAAAATGACATGCTTACTTGTTCACGATCTGCTTCAATGTAGGCGGTGGATCATTGTAAATGGAGCATAGAAAGATGACTTTATTCTCATTCGGGCAAATCCGGACCAACTGCCAATGGCGACTGAAAATTCACAACACACAAGTACTTATTAATATGTAGCAGAATTAAGGGAATTGCAGAAAAGAATTATGATATGTACCTATGGTAGTATGGTGCCAAGTACCACTTTCTCCTATTGGTGGACACCCTTGATGTTATGTATGATTGTCTCTCCACTAAGGGTGGTTGAATTATGTACTGTGGGCACAAGAATCCAATATCTTGGCTTCTGCCCTGCTGTTCCAATTCACGATGCATGAACCTACAATAATGACGTCAGGGAATTAGTATATACCTATGTAAGTGTCTCACATTTATGTTATGTACTCATAGAAGAAGATACTTACTTTATAAACATGAGAATAATTGCATCAGTAAGCTCCTATTTATCAAATAGCAGGGAAATTAGATCATCTTGGTCAACCAAAACCGTGTGCTTATTACGGAGGCCTACTTCTGTATTGACAGGCCACTGATTAAGTCCAACTTGTTTATTGGATACCATAAGGACAATTTTGTCCTTGGCACTCAACTTAGTTGTGCCAACCAATTCAGGAGGGGCTGGAGCTTCAGGAGGAGTAGAAACATGTATAAGCTTCACTGGCCATGAGATGAAGGTTCCAATGACATCACTCACAACCTTCACCTGATCAGTTGGGAGAGTGACAGCATCAATGATGACCTCTTCAACTGAAACTCTGACTTCATCATTGGCCATTTATTGGTGGTGTCTTGTAATACCCGATTTTAGTAAATCTGGAAATTTTGAGATAAAGGAAATTAACGAATATTTTGATAAAGCAAAATCATGAGTTTAAAACTGTTATAGAAAATTGTTATAATTATAGAGTAAATTGTCAAAAAAAGTTACGAAAAATCTAATAAAGAGAATGACTAAAAATGATATAATGGTGATAAAAATAGTCTAAAACTATTATGATAAATACTTTAAAGATCATGAAAAATTATGAGAAAAATATGGAAGTGTTATCCCTAATTATGAGAATTTAATAAATTATTTCGTAGGAAATAACATGAAGAAAAGTTTAAAAAGCATTTCTAACCATAAAGTAACCGATGGGGTAAACATTTTTAATATTTTACATAGGATATAAAATGACAATGTCGGATAAAAGTTTGCAAGATAACAATATACTGTAAAATTGGTAAAGATAAATATATGAAGAAACCTGATCCTAAAAAGATCACTAAACGAAGAAATTAGGTCTGATTAAGCCTTAACGGGCGCGGGTAAAACGAATTTTTGGTAAAAAATATTATATTTTTAAAAAATGGAAAAAATTATGGAAAAATAATTAAAACTGAATTTTTAAAAGAGGGGGCCGAAATTCTAAGTATTTTTAATTAAAAAGAATTGTTTAAATAATTAAAATGGTAATTAGAATAAAATAATAATATTATGCGGTGAGTCGGCTTATAGGCGGGCCCAGGGGACAAGTTAGAAATAAATTCTACAGGTAAACCAGAAGTAAAAGTCTTTCCAGATGATCAAATTAAGAACAAGTGAATTTTTACACGAAGAAAGAATTTACCGTGCGTTGTTTCCGCAACCAAAACCCTAATTTCAAATAAGACGAAAAGTTGATCGGATAGAGTAGAGTCGATAGGCAAAGTGAGAACCTATAGAAACAATTGTGTCTTTTTAAACACGAGATTAAGTTAGGCAACAACTGGACGTTTACGATTCTGAATTGTTGTCCGTAAGTTGGTTCTATCGGAAGCGATTTCCGAATCGGACGCGTTTGTCCGAATATCTTCCGACGCACCGGAGAATACCTGGATATGATCAAAAAGAGGATCCAAATTGATAATATGAAAGAGGATGAAAAGACCTTCAAAGTTACACGCTCGCATTTTTGAGTTTCGCGAAATCGCGCGAAACGGACACCGATCGGGTAGCTTTATCGGACCGGAGGCCATAAAGCAAGATGACAACTCATTCTTTGACTTTTTGGGCCAAAGAGGTCGGCACCTATGGATGGAGGGCCAAGATTGCTCCTCCCAAAACCCTAGATCTAACGGTTCAAAAACAAAGCGAAAAAATTCCCTTTACGTCCCGAATTTTTTCTATAAATACCAAGCTCCTCTTCTTCATTTCTCACACCAAAAATCTGCCTCTTAGAGAGAAGTTAGAGAGAGAAGCTCGGAGAAAGTCCGAGCAAAGTCTCGGGTAAGTTCTTCGGTCCCCGGTCTTTAGTTTCTGTAGTTCTTTCGGTAGATATAGTAGGAATGCTAGATTTATCTTTAATTTTTCAAGATAGTCTAGATATCATATTTAGGGGTAAATATGATATATATTTCGAAAATATGATGAGGGAAAAGATCTGTCAAAATTCTAGAGAGATAGAGCGAAAAAAATGGCTCGGCGAAATTCCGCCGATTAGGGGTTCGGGGGCAAAATGGTAATTTGTACCTAAAATGCCCGTTATCTTTGCTAAAAGTTGTTAAATATTATCCTTATAGGATATCTGAGATAATTGTACCGTCGAGCCGCCGTTGTGCCGCCGTCACACCGCTTTTTTTTTCCGCATGTCGGAAATTTACCGTTTTTCCGTAAAAGTTCCGTTGTACCGCCAAAAAGGTACGTTCGCGTCTTGTAACACTAACTCGATGGTTATTGTATGATTATATATGTTTGTTGTGTTCTGTTTGTTGTTGTAGCATACGTGGTTATGTTATATACACGGTTATGTCACATACGTGGTTATGTCACATACGAGGTTATTATTGTTGTATCATACGTGGTTATGTTACATACGTGGTTATTATCTTACATACGTGGTTATGTATTTTTAATCATACATCTTATGGACTGTTGTATTGATTGCTGCTTGTCGTGTATATGTAGTCATATTTAAGCATGAGGTTAACCGTTACTGAGATCCAAATTGCAATTGGATCTCGCTCTTATCATAGCGTCGAGTTCGGAAGAACCGAGGACCGAGGATAAAGACGAGCGGCAGCCGACGAGTCCCGATCAAGACTTTCTTATGTTGTAATTCATTTTGAAAACTCTCGGTCAATGTACCGTTTACGTAAATCAGCCGGACTTACGGCATTTATAAATATATGTATCGCTTACTCAATCGCTCCAATGCTCTACTCGATGAAAAAAAAATTATACCTTTTGAAAATGGGATGTTACACTTTGGTATCGGAGCGGTAGTCCCGGCATTGATATGACTATGTTATTACGGACGGTATGGTAGGACGTTAAGGCTAGTCTATGTGGGTGTGGCCAATCGGTCGCCATAGAGTTGGTGAGGTCCCCATGATAGACACTTATCTGGCCATTCTGTTCGGTTAACGTAGTTATGTTCAAATCAGCCTTTTTAAAGAGCATGCTTTTGAAAATGAGTACTGATATAGCCCTAAGTCGATGTACCATTCTGCACTGGTATACCATTCTGAACCGGTGTACCACCCTTCGTCGGTGCATCATTCTAACCCGGAAATCGCAAATCCATCGTCCATATTCATATTTGATATCGGACCCGATTAATTCGATAATTTTGATAATCGTCGGTTTGTACCGGACGACTATTCGTCCTAGCGCAGAGCTTATATGTGGAGCTAGGCCACGCCGGATGAAACTCCGAGACCAACAAGGATAAGTACATGTAGTATTTGACTCATGTAGAGGAACTCCCGATACGAAATTCCGTACCCGTTTCTGAGTAGACCAAATCAACGAAATCCTAAACAAAGGGAAATAGTACGAGTGTCCGTTTGTTTGTAGTATTAGTGTGATAAAGTCTCGCGATAGACTAATCATTGTCTTTTTAAATCTAACGTTTTCCCTAATAAAGGAGAAAGAACGAGACATGACAAATTTAAGAGGAGCCGGAGCTCCCGAGGCGAGGCGGAGGTAGGCAGGAAGACGACCACGAATAATCTCCGAGAGGATCCGCATAACTATCTCTCAATAGGAATCTACTTTAGATATTATACAACACGGGTGCTAATCACTCGGATGTCCGATAAATAGGCGAATCATTTTGGGATACATACATACCTTACAATCTAGTAGTAGTTACACCATTGGGTGTGAACTATTTTGCTTAATAAAGCATGTCTAAATTCCAAGTCGAATATATATCTCGTTCAAAATTTCGTCTCACAAACATCGATGACATTCTCAAAATCAGGACTAGCAAAGATCAATAAAATGATCAAACGATGACGAGGGGATTGAGTCCTTATTCTAAAAACAACCCGCACAAATAAAATCTCTCGACAAATATTCCTTCGAAAAGAAAAGTCAAAATTCACTATGAAGTTGATGCCTAACATTGGATCAACATCTAAAACACCATATCAAATGCTACCGAACAAAGCACGAGAGTTTGTGACTTTGTATCAATCATCGCAGGATGGACAAAATGACTATCATGAACACATACCCACTTTCCATGATCTACGAGTTACTCATTTTTGTAATCCCTACGTTTTGGCAAGAGTTGACGAATGCTCGGAACACCATTTAGTTGTACATCAAAAATAGAAATAATAACATAGATATTTAGTTTCTGGATCTAGCGGGATAGTACCGTAGATTCATGCCGAAATTTTTCATAATCGTTGATAAAGCTTGAAGAGTAAGACTTAAATCATTTGCGTAGAACACAGATCGTGAGATGAGCTTGCATAGACCGAGAACGAAGTTGGTCACAAAGACCAAGAGTTGGTTATCCCGGATCCAAGTAGATGTTATAGATTTGGTCGTGGTGCCATTAGATATGGATCGAGATATGTCTTGCTGCAGCAGGACAGCGTGATGACTTACGCCTCTCGCCTATTGAAGCCTCTCAAGTTGAACTAATCGATGTAAGACCTAGAGTTAGTGAGTATTGTATAGAATTGTACTTTAACACAAGTGTTTGAAGTACCTTTTGAGTTGAAAGAAACTCGGGAAAGGACAATAAGTCCCGTGTTTTAATGGACGAAAAGTCCTGTGTTGAAAAACTACACTGAGTACGGGGTGAAAGAAATCGTTAAGATACATGTATAGTTTCCCTATGATAAATAGTTATCTTACTTTCCGCAAAAATTTTAGTTTCCAATGCATATTTCTTAGTTACTACGATCGACCACGATCGTGTCATTGAGTAGGAGGTATCTTATGTTGACATGGTGTATGGGCGTCATGGAAACATTTAAGGTATCTTGTGTTACCATGGTGTATGGGCGTCATGGAGACATTTTGATATCTGGTGTTGACCGGGGTATATGGGTGCCACGGAAAATACTATATATCAAAGTACAACATGACAAGATCGTTACGGTCAAACCAGAGCGAATTCTCGTTCGTCAAGCGGAGCGGCCGACATATAGAGAAAAGTTCGGAGCGAATAGTCCGAAGTTTAGATAAACGAGTCTAAGTTGTTATAGAGCAAATTTCGAGGACGAAATTTTATTTAACAGGGGGAGAAATGTAATACCCAGATTTTAGTAAATCTGGAAATTTTGAGATAAAGGAAATTAACGAATATTTTGATAAAGCAAAATCATGAGTTTAAAACTGTTATAGAAAATTGTTATAATTATAGAGTAAATTGTCAAAAAAGTTACAGTAAAATCTAATAAAGAGAATGACTAAAAATGATATAATGGTGATAAAAATAGTCTAAAACTATTATGATAAATACTGAAAGATCATGAAAAATTATGAGAAAAATATGGAAGTGTTATCCCTAATTATGAGAATTTAATAAATTATTTCGGAGGAAATAACATGAAGAAAAGTTTAAAAAGCATTTCGGAACCATAAAGTAACCCGATGGGGTAAACATTTTTAATATTTTACATAGGATATAAAATGACAATGTCGATAAAAGTTTGCAAGATAACAATATACTGTAAAATTGGTAAAGATAAATATATGAAGAAACCTGATCCTAAAAAGATCACTAAACGAAGAAATTAGGTCGATTAAGCCTTAACGGGCGGGGTAAAACGGGAATTTTTGGTAAAAAATATTATATTTTTAAAAATGGAAAAAATTATGGAAAAATAATTAAAACTGAATTTTTAAAAGAGGGGGCCGAAATTCTAAGTATTTTTAATTAAAAAGAATTGTTTAAATAATTAAAATGGTAATTAGAATAAAATAATAATATTATGCGGTGAGTCGCCTTATAGGCGACCGGGGAAAGTTAGAAATAAATTCTACAGGTAAACCAGAAGTAAAAGTCTTTCCGACTGATCAAATTAAGAACAAGTGAATTTTTACACGAAGAAAGAATTTACCGTGCGTTGTTTCCGTAACCGAAAACCCTAATTTCAAATAAGACGAAAAGTTGATCGGATAGAGTAGAGTCGAGATAGGCAAAGTGAGAACCTATAGAAACAATTGTGTCTTTTTAAACACGAGATTAAGTTAGGCAACAACCGGACGTTTTACGATTCGGTGAATTGTTGTCCGAAGTTGGTTCTATCGGAAGCGATTTCCGTAACCGGACGCGTTTGTCCGAATATCTTCCGACGCACCGGAGAATACCTGGATATGATCAAAAAGAGGATCCAAATTGATAATATGAAAGAGGATGAAAAGACCTTCAAAGTTACACGCCGCGATTTTTGAGTTTCGCGAAATCGCGCGAAACGGACACCGATCGGGTAGCTTTATCGGACCGGAGGCCATAAAGCAAGATGACAACTCATTCTTTGACTTTTTGGGCCAAAGAGGTCGGCACCTATGGATGGAGGGCCAAGATTGCTCCTCCCAAAACCCTAGATCTAACGGTTCAAAAACAAAGCAGAAAATTCCCTTTACGTCCTGAATTTTTTCTATAAATACCAAGCTCCTCTTCTTCATTTCTCACACCAAAAATCTGCCTCTTAGAGAGAAGTTAGAGAGAGAAGCTCGGAGAAAGTCGAGCAAAGTCTCGGGTAAGTTCTTCGGTCCCTGGTCTTTAGTTTCGGTAGTTCTTTCGGTAGATATAGTAGGAATGCTAGATTTATCTTTAATTTTTCAAGATAGTCTAGATATCATATTTAGGGGTAAATATGATATATATTTCGAAAATATGATGAGGGAAAAGATCTGTCAAAATTCTAGAGAGATAGAGCGAAAACAATAAGCTCCGGCGAAATTCCGCCGATTAGGGGTTCGGGGGCAAAATGGTAATTTGTACCTAAAATGCCCGTTATGCTGCTAAAAGTTGTTAAATATTATCCTTATAGGATATCTCGAGATAATTGTACCGCTTGTCGAGCCGCTTTGTTGTGCCGCCGTCACACCGCCGTTTTTTTTCCCCGTGTCGGAAATTTACCGTTTTTCCGTAAAAGTTCCGTTGTACCGCCAAAAAGGTACGTTCGCGTCTTTGTAACACTAACTCGATGGTTATTGTATGATTATATATGTTTGTTGTGTTCTGTTTGTTGTTGTAGCATACGTGGTTATGTTATATACACGGTTATGTCACATACGTGGTTATGTCACATACGAGGTTATTATTGTTGTATCATACGTGGTTATGTTACATACGTGGTTATTATCTTACATACGTGGTTATGTATTTTTAATCATACATCTGTTATGGACTTTGTATTGATCGGCTATATGTCGTGTATATGTAGTCATATTTAAGCATGAGGTTAATCGTTACTGAGATCCAAATTGCAATTGGATCTCGGCTCTTATCATAGCGTCGGAGTTCGGAAGAACCGAGGGACCGAGGATAAGGACGAGCGGCCGTACGAGTCCCGACGAAGACTTTCTTATGTTGTAATTCATTTTGAAAACTCTCGGTCAATGTACCGTTTACGTAAATCAGCCGGACTTACGGCATTTATAAATATATGTATCGCTTACTCAATCGCTCCAATGCTCTACTCGATGAAAAAAAAAAATTATACTTTTTGCTTTTGAAAATGGGATGTTACATGTACAGTTGATCCCAAGTTGTGGACAGTCCCTTTTGCAACTAATCGTCTATCATGATGATCAAGATCCTTCACATAAAGGTCACAAGGTTGCTCTGATTGTCCAACAATGCAGCTCCCTCTAGTGCTCTGCTGCATAGGTGCAGGTGAATGTGTGAAGGGAACACTAGTCTCTAGACGAGAGCGCAAAAGCAGTTTCAATTCATTCATTTCCTCCTGCATCTTGCTCATCTTGGATTGAAACATTGCAGTCAATGAAGCTTCTTGAGCCGCTGCTTTGACCGCTGCTTCCTCATTTATTTTGGCCACCGTTTGTTCCATCTCCTCCTAGGTAATCATACTTTGTTTGTGGCGTTTGGATTTACCAAAATATTCCTTCAGGCCTATCCGTCCTCCAAGCCCACTTACACGCCCCGCGTGATCCAGTTTTCCAGTTGCAACGGTCAAAACATCATTCCTCCCATCCGACAAAAAAGATCCCTCTATTTCTTTCTTTTTAAGATATTCATGTAAGATACAGATAACGAGAAGCTTAGTAATGAAACATATTTAGTAACTAAAAATTAACAATAACGATACTTACAATTCTTTCAGCAACTAGAGAGTTTGTTCACTCGTGTAGGCGCTGCTTGGCTTTTGTCGAATATACAACCATAACTGATCGCGACGTATTGGAGATGGCGGATCATGTATCGCAGAAGGATTGGATTCTGCTTCATCTTCCAATCTCTTCTGTTTGGCCGCCATCAATTTTTTTTTCAGCCTTTTCATATCCACCGTGAGAAGCCCTATGCGGGCAATCATTCTTTCTCCCTATCTCCTGTGCTTGTTCCCTTCTTTTACGTGAATCGGAATTGAAAACAACTATTAATTATGAATTCCCGCCATCTCACCAACGAAATTAGAGAACTTCGCTTGATATGAACCTCAAACACTAGTCAAATTCACTTCATAAAGTTTCAATATTTTATTTAAGGAAGATGTAGAATTGTAGAAGAAATTGGGAGAACTAGAGGAAAGGGAGTTGCAGAACTGCACCTAAACCTTTACACAGTTAACATACTAAGTAACTAATAGCAATGTCTAACCACTACCTACTATAACAGAACTAGCTAAGACTATAAATTATTTCCCTAATTACCTACTTAGTATTTTACCTTTGCACGATTTACATATCAGACTTGCATAGAACTAAGACATGCTCCTCTTATGTAGGAAAAATGATGAAAATATATACTTCTATTCACACACCAAACCATCTAACTAACAAGATTAGATGAACACAATAACATTCACATATCCGTACAGGTTAATAAGCAAACAAAAAAGGACACACAAAACTAAATATAAACTCACCAAAGCTTCAGGAGTGGTTCGCAGCTGAACAAATTGTTGCCAAGTTTGTTCATCAATAAATGTGTACTTGTCCCAAGGATTATGGTCAGGCTGAACCTCGGCAAAAATATAGGTGTTAGCTAGAAAGGTCTTAAACTTCCTCCACCGATTAACACAATAAGACAATGTCTTGTCTTTCAACTTCTGGCAGTCAGGGACAATGTATGTAAGCCGGATAGTGTCCCAAATAGGTTCCATTACTGTGCGAAGGTCCACATTTTTCCACTCATCTGTCAAGATGCTAGCCTTGCTATGTGCTAGATAACCAACAAAACTATTATATTTGGCTTTATTAGGATCGAAAGGAGCCAACTTTTCATCAAACTGAATCTCGAGGTTTGACCCAGAGGTCCGACTTACGGATATGTCTTTCATTCGTGTACTACTTCTACCACGACGTACAGGGCGGTTATGAGGCTCATTGTGAGACGACGAGGGTTCGTTCTGACTCACACTAGTAAGACCAGTAATTGGCGTTGAACGAACAGACAAGAACCGTTTTCTCCATTCATTTTCGAGAAAGGAAGAGAGGTTGAGAGTGGTGGTGCCAAAAAGGAACGCCTGAAAATGTGAGAGAGTAATAGAGGATGGTGGTGGTGGGCGAGGAAGAAAGGTAATGTAACAGGAAGAGGGGTTTCGCAACAAGAATAGGGGTTTCAGAGTTCAGAGAGAGCAACGTATAAGTCCTAAGGTAAGGTTTCACGCGAATATTTGGCGCTTTTGTTTTAAAACTAGATGAACTAAAATGCCAGTCTTAAAGGTTAACATTTAATACCGTCCTTCATTAAAATCCGATCATAAAAGCAATAAACTTTTTGTTTCAATTTTTTTCAATATTTTGTACCGGCCACAATATAAGTCCGGTCTTAAAAGACCTTTAAGACCATTTTTTATATAAGTCCGGTCTTAAAATTTTTAGTCCTTTATATTTAAATTTTTCCTTATTATTTTGATCTACGCGGAAAATATAAGTCGGGTTGTACGAGATTTCTTATAAAGTAATTGATATTTCAATTTTTTTAATAACATTTTTAAGACCGGTTGTTTTGTTAAGCGGTCTGAATAATATATTTAAAACCCATTAAGAAAGGATCCGGTCCAAGAAGTTCTTCATATTTACAAAACTGCCACCAATCATACTTTTAAAACCGGTGTGTCAGTACTCCGCTCTAAACGAGGCGGTCTTAAAGCCATTTTTGCACTAGTATGACACGCTAAAATTCTGGAAGTGAAGCTTCACCACTCGAGTGTATCCATTATCACTCGAGTGCCTTTTTCCTTTTCAACCATAGATAGTTTGACATAGAGGTGAACTTCCAATGAGTATAACTCTATGAGTATAACTCCAAATTTGGAAAATGACTTATCGTCAGAAAGCTCTTGAAATCTATGTTCCAATGAAAACCAAATCAGCTCCAAATTCATTGTATTCTTAAAGTTTAGATTAAATTCAAAGCAGCTAGTCTGGAGTAGTGTCTTTATACGACTGTGAAATTTCAAAATTCATATATCTTTTGTCTATGCTTTTTTTTTTGCGATCTTGATGTCTTTGAAATTCCTCTTGCGTCTAGTTTTATATGCAACAAGTTTTAGTCTTAAACTTATTGTCTTGTGAAAGTTATGATCCAAACAATGACAGCTATTCTGGAACACCGTGAGAACATCGAGTTTCAACTTTCAAGATCCATATCTCTTTCATCTGAGCCTCTTTGAACTTGATCTTAGATTTTATGAAACTAATTTTGAATTCTCTTTCATATGAAACAATTTTCACCTCAATTCAATGTCTATTTTGTGAATATATCCAAATTACTGAAGTTGTTCTGAAATGACGCGAGATTCTGGTGTCAGCTTCCGAATCTCATATCTCTTTCATATGAACTTCATTTAGCTTGATCTTGGTTTTTGTATGTCACATTGGGAGTTCAGTTTAATATGAAATAAATTTCACATCAATCGGACTTATGGTTTGAGAGATATGATCAAATTACCGAACTTCTATCATGTTGAACAAAAATAGAGCTGCACAAATTATGATGAAATTTGATAATCACTCAAGTAAATCTTCTATAACTCGAGTAAAACATGTAGAGATCACTTCTAGAGGTGCAACTCAAGTGATAATGAAGTGTGACTCTCGTGATAATAAAGAGTCCCTCGAATGAAGATGAAATAGCTTATATATGAGGTATTTTAACTTCAAATTAAGTCATTCCAACTTCCATTTGATTATAGAGATTCCAATATCAAATCTAAGAACTTGTATATTGATATTCCCACTATATTTTACAAGTTATTCTTTCTTTAATCTCTTCTCTTCTTCTTATTGATTACTTTCCAAAATCTTTTGCGGATAACTTCTTGCTTAATCTTCTTCTTTTAATCATTATCCATAATTCAACTTGATATCTCTTCTAATCTTTTATTGACGAATCTACATTAAATATAGTAGTTAGTCAATGTAAGAGATAAATATATTATGCAAAATGTATAACCATTGAAAATGTATCACTCAGCTTTCTTCTTTGTGAATTTTCAGCCTAACGGGCGATTGGTCCTCATGTGCATGGAGGATCATAAAGTTATCTTCTTATGCTCCACTCACAGTGATCCCGGGCCTACGTTGAAGCAAACCGTCAACGAGTAAGCATGTCATTTTGATTCTCTTGTCTGAAATCTCTACTGTGAATTTCCAGTGAACATTATTGATAATTTTATGATTTTGATGATAGTGCCATGAGGACCTTCCAAATCTAGGTAAACAAAAGGCGTGGGTTCTCCAGCCACTTATCCTAAATGGCTCAAACCATAGGTTAGTACATATTTGGACACTAGCACACTGCCTTGTGAACTTGGTCAGTAAGCTATATATGCTAGCTCTTATATATATTTCTTGTTCATTTTAGACCCGTCGGCAACCAACGGGGTCCAACTTATGTGGCATCTACGTCATGAAACACATATATGATATTATCAAAAAAGGAACGACTAAATTAACGCAAAGGTAAATGTATTTGATGTTACATATTATGACTGAATTCAGTTTCTGGCTTAATGTTACATAAGAAATATGCACACAAGTTAATTCAGTTTATGTTTTTGATGTTACAGAGGTTTGCCGGTCCTACTCCCTTTCCTGATGATGAAGTGGAGCACATACGAATGTGTTCTGTGAATATCTGTATGACCTAATTAAGTCCTAAATTCATTTGTAAATATACATACGCAATGTGTAATTCAATAATAAATGTGTTTATTTTTTCGAAGAATTCGTTCATTCATTCTAGCTATTTAGTGCTTGAAATTTGAGGTACATGATGTTGCAAATGAGAAATAAGAGACTCTGAAAAGTATTCGCGATTTTGATGACCGCCTATTTTTTAAAGATCCGGTCCTAAAAGTCCTCGTTCATAAAAAGACTTTTAGGACCGTATATTTGTTAAAAGTACGATCTTAAAAGTATTCGTCTATTTTAAAAATATGGTGAGACCTTTAGGACCGCATATTTATTAAACATCCGGTCCTAAAAGTCTTCGTTTATTTCTAAAAACTATGGCTAGACTTTTAGGACCGCATATTATTTAAACATCCGGTCCTAAAAGTGTGTCTATCTCTCTCCTCTGTTTCTCCCAATTTCTTTTACAATTCTACATCTTCCTTAAATAAAATTTTGAAACTTGATGAAGTGAATTTGACTAGTGTTTGAGGTTCATATCAAGCAGAAGTTCTCTAATTTCGTTAGTGAGATGGCCGGAATTCATAATTAATAGTTGTTTTCAATTCCATTCACGAAAAGAAGAGAACAAGCACAGGAGATAGGGAGAACGAATGATTACCCGCATAGGGCTTCTCACGGCGGATATGAAAAGGCTAAAAAAGAATTGATGGCGGCCAAGCGGAAGAGATTGGAAGATGAAGCTGAATCCAATCCTTCTGCTATACATGATCCGCCATCTCCAATACGTCGCGAGGAGTTGGGGTTACATATTCGGCAAAAGCCAAGCAGTGCCTACATGAGTGAACAAACTCGTCTAGTTGCTGAAAGAATTGTAAGTATCGTTATTGTTATTTTTTAGTTACTAAACATATTTCATTACTAAACTTCTCGTTATCTGTATCTTACAGGAAGATCTTAAAAAGAAAGAAGCAGGGGGATCTTTTGTGTCAGACGGGAGGAATGATGTTCTAACCGTTGCGACCGGAAAACCGGATCACGCGGGGCGTGTAAGGGGGATTGGAGGATGGGTAGGCCTAAAGCAATACTTTGGTAAATCCAAACACCACAAACAAAGTATGATTACCCAGGAGGAGATGGAACAAATGGTGGCAAAAATAAATGAGGAAGCAGCAGCTCAAGAAGCTTCATTGACTGCTATGTTTCAATCCCGGATGAGCAAGATGGAGGAGGAAATGAATGAATTGAAGCTGCTTTTGAGCTCTCGTCCAGAGACCAGTGTTCCCTTCACACATTCACTCACCTATGTACACTAAAGGGAGCTGCATTGTTGGACGATCGAGCAACCTTGTTGCTGTATGTGGAAAAACCTCATAGGCTATTAGTTGCAAAAGGGATCTACAACTTGGGATCAACCGTACACCACCAATAAATGGGCGATGATGAAGTCGAGTGTCGTTGAAAAGGTGATCGTTGATGCACCTCTCCCTCTCCCAACTGATCAGCTGAAGCTTGTGAGTGATGTCAAGGGAACCTTCATCTCTTGGCCAGTGAAGCTTGTACATGTCTCTACGCCTCCTCAAGCTTCATCCCCTACTGCTAAGTTGACTGCCAAGGAAAAAATATCCGATTTGGTAAAAAAAAAAGGATATTTTAAAGATAAATCATGGCCTATCAATGAAGTATTAGGCATCCCTCTTCCTCAACCGGTTTATGTTGACACCGAAGATTTAACGTCCCCGTCTTCCGGATCCGAGATTACGATGCAATTGTTCAAATGTTTATGAAGTAAGTATCTTCTTCTATGAGTACATAATTTAAATGCATCATTTAGACACACATACATATATACTAATTCCCTGATCGAAGTCATTATTGTAGGTTTATGCATCAAGAATTGGTTAAACAGGGCAGAATCAATGATTTTGGATTCTTGTGCCCAGTGTATGCAAGTACAGCAACCTTGGAGGAGAGATAGAAGTACATATAACGAGGTTGTGTGAAGTGAGAACAAATGTGTACTTGTTTCCATACTACCAAGGGTACATATCACAATTCTTGTCTGCAATTCACTAAATTCTGCTACATATATCACTGAGTACTTTACTGCTGTGAATTTTCAGCCGCCACTGGAAGTTGGTCGTCATGTGCATGGATGTGCATATAGTTATCTTCTTATGCTTCACTCACAGCGATCCATCCCCTACATTGAAGCAGACCATCGACAAGTAAGCATGTCATTTTGATTCTCTTTTCTGACATCTCTACTATGAATTTTCAGTGAACATTATTGATAAATTTGTGATTTTGATGATAGTGCCATGAGGACCTTCCAAAGCAAGGTAGACAAAAAGCATAAGTATGATGACAAATATCTTAAATGGTTCACACCAAAGGTTAGTACATATTTGGACACTGGCACACTGCCTTGTGAACTTGGTTTGTAAGCTATATATGCTAGCTCTTATATATATTTCTTGTTCATTTTAGACCCGTCGGCAACCAAAGGGGTCCAACTTATGTGGCCCGTACGTCATGAAACACATTTATGATATTATCACGCAAGGACAGACTAAATTAACTGCTAAGGTAAATGTATTTGATGTTACATATTATGGCCGAATTCGGTTTACGGCTTAATGTTACATATGAAATATGCACGCAAGTTAATTCAGTTTCTTTCTTTTGATGTTACGAGAGGTTTGCTGTCTTTGATCCCTTTTACGATGATGAAGTGGAGCACATACGCAATTTGTTTTTTCAATATCTGTATGACCTCTTAAAGTCAGAAAAAAAAAATTTATAGCCCTAATTTCATTTGTAAATATATGATGTAGCAACAATAATCTTATGTAAATTTGTTTATTTTTTTTTGAAGAATTCACTCATTTGTAATATATATATACGCAATGTCTAATTCAATAATAAAATTTGATTATTTTTTCGAACAATTTTCTTGTGTCCATTTTAGGTTTCTGAATGTATTGGATGGTGGATAAAGCTATTTAGTGCTTGAAATTTGAGGTAGAGGATGTTGTAAATGAGCAGTAAGAGATAGAAAAGTATACGCGACTTTTAGGACCACATATTTTTTAAAGATCCGGTCCTAAAAGTCTTCGTTTAATTCTAAAAACTATTGCTAGACTTTTAGGACCGTATATTTGTTAAAAGTCTGGTCTTAAAAGACTTCGTTTATTTTAAAAATATGGCGAGACTTTTAGGACCATATATTTTTTAATTATCCACTACTAAAAGTCCGGTCATAAAAGACTTCGTTTATTTTAAAAATATGGCGAGACTTGTAGGACCGTATATTTGTTAATTATCGGCTCCTAAAAGTCCGGTCATAAAAGACTTCGTTTATTTTAAAAATATGGCGAGACTTGTAGGACCGTATATTTATTAATTATCGGCTCCTAAAAGTCCGGTCATAAAAGTCTTCGTTTAATTTAAAAATATGGCGAGACTTTTAGGACCATATATTAGTTAATTATTCGCTCCTAAAAGTCAGGTCTTAAAAATATTATTTGAAAAAATGGCTTAACCTTTAGGACCGTGTATTTGTTAAATGTCCGGTCTTAATAGTCTTCCTTTAAATAGAAATGGTGACTCGCTTTTCAAACAAATCATTAAGGATCAAGACAACCGAGGTTCTGTCATTCTGCTCAAGCTAGGTCCTTCGTTGTCGTCGTTTTTACCTCTCCTGATTTTGAGTAGCATTATCGGTCTCCCTTTTCTTTGTCTTTTTTCTTTTTGTCGGAAAAATAAGGAAGATAGTGAAAAGGACATTGAAAATATTCAAATCAAGGCGAGGTAAAACTAACGACAATGACGGTCCAACCTTGAGAAGAATTGTCACTGTGTTTGTTTTTATTCGAATAAGGTAAACGATGTTTTTTTTTTGTATGGTGTTAACTGTATTCTGCAAAGTTTTAATGTTGATCATGCACACGAGGACAATGTTTTGTTTGTTTCCTTTTTGTCGAAAAAAAAGAAGATAATGAAAAGGATAAGGCGATCGAAGATGAGAACTAAAAATTTTATTATTTATATTTTTTTATGCTGCCCGGTGAGGGGCAGCAGTAGTACATACAAAACAAACATAAAAATATCTAATCCCCCCATCGTTATCTGAGGGGAAGGAGGTGTCGGAGACGTCGTCATCAGAAGGATCGTATTCAACGTCATGGGCGTCGAGTACCGCGTTTATCTTGTTGTTGACAGCGTGATAGACCTGAAACAGTTGCCCAAGCGTCGGTATATATGATCAATGCGGGCTAGGAGGTGCTGCATCATCTGGTAGAATGATGGGTTCGGAGGCAACGGAGGAGGGTACGGAGGTGGAAGGGGATTAAGAGGAAAATGAGGACCTGGTGGTGGTGGAGCAGCCATTACGGTGAAGGTTGTAGAAGTGATGGAGAAGAATGTGAAGAAAGTAAAGTAACAACGGGTTTAAATAGAGAACCCATCCTGAACAATGTGAAACGCCGGAGACTTTAACGAGGAGACGCCTAGTTGGGAAGTTTATGTGGAAGCCGAAGAGACTCTGAATCATTCAGTTGAACAGAGTGTAAGGATATGACTCTGCTATCTGAGTAATTTGAAAAGAATGAACTTTTAATACCGGATATTGTAAAAGATCCGGTATTAAAAGTAATATTTTAAAAGAAAAAATTCTTACTTTAAAAATATTGAATTGAAAAAAATAAATAATGAATTTTAGGACCATATACAAGATAAATGGTCGGTCTTAAAAGTAATTGAATTGATTGAAAAAATAAATAATAGAATTTTAGGACCGGATATATTATAAAAGGTAGATCTTAAAAGTAATTGAATTGAAAAAATAAATAATAGACTTTTAGGACCGGATATTTATAAAATACGCTCTTAAAGTAGAAACACTAAATTCATTTATACCAATTGAATCCGAATTCATTCTCATCATCAATTGCGTATCTCAGCTCTCTGCCCTTATTAACTCCTCACACTACCTCTCTGTCCTTATTAACTCCTCACTACCTCCTAACTCCTCACTACCTAGCTCTCTGCCCCAACTGCTCAAAGCCTCAAACCATGGTTAGATACAAGAGAACTCCTCGTAGGGGTGCTCTTACACCTGAAGCTCGTGCCATCCTTAGATCGTTATACGGTGCGCCTCCTCCAGCGAGAGTGCGTTCTATTGTGACCGAAGAGTCTCGGGTTGTTGGACCCATTGTTATTTCGGATGATGAAGAGATTGCCGCACCCCTCTCCAACCTCCGGCCCCGGCGCCTACCGCCCGACCCTCTCCTCTTTCCTCTAATGATGCATTGCGACTGATGCGAATAACACTAGAACTTGCTGATCTCCGACGCAAAGTTAATGTTGTTCACGCCGATATCGCCAAGGCATTGGAAGATAATAAGCTTTAGTATGTTTAGTCAAATTCTTGTCGTTGACAATGTTCATTTTGTTTTTCTTGTATACGTGCATTTTCTCCAGTAATGTATGAAGCATTAAGAACAAAGCTTGTGTCTTTTTTTTGCTCATATTCTCTAGTAATTAAAGAAGCTTATTCTCCGCTTTTCCTTTTTTAACTTCATTCGATTCTTTGTACTTCTTTACGCTTCAAAAACCAATCCTATTTTTATTGGTTTGGTTAATAAATGAGGACCTTTAGGACCGGATACTTTATAAGTGTTTGGTCTAAAAAGTCTTTGACTTTTAGGACCAGATGTTTTATAAAACTTCGGTCTTAAAATTAAATGAATGGTAAAACTTTAGGACCGAAGTCTTCTAAACCTCCAGTCTTAAAAATTAAATTAATAAAACATGTCTCTGTCACGCGAAAAATTAAATTTCCCTCTCTGAACTTTTCTTGTCGCACCGAAAGTGATTACTCAGGTTCTGTCTCCAGTGTTTGTGTGTTGCTTCGTCGCTACTTCGCGTCGCGCTCTCTCGAAAATCACTTTCTGGTTCCTTAGCTAAACGTCTATAGACCAAGCAGTTAGAGGTGTTTCGGTTATATAACTTTATGATTTTCCTGCTTATCGTTCTGGGTTTTTCATGGGTTTAATGAAATCGATGAAATGTTCTTGTGGGTTTCTCTGTTGTTAATGAATATTGTATTTTGAAGATTATATTTCCACTTTAGACCTACCCAACTGACCAACAAGTGTTTTTAGGTTGCTCTTGATGTCTGCAACATCAACGTTCATGGCCGGAGAAGAAAGACTCAGCAAACGCATTTGAATTTATATGCTACAGGTGAGTCCACAAGACCTTCATGCGATGCATTTAATTTCCTCGTCATGCATTTTTTTGCTTCTTGGATTCATTGTGATACATTTATGAACAAAAGTGATTCTTCGTTATGCATTTAATGGGCAAGTTTCTCCGTAAAACAAAAAATACAAAAATAGAAGACATAACCAACATTGAGCATATATATGCATTTGGAGTTGGATTATTTTATATGCAAGTTTCAAAACGTTCGGATTATGTATGTTAAATCTTTCGTCTATAAGAATTCTATTATGGATCACAGTTGGATAAATGCTTTACCGACGAGTGTTGAATATCAAAATGGGGTGAGGGAATTTATAGAATTTGCTAAACAAAATATCCATGATGATAGTGTGAAGTTTTATTGCCCTTGTGTAAAATGTTTGAATAAGAGGCGACTAAGTCCTGAAGTTATACACACACATTTAATTTGTGAGGGATTTTGTAAGACGTATACAATGGCATGGTGAAAAAATGCCAAGTGGGTCTCAACATGGGGAAGTGGCATTTGATGATAATGACACGGATATGGATGGTCGCATAGAGAACATTATTCGTGATGTAGGAGAAGAGGTTTTTCATCAATCATGTGCATATGGTAATATGTGCAGTGATGCAGAGACCCCGCTATACCCTGGGTGTAAAAAAATACCAATTGTTGAACGTTGTATTGAAATTGGTAAGCTTGAAGGCACGTCATGGATGGAGCAACAAGAGTTTTTCTGAAATGCTTGAGGTTTTTAAGGACATGCTTCCGGATGATAATGTGTTGCCGCATCGATACTATGATGCTAAGAAAATACTTTGTCCACTGGGGATGGAGTACAAAAAGATTCATGCATGCCCAAATGATTGCGTATTGTATAGAAAAGAGTTTGAAGAGAAGCAAAATTGTCCGATATGTGAAACCCCAAGGTACAAGTCAAATAAGGGGCCTGGAAAAGTGTTGTGGTATCTTCCAATCATACCAAGGTTCAAGCGGTTGTTTGCAAATGAAAATGATGCAAAAAATTTGAGGTGGCATGCAGATGAGAAGATTTCTGATGGAAAGCTTCGACATCCGACTGATTCTTCTCAATGGAAGAAAAGCGATCACTTATTTCCGAACTTCGGCGAAGAACCTAGGAACCTTAGGCTTGCCCTTAGCACGGATGGCATGAATCCCTATGGAAGCCTTAGCAGCATACATAGTTCATGGCCTGTGCTCCTGATTATTTACAACTTATCTTCTATGTTATGCATGTAACGAAAGTACATCATGTTGTCTATGTTGATTTCAATACCAAAACAACCCGGAAATGACATTGATGTTTACCTTGAGCCCTTGATCGAAGACTTGAAGGAGTTGTGGGGAGAAGGTGTTGATGTTTTTACTCTTTCAAGAAGGAGGTTTTTAAATTGCGAGCCATGATATTCGTACTATAAACGACTTCCCAGCATATGGGAACTTGTCAGGGTATAGTTTAAAAGACCATAAAGCATGTCCGATTTGTGAAGAATAAGGCACATGCTACCATCAACTTCAACATGGAAGAAAGACGATTTATCTTGGACATAGAAGATTTCTTAGACGGGGCCACCCATATCGTCAATTAAAGAAAGCCTTTTTTGGTGGCCAGGAGTTTGAAGATGCTCCGGTGGCATTGACTGGGGAGCAAGTTTATGAAAAGGTGAAAAATATCGTTGTCATCTTCGGTAAGACGCAAAGAGTAGAAAAGAAACAAATATATGGAAAAAGATATATGTATTCTTCGATCTTCCATATTGGCGCAATCTTGATGTGAGACACTGTATTGATGTCATGAACGTGGAGAAAAAGTATGTGATAGTATTGTTTGCACGCTTCTCAACATACAAGGTAGTTCCAAGGATGGTGTGAAGGCAAGATTGGATTTGCAAGCAATGGGAATACGCAAAAACTTACATCCAAGGCCATATGGGAAGAGAACTTATTGTCCCCCGGCTTCTCATACTTTGTCTAAGGATGAGAAACGAAGTTTTTGTGAGTGTTTACATGACACAAAAGTTCCCTCGGGGTATTCCTCAAATTTTAAGAGGCTTGTATCGATGAAGGACTTGAAATTAGTAGGCCAAAAGTCTCATGATTGTCATGTCTTGATGCAACAACTACTCCCAGTAGCTATTCGAGGCATCGCCGAATATGATCTTTGGGTCGTTTTGACTAGACTTTGTTTCTTCTTCAATGCGGTTTGTAGTAAAGTTTTTGAGATTGAAAAGTTGGATGAATTGGAGAATGAAGGGTATCTTATCTTGTGCCACCTTTAGAAGCTTTTTCTTCCTACATTTTTTGACATAATGGTTCATCTAATTGTTCATCTAGTGAGGGAGATAAAGTTGTGCGGCCCTATCCATTTACGGTGGATGTACCCAATTGAAAGATCTATGAAATTCCTAAAAGTGCGTGAAGAACGCATACCGGCCGAAGCATCAATTGTTCGAAATATGTTTGAAGAAGCCATGGAATTTTGTCAAAATTATTTAGCCAAAGTAAGACATATTGGGCTTCCTCAACGTTAGCATGCTGAAGGGGGTAGACGAGGGGCTTCGGTAAAGAGTGTGGATCCTGATGAATTGTCAGAAGTCCACTTAAACATCTTGAATAATGTTGATGAAGTTCAAGCCAGCATAGCTGCACATAAAGAAGCTGTAAGGAAAGAAAATCATCGAATGATCGAACAAAGGTTGATTAGGGAGCATAACAGAACTTTTGCAAACTTGTTCAAACAAAAGGTCGAGGGAGAGGAATGTGTTTCTGATACAATGAAATGGTTAGTACGTGGTCCTGAGGTTGATGTCATAAGTTGGAATTCGTATGTGATCAATGGTTATACATTTCACACAAAGTCCCTAGATGATAGGAGCACCGTCCAGAACAGTGGTGTTATGTTAAAGGCTGAATCTATGCACTTCTCCAGTTTCAAAGACAATAGACCTAAATTGGCAGTCATGCCATATTATGTGGTTATTGAAGAGATTTGAGATCTGGACTATGTTAAAATTAGATTTCCCATTTTCAAATGCAAGTGGGTTAATTTCAATAATGGTGTTCAGATCGATCGTCTAGGATTTACATTAGTCGATGTCAATAGTAGAAGTTTTGGAGATGAACCTTTTATTATGGCAGACCAGGCGAAACAAGTTTTCTATATCACCGATCAAGAAAATAAAATGTGGGCTGTAACTTTCCAAGGAAAAAGGGTCATTGATATTGATGAGGAAAGTCATTCAAATTATGGTCTTCAAGAGAGTACTCCTTTTCAAGGGGTCTCTGGACATGAGCGAAGAAGATGAAGCGGATAATGAAACCGGCATAAGAAATGATCATCAAGAAGGGATATGGGAGGATATCCCTTATAAAAAGAGTCAATTCATAAGGTAATATTCATATGCGAGTTCTTTGAAAACTTTAAGGTTTTAACTATATTATATTCCTTCTATGTTCTTGAACAATCTCACTGACTATGAAGTTTGTTCTTGTTTTATTTTGTGGCAGGATCCGATCCAAAGGGGCATGTTATAAAAAGAGGGATTACGTTGTTGGGTGGGAATCAAATGAAGGCATGGTGAATATTCTATTGGGCATGTATGTTGATTTATGTGCTGTATTTATAACTCATTGTATTTGTAAGTTGTAACTCCCCGTTTTCGTAAACGTTTTCTTGCCGTATTTAATCAGAGTTAAGCAGTCAGAAAATTTTTCGATTTAAAATGGAAACAGAGTCACTGAATAACAAGCATAATAATATGTCTGGTAGTCATAAGTACATTCATCTGATGTTTCTAAAAAATAAACTACTAATTTATTCCTCCGTTGGCTTCTTTATGCCGGCTCCTTACCCCTTTCTCCAATCCGAACTCCTCGGGATCCTGAAGCTACATCAACAGCTGAGATCCAATGCCCATTGGATCTCAGGTAACGGTTAACCTCATGCTTATGTAAACAGTTTATGCATGACAGATATCCACAACATTTCACAGTATAAAAACACATCTCCACATATCGAGGCAATCACATTACACGCCCCCGGTATGTATGTCATCCCGGTCTGCACTCTCCGGTGCCACGATAGCATGTCGTGTCCATAGCGCTAGGAAAACTCTAAACGGTGTTAACAATACCATAACCCGTGTACTCATAATTCCACCATTTTCAAACAAACAGAATCTCAGTATATGAACATAGCAATCACATATAGCATACAACAAGCATCGGATTAAGGTTACAATACGCGTCGTACCTTTTAGCGGTATAACGGAACTTTTACGGAAAAACGTGAAATTCAACGCGGGAAAAACAGCGGGACGACGGCGGCTCGATTATCTCAGATATCCTATATTGATAGTGTTTATCAACATTTGGCATCAAAACAGGCATTCTAGGCTAAAATTACTATTTTGCCCCTAGTTACGCCAATCGGCGGAATTTCGCCGAGCTTCGTAGTTTGTTTTACGCTCTATTTCTCAGAAATTTTGCGGATCTCTTTTCCAAAAATATTTTCAACATAAATATCATATACACTCATAAAATATGATATCTAAAACTATTCATAAAGACTTAAAGAAATTCTAGCATTTCTACTCTATCTTGAAAGAACTACGAAGCTTAAGACTAGGGACCCGAAAACTTACTTCGGCTTGCTAGAACTTCCAAGAGCTCCTCCTTCTCTCTACTCTCTCTATATTTCAGATTCTTGGTGAGAAATGAAGTGAAGAGGGCTTGGCTAATTATAGGAAAAGGAAGGGACAAGGTGGGAATTACTACAATTGTCTTCGGATCGGATTTCAACCGTCCGATCGCACTTAGGACACACGGACTGATCCCCGGCCCTCCACCTATGTGCCGACCTCTCCCCCTTGTGACACCGTCTTTGATGATGTCATACTAGCTGACTTACCGATATCGTTCCCTGATCGGTGTTCGAATCGCGTAATTTTGCCGAAACTCAAAATTCCGACAACGGTGTTTCGAAGGTTTAAACTTCCTCATTCACAATATCTGGGTTAACTAAAATTTTAATCCCATTGAGGGTATTCCGATTCTTGGGCTGAACATTTCGGGCCGGATGCGGTCGGTTCGAAACGACTTAGATAGGCCGTGTTTCTGGACAATAATTCACGGATTCGAAATATGTCCTGTCGTAAGAAACCTTGATCCTGGTTTGTCACAACACTCAAGTTTTACCACGGGTTCACTCTTTACTATCTCGCCCGTTCTTATAAATACCCGGTCTCTTATTTGCTCTGTTGGTTTCGGAATCGGCTTCGGAGATAGTCCGCTCCCAGGGTAAATTTCACTTTGGTTTATAAAAAGTCCATATGTTTCGACTTCAACCTACGTCTTGAGGTAGGATTTTATTTCTATCCGTTCTCGAATGTCTGTTGGCTCTTTTACGAATATATTATTATTTAATTCAAATATCTAGATATATTTTTTTCTTTTATTTTTTATTTATTTTTCTAAGCATAAAATATTTTTATTTTATTTTATTATTTTTATTTATTTATTTATTTCGAATTTCAGCCCTTATTTATTTTTTTTTCCTAATTCATTTATCTTATATTTTAATCCAAGTAATTAGCCATTAATTACTTAATTAGTCATTCACTAATTGTTGATAATTTTCTTAATTAGGATAAACTATTATCTCACAACTATTTAACTTACATTGGTATTTTATATCTCATGTAAAATTATAAAAATACTAGGGCCATAAAGTGCTTTTAATATTATTTTATTTATGCTTTATATATTTCCGGGAAATAATCCAAAAAAATCCTAAAATTAAAGATAACATACTTCCTAAGTTTTTGTCAATATTTGCGTCATATGGGGTTTATCATAATATTTTCCGGCCATTTTACGCATTATAAAATACATTTTTCCTTGATCTTAGCTCTTTTTCTTTTCTAATTTTCATGATAATTTCCCTAAGTAATAAGGTAATTTTGGCCATTTATTGAAACCACATATTCACCTCTAACACTTAAGAAATATTTATTTATGTTTAATAGTCATCTGGGTACCGAATATCCGGTATTACATTTCTCCCCCATTAATTAAAATTTCGTCCCCGAAATTTACTCTAATCTAATCAAATTACTAACCATGAACTCGGGGTACTTCTTCAAGATATCCTCTTCCGTCTCCCATGTCGCTCTTCAAAGTGACAATCCCGTCCATACCACTTTCACCATCTAATACTCGGTGCCTAAGCCGTCTCTCTTGACGCTCAATGATCTGCTTGATGCGACTTCAAAAGTATTGTCATGTCGTAACTCAACGGTTTCGTATTCAATGACATGATCGTGGTCGGATTGGTATTTCTTTAGTTGGGAAACATGGAACACGCCGTGAAGTTTGCTAAGGTTCGGGGGCAAGGCGATCTGATACGCCACTGGTCCACGTTTGGCCTGGATTTCAAAGGGTCCTATGTAACGAGGACTCAGCTTCCGCCGTTTTAGTGTTATACCAACACCGGTTACCAGGGATACCTTTAGAAACACATGGTCTCCGACTTCAAATTCAAGAGGTCTTCTCCTCTTGTCCGCATAGCTCTTCTGTCTGCTGTGAGCTGCCAAGAGTCTCTTCTTGATCAACGCAATTTGTTCGGAAGTCTTATCAACTATATCCGGCCCGAGGAACTCACGTTCTGATAGTTCCGTCCAGCATATAGGTGACTTACACTTCCGTCTATACAACGCTTCGAATGGTGCCATCTGTATGCTCGCATGATAGCTGTTGTTGTACGCAAACTCCGCTAATGGTAGATGTTGGTCCCAATGGCCTTTAAAGTCCAATACACACGCTCTAAGCATATCTTCTAACGTCTGTATTGTTCTTTCAGATTGACCATCGGTTTGAGGATGATAGGTCGTACTAAATCGCAGCTTAGTACCCAATGGTCGGTGCAATGCCTGCCAAAATCGAGATGTGAATCGCGGATCGCGATCGAGACAATGCTCTTGATGCCATGGGAGTCTCATGATCTCTTTGATGTAGATTTCGCTAGGTGTTACGGGAATGATTGATGCGATGGGAAGAAAATGTGATGATTTGGTTAGTCGGTCGACGATTACTGAAAGTGAAGGAAATCACCAAGAGGGGGTGAATTGGGGATTTTAAAAATTCTTTTTCGAGATCACCCGTGAATTTTCGGTTGACGAGGCATAGGCCACCACTCGCCCCCTCTGAGATGCTTAACCAAGGTAAATGGAGTTAGAGAAGAAGAGCTTGACACGAGAAGATTTATCTTGGTTCGGTCTTAACTCTTGACCTACGTCCGGTCCCGGACTCTGGGTTTTTCTACTATCACTCAAATCGGATACACACTCTTGTACTCGAAAGTTATCCTCTCTCTAGGATACACTCCCCTTACAAGTTGTAATCGATAACCCAACCTCAAAGTCCCACACTTTGAGATTCTTACAAAGAATGATTTACAAAAATGAACTCTCTCAAAGAGTGAATAAATATAAGCACTGAAGCACAATGTATCAAAGATACAAATGAGAAATATAAACGATGAAAAAGGCGAGTTCTTGTGTGCGTTTTACGTATGTCTTCTCTTTTTTCGGACTTCAAATCCTCATGTATTTATACGGGTTTGAAGCTTGTGAACGTTGTAGATCCGTTGAGACTTGATCTAATTCGAAAATATAGGCTGTTGTGAGTGTGTCTCCATGAATCTAGGCTTTGTTGTGAACAAATCTGTTTGAATATGGTTGTTGCAGATTTGAATATTTGAAATTTGGCTCCTCAAGAATGTGTTCCCATCTTTGTTATGTTTAGTGGAGGGTTGTATAATGTTGTCCAGCTTGTTTGGAGGCTAGCTTTCTTTCTTGGAGAATGGTTGTGTTGCTATCCGGGTTGTAACCCATTGCTTTTGGAGAAGAAGATATAATATAATATTGCAAGTTGTCAAGTTGTTTGTCTTAAAGTCTTCTTTAAAACAAACCTAGATCTTCTTAATCTCATAAGCAAAGCTGGTTAAATTTGGTTAGGAAATATTGATATGAATCATATAAATCATATACAACCAATTCGCGAATCAAGTTAAAGCATAAATCAAACTGAACAAAATACACCCGGATGCGTTCATACGTTACGAAGTTCAAGCTCGAGTTTACTATACCAAGCTCGAGTTTGGTCTTCATTTAAAACTTGAGTTTTGCCTCACGGAAGTCTCAAGCTCGAGCTTGTAAATGAGTAAGCTCGAGTTTAGCATTTGTCGGGGAAACATGTTTGAATTCATTTTGAGAGCCAAAATGGAAAAACGCAAGCTTGAGCTTATTAGTGAGTAAGCTCGAGTTTGGCACTATTCATGTCAAAAATAATTTTAGTTCACAAAATGCAAGCTTGAGCTTAGAGGTGTAAACTTGAGTTTGCTAAGCTCAAAATATGACATTGCTCTGTCGACCCAAGCTTGAGCTTGCAAGGGCAAGCTCGAGTTTGGCAATGGTTTTAAAAACTTTGAAAGATTTTTGTCGGACGCAAGCTTGAGTTTACAACCTTAAACTTGAGTTTACTCTTTGAAGGAAAAACTTGAAAACTTTACGTGGTGCAAGCTCGAGCTTGGTATGCCAAGCTCGAGTTTACAACTTTTGTAAACTCACAAACTCTACGGTAAAATGATAAGCTCAAGTTTAAAGGATTACGCGGAGGTAAGCTCGAGCTTGTAACTCCAAGCTCGAGTTTACATATTTGTAAACTTAGTGAGAAAGTCTCTGGAAGAGGCAAGCTTGAGCTTAAAACTAATAAGCTTGAGTTTGCAATTTGAGTAACTTGATAAAATCCTCAAACCTTCGTAAGCTCAAGCTTACAGGTGCAAGCTCGAGCTTACTCAGAATATGAGTAAACTTTTGAAAACCTTCAAGCTCAAGTTTATGGACCAAGCTCAAGTTTAGAAAATGCAAAATAGCTTGGTTTGCTTTATGTAAGGGGCAAGCTCGAGTTTGGAGACCCAAGCTCGAGTTTGGAGCTGACAAAATGTTTTTGAATTGCAAACAACATGTTTTACCAATTTCTAACAAAAAACATTCTTTCATGTTTACAATTGTTATTAATCATCAAAACACATTGAGAACTAACATTCTCCCCCTTTTTGATGATGACAACACTTGTAAACATTTGTTTCTTTTCAAAAACATATTTGATCATTTGAGCATTGAAAAGAGATTTTGGTAAAATATTTGCAAACTTGAGGTTTTGAAATTTCAATTTGATAAACTCCGTAGATTTAACAAAGTTAAACAATTCATTAAGTAGATCATCGAGATTAATCTTAAGCTTTTGAAATTACAATTTAATTCTTAAACATATAAAAATCATAACATCATTTGTCATATTCATCAAATAACCATTAGAATTTCAAAAAGAAATATCATGACAATGATATAGAAAGAAATGATCAATCCATTAAAGTAGAGTTTCAAAAGCAAATATACAAAATCAAAGTTAAAACTACAATGAAATGATCAAAACAAAAAGAAACATAAAAACAAAAACAACTGAAAGTGCTCTCTTCACTTCTTTTTTCTTCTCCCCTTTGTCATCGGCAAACAAGGGTGGAGCCTAAGCGGGGTTGAAGGATGTATGCGGTTGAGAGGAGGCTCGGGCGATTGGTGAGAGTGTTTGCCTCGGGTTCAATGGAGATGGGTGGGTTCGATGGGTGGGCGGAGTTCGGAGAACATTTTGGGCAAAGTAGAACTTGGGCTGGGTTCGGGAAGAAGATGCACCAAACCGAGAACTAGAAGCGGACTATGGGCGATTTTTCGAATTTTGTCCATTTTGTCACTTCGAGACTCATCATAGTCACCAACCAGAGTGGAAATATCTTGGCTGAATGATCTCAATGTGACCACTAAGGTTCTTTAACTTCCTTCTTTCATTCTCGACCTTCTTTCGGCTCTTCTTGGCCTATATTGAAACCTTCACAGTATCCACCAAATTACTATGACCACGATTTACTTCGAAACCAATTTTCCCATTTACGCCGATTCCTTCGATAAATCGAGAAATAGCTTTGTCAACTATTTCTTTGATCCTTGCATCCAAATCGGAAGGCATGGTAGGGTGATGGAGGAGGTGGAGGAGCACTACGTGCTTCTTGAACTCTGGAATGAGTGGCTCTTGATCTTGTTGGCCTTGATTGAGGAGGGGCCCTTGATTGGCGAGCCTTCATCCATATTAATTCTCATCGATTTAGGATGTGTCTTCCAAAAACTTGAGGTTTTTCTAGTTTTTCTTTGGCGGGAACATACCAAATTTTCTCATGGAAAAGGATGACGAGAGATAAGGTTTGCAAAAGGAATTCGGGAGGTTTTTACGGAAGCAAAACGAAATCTTACCATTTCTTGAAAAATCCAGTACCCAACATTATGAGGTACCTTGGCAATAATGGAAGCAAAGATAGGATAATCCTTCTTTGCAAAATGGGTGAAACTTCCTCCTTTTTGCACAAGATTTACGGTGTAGATGTACCGAGATGGCTCTAATGTAGGGTTCATTGATCCGGGTTCAAAATTGAGAATGTTTAACCCCTGCGGAATAGGCTCATTGGGTCTTAGCGGTTCATAGATTTGCCTATCGGTATAGTTCAATGAAGCTACGGATGGAGGATTGGAGATTTGCGGAATTGAATTTAGATAGGAAGGGGTAATGGTTATTTGTTTGTTTCTAATGGTTGTGTGAACCCTTTCCTCAACTAAATTTCCATCATTGTCTAGCAAGTTATTGTAGGACATGCCATGGTAGAATACCTTGACAAGAGTGGGGCTTTGTAAGAAGCACTTATAGAAATCAGATTTTCAAATTGTTTCACCCATGGAAAGAGATCCAAATTGCATTCTCTCTTAAGTGCGGCAAGGTCTACGAGACGATGGGACGAGAAAACTTTGGAACCAAATTTTTCTTTAAAATTAATAGCATTGTCTCCTTCCAAACGAATAGGATCACTAGAGAATCCTTCGGGTATAGTAGAGTGATTGTAAATATCATATAGTGCGGGAGTTTCCTTGGATACACGAGGAGTAGGATCCTCTTGTTCTTTGAGACTACGAGGGAACTTGTGTGCTTGCTTGACCAGTCCCGAGAGGTTGCCTTCTTGCTTCGTTTGGACTTGTAGGTTGCGATCGCCTCGGAATTTTGCCTTTCCCTTTCTTTGGTTGCTTCTTGGATTTGGTCGTTTCTTGGGAGCCTCTGGTTTGTCTCTAATTTCGATTCCTTTTGGTCTTGATGGAGGAGTCGAATGAGTTCTTTGTAACTCCGGGGATTTGGGTGTCTATCCCAACATTGAATCGTTTAGGGAGCATTTTTGTTCTGTAGGACGTTCGGGGTTTTTGAGTGGATTGGGAATCGAGACATTGGTAGAAGCGAGTGTTACGGGGTCATTTTCGCTGGGCTTTGTCGAAGAAGATGAGAGGATTTTGAGAGGGAATAGGAGCAAGCTCGAGAGTTGAGTGAAGTGAAGAGGAGCAGTCGGGTTTTACATATATAAAATGCGCGGCAAGCTCGAGTTTAGGAAGCTAAGCTCGAGTTTGCATAAACTTGTACTAACTGGACTTCAAGAGTGTATGTGAAAACTCTTGAAATTCCTCTGCAAGCTCGAGTTTACTCACTTATAAGCTCGAGTTTGGGTTTCTCCAAAATTTCATTTTCTCTCGACTCCCTCGAGCTCGAGCTTACCTTGCTAAGCTCGAGTTTGCCTCTCTTGACGGCAACCGGCCAACATTGAGAGTTGTTTTAACATTATAAATGACAAACTTCAGCAACATGTCGAGTTGTTTAACATTATAAATGCCTGCATAAAACACATCTAGATACTCCGATGCTTAAGTTAGTAAATTGTAATCATAAAACACATAACTAACATTTAAGTAGGAGCTACTTACAACTCATTGGGATTTACCATTCCCAATTCTCTTCTTATGAACACAAATTGTTCCTTTGCTAATGGCTTTGTGAAGATGTCGGCAAGTTGGAGATGTGTTGGGATGAATATGACCTTGACATCTTTCTTTTGAACATGATCCCTTATGAAATGATGTCTCACATCAATATGCTTGGTTCGAGTATGTTGAACTGGATTCTTGGCCAAGCTTATTGTGCTTGTGTTGTCACATAGAATTGGGATCTCCTTTAAATTGATTCCCAAGTCGAAACTTGTTGCTTAAGCCAAAGGACTTGAGCACGGCAACTAGATGCGCCCACGTATTCGGCTTCGGTAGAGGATACGGCAACACTTGTTTGCTTCTTGCTGAACCATGAAACAAGTGAACCACCAAGAAATTCACATTGGCCACTTGTGCTTTTTCTATCGGTCTTATATCCGGCATGATCTGAATCGAATATGCCACCAATTGTTCGGAGTTGACCTTTGGGAAACCATAGACCAAGTCTTTGTGTCGGCAAGATATCGAATATTCTTTTCACATTCTCGGCATGTGACTCCTTGGGAGCGATTGAAATCTTGCACACGTCCCCACACTGAATTGGATGTCGGGACGGCTTCTTTGTGAGATAGAGTAATGATCCAATCATTCCTCTATACTTTGTGATGTTGAAGTCCTTGCCTTCTTCATCGGCATCCAAGGCGGTGGTTGAACTCATTGGAGTATCGGCTCCATTGCATTCATTCATCCCAAACTTCTTTAAGAGATCATTGAGATACTTGGTGCAGGAAATGAAAATTCCATCTTTCCTTTGTTTAATTTGCGGACCAAGGAAATAGTTGAGTTCTCCCATCATGGACATCTCAAATTCTCCACTGCATGTTCTTAGCAAACTCTTCACATAAAGCATTGTTAGAAGCACCAAATATTATATCATCAACATATATTTGAACAATTAAAATTTCATTAAGTTTATTGTTCTTTATGAAGAGAGTTGTATCTGCTTTACCTCTACAAATCCTTGATCAAGAAGGAATTTGCTTAATCGCTCATACCAAGCTCTAGGAGCTTGCTTAAGACCATATAATGCTTTCTTGAGGCGATAAACATGATCTGGATGATGATCATTTTGAAAACCAGGAGGTTGTTCAACATAAACTTCCTCTTGAATAAAACCATTTAAAAATGCAGATTTTACATCCATTTGATAAAGTTTGAATCCTTTAATACAAGCAAAAGCTAGAAGAACTCTTATAGCTTCCAATCTTGCTCTTTGGAGCATAAGTTTCTTCATAATCAATTCCTTCTTCTTGATTATATCCTTTTGCAACTAGCCTTGCTTTGTTTCTAACAATTATGCAGATTCATCACGTTTGTTTTGAATACCCATTTAGTGCCAATGATTTGGATGGTCTTTAGGCCTAGGTACCAAATCCCAAACTTGATTTCTTTCAAATTGATGTAACTCCTCTTGCATTGCTATAACCCAATCATTGTGCGAAAGGGCTTCATCAATCTTAGAGGGTTCAATTTTCGAAATGAATGCGAGAAAATGTGACTTCATTCAAGGTGCTTTTTCTAGTTCTAACTCCTTGATTAACATCACCTATCACTTGATCCAGAGGATGACTCCTCTTTGTATCTCCATGATTTAGGTTGGTGTTGATCGTGTTTTTCACAAACATTTTCACAATGATTTTCAAATTCGGGTTCCTTTTCCAAAGGTTTTTCAGAATTTGTTAAAGTAGAAATGTTTGAGAACAGTTGATTTGAAATAGGAGAAACATCATCATCATCATCCAAGGATTTGTCTAGATTGGTTTCACGAGAATACAACATGCATAGATTCTTCAACAATACGTGTTCTAGTGTTAAAGACTCTATAAGCTTTACTCTATTTGAATAACCCAAAAATATACCTTCATCCGACTTGGAATCGAACTTACCCAAGTTGTCCTTACCATTGTTGTGGATGAAACATTTGCATCCAAAGATGTGCAAATGAGCTATATTGGGTTTTCTTCCTTTGTACGACTCATATGGAGTTTTGTTCGGCTTCTTCCGGAGATATGCTCGATTTGAAATATAGCATGCGGTGCTCATAGCATCGGCCCGAGAACACTTGAGAAGTCGATTTTCATTTAACATGGCCCTTGCCATCTCGGTGAGGACTCTATTCTTTCTTTCAACAACTCCATTTTGTTGAGGAGTTCTTGGGGCTGAGAAATTGTGATCAATGCCCATATTATCACGAAATTCTCCAAAAGCATGATTTTCAAATTCTCCACCATGATGCATGCAATTCTGCAATAGAGAATCCTTTCTCGTTTTGGACCTTCTTGGCAAATACAACAAATTGATCAAATGTTTCATCTTTTGAAGATAAAAATATGGTCCATGCAAATCTAGAGAAATCATCAACTATGACCAAAGTATAAAGATTGCCACCAAGGCTCTTTACTCTAGCGGTCCAACTAAATCCATATGAAGTAGTTGAAGAGGTCTATTAGTTGAAATTTCATTTTTAGATTTGAAGGAAGACTTGGTTTGTTTACCCTTTTGACATGCATCACGAGATCATGTCGTTTTTAAATGTAATTTTGGTAAACCAATAACCAGATCCTTTCTACGTAACTTGTCAAGTTGAAACATATTAACATGAGCTAATCGTTTATGCCAAAGCCAACTTTCATCCAAGTTACCAACAAAGCAATTTTCAGAAACAGAGTTACTAGAGAGATTGAGAGTATAACAATTACCTTCTCTAGGAGCTCTAAATAAAGCTTTAGCTCTAATGTTGTCTAAAGAGAGAACATCTTTGTTCACAATTAAACATTCTTCAGAATCAAAGATAACTAAGTTACCTTTATCGTGCTTTGACTCACACTAAGGAGGTTGTGACATAAGCCTTCCACAAGATAAACATCCTTGATTTGTGGTCCTTCGTTGTTTCCAACTTCTCCAATTCCGGCAATCCTTCCGGATTGATTTCCACCAAATGTTACCTTGCCACCATCCTTAGGTTTAATTGTAGCAAATTTAGATTCATCTCCGTCATATGTCTTGAGCATCCACTTGTCAATGAACCATTTGTTGGATTTTGATGCTCTAAGACAAACTGCATGATATAGAATATCAAGTCTTAGGTACCCATTTTTCTTGGGTCCTTTTGGGTTAGTTTGTGTCTTAGGAATCTTATAGGATCCCTTAGGCACCCATTGATAATTACCTATAGGCTTGTTTCTTCTTTCCTTTTTATGAAAACAAGAAGAAGTTGCATGACCTTTACGATTGCAATAGTTGCAATGAGCAAAAGGATTAGAGGAGTGGAATTTTTTTTTGAAAATAGTTCAAATAAGATCTTTGTCCAACCTTCTTCTTCCCTTTTCGTTTATCGAATCGGGTCTATAACCAATTCGACTTATCATTTGTGAACCTTTCTTTGTTTTAAAATAACATTGAGCATTTCACTACCTCTAGTGAATTTCTCAAGAGTTTTTGTAAGATGCAAATTTCTTTTCTCTAAAATACGGCAATTGTCACAAACTTTTTCTGAAATCTTTTCGCAATTCTTTTCGAAATGTTTTCACAAGGAGAAACGAGAAGAAGAAACAGTTTGAGCTTGTTCTTCCAACAATTTAATTTTCTTCTTTGAAGACAAAAGCTCTTTTGCAATTTTTCGAAATTCAATGAAAAGAGAATTATATTCAGCTGAAAGTTCATCATAGGATGAGTCAGAATTGTTTACCTCTTCACTATCTGAATCCTCTTCTTGAGCTACAAGACAAATATTGGCTCTGTCTTCTTCTTCAGCTTCATCTTCATCGGATGAGCTATCGCCCCATATAGCTGAAACATAAGCTCTTCTTTTGAACTTATTGAATTTCTTATCTTTGTTCTTCGTTGTGGACATTCGGACTTGATGTGACCGGCTTCTCACATTCATAGCATATGATGGGTTTCTTTGTTTACGTGCTAGAGCTACTCTTGTGAAACTTTACGTAGGCTTGGTCCTTTTTGTAGAATTTCTTGAACTTTCGGACCATCATGCCTAGCTCAGCATCTTCATCTTCATCTTCATCATCTGATTTTATCTCTTTGACAGTCTTGAGAGCAATTCCTTTATTCTTGCCATCAATCTCATCAAGCCCTTTTCTCAATTTGATTTTTCCTTCATATTCGGAAAGAGCGCAAATAGTCTTTGCTCTTTGAAGCCATTGATTCACCGCGAGCTTCTTCGATTGCGGTGACCTTAGCTTCCCGTTCCTTCTTTGAGGATGTTTAGTATTTTCCTCACTTGAACGGGTTGGTCATAGACTTTTCCCAATGCGGCAAGTTGGTTGATCGGATGAGTGAATCGAGTTGGAATTCACTAATGGATTCTCCGGACTTCATACGAAATAAATCATATTCGATCATGAGAGTGTTTACTCGATTTTCCTTGATTCAGTTGTCCCTTCATGGGCTATCTCAAGAGCATCCCACATAGCTTTAGCGAGATGACAAAGTGCAAATTCGAAAATACTCTTTTTGGCTTAGAGCACTTTGCGGCATGTGAATTGCTTTCATGTTGAGAGTGACTTGCTTTTGTCATTCTCATCATACTCTTCTTCTAGCTTAGGAGTTCGACACCATCTTCTGTTGTTCTTTGGTTCATAGTTTCCTCTCTCGAACACCCTCCATAGGCCATACTCGGTTGCCATTACATAGACTACGAACTTGGCCTTCCCGGAAGGAGTAATGTTCTCCATTGAAACACGGAGGTGCGTTGATTGAAGCTCCATCGGGTAGAATTCCTTCCATTGGATCTTTGATCTAGGATGTTAATCCTTAATGTAGATAACCAAGCTTTGATACCAAATGAAAGTGAAGGAAATCACCAAGAGGGGGTGAATTGGGGATTTTAAAAATTCTTTTCAGATCACCCACACAACAGATGCTTAACCAAGGTAAATGGAGTTAGAGAAGAAGAGCTTGACACGAAAGATTTATCTTGGTTCGGTCTTAACTCTTGACCTACGTCCGGTCCCCGGACTCTCGGGTTTTTCTACTATCACTCAAATCGGATACACGCTCTGTACTCGAAAGTTATCCTCTCTCTAGGATACACTCCCCTTACAAGTTGTAATCGATAACCCAACCTCAAAGTCCCACAACTTTGAGATTCTTACAAAGAATGATTTACAAAAATGAACTCTCTCAAAGAGTGAATAAATATAAGCAACTGAAGAAGCACAATGTATCAAAGATACAAATGAGAAATATAAACGATGAAAAGCGAGTTCTTTGTGTGCGTTTTACGTGTATGTCTTCTCTTTTTTCGGACTTCAAATCCTCATGTATTTATACGGGTTTGAAGCTTGTGAACGTTGTAGATCCGTTGAGACTTGATCTAATTCGAAAATATAGTTGTTGTGAGTGTGTCTCCATGAATCTAGTGTTGTGAACAAATCTGTTTGAATATGGTTGTTGCAGATTTGAATATTTGAAATTTGGCTCCTCAAGAATGTGTTCCCATCTTTGTTATGTTTAGTGGAGGCGGTTGTATAATGTTGTCCGGCTTGTTTGGAGGCTAGCTTTCTTTCTTGGAGAATGGTTGTGTTGCTATCCGGGTTGTAACCCATTGCTTTTGGAGAAGAAGATATAATATAATATTGCAAGTTGTCAAGTTGTTTGTCTTAAAGTCTTCTTTAAAACAAACCTAGATCTTCTAAATCTCATAAGCAAACTGGTTAAATTTGGTTAGGAAATATTGATATGAATCATATAAATCATATACAACCAATTCGCGAGAATCAAGTTAAAGCATAAATCAAACTGAACAAAATACACCCGGATGCGTTCATCGTTACGAAGTTCAAGCTCGAGTTTACTATACCAAGCTCGAGTTTGGTCTTCATTTAAAACTTGAGTTTTGCCTCACGGAAGTCTCAAGCTCGAGCTTGTAAATGAGTAAGCTCGAGTTTAGCATTTGTCGGGGAAACATGTTTGAATTCATTTTGAGAGCCAAAATGGAAAAACGCAAGCTTGAGCTTATTAGTGAGTAAGCTCGAGTTTGGCACTATTCATGTCAAAAATAATTTTAGTTCACAAAATGCAAGCTTGAGCTTAGAGGTGTAAACTTGAGTTTGCTAAGCTCAAAATATGACATTGCTCTGTCGACCCAAGCTTGAGCTTGCAAGGGCAAGCTCGAGTTTGGCAATGGTTTTAAAAACTTTGAAAGATTTTTGTCGAGACGCAAGCTTGAGTTTACAACCTTAAACTTGAGTTTACTCTTTGAAGGAAAAACTTGAAAACTTTACTGCATGCAAGCTCGAGCTTGGTATGCCAAGCTCGAGTTTACAACTTTGTAAACTCACAAACTCTACGGTAAAATGATAAGCTCAAGTTTAAAGGATTACGCGGAGGTAAGCTCGAGCTTGTAACTCCAAGCTCGAGTTTACATATTTGTAAACTTAGTGAGAAAAGTCTCGGAAGAGGCAAGCTTGAGCTTAAAACTAATAAGCTTGAGTTTGCAATTTGAGTAACTTGATAAAATCCTCAAACCTTCGTAAGCTCAAGCTTACGGGTGCAAGCTCGAGCTTACTCGGTAATATGAGTAAACTTTTGAAAACCTTCAAGCTCAAGTTTATGGACCAAGCTCAAGTTTAGAAAATGCAAAATAGCTTGGTTTGCTTTACGTAAGGAGCAAGCTCGAGTTTGGAGACCCAAGCTCGAGTTTGGAGCGTGACGAAATGTTTTTCAATTGGAAACAATCATGTTTTACCAATTTCTAACAAAAATCATTCTTTCATGTTTACAATTGTTATTAATCATCAAAACACATTGAGAACTAACCGAAGACTTCCATCTTTTTTTCTTCACGAACAACACCGAGGCTCCCATGGTGAAACGCTGGGTCAGATAAACCCTTTCTCTAGTAGTTCCTCAAGTTGCTTCTTCAATTCTTGCATTTCGTTTGGCGCCATTCGATATGGAGCTTTGGATATTGAACCTGTGCCAGGCATCAGTTCAATGGCGAACTCAACTTCTCTTGTCGGAGGTAGTTCAGTGAGGTCATCTGGGAATACGTCGGGAAATTCGTTCACAACAGAGATGTCTTGGAGTGAAGGTTCGGCTTCGGCCTTGATTGAAAAGAATACCGTGTAGACTTGGCATCCACGCTTTAAACATCTCTGAGCCTCCACAACAGAAAGAAAATTTAAATTTACGTCAATCTTGCCTCTACCGCGAGAAGGTGCAAAAGAAATCCTCTTGCTTCCACAATCAATGATCGCGTTGTTCGCGAGACATGACCGATCAAGACCAAGAATGACGTCGATGCCGGTGGAGCGACGATCGGATAAGGTCAATGTTTGAGTCTCGTCCATTTACACTCGCAACACAATTTAGACATGCATCGAAGCTAATGCCTTAACACCGGCGGTGTAGCTACTAACAAATCATAAGGTAGGCTAAAAGCATGCATCCCTAAACGGTTAGCACAATCGTAGGAAATGAATGAGTGGCTAGCACCCCGAATCGTATAATGCTTGAAGTGAATTCCCGTTTAGAGTTATCGTACCTTGGATCATGTCCGGAGACCTTCGGGCTTCCTCATGGGTGAAGTTAAACACTCAACCAGGGTTCTGCGGTCTTTGTTCCGCTGCCCTCAGTGGACAATTCACGCTGATATGTCCGAGCTTATTACAGCGATAGCAGGTCAGCTGTCCCTCGCAATTGTTACCCTGATGATACCGTCCGCATTTAGGACACGGCCGGGACGCTTGAATTCTTGGGACATTTGGTTGTCCGAGTTGATAGGGCGTCTTGTTTCCTCCTCAGAAATTATTCCAAGGAAGCTTCCTCTTTTGGCCGAAGTTCCCACGGTTGACACCGCTACGACCTGGGCCAGTGTTGTTGAAAGGTCGGGACCTTCGCAGCTCCTTCAGATTTTGTTCAATGAGCCGACATGCTTCAACAGCATGAATAAGATCTTGGGATTGGAGAGAAACAAGTTTCTCCCTGATTTCGTATCTGAGCCCGTAGACCAGTATGTTGGCCATACTGCTCCCTTCGCCGTCCCTACGAACATGTGAAGAGTGCGGGACAAGTTAGTGAAACGGCGAAGTAGTCATCTACTTGACTCCTCTTGGCCCCGTCGGATGTGTAGGAATTTCGACTCCTTCATAATCTGCACTGCGATGCGGGAAGTATTGCTCGTTGAATTTCTCGATAAATTTTTCCCATGTAATGGGACAATAGTGCGAGACGTAAAGATCTTGCCATGGACCTCCACTTTGCCGTCCGCTTCTCCTTCCAATTTATAAATCGCCGGTTGGGCTTTGCGATTTTAAGGGGCACTCCATTACCTCAAATATCTTTTCTAATCTCGGAAGCCGGTCCTCTGCCGTGAGTCTAGCTTACCTCGAAAGGCTGGGGGTTTCGGTTGCAAACCGAGCCACCCAATGCGAGTAGTCTCCACCTCCCTACGGGGTGGTTGCAGATGCCCGATTGCCCTTTCGAGCCTGTGAGGGGATAGTGAACGTTCGGGTTCATCATCTTCTTCTTCATGTTGACTTTCTTCTTCTTCTTCTTCTGTCTCAGTTTCAGTTTGCCTTTCTAATCGTTCGGTACGTAATTCTTCAATCATGGCCAGTTGCTCATGCAACATTGCCATCACTTCCTGCCACGCGTTTTGATTTGGCGGGTTCTGATCCCGAGCCTCTGGCTCCGGAATAGGAATTTCTCGAGGTTGTCAGCCTCAGCCTCTTCCTCTACCTCGGCCTCTGCCTCGGCCTCTAGGAGCACCTGCTCCTCTTAGGTTTGCCATTTTTGTTCTATTTTCATTTACGAGAGACGTTAGTCACTTTAGAATAACACACACAACAAGTACACAACATCTCATTTATTTATCAACATACAGACCACATATATAACTATATGCATCCATATACAACCCTTATATACACGGGTCTTTTACTCACATATCTTATGCACATAACAAGTCAAAACACACTTGTAATTCAAAATACACAACAGTAGTTTACAATCTACTATTATCTCTACGTCCACTACTTTCTTGATTTGTTTTCATCCTCACATTCTCCGATACACCAGACGTTTAAGATTAAAGATCCATGATCCGACATCCTAAAAATTTCCCCCGTCTAGGATTTCATCGGTTTTTCAACCCGATGCGGTGCGAGGGAAAATCTTTGGAGAGTGGATCGATCCAATCTCCCGGGAGGGTATGGATAAATGTATCGGGAGTTGGCCATATAGGACTCTTTGACGTTTGTCAGGTATTGTAGGTATTTTCTCTGGTCATTATAAGAAGTTAAGCTGGCATGAACGAGTTCTAAATGCAAGGCCTCTGTAAGGATTGTGTTGTTGTCTAACACATACTGTAGGTCGTCGGAGTATGCATCAGGATTGTCTAGGTTTTGGATTTCCGGGTAGTCGAAGTTATCTCCTACTGAGGAGTGATGCGAGCTGTCGGGACTTATAGGGACAACGGGAAAGTGATAATTTAGGATTTTTGCGGTATTGGTCTTGGGTCATTTAGTTCCTCCGGATATGCGTAATACTCGGGTCCTGGGTGGTGATTCGGTTCGGGACTATCTGGGTGTTCCATTGGGTGATACGAGGTTCATAGTTATGTACGGGTGATGGGGGTCTTTGGGATAATTGGAGGTGGGAGCTCGGGTTCGGGGTTCCTCCGTAAATTTACTCCACAAGGGTATGTTCTCCGCGCCCGCGCCTCCACCTACCAAGATACGGCACATAAGGCTCATCTTCTCTCATCTCTACAACATAACACCAGGTTATATCAGTACTCATTTTCAAAAATATGTTCTGAAAAAGCGTAGAGCCTAACTCCATCACTCAAACCAATAGGCTAGGTAGGTGTCTATCATGGGAGCCTCACCGTGCTAGGGTGACTGATTGGCTGATCCACATAGACTAGCCCTGCCTTCGGCACCAAAAGGTTTGAAATAACATAGTCAGATCTATGCTAGGAAAAACTACTCTGACACCAAAAATGTAACGCCCCGTTTTCCTAAACGTTTTCTTGCCGTATTTAATCAGAGTTGAGCAGTCAGAAAATTTTTCGATTTAAAATGGAAACAGAGTCACTGAATAACAAGCATAATAATATGTCTGGTAGTCATAAGTACATTCATCTGATGTTTCTCAAAAATAAACTACTAATTTATTCCTCCGTTGGCTTCTCTATGCCGGCTCCTTACCCCTTTCTCCTATCCGAACTCCTCGGGATCCTGAAGCTACATCAACAGCTGAGATTCAATGCCCATTGGATCTCAGGTAACGATTAACCTCATGCTTATGTAAACAGTTTATGCATGACAGATATCCACAACATTTCACAGTATAAAAACACATCTCCACATATCAGGCAATAACATTACACAGCCCCTGCAAAGATGTATGTCATCCCAGTCTGCACACTCTCCGGTGCCACGATAGCATGTCGTGTCCATAGCGCTAGGAAAACTCTAAACGGTGTTAACAATACCATAACCCGTGTACTCATAATTCTACCATTTTCAAACAAACAGAATCTCAGTATATGAACATAGCAATCACATATAGCATACAACAAGCATCAGATTAAGGTTACAATACGCGTCCGTACCTTTTTAGCGGTATAACGGAACTTTTACGGAAAAACGTGAAATTCAACGGCGGAAAAACAAATGGACGACGGCGGCTCGATTATCTCGATATCCTATAATGATAGTGTTTATCAACATTTGGCATCAAAACAGGCATTCTAGGCGAAAATTACTATTTTGCCCCTAGTTAGGCCAATCGGCGGAATTTCGCGAGCTTCCATTTTGCTTTACGCTCTATTTCTCCGAAATTTTGCCAGATCTCTTTTCCAAAAATATTTTCAACATAAATATCATATACACTCATAAAATATGATATCTAAAACTATTCATAAAGACTTAAAGAAATTCTAGCATTTCTACTCTATCTACTGAAAGAACTACCGAAGCTTAAGACTAGGGACCCAGAAACTTACTCCGGCTTGCTAGAACTTCCAAGAGCTCCTCCTTCTCTCTACTCTCTCTCTATATTTCAGATTCTTGGTGAGAAATGAAGTGAAGAGGGCTTGGCTAATTATAGGAAAAGGAAGGGACAAGGTGGGAATTACTACAATTGTCTTCAGATCGGATTTCAACCGTCTGATCGCACTTGGGACACACGGACTGATCCTGGCCCTCCACCTATGTGCCGACCTCTCCCCCCCTTGTGACATCATCTTTGATGATGTCATACTAAACTGACTTACCGATATCGTTCCTGATCGGTGTTCGAATCGCGTAATTTTGCCGAAACTCAAAATTCGACAACGGTGTTTCGAAGGTTTAAACTTCCTCATTCACAATATCCGGGTTAACTAAAATTTTAATCCCATTGAGGGTATTCCGTTCTTGGCGAACATTTCGGGCCGGATGCGGTCGATTCGGAAACGACTTAGATAGCCGTGTTTTCGGACAATAATTCACGGATTCGAAATATGTCCATGTCGTAAGAAACCTTGATCCTGGTTTGTCACAACACTCAAGTTTTACCACGGGTTCACTCTTTACTATCTGTCGATTCTTATAAATACCCGGTCTCTTATTTGCTCTGTTGGTTTCAGAATCAGCTTCGGAGATAGTCCACTCCGAGGTAGAATTTCACCGGTTTATAAAAAGTCCGGATGTTTCGACTTCAACCCTACATCTTGAGGTAGGATTTTATTTCTATCCGTTCTCAAATGTCTGTTGGCTCTTTTTTACGAGAATATATTATTATTTAATTGAAATATCTAGATATATATTTTTTTTTTTTTTATTTTTTATTTATTTTTCTAAGCATAAAATATATATTTTTTATTTATTTATTTCGAATTTCAGCCCTTATTTAATATTTTTTTCCTAATTCATTTATCTTATATTTTAATCCAAGTAATTAGCCATTAATTACTTAATTAGCCATTCACTAATTGTTGATAATTTTCTTAATTAGGATAAACTATTATCTCACAACTATTTGACTTACATTGGTATTTTATATCTCATGTAAAATACTAAAAATACTTTAAAAAAGTGCTTTTAATATTATTTTATTTATGCTCTATATATTTTCAGGAAATAATCCCAAAAATTCTTAAAATTAAAGATAACATACTTCCTAAGTTTTTGTCAATATTTGCAGTCATATGGGGTTTATCATAATATTTTCCTACCATTTTCTGCCTTATAAAATACATTTTTCCTTGATCTTAGCTCTTTTTCTTTTCTAATTTTCACAGTAATTTTTCTAAGTAATAAGGTAATTTTGGTCATTTATTGAAACCACATATTCACCTCTAACACTTAAGAAATATTTATTTATGTTTAATAGTCATCCGGGTACCGAATATCCGAGTATTACATAAGTAAGTTATCTTATTGTATAAATTAATTTAGGTGTTGTAGTCATTAATTAAGAGGCCACATAACTCATGGTGAATGATATTTGTATTCTTTTCCCAATTCAATTTATTCATAATTGTTCATAGCTTGTAGCTTAAAATATCGACTTTTATGTGCTGGATTGGGTGATTGATTGTGTAATATATATATATATATATATATATATATATATATGATCAGGAAGAACAGAACAGGGAAAAAATTCAGAAAATTTAGACCAGAAATAAATAGCCGATCTTAAAAGTTCAAATTTTAAGACCAGATGTATTTACATGTCCGGTCTTAAAGGTCATGTGTACATATTTGATATTTGGCCGGTCTTAAATGTTGGTCTTTTAAGATATAGTATTTATCCGTCCGGTCTAAAAATTCAATATTTAAGACCGGAGTTCATTCGAATCCTGTCTTGAAAGTCGTCTTTTAAGACCGGTATAATTAGTCGTCTAGTCTTAGAAGCCGCTATTTTTTAGACCGAATTAATTTTTGTCCGGTCTTAAAATTTTGATCTTTTAAGAGCGGCATATTTTCTGTCTGGTCTTAAAAGTTGAGTTTTAGGACCGAACAAAAAATATTTCACGTGTATATAGTACGACTTTTAAGACCTAATGTTTTAAATATCTGGTCTAAAAGAGATTCTTTAAGACCAGTTATAGTCCGGTCTTGAAAGTTAGACTTTTCATACCGTCTGAAACAAGACCGGTTGCGGGTCCGGTCTTACGATGCCTATTTTGGCCGGTCTTAAAACCCTTTTTCCACTAGTGTGGGAGTTAATTTCTTGCCTTTTCACAAAGTATGCGTATGTTTTAACTTTTGAACAGAATCCTAAGGAATATTTGTTGGAATCTTATGAAACCACGACTTTTTTTTTTTTTTTTTTTTTTTTATAAATGTTTTCTTGTTGACAACTTAAGAATTTGATATTTGAATATTAAAATCAAAGTTGGGTAGATCCTGAATTTTATTCTCTCGTCCTCTTCTCGGTTTTTGTAAATAAATACAAAATCTTAGTTATTTTAATTGAAAGCAATATTGATTTTGTTTGTTTGGCCGAGAAAGCATTGTTGATTAATATAATGGACACAACTTTCAAACTGGCACTTTTTCTAAGATATTTCCTTTTCTTAAAGTCACAGACCTACCACCCAAAGATATTGTAATAATTACTATGAAATGAAACTTCTCTGCATATTTTTCCACGTTTTGAAGAAGATTCATGTACTTGAAACCTAATTTTTCTTTCCTTTAATATCCTATATTTCAAAATAACTACAAAGAGTATATGCCAATTGAACTAATTTAGAAGACTACATATATAATTACCCAAAAATTAAATGAATATTTCTCACCCAAATCCTTGATTATTTGTGTTAACCTAACCGGCACTTGCAAAACTCGATTAATAATTTATTAACGTAATATAAACATTTTTTTAAGAATATATAACTTTAAATAGAAATTACCCCAATGATGAATTACAATAAAAAAATTTACCTTTTAGTCCTTGTTATAATTAAGTTACTTCTAAACATATCATTAGATTCTGTGTTTGGAATCATATTTGGAGGCCCAAACATGCATCCTGATAGCCGAAAATAACTTGTTGGCTTTTTGTGATATTTGAATCATCTCTTTTCAATCGGACGTTTAAGGAAAAAGCTTATTTAAGCCATAAGCCAAAATTTCACATTTTTGGCTTTTCTTGTGAGAATATATTGAGTACCTTCTTTTATTAAAATAACATTATGGTCTTTATTATAAGTCCACTTGTACATGAAAATCTTGGTCCTTATTATACAAGTCTACTTTGAAGGTTAATGATGATTCTTTTCCAATTTTATTCTTGTTCATGAAACTATCCAAAGAAAATAATAATAAAATTTAAGGGAAATCGAGGAAAATTAAACTTCCCCATTAGAAATTTAGATTCCATGAATAACCGGATAAGTTTATATATAAGAAGAATGACGGTACTTAGTTGAGGTTATTCTCACCAATTAAATTGTTAGTGTGTAATTTTTCTACAATTTTCCTAATAATACATTAACTGTTTTTGCTTTTATTAAATTCATGTTATTTTTAGTCATTTTACATCTAAACTTACCTTTGCATTAACCATCCAAACAAGTTTTAGTTTATCAAAGTGACTTTTTCAAAAGCCAATTAAAACATAAATCATATTATACAATCTATCTTTTACCTTATCTTACTTTTTCAAAAAATCATATTAAAAAAAAAAACTTTTTCTGTCACTACTAATACAAACACATTCAGAATCAAGGATATGTGGTTAACTGATCAATTTTTTTTATTGAAAATAGAATAAATTTATAATTTTACTCATTTAAATAAGAAATTGCATATGCGTATTACATTCTCTCTGATCAGTTAATTAATGACTTTTTACGGATATGATATTAGAAAAACTTAACTAATACCCCCATCAAATGACTTAGGAAAACATCACTTAGGTCCCAAAGAAGATAACAAATATAAAAAAGTCTCAACCCCAAATTCCGAGAAAAAATATCAAAAAAATCTTGTTGTCAAAATAGTTTTTCATGTTGTTAAAATTTTTCTATGAAAAAAATGTTGTCAAAATGGCTTATCCTATTGTCAAAATAGATTTTTCTGTTATCTAAATTTTTTCAAGTTTTTCCTCCGGCATATAGAATTTCATAAACTTAGAAAAAAAGTTACAACGAGAAAAGCTATTTTAACAACACGAAAAGCTATTTTGATAAAGGGACTTTTTTTATATTGTAATTCCATAATTAATATAAAAAAAAGTCCTTTTTTTTATATTTGATCTCTTCCTTAGGACCTGAGTGATATTTTCCCAATGACTTATACAAGCTATAATAAAAGTTATTAATCTCTTTTAAAATACTTTTTATAGTAAGGACCACCGAAGGACTTCACGCCAATAGCTGCAGGTTATACAGCTCTAGAGTGTATCAAACAAAAATTGAAGGACAATTATTAACACCCGTATATTATATATGGGGTTTAAACTTCTCATGTTGTATAAGAAGAAGAAGATTCCTACACATAATTGAAATGGTGGGACCCACACATACATGTGTGTGACATGAGAATACATTTCTCCTAAACATGAGAAGTGTTTTTCCCATTATATAAATGTATAGTTTCTTGATGATGGTTTTTTTTTTTTTTTTTTTGCGCGGAAAAATATATATGTATATTAAGAAGAAAATAAATTATATATTGAGTAATCAGCTTTGTGTGCGCTCAACTTAACCCCACCCATCACCCTCATCATCATAATATATACCTTCACACTTACGATACTCTCGCTTTCTCTCTCAGTTTCATTAGTCTAAAGTTTGTGAAAGTGAGAATGGCGAGAAAGTGCTCGAATTGTGGGAAAATAGGGCATAATTCTATGACTTGCACATCTTTCAGAGGGACTTGTGTAGGTCTTCGTCTCTTTGGTGTTCAACTAGAAACTTGTTCTGTTTTTTCTAGTATTTTCGCCATGAAGAAAAGCTTGAGCATGGATTCTTTAACAGCTTTTTCATTGTCATCTTCTCCATCTTCATCATTAAACTCTGCAGAGAAATCCTCTGTTGAGTATCTATCAGAGGGTCTAATCCATCTTCATCATTGTCATCGCCGGCGCCTAGCTTCACCACATGCCTTTGATGGACTAGGATTTTAATAGGTTAAAGAGGCCAAATTAACAAGAATTATGTAGCTAATAAAGGGGATATCATTGTAAAATGTGCAACAAAAACAAAGATTAGAGTATGTTTTGGTTTAAGGCAGTTAAAAAGATGAATTTGAAGACTTTTGGAAGTGTTTACAGTGGATGCAGGATAGGGAGTGGAATGCAAATTAAGAAAGGTTTGATTGGCGCCAGTGCAGAAAGGGAAGGACTAAACTGAAAGAAGAAGAAATTTGACAGTGCACAAGGGCAATTACAAAAAATATGATTTGAAAGAACTCTGGTGCCAAAGCTGCAAAACGATGTCGTTTTGATAGTGGAAAGGAAACTGACTCCCTAGAAGCATAATTCCATCACCAATGGAAATGTAATTCGCTCGGCTCATAACTAAAAGTTCAATGAAATTAAAGAGGGGAACAGCTGAAATCACTTCCTTCCTTTCTGAAAATAGCAAGTGAATGAGTGTGACCAGTGAAGAAAGTGAGTGTTAGAGCTGAATTTGAGCTAAATTAACTGGCAATTCTATGTTGAAGATGAGCTCCAAGTCGTTGACCTTAAAATGACAATGAGAGTGATTAATTATGAGGCAGCGAATGATCATTCTGGAAGTGTGTGGAAGCTGTGTGAGAGAGAGAAAGTTTATTTTCCTAGAGCAGTGATTATCAAAGAGCAACTTCAATGGAGCTTGTCTTTAGTGGAGTTCCGCGAAGCATGATCGGCAAAAGCTTCTTCTCTTCATCCATGGAGATTGATTCTCTTAGAGCTGCTGCTGCTATGTTGAAGCTATAATCAGGAAGTTTCTTTTAGCTTTTCATCATTTCCTTCATCTCAATTCTGTAACAAATATGTCCAAAATTTCCTATGCTTGTGTTGAGTTCGGTTAACTATGATTTAGCTAGAAACCGAGATGGTTTGTAGCTTGATGTGCTGTAGTATGTTCATGTTTGTAATATGAAACTTTGTAGCAAGTGAATTTACTTTGTATTTAGTTCAATCAGACTTGATATACTTGTGAATTATCCTCATGAATGAGTAATTCATGTCCAGATTATGTGATTCTTGCTTGTGACATTGAGGCTATTGAATTCATCTGTTTTGGAAGAAGTGAATGTTGAATTTGATAGTAGGGTTGAGAGAATATGATTAGATCTTAAGTGCAACAATAATGAGAGGTTAATTTCTTCTAGGATGAAGAGTGTTTGATCTTGAATTACTTTTGAAATAATTGTGAATTACTTTAGTGTAGTTTGTTGAAATTAGATAATTAGTCCAACTTATACCAAAAGTGCACCCCCAACACTATAAACTCTTTAATCTTTTGGTGCAAAAGTACTCACAAACATTCAAAACCAGAGTAAAAATGACACATCCGTTAAAGTGAAAATATTGCAACATTATATACAGGGGTTAAAGTACAAATATATCCACCAACTTATACCAAAAGTGCACCCAACACCATAAACTCTTTTTCGGTGCAAAAATACCCACAAACATTCAAAACCAAAGTAAAAATGACACATCCATTAAAATGAGCAAACCGTCTATTACTTTTTTTTTAGTAGGGCCCACTTTATTTTTCTAAAAGTACCAAAATGCCCTATCCATTAAAATGAGCTAACATCCGTTACTTTATACGTATTTGCTAGGTACTCTAGTCAAATTTGGAGCTTGCATATGGTTATTTATTTCTCTTTGTTGGGTCTAAAGATTTTTGAATTGAGCTTTTGTTTTTTAATTAAGTCACTTTTATATCCTAGCAATTTTAAGTTTTTTGAGATACAATAGTATGTTCCTCCATAATTATTTTCTTATGGTTTTATATTTCACACCTTAAATTTAATTCTTAAAAATTTTATAAAAAATGAAAAAGAAAATTTAGGCGTGTTAATTGTAAGTTTATTTTTAAAGAAGATTTAGAAAAAAATCAAAAGAAAATATTAATAAAAAATTTAATAGAATGTACTTAATATATATGACATAATATGCATTATCACGTCTTATTGGTAAATTATCATATCAAATTACTTGGAGTTGATTTGATTGATTGTATATCAATTAGTGATATAATTATAAAGCTGTTAAGGTTAAAGATAGAGAAAACTTAAGATTTTTTTTTTAAAGTTATGATCAAACATGCTAGAATGACTTATAAATAGAAGTAAGTGAGTCGAAGATAGTAATTTTCTTGTTAATTTAAAGTTGATATATAAAATTTCACGTTATGTTCATAAAAATAGCATACAATGTAAATAGTAAGATAAATAATTTTTTTTATAAGCTGGGGGCATTTTAGTACTTTGATGTCCATTTTGAATGTCCACGGATATTTCTGTATTTCTGAAAAAACATATGGTGTTTGATGTAGAGTAAGGAAATCGGGCTAGCCCATCGGGCAGGCCGTTTAATCTTGGCCCTTCAAATGGCGGCTTAAAAATGAACGAGATATTTGAAATTAGCCTTGGAGGCCTTGACGGGCCTCGCCTTAAACGGCCAACCCGCGCCCTTTTCATTGTAGCTTTTTCTTTTTTTCCTTTTTAAATTTATTATAATATATATATATATATTGTATTTGTTGTAGAATTACTTATCATTTAACTACAAATACATAATAACTATACTCTAATTTTATGATTTGGTTTATTATTTGTTGCAAATAAAGATTATGGATGTGCTCTTGATGCGGGAGAAGAAATTCATAATATTCTTACTCATGAGCCAGAGGCTACTACTCAAAGTGAAGAACAATCAAATGTCGTTAAAATTGATGATAGTGACGAAGATGACGATAATAATAGTCATCGTACTAATGTCGCTTAGTGATATACTTTTTATGTTTTATGTGAGTTATTTGTGAACATAGTTTACTTTTGATTATGAATTAGTGACTGTGCTTATTTATTGGATGATTCATGTTGTAATTTACTAATTATATTTTTTTAAAAAAAAAAAAAAAAAAAAGTGGAGGAAAAATAGTTAAAATTTGGAATTGTAATTTTTGAACCCTGGAGGGCCGGCCCTGGCCCTTGTGCTCTCGGGCCGGACTTTGAAAAACAAATGTTTTTTTAACTCAGGCCCTGGAGGGCCGGCCCTAGCCACTTCACGGGCCGGCCCTGGAGGGCCGGGCCAGCCCTGATTTCCTGCTCTAGTTTGATGACACACTTTGGCTAAAAGTTGATGAGTATTTTTACGCATTTGCCATTTTTAAGTTGGGGGCATTTAGGTACTTTCAGAAAAATACTGTGGCCCCCACTACAAAAAGTAACGAATTTGCTCATTTTAACAGACATAACATTTTTGCTCTAATTTTAAATGTTTAATTTGTAGGTACTATTACACCTAAGAAGAGTTTATGGTGTTCGGTGCACTTTTGGTATAAGTTGGTCGGTATTTTTGAACCTTAATTCTTATATATTTAATCAACTATTTATAACTATATTTTTTTCTTATGTATATATTATTTTCAAAATACAAATATAAATTTAATAATAATATAAACTACTCCCTCCGGTCCTATTTATAAGACAATATTTAAAAATTTGTTTTGGTCTTAATTATAAGACAACATTATAATTTTTGTCAATTTCTTCATAAAATGCCCCTATTGATATGAATGAGGGAATATGTGAAATCAATATGGTAGTTAAAGTGCAAAATTTATATAATGGCATTTTAGGAAAATGAGTAAAATAAACTAATTTAACCTCTATCCTTAATCCCTTCAAAATCAGTTAAATATGTCTAATAATTAGGACCAGGAGGGAGTAATTTTTATATATTCTTATTTTTTTATATAAATTAATTTCAAATTAAAATAAGTTTATATCTTAAATAAATTTTCATATGACTATATTTTTGTCCAATTTCTAATATTGAATTTTATTTTCAGTTAACATTAATTAATAACTAACTATTATATATATATATATATATATGTATGTATGCGTGTGTATTATATTTAAGGGAAAATTCCATCTAACTACCAGTTGAATTTGCAAAACCCCGAGAAGTCCTCCGAATTTATAAAAAGACTGAGAGGTGATAAGGATCTATGAGAGATATACAAATTCGTGTGAAATTACCATTTTGTCCTTACTTTTAAATAAATAAATAAAAAAAGCCCTCACCGGAGGGCCATTGCTTGGCCGCCATTATGCAGTGGCAGCGATTTTTTGGAGGGGGGGGGTGTTTGTTTTTTTTTTTTTCAAAAACAAAACATTTTTGAAAAGTGTGGAGGTGGGATTCAAGCCCCCACCCCAACACAAGAACCAAGTGCCCAACCAAATTGGGCTACTTGGTTCTTTCATTATATATATTCATTAATAAATATATATATTTTTCTTAACATTTTTTTAATTGTATTTATCATTCCACAAATGAGAATTATCATTCCACATATGAGAATTACCATTCCATATATGAGAATTACCACGATTTTTGTAGGGGTCCTTTTTTTACTCTTTGATGCATGTGAGTGAATTTGTAAAAAAAATGCACTTTTACCATTCCACAAATGAGAATTACCATGATTTCTGCAGGGGTCCTTTTTTTACTCTTTGATGCATGTGAGTGAATTTGTAAAAAAATGCACTTTTACCATTCCACAAATGAGAATTACCACGATTTCTGCAGGGGTCCCTTTTTTACTCTTTGATGCATGTGATTGAATTTGTAAAAAAATGCACTTTTACCATTCCACAAATGAGAATTACCATTCCATATATGAGAATTACCATGATTTCTGCAGGGGTCCCTTTTTCACTCTTTGATGCATGTGAGTGAATTTGTAAAAAAAAAAAAGCACTTTTACCATTCAACAAATGAGAATTACCATTCCATATATGAGAATTACCACGATTTCTGCATGGGTCCCTTTTTTACTCTTTGATGCATGTGAGTGAATTTGTAAAAAAAATGCACTTTTACCATTCCACAAATGAGAATTACCATTCCACATATGAGAATTACCATGATTTCTGCAGGGGTCCCTTTTTTACTCTTTGATGCATGTGAGTGAATTTGTAAAAAAAATGCACTTTTACCATTCCACAAATGAGAATTATCATTCCACATATGAGAATTACCACGATTTCTGCAGGGGTCTCTTTTTTACTCTTTGATGCATGTGAGTGAATTTGTAAAAAAATGCATTTTTACCATTCCACAAATGAGAATTACCATTCCACATATGAGAATTATCATTCCATATATGAGAATTACAACGTTTTCTACAGGGATCCCATCTCATATGTGGAATGGTAATTTTCATTTGTGGAATGATAAAAGTGCATTTTTTTACAAATTCACTCACATGCATCAAAGAGTAAAAAAGGGACCCCTGCAGAAATTGTGGTAATTCTCATATATGGAATGGTAATTCTCATTTGTGGAATGGTAAAAATGCATTTTTTTTACAAATTCACTCACATGCATGAAAGAGTAAAAAAGGGACCCCTGCAGAAATCGTGGTAATTCTCATATATGGAATGGTAATTCTCATATGTGGAATGGTAATTCTCATTTGTAGAATAGTAAAAGTGCATTTTTTTACAAATTCACTCATATGCATCAAAGAATAAAAAAGGGACCCCTGCAGAAATCATGGTAATTCTCATATGTGGAATGGTAATTCTCATTTGTGGAATTGTAAAAGTGTAGTTTTTTACAAATTCACTCACATGCATCAAAGAGTAAAAAAGGGAACCCTGCAGAAATCGTGGTAATTCTCATATATGGAATGGTAATTCTCATATGTGGAATGATAATTCTCATTTGTGAAATGGTAAATACAATTGAAAAAATGTTAAGAAGAATATATATATTTATTAATATATACATATAATGAGGCTACTTGGTTCTTGTGTTGGGGGTGGGGGTTGAATCCCACCCCCACACTTTCAAAAAATGTTTTGTTTTTTAAAAAACACCCCACCCCCTCCAAAAACCCCCCCCAAAAAAAAAAACTCCCCACCCCCACCGGCTGGTCACCGGCCATATGGCGGCCCTCCGTGGCCGGCCGTAAGTGGTCCTCCAATGAGGGCTTTTTTATTTTGATTTATTTAAAAATAAGGGCATAAAGGTAATTTCACCCAAATTTGCATATCCCTCATAGGTCCTTATCACCTCTCGCCTTTTTACAAATTAGACTTTTGGGGGTTTTGCAAATTCAACTTTGTATTTAAATGGAATTTTCCCTATATTTTATATTTTTTTTATATGCAATATATTATTAAGAAATTACAGATAGTATATCATAATTTTAGAAATAATTATGGACTTTTTTAAATTATTTATATGGCTATTAATATCATAATTTTTATTTTCATAAAGATATTATTTTAAAACTTAAAGTTATCTAAAATATAATATTTTAAATTTTTCTGATGGAATGAGCCCCGAAATTATTCTGTGGCAAAATTTGCTACGGAATAATTCCATGGCAAATAAATTTACCACGGAATATTTTTCCATGGCTAATTCCATAGCAAATTTTGCCAATGAATCAATTCCATCAGAAACATTTCCAATGGAATTTCTAATGGATTTCTGACAGGATTTTCCACAGAAATTTTTTTATAGCAAATCCCGTCAAAAATTCAATGTTTTTTTTTAGTAAGTGCCTGTGACATGGAGGGAGATTAGTAGAAGTCTACTTGGAAGATTATTTTGTATGTTTATATTCATTATCTCAAATTCTCATATTAAACTTATTATTTTGTTATTATCCATTGATATATGCACTTGTAAATTCATTTGGTCCCTCCGAGAATCTTTTTATAAACAACTTTATCTCTCTTGGGACAAGCAACTTTCCTTTTATGTCTCAAAATTTAAACTACCTTTTCATCTATTCTTATTAAATACATAATTTTATATTAATTATGCCTCACTCACCATTAATTCTCTTTCATTTAATTATTTATTACCTATTCTCTCTCATATTTTCTACTCATTCTCTCTCATATATAAATAGAGGCATATTTGGAAAAGGCATGACATTTTTGGCATAGTTTTTAACTAATCTTAACTGTAAGTTTGTTCTGTGCAATCAAGAAAAAATTGATTATTGCACTACAAAAAAACTGATGTTTTGTAGCTGTTAAAATTGCGTATTTGTAGCTGTTTTGACAGTAGTAACGGTTCAAAGAATCGCTACAAAATACATCATTGCAAGATGTTTTGTAACATCCCAAATTTTGGGATTTGGAATTCGAAATATTATATGAAAATTAATTATGAAAATGTAGCCTAAAATAATTATTAGAATTCAAGGACCGTTTCTTAAAAACAAATTCAAACAAAATAGTTAGAGGTTGATTTATAGCCCAAAATTTTTAGAGAAATTAATTTAAGGGCTAAAGAAATTAAATAAGGAAGAAAACCCTTATAAAGCATCAAAGATTCACTTCTAACATTTATTCGGTAATTAAGCAATAATAAGGAGACAAGGGAATTGTTAATCAATTAAAAAAAATGATGATGATGCTCCACTAAGCTAAAAACACAACATGCTGCCTTCTCAATTAATCAATGAATCCATCTCCCTTTATGCAGTAATATGACCCAGCCCAATATATACAACCCAACAATTAAACCATCCAAAATACAATTGAACAAACTCATTTTATCTTCTTCCATTCTCCTCCCTCCAGCCCCACGTGACAACTAAATGAGCCAGGATCCTTTTAATGAATATTAACTCAAATCCCCATTTCAGTCCAACTAAAAACCCAACCAATTGTTAAATTATTATCCTAAACACGCAACAGTACCACGTCAAATATGCACGCTACCAATCTTAGTAGAGGTCAGCGCCGAAAACGCAGAGCAAGGGAGACACGCAACAATGATTTTTGAGCCAGCGACAGTAACACCATACCCTCTGCTCCTCTTTATCTTAAGCATGGCAGCAGCACCATACTTCATACCCACTTGCTTCTCGGTGGACCATCCCCCTAGGCCTTTATATATTGATTCCTTGGTCCCCATCCGTCCCCCACCAGTCATAGCAGGAAGAGCCGCGTAGAGGGAGAGACCAAAAGTAAAGAGTCAGCCCAAGTAGAGAGGGGGTCTTAGCCATTTGTTGCTCTGCATCTTTTTACTAAAACAGAGGGCGTTTGGATCTGTCAAAGGTCACGTCTCCCAATCTAGGAATTTAAGGTAAACCAATAAGTTCCTCTTCCTTCTAGCTACTGTTAGTTTACACCGAAAACTATAGGAATAAGCCATAAGGTTTTTGTGCTAAAATAAACTGAAAGCAGGGGCTAGTCCAGCTTGCGTTAACATTTTCAGTTGTTTCCTTTCACCGCTCATATATAACTGCACAAAACCTTGTTGATCTATAAAGGAAAATATATATAAGTATAGTTACTACACATAGAAGAAAAAGAAGAAACATGATTTTGCTATTGGAACACACACAATTTGCTGCAGATTTACTTTGCTGCATAAATAAATAAATAATGGTTTAGTATTTAAATATATATATATATACACACACACACTTATATGTAATTGCTGTTATGATGTTGTGTGTGTATGTCGTTGGTGATATATAAAAGAGGAAGAGAAGGATTTTTCTACTGATATGTGTGTGTATAACGCCACATTTAAAAACCAAAAGAAAACCTGTTGTTCTATGATGCCGGGCAGTGGCGGACCCCGAAATTTTAGGTTTGTGGGTGTACAATTAGTGGTGAGATTTAGGGGTTCGGGGGTGTAATACCCAAATAATTATTTATCTTAAATATTATGTTTGGATAAATAATATATCTTAAATATTATATTTGGATAAATAATATATCTTGAATATTATATTTGGATAAATAAAGCCTATTTAAAATAGGTGAATATGTTGTCTCAATTTTTCTGTTATGTTTATCCTATTTTCTAGGTAATGTCTCCCTAGAACTTAGGTGACTAGAGATTTAATTTTCTAAATCTTATTAGGGATCATAAAATATCCTAAATGTAACATCTCATTTTCAAAAGCGATATACTTTTTTTTTCATCGAGTAGAGCATCGGAGCGATTGAGTAAGCGATACATATATTTCAAATGCCGTAAGTCCGCACATTTACGATAACGTACACCTGTATCTTAGGGTGTTTACAAAAGAAGATAACAACGAGAGGAACATAACAACGAGATGTGTCTCCGACGGGAATTCTCTCGGTGGCGTCCACGTGACCCTATGCGTCTTTTCTCTCCCTCGCTTCTCGATCCTCCGCACCACGAGGCTATATCAAGAGAGGTCCGAGGTCCCATGCATACGGACCCTGCAATAACGGTTAACCTCATGTTTACATACACAACATATGGACTACGGGCGTTCACAACATTAACAAGACATACACACAACTAATGCGGATACATTGCACCCAAGATAATCACACATATCGCCCCCGCGGTGTGGACACAATGCGACACATCACACATATCCACCCCAAAGGTGTGGACACATCGCACCCAAAGAAAGTACGGATATACTCTAACATCTATATGCACTCAAGCAACATAACAACTAAACACACACACGACACCTAGCACATATATGCATAACGTAAACATCGGCGTTAGTGTTACGGACGCGAACGTACCTTGTCGGCGGTACAACGGTACTTTTACGGAAAAAAGCGGAAAATTTGACAAGAAAGCGTAAACGGCGGGATGTCGGCGGTACGACACGTGGCACGATTAACTCGGATATCCTAAAATGATGATATTTATCAACATTTAGCATCATAACGGGCATTTTAGGTACAAATTACCATTTTGCCCCCGACTCCTAATCGGCGGAATTTCACTGAGCTTTCTTTGTTTTGACTCTAATCTTCCAAAATTTCGCGAACTCTTTTCCCAACATGATTTTCGAAATATATATCATATTTAACCCAAAAAAATGATATCTAAAATATATTGGAAGATTAAAGATCAAAACAACATTCCTACTACAACTACCGAAAGAAAACACCGAAGCTTAAGACTAGGGACCGAAAAACTTACCCAGGGCTCCGCCAGACTTTCTCCGGGCTTTTCCTTCTCTCTAACCTCTCTCTAGTTTTCGAATTTGGGGTGAAGAAGAATGAAGAGGAAGGCTTGCTATTTATAGAAGAGAAGAGGGACAAGGTGGGAATTACATAAAAGTTCTTCAGATCGGATTTCGACCGTCGGATTGCACTTTGACACATGGCTTCATCTTGACCTTCCACATGTCCCGCTTATGTCATCCTTCTAGAAGAGGATGATGTCATCTTTGTCGACTTACATAAAGTTCCCGATCGGTGTCCGAATCGCGTAATCTTGACGAATCTCTAAAATCCCGGAACATAGCGCTTAAGGTCTATTCATCCTCTTTAAAACTACTTGGGTTAACTAAATTTTTGATCCCATTAAGGGTATTCCGTAGTCTGCTGAACATTTTCGAACGTACACCACCGGATTCTGGAAATGACTTCCGATAGCACCAAATTTTCGGATAATAATTCGGTTCGTAATATGATCGATCTCGAACCTAATTCCTGGTTTGAAAAACACGGTCCGTTTTCTATAAGTCACTTTTAGCACTATCTCGCCTTTCCTCATTATCCTACTCTAATTACGCCGTTGTTGGTTTTCGAAATGACTTACGAGACCGCTCACTCCGGATAAAATTCCACTAAAAAGTCACGCAGATGTTAATGACTTCATTTCTATATTTGGAGGTAGGATTTAATTTCTATCCGTTCTCATTTCTCTGTTGGCTCTTTTAGCGATTATATTATTATTTTAATCAAAATATCTAGCTATTTATTTATTTTTCTTTTATTTTTTTATTTATTTTTCTAAGCATAAAATATTTTATTATTTATTTATTATTTATTTAATTATTAATTTCGAATTTCTCCCTTAAATTAATTATTTACTAATTAATTTACTTATATCTTAATCTAAACAATTAGCCACTAATTACTTAATTAGGCACTTACTAATTGTTGATAATTTTCATAATTAGGATTAATTATTATCTCACAACTTTTGCACGACATTGGTATTTTATCTCCCATGTAAAATATTAAAAATCATTGGGCCAAAAAGTGCTTTTAATAATATTATATTTATGCTTCTCAATTTTTCAAGAAAATAATCCCAAAATTCCTAAAATTAGAGACAACATACTTCCTAAGTTTTTGTCAATATTTGTTGCCATATGAGATTTATCATAATATATTTAGGCCATTTAATGCCCTAAGAATACATTTTAGCTCTTTATCTATCCTAATTTCCATAGTAATTACCTTAGAAAATAAGATAATTATTACTTATTATTTGAAACCACATATTCACCTATTTTCAGTAGGTATTATTTATCGAAATATAATATTCCAGATAAATAATTATCCGGGTATTACACTAAAAATATAATAATCAAGTATAATCTTAACTATATCATATTAGCAATCAAAAATCATCAAAAGATGCCTAAATCAATTAAAGAAAATTAGCAACAATTATTGGGCAATTAAATTTGCAATGATTGGAATATTTTTTTAATTTTCGAAATTAATTAATTATTAATTTAAAAAGGGCATAATTAAGAATATATCAATTAAATTAAGGTCCAAATGATATTTAAAGGCCAAGATTAGTATACAAAGAATTTTTAATCATCAAGATTAATTTAGAAACCTATCAAATTTTTACAATTAGGCCTAATAACCTCTAAAACACTATATTAGCAATATTAACCAAGATTAATTAATTCTCCCTTTAATTATTTAAAGTGGCTAAAATTACTAATTTAAAAGGCTAAGTAATTGCATTAATTCTTAATCCTAAATCATTAACAAATATCACTAATAGTGTTTGGATTTTTCCAACCCAACTTCAAAGGCTTGGATTAAAATTAATAAATCTAAATCCTAAGGCTTTAATTAAGTATCATAAAGTGAGATCCATGTGAATTAAGCTTCAACCAATGAGAGAATTCTTTCTAGATGATTTAATAAGTAATTAAAACACAAGATTTGAAGAGAAAAGAGGAGTACGATTTGTGCATAAAAAATCAGAATAGAGGATTGAAGTTATCAATTAAATAAATGGTGCAATGATAAATTAAGCACATGCAAGTCTTAATCAAGGAAGAAAAATTGCACTTCACATTAATGCAATTAAAGGGTTCACATGGAGCATTAAAATCATGAAGACTTTTAAGGCAAAAATATCTTAATCTCATTTAACACAAGAAGACTTAATGGTAAATGATGATGTAAGCATAGGTAATAAAGGTATTAAGTGGTTAATTAATTAATGGTAAGATAAAAACCATTAGGATAAATTCATGACACAAGTAAATGAGAACCAATAGGAAATAAATCATATCTTGAAAACCATTGATCATAGAACAAATATAAGTAGATATTATGAACAAACACAATTTAAGCTTGAACTTGATTATCTCCAAAGTGATTTTCACAAACTTTTATGATTCATACTTAAGTGATTTAAGAGTTTTAAAAAGACCTTTAATTAAGTCATAAAATTGAGATTGGAAAAGTGGAAATGGATCTTGAATAAAAACACCAACTTGCACCTAACTAAATAAGATTTTTGAGGTAGAAAAAAAAGATGATGAGGCAAGGGAGAGGGAGAAGTCAGTTTTACTAGGTGTAAGGGTAGGATTTAAACTTCTCAACAAAGTTTAATCTAAGGGCTAAAAATGAAGAAAAGATGTTAGGAAGTTAATGGCCAAATTGCTACAACTAGGAAGCTAAGGCCTTCACAATTCTTCATACCAATCAGCCCAAAGTGATCTGATTATAGAAGCTAGAGAGTGAGTGGAGTGAGTTCTTGAAGCAAGAGGATGGAAGGAGCAAAGTTCTAGGTAAGTTCTTGAGCTTTAGCTTTGTGATTTATAGCTTAAATGTTGTTTTGATTTATAATCTTCCAATATATTGTTGTTATCATGTTTTTTTGGTTAAAAATGATTTTTTTTGAAAAATTGATGAAGAAGATGATATAGAAATTTTTTGGAAGATTATGATCAAAGTAGCGAAGCTCTCCTGGCGAAATTTTGTCTGTTAGTGATTCCTGAAGTCGGGGTAAAAACACCAGTATCTTATGTAGAAGATGATGTTCTAAAATTCTGAGAAACATCATGTTCAAAGAAGACATATATAGCTTTCCAAATATACCTATAGCATGTCGTTTTGAATTTTGTGCTAGGAGATAAAAATTCAGCAAAATGGGCTACGAAATTCTGGAAAATTCTGGGCAGAGGTTGAAAACCTTAAACCTGGGAATGACTCAAGGAATTTGGGCATAAATTAGTATTTTTACTTGAAACTAGACACCCTAAATATTCCGAGGAATTTTACGGATCCTCGTTTCGATATTTTTAGAATTAATTATGATTTTCCAAAGTTAATCAAAAATTCTGCCCAGAAATTTAGTATTGCGTTTTTGAGAAAATGTAATGGCAAAATTGTAATAATGAATACACCAAGGGTAGAAATGTCAAAATGGGTGGAAATATCATTTTTGATATTATTTTAGGAGATAGAATATTAGTTGTGATATTATGGGAAAAAGGAAATAATCCGACGATAACATATAGGATATCTGGAAAGTCCGAAGTCGGGTTCAAAGGACAGGCAAGTTGGCCAATACATGGTGAAAGGTACGTTCGCGTGCTGTAACACTAACTCTGATGTTTATTGTATACTTATATGTGATAGACGACTATACATATGAATTGTATAGATAACTTTACATGGGATGTGTACTTTTAACATAGACGACTATACATGTGAATTGTATAGATAACTTTACATGTGATGTGTACTGTTAACATAGATAACTATACATGTAAATTGTATAGATAACTTTACATGTGATAGGTAATGTTAATATATTAATCTTACATCTGCTATGTGCTTATGTGTTGATTATTGCTGTAATGTCATGAATATCTCTGTCATACATATATTGTTTACATAAGCATGAGGTTAACCGATTACCCGAGGTCCGATGGGCATTGGACCTCGTCATAAACTAATAGTTCGGCAAGGATCAAGGATCGGAGAAGTTACCGATTGATGGAGCCGTATAAAGGCACCGATGGACGGAGTCGTGAGGAGGCACCGGTCAAAGCAAATGCAGAAAGAAGGTTAACAGAGACTACCTTCTGGCATGAATTTAATAGGGTTACTTCAAACCATTTGGTGCTTAAACTAGAAAGGGTCGTCTATGTGGTTCAGGCAATCAGTCGCCGTGAATTCGGGGTGACTTCCACTAGACTTTACCCAGCCTAGCCAAATGGATTTGATATAACTGTGTTAGGTTCTATGCCCCAAGTCAGGAAATAGCTTGGTCTGAAAAATGTATAGTTACAATGTAAATTCTGTATTTATATAAGTCTTGTATCACATGAATATTCCTTCGGGAAATTTGTAATATACCAGTGTACGTTAGGCATCAGCATATGTCTGAGTATTTTATATCAGTTACTCGTTGTTCAAATTTTTAGTACATGCTCTTCGTTTCCGCATTTCGCTAAGCTGTAGCACATCAAACTCTGACGATTTTTCTAAAACCACGTGTCACCGGCACGATTTATGCTACGGAACTTGGGGTGTTATAGGGGCGCGCGCCCGAATTTTTTTTTAATGAAAATTTTAAATGCATTAAAAAACAAAAGAATATAAACAATAAAAGAAAAGAAAACAGAGAGGCGGATCTGGAAATTACCATGAGAATTGAGAACAAAGAAGCACAAGATTCAGATTGCACGGCTATTCTTGGTCGGTTTTACTATAGGTCATTGACATTATCTCGAAATTGAAGCTTGTGGCATTGAAACATTGCTTCCCACATTCGACTTAAACGCCATCAAAGCAAAAATAACAAAGGACATACGAAGTAAGTTCATTTCTTAATATAAGAGTTCATATAAACAAAAATAGATAAATACTCATCCACAAAGCATATGTCTTGAGCCTAAAAAAACGAAAACATCTCTTGCGAGGATAAACTCCTACCGGACTATTCATTGCACTGTGCTACAAATTTTATCCTAATCTAGGCAAAGCTCATTTGTCTATTTAATTTAGTTTCCCCTAGAGTCATCAATCGGGGCCGGCCGTGAAGGGCCGGGGCCCTAACGGGCCCCGCGGGCCCGGAGCAAGAAAAACACATATTTTTCAAGCCCGACCCGAGAGCACCAGGGCCAAGGCCGGCCCGCAGGGCCCGGAAATTATTATTCCAAATTTTAACTATTTTTCCTCCGTGTGTTTCAAAGAAATATAATTAGTAAATTACAACACGAATCATCTAATAAATAAGCATAGTCACTAATTCATAATCAAAAGAAAACTATGTTCACAAATAACTCACATACTCCTCCCGGTCCTAATTATATGAGCACTTTTGTAGTGCAAATTGCACTACAAAAGTGCTCTCCTATAATTAGGACCGGAGGTAGTAAAACATAAAAAGCATATCACTAAACGGCATTAGTACGATGACTATTATTGTCGTCATTTTCGTCACACTATCATCAATTTTAACGACATTTGATTGTTCTTCACTTTGAGTAGTAGCCTCGGCTCATGAGTAAGAATATCATGAAATTCTTCTCCCGCATCATGAACACATCCATAATCTTTATTTGTAACAAATTATAAATCAAATCATAAAATTAAAGTATAGTTATTATGTATTTGTAGTTAAATGGATAAACAACTCTATAACAAATACAAAAAATATATAAATTAATAAATTTAAAAAGGAAAAAAAAAAAGCTACAGTGAAAAGGGCCTGCAGGGTTGGCCCGCGGCCCTCCAGGGGCAAGCCCATGTAAGCCCGTGGCTGTCGGGCCGACCCTCCAGGGCTAATTTCAAATATCTCGTCCATTTTCAAACCCGGCCCTTGAAGGGCCAGGGCTTAAACGGGCCGGCCCGATGGGCCTGGCCCGTTTTGACGGCTCTAGTTTCCCCTGATGTTCGTATTAAATGAATGTATATAAACAAATATGTTCACTTAAATAAATAATCTTTTAGGCATGAAGTTCTGTATGACCACGAAGAGAAAACGAAAATAGCAATCCTGATGTAACTAAAAGTTCTTGAGCCGTGAAAGCTCTGTGAACCATATGTACAATGTAAGATTACCAACGCTTTGAAAACAGGACTGGTCATGAAACCATTCAAAGTGCTGGTTCAAGATTCACCAATTCATCCATGGTCAAATTGTGGTTGAATCAGTAGTAATCAGATTAATAATTTTTTATTTTATATTAAGAAATTATACGAAACATCAAAGACTAATCTAGGCAAAGCTCGTTTGTCTATTTAATTTAGTTTCCCCGATGTTCATATTAAATGAATGTATATAAACAAATATGTTCACTTAAATAAATAATCTTTTAGGCACTAAGTTCCCCGTATGACCACGAAGAGAAAACGAAAATAGCAATCCCGATGTAACTAAAAGTTCTTGAGTTGTGAAAGCTCATGGAACCATATGTACAATGTAAGATTACCAACGCTTTGAAAACGAGGATGGTCATGAAACCATTCAAAGTCTTGGTTCAAGATTCACCAATTCATCCATGGTCAAATTGTGGTTGAATCGGTAGTAATCGATTAATAATTTTATTATTATTTTATATTAAGAAATTATACGAAACATCAAAGACACTGATTTGACCAATTCTTGATTGGCTCTCTTTTCAATCAATTCTCGCAGAGTTCTACACCGGTCCTTGCACCAGACTCACCAAGTTTGGTCTAACTCGATAACATTCAAAACAACCAAACACACATTCTTTGTAGCATCCAATTAAAAGCCATAGGATCTTTTGCATAGATCAGCACTTTGTAAAGGAAAAAAACAGAATCTTACCCTTGAATCAACTCCTCAAGTTGTGGTTGAAGCTCTTTGTCCCGCAATTCCTCAAGGAAGCTTTTTGTTTAAGGAAGTTTTAAATGCATTAAGCCAAAATGTCAAACATAATCTGAATCGGTGACTTGATTCTTTGAGACTAAATTGGTCTCACCATTAAGCCAAAATCAATGCCAATATACTTCATCAAACGGAAACGGTGACATACCTGATAACTTGTTCAATTCTGTAGCAAAGAAAAAAAGGGACAGACCAACAACTGCCTCAATTTGCTGAAGTGTTGAGGTAACAAACAACAGCAATTTTTTTCCGCTTAAGAGTTTGCTTCGCAAAGGAAACGCATTCTCAAAATAGCTTGAGGGATGCAATCTTGTTGCATTGATTAAGAGACAACAAAGTTGCAGTGGACATTTAAAGCATATATGATCTTCTTGGATCCTTTTAATGGAAAGTTTACCAACCAATTTTCATGACATGATCATGATATGGTAGTGGTGATTATCTGAGAAAATCAAAATAAATGAAGACAAATGATGAATTTTAATACTTGAAATGAAAATTGAAATACGAGAAAAATTAAGCGGACAAGTGATAGAAAAACAAGCATATATTCAATGTGAAACTCAATAATCGGTGTAATTATTCTCCACAAGGGCGAAACGAGTTAAAGGAATGAAGTGTACTAATTAAATATGTATGTAAATGTACACAAATACGGATAATTCAATTTAAATATCAGCAAACTACTGCATAAGACAAAACAATGTATTTAAGATTTCTTTGTTGTTTTTGTTGGGTTATAATACCCTCCATTCTTTTGACCTACCTTGGATGCATAAGCCATGTAATAGAGCAGCAAAAATTACAGAATCCCAAGGAAACCCCTTAGTCAGCATCTTGTTTTGCAATGATAGAGCAGTATCAACCATTGAACATTCCATGTTTACAAAGACAAACAATTATAGAGTTGTAAGCAACAACGATTCGGTTCCACCCACAGGAAATCATCCTGTAACATCCCATTTTCAAAAGCAGTATATTTTTTTTTCATCAGAGTAGAGCATCGGAGCGTAAAATGAGTAATCGATACTTATATTCAAAATGCCGTAAGTCCGGTGATTACAAAAGTGGTACAATGACCGAGAGTTTTCAAAAGTAAATAGCGGTAGAGGAAAGTCTTCACCGAGTCCCTATGCGTCTTTGCTTGCCTTTCTCCTCGGTCCTCGGTCCTCCTGAACCTGACGCTATGTTAAGAGCTGAGGTCCAACGCGCACCGGACCTCAGGTAACGGTTAACCTTATATTTACATATACAGTATATCGGCATACAAACAGGCATATCCCAACATCATATAAGCCCCCTGGCAGATATGTCGCACTTAGCATACGGTTCGCACTTCACAATGGTATTCGCACTTAACAATGGTATTCGCACTTAGCAATGGTATTCGCACTTAGCCATGGTATTTGCACTTAGCCAACGTATCCCAACACCCAGCAAGACTAATAACAGTACAATAAGCATACCACAGAGCTATCAACTACTTCACATAAACATAACATACACATAGCACATATACGCATACAATAAATATCAGAGTTAGTGTTACAGTACGCGAACGTACATGCGTTGAAGAAAAACGGTACTTTTACGGAAAACGGTACTTTTTGACAGCGGGTGAAACAGCGGTATGACAGCGGTACGACAGCGGTACGTTTATCTCAGATATCCTATAAAGATAATATTTATCAATATCTAGCAGCATAACATGCATTTTAGGTACAAATTACCATTTTGCCCCTGAACCCCTAATCGTCGGAATTTCGCCAGAGCTTCGCTACTTTGACCCGATCTTTCCAAAATTTTGACAGATCTTTTCCCTCATCATAATTTCGAAATATATATCATATTTACCCCTAAATATGATATCTAGACTATCTTGAAAAATTAAAGATTAATCTAGCATTTCTACTATATCTAATGAAAGAACTACCGAAGCTAAAGACCAGGGACCGAAAAACTTACCCGAACTTCGGCTATACTTTCTCCCGGGCTCTTCCTTCTCTCTAACCTCTCTCTAAGGCACGAAATTTTGGTGTAGAAATGAGAGGAGAAGTGCCTTCTATTTATAGAAGAAGGGAATGACAATTCGGCAAATAAGTCAAACTTTATCAGATCGATTCTTAGCCGTTGGATCGCACTTCACCACGTGGCTCCATCTTGGCCCTCCATGTGTTGGATGACATCATACCTTCTAGAAGAAGATGATGTCATCTTGCTGACTTACCGATAAAGTTCCCTGATCGGTGTCCTAATCGCGTAATCTTGACGAAAATCAAAAATCTGAAAGCAACGTTTTGAAGTTCCATTCTTCCTCTTTAAAACTACTGGATTTCATTATATTTTTGATCCCATTAAGTGTATTCCGTTATCTGCCAAGATTTTCGGCGACACCAACGATTACGAAATCACTTCCGATAGAACCAAACTTCTTGCGAGAAAATCACTCTGGTTCGCAATATGATCTGATCTAAGTAAACATATCCTTGGTTTGAAAAACACGGTGTGTTTTCTATAAGTTACTTTTAGCACTATCTTCCTTATCTTAATTATCCGGTACTCCTAATTATGCTGTTGGTTGCAGAAACGACTTCTGAGACCGCTCAATCTGAGATAGAATTTCACTGGTTCATAAAAGGTCGAGTGGTAAAAGACTAAATTTCTATATCTTGAGGTAGAATTTCATTTCTATATGTTCTCATATCTCTGTTGGCTCTTTACCGATTATATTATTATTTTATTCAAAATATCTAGATATTTATTTATTTTTCTTTTATTTTTTTGTTTATTTTTCTAAGCATAAAATATTTTATTATTTATTTATTATTTATTTAATTATTAATTTCGAATTTCTCCCTTAAATTAATTATTTACTAATTAATTTACTTATATCTTAATCTAAACAATTAGCCACTAATTACTTAATTAGGCACTTACTAATTGTTGATAATTTTCATAATTAGGATAAATTATTATCTCACAACTATTTGACTTACATTGGTATTTTATATCCCATGTAAAATATTAAAAATACGGGGCCATAAAGTGCTTTTAATATTATTATATTTATGCTTCTCTATTTTTCAAGGAAATAATCCCAAAAATTCCTAAAATTAGAGACAACATACTTCCTAAGTTTTTGTCAGTATTTGTTGCCATATGATATTTATCATAATATTTTCAAGGTATTACATTTCTCCCCCCGTTAAACAAAATTGTGCCCTCGAAATTTGCTCTATACTATCAAAACTCCGTATTATCTAAGCTTCGGATTTAGACACTCCGGAACTTTACTCTATATGTCGGTCGCTCCGCTTGATGTTCGAGAATTCGCTCAAGTTTGACCGTCAAGATCTTATCATTTTGTACTTTGATATATAGTATTTCCCATGGCACCTATATACCCCGGTCAATACCAGATATCAAAATGTTTCCATGACTCCCATACACCATGGTAACACAAGATACCTTACATGTTTCCATGGCGCCCATACACCATGACAACACAAGATACCTTCTACTCAATTACACGATCGCAGTCGGATAGTAATATCCAAGGGACATACATCAGAAACGAGAGTTTTTTTTTTGAGGGAATACGTTTAGATATACAAGGGAGACAACAAGTATTATATCACAGATTTTATCACACTTAGCATTTATACCACACATCTAATCTACATATAGACTCTATCGCACCTAGCATTCACACTACAAACGAACAGGCACCCGCAATATTTCACTCGTTCAGGATTTCGTTGATTAGGTCTACTCAGAAACGGGTACGGAATTTCGTATCGGGAGTTCCTCTACATGAGTCAAATACTACATGTACCTATCTTTATTGATTCCGGAGTTTCATCCGACGTGGCCCAGCTCCACATATAAGTTCTGGGTTAGGATAGAATAGTCGTCCAGTACAAACTGACGATTATCAGAATTATCAGAGTTATCGGAGTTATCAGAGACTGATATCAGGGTTATCAGAGACTGATATCAAAGTTATCAGAATGATCAGGGTTTGATATCAAATATGAATATGGACGATGGATTTACTAATTCTGCGTTAGAATGATGAACCGACAGAGGGTGGTACACCGGTTCAAAATGGTATACCAGTCCAGACTGGTACACCGACTTAGGGCTATATCAGTACTCATTTTCAAAACATGATCTTTAAAAAAGCGTAGAGCCTAACTTCGTTACTCAAACAATTTGGCCAGGTAGGTGTCTATCATGGAAGCCTCACCGTGCTAGGGTGACTGATTGGCTGATCCACATAGACTAGCCCTGCCTTCGGCACCAAAAGATTTGGAATAACTTAGTCAAATCTATGCCAGGACAACTGCTCTGATACCGAAAATGTAACATCCCATTTTCAAAAGCAGTATATTTTTTTTCATCAGAGTAGAGCATCGGAGCGTAAGAGTAACTGATACTTATATTCAAAATGCCGTAAGTCCGGGCGATTACAAAAGTGGTACAATGACCGAGAGTTTTCAAAAGTAAATAGCGATGAGAAAGTCTTCAGCTGAGTCCCTATGCGTGCTGCTTGCCTTTCTCCTCGGTCCTCGGTCCTCCTGAACCTGACGCTATGTTAAGAGCTGAGGTCCAACGCGCACCGGACCTCAGGTAACGGTTAACCTTATATTTACATATACAGTATATCGGCATACAAACAAGCATATCCCAACATCATATAAGCTCCCTGGCAGATATGTCGCACTTAGCATACGGTTCGCACTTCACAATGGTATTCGCACTTAGCAATGGTATTCGCACTTAGCAATGGTATTCGCACTTAGCCATGGTATTCGCACTTAGCCAACGTATCCCAACACCCAGAAAGCATAATAACAGTACAATAAGCATACCACAGAGCTATCAACTACTTCACATAAACATAACATACACATAGCACATATACGCATACAATAAATATCAGAGTTAGTGTTACAGTACGCGAACATACCTTCGTTGACGAAAAACGGTACTTTTACGGAAAACGGTACTTTTTGACAGCGGGTGAAGCAGCGGTATGACAGCGGTACGACAGCGGTACGTTTATCTCAAATATCCTATAAGGATGATATTTATCAATACCTAGCAGCATAACAGGGCATTTTAGGTACAAATTACCATTTTGCCCCCGAACCCCTAATCGGAATTTCGCCAGAGCTTCGCTTTACTTTGACCCGATCTTTCCAAAATTTTGACAGATCTTTTCCTCATCATAATTTCAAAATATATATCATATTTACCCCTAAATATGATATCTAGACTATCTTGAAAAATTAAAGATTAATCTAGCATTTCTACTATATCTAATGAAAGAACTACCGAAGCTAAAGACCAGGGACCGAAAAACTTACCCAGAACTCGGCTATACTTTCTCCGGGCTCTTCCTTCTCTCTAACCTCTCTCTAAGGCACGAAATTTTGGTGTAGAAATGAGAGGAGAAGTGCCTTCTATTTATAGAAGAAGGGAATGACAATTCGGTAAATAAGTCGAACTTTATCAGATCAATTCTGAGCCGTTGGATCGCACTTCGCCACGTGGTTCCATCTTGGCCCTCCATGTGTTGGATGACATCATCCCTTCTAGAAGAAGATGATTTCATCTTGCTGACTTACCGATAAAGTTCCCTTATCGGTGTCTAATCGCGTAATCTTGACGAAAATCAAAAATGCGAAAGCAACGTTTTGAAGTTCCATTCTTCCTCTTTAAAACTACGGGTTTCATTATATTTTTGATCCCATTAAAGTATTTGTCATTGTACCGAAGATTTTTGACAGACACCTACTGATTCGGAAATCACTTCCTATAGAACCAAACTTCTTGGCGAGAAAATCACTGGTTCGATATGATCCGATCTAAGTAAACATATCCCTGGTTTGAAAAACACGGTGTGTTTTCTATAAGTCACTTTTAACACTATACCTTATCTTAATTATCCGGTACTCCTAATTACGCTTAGTTTGAAACGACTTCGAGACACTCAATCCGAGATAAATTTCACCGGTTCATAAAAGGTCGAGTGGTAAAAGACTAAATTTCTATATCTTGAGGTAGAATTTCATTTCTATATGTTCTCATATCTCTGTTGGCTTTTTACCGATTATATTATTATTTTATTCAAAATATCTAGATATTTATTTATTTTTCTTTTATTTTTATTTATTTTTCTAAGCATATAAATATAAATATTTTATTATTTATTTAATTATTAATTTCGAATTTCTCCCTTAAATTAATTATTTACTAATTAATTTACTTATATCTTAATCGAAACAATTAGCCACTAATTACTTAATTAGGCACTTACTAATTGTTGATAATTTTCATAATTAGGATAAATTATTATCTCACAACTATTTGACTTACATTGGTATTTTATATCCCATGTAAAATATTAAAAATACAAATAAAGTGCTTTAATATTATTATATTTATGCTTCTCTATTTTTCAAGGAAATAATCCCAAAAATTCCTAAAATTAGAGACAACATACTTCCTAAGTTTTTGTCGATTTGTTGCCATATGATATTTATCATAATATTTTCAGGGTATTACACATCCTCGCAAGAAATGCAAAATCAAGGACTTTCCCTTATTATTAGACTCATTTTCTTCAGCAATTGAACTCAAAAAAACAGAATCAAGAAGCCATAAATTTAGCAATAATTTCATCCCAAAATCATCAACAAATTCATCCTAAGACCTAAATTCATAATTGATTGAGAGGGGGGATCTGAAAAATTACCGTCGAGAGGGGGACGGAGCGGAGAGCACGGAGAGAGTGACGGCGACGATTTGCGACGACGGAGAGCGAGAGTTGGAGACGAGACGGAGAGATCGATGAGAACAGAGAGTGACAGTTGGAGACGAGAGAATGATGAAATTGGGGAAAAAAATAGGACAAAGGGAAGATATGAGGCTCGAACCGCTGACCTGACTATCTAAGGGGTAAAGTATTAGCCAACAGCACTACCTAGACATGTTGTAATTAAGTTCTTTCAACTTGTATATATTTTTTCCAAATTTTTGTGTCTGCACTTGCCCACATTGGTACTAGTGTGGGTCCGCCACCGATGCCGGGGTTATGGAAGCTTGTGGGAGTTAAATGTATATTTGTATCTAATTGTAATACTCCGATAATTATTTATCTGAAATATTATATTTTAGTACATATTACCTATTGGAAATAGGTGAATATGTGGTCTCAAATAATAAGTAATAATTACCTTATTTTCTAAGGTAATTTCTATTGAAATTAGGGTGAATAAAGAGCTAAAATCCCTAAAATGCATTTATGAGGCATGAAATGGCTCGAAAATATTATGATAAATATCATATGGCAACAAATACTTGACAAAAACTTAGGAAGTATGTTGTCTCTAATTTTAGGAATTTTTGGGATTATTTCCTTGAAAAATAGAGAAGCATAAATATAATAATATTAAAAGCACTTTATGGCCCCAAATATTTTTAATATTTTACATGGGATATAAAATACCAATGTAAGTCAAATAGTTGTGAGATAATAATTTATCCTAATTATGAAAATTATCAACAATTAGTAAGTGCCTAATTAAGTAATTAGTGGCTAATTGTTTAGATTAAGATATAAGTAAATTAATTAGTAAATAATTAATTTAAGGGAGAAATTCGAAATTAATAATTAAATAAATAATAAATAAATAATAAATATTTTATGCTTAGAAAAATAAACAAAAAAATAAAAGAAAAATAAATAAATATATAGATATTTTGAATAAAATAATAATATAATCGGTAAAGAGCCAACAGGAGATATGAGAACATATAGAAATGAAATTCTACCTCAAGATATAGAAATTTAGTCTTTTACCACTCGACCTTTTATGAACCAAGTGAAATTCTATCTCGTTTGAGCGGTCTCGTAAGTCGTTTACGAAACCAACGGCGTAATTAAGAGTACGGATAATTAAGATAAGGCGAGATAGTGCTAAAAGTGACTTATAGAAAACGCGTGCGTGTTTTTCAAACCAGGGATATGGTTACTTAGATCGATCATATTACTTAACCAAAGATTTTCTACGCTAAGAAAAAAACAGTTCTATCGGAAGTAATTTAAAGTAATCAGTTTAGGTGTCTGTCCGAAAATCTTCTACAGATAACGGAATACTCTTAATGGGATCAAAAATATAATGAAACCCAGTAGTTTTAAAGAGAAAGAATGGAACTAAAAACCTAGTTCCCAGTTTTTGAGATTCGGCAAAATTACGTGATTCGGACACCGATCGGGAAACGCTATCGGTAAGTCGGCATGCATGACATCATGCATGACATCATCTTCTTCTAGAAGGATGATGTCAGCACAAGAGGTGTATGGACAAGATGAAGCCACGTGTGGCGAAGTGCGATCCGACGGTTGAAATCCGATCTGAAGACATTTGATGAAATTCCCACCTTGTCCCTCCTTTCTTCTATAAATAGAAGCCTTCTCCTCTTCATTTCTTCACCCCAAAAATGCAGCCTAGAGAGAGTTTTAGAGAGAAGCTCTGGAGAAAGTCTGAGCAAAGTCGGGGTAAGTTCTTCGGTCTCTAGTCTTTAGCTTCGGTAGTTCTTTCATTAAATATAGTAGAAATGCTAGATTAATCTTTAATTTTTCAAGATAGTCTAGATATCATATTTAGGGGTAAATATGATATATATTTGAAATTATGATGAGGAAAAGATCTGTCAAAATTTTGGAAAGATCGGGTCAAAGTAGCGAAGCTCCGGCGAAATTACGGAGATTAGGGGTTCGGGGGCAAAATGGTAATTTGACCTAAAATGCCCGTTATGCTGCTAGATATTGATAAATATTATCCTTATAGGATATCTGAGATAAACGTACTGCTGTCGTACCGTTGTTTCACCCGCTGTCAAAAAGTACCGTTTTCCGTAAAAGTACCGTTTTTCGTCAACGAAGGTACGTTTGCGTACTGTAACACTAACGCTGATGTTTATGATATGCATGTATGTGCTATGTGTATTGTGTGTGTATAGTTGTTATGTTGTCTGAGTGCATATAGATGTTAGAGTATAACTGTATGTACGCTGGGAGCGATATGTTTGTACGCTGGGAGCGATATATATGTATTGATTCTGTGCACTGGGAGCGATATGTGTGTACGTTGGGAGCGATATGTTTGTACGCTGGGAGCGATATATCTGCATTGATTCTGTGCGTTGGGAGCGATATGTTTGTACGCTGGGAGCGATATATCTGCATTGGTTGTATGTGTAGTATATCTGTTATTAGGCTCACGTGCTGTTAATGTTGTGATTGTCCGTAGTTCATATACTGTGTACGTAAATATGAGGTTAACCGTTACCTGAGGTTCAATGGGCATTGAACCTCAGCTCTTAATATAGTGTCAGGTTCAGGAGGACCGAGAATCGAGGAGAAAGGCAAGTAGCACGCATAGGGACTCAGCTGAAGACTTTCTTCTGTTGCTATCTACTTTTGAAAACTCTCGGTCGTTGTACCGCTTTTGTAATCAGCCAGACTTACGGCATTTTGAATATAAGTATCAGTTACTCAATCGCTCCGATGCTCTACTCTGATGAAAAAAAAAGTATACTGCTTTTGAAAATGGGATGTTACACTAATGTTGCGCACACACACAAAAACACTATGAAGAAAAAGGGAAAGAAAATAAAACCTTACTGATCTATGCTTGCCGGCACCGGTTTAGAGAACAAAGAGGATATATATGTATATGATACATAGTTAAATAGATTTATACATGTAGTGCATGCTCATATGTGATTAAAACCAGCAACCAAAGGTTCACTGATGAAAACACTGTATACTTAGGAAGAGAAGGAAAAAACTTGGTGGGAGTATAAACTTTGCAAATAATCTTTCTGTCATACATTATCGCTGCATGTATTATATATAAATGAAGGAAAACTTTGATTCATGAATAGGTATACCTTGTTGCACATACAAATATATATATATACGTTAGTTTTTGTGTTTGTCATGACTGATGGCAAAAGGGTCTTTGTATATAATTAGACCAAAACTTGAACAATACTAAATGAGCATAGTTATGATTAATGTCAAAGTTAGCCTTGGATGGTACAAGCACGCCAACGTCGCTGCAACTGATAAGCATTATCTCCAAGAGTGTATGAATAGTGAGGTTCCTTGGTATTGATTAAAGGAGCATATTCTATCAAAAATATATATATATATATATATATATATATGCAGGTCACTATACGTGTAAATAAAACCTTACTACATGTATATATACTTGTTATCATGTGTAAATAAATATAAGACGTTGCATATGGGAAAAAGGCCTACTGGGTGTGTATGTCTATATATATATATATATATATATATATATATATATATATATATATGCTTTGGAAAAACCATGAGAAACATTAAGGCATAATTTATATGGTGTTCGTATTTATAAAACTTCTAATTTAAAGTGTTAAAATAGCCTCTCGAGAGTTTTAAAATAATTGTAGAAAAATAATAATAAATAGCAAAATAATAATAATAATAAAATTATTATTATTATTATTATTATTATTATTATTATTATTAGGAAAGGAGAATAAATCATAAAGGAATTATTAATTAATAATAAAGAGAAAAGGGGATTATTAATAAATAAATAAATAAAGAGGGTATTAATATTAAGGGAACTTTTAGAGGTTAATTCATTTTTAATCCTCTAAAAATAATTCGCGTAGTTAGTTACTTTGTGATGCAAGAAGTGACTAATGACAATGATAAACGTTTATAGGCAGACCTTGACACCTCAACCGATCCAACACCTACCGGACTAGTTAAGGATTCAAGTTTGAGGTAGGTAACTGTTATCTTATTAGCTTGTATGTATGAATTACATGTATGACTAATCATGGTTGCTAGATAATTTTGCATGTGCGTATCCTAGCTATGGATTGAGGTTGCGTGTCTCATAGGGCTACGTGTCCTAAAACAGGGCTGCGTGTCCTGAAGGGCTTCAGTCCTTGGCCATTATCTGCGGTTACGGTGCGACTTATTTACTGTGAATTATTCTATGCTTATACATGTGTTATACTGTCATTTACATTTCATACCTGCATATGAGATTAACTGCTACCCCTGGGGTTCATTCATTTGAACTCTAGGCCGCATAAAGGAAACAGGCAGTGGATCGGGATCGAGGGGGAAGACGCAGGTGTAAGGATTACAGCTAAAAGAGCTTTTTGGGAAATCATGAATAGTTGGACTATATTAATTCGTTTATCATTTGTCAATTATTTTGGATTACTGTATTATATTAACATCCCACTCTAGGATGGATATGAATTGCGAAAAATTTATCCTCGCGTTTTCAATGTTTTAAACTAAGTTACCTTATGAAAGTTTTATTTCGTAATTAAGTCGTTTAAATTATTTCGATGCCAGTGCGCTACAACTCTAGTAAATAAAGGCGCATTTAGGACGGGCGTTACATGTTTTGTAGCGGTTATCTAAAACCGCTAATGTATTGGTAGCAGTTTTGAGTTATCGCTACAAGATGCAATCAAGATGACGAATTTTAAAAAAATTGGTGCCAACATTTTGTAGCAGTTGTAAAACCACTACAAATATTGGATAAAATTTTGTAAATTGCACCAAATATTTAATTCGAATTTGAATTAAAATATGTAGCGGTTTTACAACCGCTACAAAATATTTCAAAATTGACAAAAAAAAATCATAATTTGAGTCCATTGTTATAATATTATGTTGAATATTTTTATTATTTAAATGACAAATTAAATTAAATGATAATAGTTAATATTTAAAAAATGATTAACTTTAAGTTAGATAAGTATAAATATTATGTAGGTATATAATACTAAGAATATGTATATAATAAGGACTTATTGTGTTGTCCACCTCTGAGCAAAACAATTATGTTGTCCATTAGATGATATTTGATTATGAAAAGAATGTTGATGATGATAGAAGGAATATTGAGGAAATACCCTTAAAGTTCTAGATAAAAAATAGTATCAATATTATTAAAAGGAAAAAAAAAAATAAACATTAAAATCAAAATTTTGTAAGGAGTGAGAAGAAATGAGAGAAAACGAGAGAGAAGAGGATGGAAAGAAATGAATAAGTGTGTGAAATGAGGGTGGGGGTATTTATAGGGATATGTGTAATTTTTGTAGCAGTTGATGTGACGGATTTTGTAGTGATTTAATGTTTGTAGTGGTTTTTGTTCATTTTGTATCGGTTACAAAACGGCTACAAAATTCATTAGTATTTTCTTTTAAAAATATTTCAAAATTTTAGATTTTGGAGCGGTTTTTACCAAGGTTCTGAAAACCGGACCGGTTACTGAACCGGTCGAGGTACTAGGTTAAGGGTCGGTGGGTCGAACTAGGTCGGCCACCGTATTAATTAAAAAATATAATTTTATTAAAATAGGAAAAAATATTTCTATTTTAATAATACAAAATATTTTATGTAAAAAATGAAAGGATGTTTAATTGTTTGATATTATATAGATTATTTTACAAAAGATATCACCGTTGGTTGGCAAAAGGTATCTCCATTTATTTGTGGTTCAGGGTTTATGCTCAGTTGCTCACAAAGCTAAGGAAAGTGTGCCAATTAAGTACAGCTCCCATCGCGTCTAATTAATGAACAAACTCCACCCAAGGCAAAGTCAGATCAGCCATTCTTGATTCTAGGCCCCAATGCCTCTCATCTCTCCAATGCCTCATATCTCTCCAACGCCTTCTCACCTCAGCTTTCTTCTTTTTTGCCCGCTTTCATCCGCCATGACCGCCACTTCCTCTGTTACATCCTATCTGCTGCATCTTTTTTTTTTTTTTTTTCGATCTGCTAATAGGTGACAATGGCAACCCAAACAAATCTTTGCCTTTGTGCCACCAGTAAAAGATTTCGTTCACAAATCGACAAAACCCTAACAAATCCCATATGCTCATGTTCTTCATCTTTTTCAGCGAATCTGAGGCACTGCTGTCAACAAACACCAACGAAACTCACCGCCAAGGATGGATCTACACCTCCGTCGACATTGCCGTCTATTTTCTCTCTCCATCTCTGTTCAAACGTCGACACCCCTCCTCTCTCTTCAGTCGACTTTTTTTTTTAAAAAAAAGATTGTGACTCGGTCAACTCGGCCGGGTTAGGGATTATTGCACATGCCTAAACTGCATGTCATTTGATCTAGACTACAACTTTTCAAATAACCCTTGAACAATAAAGATCTATTTAAGAAAGGATGCCTACCAAGAAAGACTGATAATTTTGAAAGGATTGGGACCAATGCCCATAGGCAAGAGGGAGTTTTCTTTTTATATATATAAAAGAAAAAACAAAATCAGACACTTGTGCCAAATCACACTGGTTAGTAAATGAAACCTTGATTACAGTGCACTCAAATATTGACAAAGCTTATTAATAAATTTGCAACTTGAACAAGTTGTTTAATTAACTTCCATATGTAGTGCTTTCTATGGCAATGGACACATGATTATACATTTGTTTCAGTTCCTATTTGGCATTATAAATCAAATTTTATTATTTCATGGTATTCTTGAAAAAAGAAAAAAGAAAACAAAGCGACCTAACTCATCTGGTTGTGATTGGAAAACGCGTATGTTTTTTATCCATCAAACGTTGTCCTAGCCCATGTTAGAGACAGTTTGGATCTGATCTTGTGCTTATCGTTCACTTAAATTATGAAGATCAAAATTAAAACAGTTCATATCTAAATTTTATTTGATTTCTAATTTTCATATTTTTATAATTTTAATAGATGCGTAAAATATCAAATAAAAATAATACACAAAAAATTAATTTTTACAGTGTTTAAATTACATGTAGATGGCTCAAACATGCATGAGGGTACCTGTTATGGGCCAATATATTGGCTCGGCGGAGTTCCCGGCCCAATAAGGGAACCCACAAAGGAAACCCCCATTTTTACCCGAGATAAATAGGGAACCATATAATGGTTCCCCACTACTCCATCGTGTCCGATATGTGCGGGACCGTACACGTAGTGGAGCGTAGACCGCGAACGTGGGAAGTGCATATTGGCCGAGGGATGGAAGCATTTGCATGGGAGTGATACCCTAGGTAATCCCTATAAATATGAGGTTACCCACCAGGTGCACGGTGGACTCTCTCCATTTCCATTCTTACTATTCAGTCACACTGCACACACACCACCCCTGAGCGAAACGCCTTACTTGTGTTGCATTGTGATCTGAGCTCTCTCGACGGTATCTTCCTCATATATACTATCGAGCTGGTGTCTTTCATTGATACCCGATCGGTGGAAGATTCATTGATCCAACATAAACTATTCCCAGCTCATTAGAGCTGGACATCTGTGTTCTGCTACAGAACAGTACCAAATGCAAACATGATATTATATTTTAACCAGAATTATCGTTTGCTTTTGATATGAAAAGTTATTCTACCTAGTTCAAGTATATTTAAAGATGAGAAGGGCTGAGTTGTTTGGCTTTTTCTGCCAAAAAATTTTGGTACTCCCTTCTATTATAAATGTAAGAGATAATAGAATGGTTTGCTTTAATTTAGTACTAAATTAGCTAGGATCTCAATCTACTACGTGTATCACAAATTAATATATTTTTTTCTCTGAACTCTCTTTATTGATTACATATATGAATAGATTTTTCTTAACGGATTAGTTTAATTAGTAATGCAAACAATTAAAAAGAGTATTTTAGGGATATATAATTTAATGTTTATATAAATACCCTTCACAATTATCCATTTATTTCCCAATTCTTCCTTCTTGCCCTTTTTATAAGAGAGTTTTTAAGGGCTCTTTTGGTTTATTTATAAAAAAAAATCTTGTCTAGAGCATTTATTAAAATTTCCCTTTTATAAACAATTTTGGGAAAGCTACCTTCAATTGTGTCTGGGAACACTTAAAATCTAACCTAATCAAATAACCATGTAAGAAAAGTTCCTTTTACAATCTCATTAAAAATGAGTATTTATCATTAATGAGATCAATTTTAAAAGCCGCCAACCAATTATTAAATGAGGGCATTTCTAAAAATATATATGTCTTACTAATGAACTTTAACTATTATTTTTGTTATCATTGTAAATTATTTTGACTCTTATAAAAGGGAGTGGAAGGAGTACTCTAGGAGGAAAAATAGAATATGTAATTTTTTATACACAAAACAATTTCTTAATATGTATACTATATATATATCTCATCCATATATATAGCTTGCATTAATTAGGTGATATGGGCGATCATGAAAGAATGCTCCAAAGAAACATTGATTCAAATTTCATTATTGCTCTTTTAAATATGCACTAGAAAACTTTAATATAATTGCTAGCACACCTAAACTCTCTCATTAAAAAATACACGTGACTTTCAAAAGGTCTTTTGAAGTATTTGAAATTCTATGTAGTTAGACTAGTTGTTAATTAGGATTGTGTTGTGGTGAACAAGTTTCAAATCACTCTTTGGTGATATTTAAAAAAAAAAAAAGAAGAAGAAGAAAGGAATCACTCTTTGGTGCTTTATCTACCAAAAACCTCATTCTTAAAGAACATCGGAATTCTCAAAAGAAATCAAGAATCGTAGCTGTATATGGCTATCAATATGCATGAATATATATATTGTCCTTCTGCTTTCTCAGTGTTTCCACGTTTGATTTCTTCGAAGACTTTTTGAAAAACGAAGAATCCAACAAAGACCACAACTACTATCCCAATCAACGGAGCATAGAAAGTAGAACATTTTAGAAAGAAGATTGTTGAAAAGAGCTAATAGAAAAGATTAAGTCAATTGTGTCAGTTTTTAATTAGTCTCGATTTTTTTACTGAATTGACTTGACTCAACTCGTGTTTCATGATTTGAATTAATTTACTTCTAAATGTAACTGCTTTTGGTCTTGACACTTTCAATGATATAATATAATTTAGAAAATTTAACTAGTTCCAAAGAACTTGATAATCTATTCCAGAATTCTCACTTCTCACTTCATAAATTTTATTATTCTTTAATTTCCAGCATCTAATTAGTTCTGACCGCGGCCCTCTCCTCTTCTTGTTGTTCAAGACGTACAAATCAAATTTACATGGTCCAGTATTTTCTGAGGTCTCTATTATATATATATATATATATATATATTTAATAAATCAATTTAATAAATTTTTTAAAATTTATCTATATTAAAAACCAGGTATGAATTACATCTTTGAAAATGAGAACGAAAAATTACATCCAATTTTAAAGAGGCGCAATCTTAAAAAATGTAATTAATACTTCACTACTTATAATAGGAACCACTCATTTCTTCTAAAAAAGTTCCTTAAGATAGGGACCACAAGGAGTATATCATAAAATTCTTATTGATTTAAAAATGAATAAATAGATATAAATCAGTGAAATTTGAGAAACATCAAACCAGGAAAGCCTATAATATTAAATATTAAAATATACAAACAACAAAAATCAAAATCATTATTGACAGAGTGTAATAATCAAGTTAGAGATAATGGGAAGCATTCAGTTAGGTTTAGTCAGTTTGTTAATTTTTAAAAAAATTCTAGTTCAATGCATTTTTTTCCATTTAGAAGCAACCAATTAATGGGATTTGCAAATGTATTCTCCTCCCCTACACTTAATCAACATATTGTCCTCAATGTTTGAAAAACAACTTTATTGTTCTAACTTGTTCCTTGGTGAAGTGGAAAGTTGTGAAGTCCAATTGGAATTGGAGCACAACAAGTCAACATGACTTAGAGAGAAAAGGAAGAAGAAACAAGTCATCACGATTAAAGAGAATGCTAAGCAAGTTGAAATTCAAGACATAATGTTAATTAAGTAGGGTAGTGGCAAAAAATGCAAAGCATACAATGGGGTTCTTATTCTACCTATTAAGCTACACTACTTCTCTTTTTTCTGCTGGGATGCTCTTCCCCCACACTTATCTCAAACAATTAGTCAAACATATATGTAACCACCAACCCAGTCATACTGATTTTTTTTTTTATTTTTTTAAAAAAAAAGTTACAGGAGAAGAGAACAACTTCAGAGCTACATGATCTGTGTAAACAACAACTTCAAAATTGATTATGTACCGTCTAAACTTATCAAGAGCAAATATAATAGCAAATAGTTCCTTCTCAATGGTTGTATAATTTCTTTGTGTGCTATCCAAAGTCTTGGATATGTAAGAAATCACAAGGGACACCTTGCTATGCTTTTGACCAAGCATGACCCAAACACCAGAATTAGACGCATTGCCTGGTAATTCAAAAGGTAAGGTCCAATCAGAAGCACTTAGAATAGGAGGTGAAATCAATTTTTCCTTTAAATCATCAAATGCTTGTTTATAAGAATAATCAAAGACAAAATTAACATCTTTTTGCAATAGTTTGGACAATGGCAAAGCCATCTTACTAAAATACTTGACGAATCTCCTATAAAAAAAAAAAACAACATGCCCTAAGAAGGAACGAAGTTCCTTGGAATTAATAGGGTAGGGCAAGGAGGAGATCATCTCAATCCTGCGACAGGGATGACATAGATCCGTTCTGTAGGTACCATCGAGTAATTCAAGTAAAATTACTAGTAATGTCATAATGCTTTTTCCTTTAGTTTGTATGCTAATATTTTCAACACAACATTGTTTTTAGGTTTGAGCCTTATAGAGTGGTAGTGAAATTCATGGGTAAGCAACTGTTCCGTAATTACAATCACCTAGGGAGGGGGCAATTGGCCAGAGATTCCTCAAGCTGTTCACGATCCTTGGTTCAATGACTTCTTGATAAGCTATGTCTTTTATGGTTATTAATTGCTTCTCACCAAAATGCAAACTAATTAATTACTTGTATAATTTTGAGCACTAATTGTTCATTATTGATTTTTAGGAAAAATTTGGGTAGTTTCTTGCCCATCAGCGAGATTTGGAAAAAGCTTATAACTACAAAGCAAGCAAGTGGTTGTCTGATCGCTTATATAAATTGAGACAAAATAAATACAACACAACTTAGATTCATCCTGAGTCCACAACACAATTATTGGCAAAATAGGCCACCAATGAGAAATGGCAGCAGAAATCTTTGCAAAATAAGTTAAATAGGTCTCAAATGGATGGACTCTCATATAGTAGCGGCTCCATTCCAATAAGTCACCATTGAAGAAATGTTATCTATTGTTTCCTTTTGCACACATTATTTTGATGACTCTTGCACGATGTTTAGCCCATCATAAATGGAAGGAGTGGCTGAAGCATTAGTGACATCTCTATAACTCCAGTGTGACAAAGAAACTTGCTTTTAATGACTATATATTTATGTATACGTTTTTGTAATAGTGTATATATGTACATAAATGACTGTAAATATATTATGATTTGTTGTATTATTGTATATATGAATGATAGTAAATATATATTATGATTTGTTACGTAGAAATGTATATGTAGGGGGATCCTAAAAGTACAACCCCTGATTTTGTTAAAATTTCTTTTGATGCTTCATGGTAGTTACTTAACAACCGTTATTTATGTCAAATATATATAATGGTTGTTTAAATAAAGACATTAGCATTACTATAAATATATAACCGTTTTTCTGAAAGAGCTGTTATTTATGATACTACATAAACCGGTTGTTAATGCAAGACAGTAATGTATTATTTCAGCATAACCAAATATTATGATGGTTGTTTGCACTTGCTCATTATTTATTATCACAGCATTGTGCACATCACATCCTCACCAAGCCACCATGCATAACGGGTGTTATATTAGAACTGTTATAATAAGTACTAAATACATAACGGTTTGAAACCATTATATACTTGCGCCGAGCATATATAGAGCCGCATATATGATTGTTTGTAACCATGATTAATGGTTGATAATAACTGTCATTTATGTGTAATTGTGTAGTAGTGTAGGCTCACTTATAACTAATCCAAGGCCATATATTGAAGCCTTTGAATGCCCTTTAGTGTTTCTTGACCTATATATTTGGAAGCTTTGTTCACATATATTATCAACTTAAGCTCTATTTGTTGCAATCCCAACCTCTTTAATGTATAGATAAGTGATATCTCTTGATTGTGCATCTTGGACCTCATATAACTTCTCTTGGACTTGAAGATCCAAAATAATTCCTTCTGAGGAGTCCTTCATAGCATGTTTCTAGCTCTTGTGCCTGCTCCTCTTAATGGATCATGCAACACGGGATGTGATTCTAGACTCTTGTGAGAGGCTTTTTGATCTCCACCATTGAGCCATAGTTAAACTAAAGGAACCTATGGATTTCATTAAAATATATGCTTTGCTTTGGAAAAGTCATCCGCATATATAGTACTTTTAAACTTGATGGGATCTTTCTAATGGTGCTTAAACTGTGTTCTTTTCATGGATTTGTATAATACTTAATGATGACTAAGACTTAGCTACAACAATAGTTATAAATTATAACTATAATTATAATTATAATTAAATTGAAATTGAAAAGGTCTGATCAATAAAATAGTGAGAAACTGGGACTTAAATTTCTTGCCATTCACAAAGTATGTGTATGTTTTAACATCCTGAGGAATATTTATTGGAATTTTATGGAAACTTGACCATTTTGTTATGCATGTTTTCTTGTTGCCATCTTAAGAATTTCAAATTTGACTATTCAAATCAAAGTTGGGTAGATCCTGAAAGTTTATTCTCTCGTCCTCTTCTCGGTTTTTATAAATAAAATCATACAAAATCTAAGTAATTTCAATTGAAAGCAGTATTGTATTTTGTTTGTTTGGCCGAGAAAGCATTCTGGATTAATATAATGGACACAACTTTCAAACTGACACATTTTCTAAGATATTTCCTTTTCTTAAAGTCACAGACCTACGACCCAAAGATATTGTAATAATTATTGTTTGTTTGGCCGAGAAAGCATTGTTGATTAATATCATGGACACAACTTTCAAACCGACTCATTTTCTAAGATATTTCCTTTTCTTAAAGTCACAGACCTACCACCCAAGGATATTGTAATAATTAATATGAAATGAAACTTCTGATTCAATGCTTCTGCATATTTTACCCCGTTTTGAAGAAGAATCATGTGCTTGAAACCTAATTTTTCTTTCCTTTAATATCTTATATTTGAAAATAACTGCAAAGAGTATATGCCAATTGAACTAATTCAGAAGACTACATATATAATTGCCCAAAAATGAAATGAAGATTTCTCACCCAAATCCTTGATTATTTGTGTTAACCTAACCTGCACATACAAAACTCGATTAATACTTTATTAACATAATATAAACATTTTTTAAAATATATAACTTTAAATAGAAATTACCGCAATGATGAATTACAATAAGGAATTTTTTTTTTTGTCCTTGTTATAATTAAGTTGGTTCTAAACATCTCATTTCTAGTTGTGTTTGGGATATATTTGAAGGCCCAAATGTGCATCCTAATAGTCAAAAGCCACTTTTTGGCTTTTTATGATATTTGAATCATCTTGTTTTAATTGGACTATTGAGGAAAAAGCTGATTTAAACTATTAGCCAAAGGCTTTTCTATTGTATAGTGAGAAGATACTAAGTACCTTCTTTTATTAAAATAACATTATTGTCTTTATTATAAGTCCACTTGGAGATGAAAATTTTGGTCATAATTGTACAAGTTACTTGAAGGTTAATAATAATTATTATTTTCCAATTTTATCCTTTTCATGAAAGTATCCAGAGAAAAATAAATAAATAATAAAATTAAGGGAAATCTGGGAAAACTCCCCCATTAGAAATTTAATTGGCATGAATAACCGAATAAGTTTATATATACGAAGAATGAAAATACCCACTTGAGGTTATTCTCACCAATTAAATTTTTAAAGTGAGATTTTTCTACAATTTTTCCAATAATACATGAACTATTATTATTTTTATTAAATTCATATCATTTTTAGTTATTTTATATCCAAACTTACCTTTGCATTAACCATCCAAACAAGTTTCAATTTTTTAAAAGCCAATTCAAATATAAATTACATTACATAATATAACGTTTACCCTATCTTACTTTTTAAAAAATCATATTGAAAAAAAAAGGGGGGGGGAAAGCCTCTTCTACCACTACTAATACGAACACACCTAGAATCAAGGAGATCTGGTTAAATCTTTAACTTTTTCTTGAAAATAGATTAAATTTATAATTTTACTCATTTAAATAAGAAATTGCATGTGTATTGCATTCTCTCTCATCAGTTAATGACTTTAAACGGATATGATATTAGAAAAACTTAACTAATACCCCATCAAATGACTCATACAAGCTATAGTAAAGGTTATCCGGCCATCTCTTTTAAAATACATTTTATAATAAGGACGACTAAGGACTCTACACCAATAGCTGCAGGTTATACAGCTATAGAGTCTATCAAACAAAAATTGAACGACGATTATTAACACCCCATATATAGGTATATTCTCTTGATTATGTCTTTTTTTGTGCGGAAAAATATATATGTATATTAAGAAAAAATAATAAATTATATATGGAGTAATCAGCTTTGTGTGCGCTCAACTTAACCCCACCATCACCCCCATCATCATAATATATACCTTCATAGTTATGTATTCTCTCTCTGTCTCTCAGTTTCGTTAATTAATCTAAAGTTTGTGAAAGTGAGAATGGCGAGAAAGTGCTCGAATTGTTGGAAAAAAGGGCATAATTCTAGGACTTGCACATCTATCAGAGGGACTTGTGTAGGTCTTCGTCTCTTTGGTGTTCAGCTAGAAACTTGTTCTGTTTCTTCTTGTATTCTCGACATGAAGAAAAGCTTGAGCATGGTTTCTTTACCAACTTCTTCATTGTCATCTTCTCCATCCTCATCATTAAACTCTGCAGAGAAATCCTCTGTTGAGTATCTATCAGATGGTCTAATAGATGTTGATGCAGCACAAGACAGAAGAAAAGGTGTGTCAGAGATCTATATATATTCCTCTATTGTTAATTAATTTCTGTCCTTAGAAATAATTCATTTGTTTCAGTTAATATATCAGAGATTTTGATAATGAATTATTACTTCATATATAGGAGTAGCTTGGGCAGAAGAGGAACACAGAAGATTCCTTGTTGGGCTTGAGAAGTTAGGAAAAGGAGATTGGAGAGGAATCTCCAGAAATTATGTCACAACAAGAACACCCACTCAAGTAGCTAGTCATGCTCAGAAATATTTTCTGCGAGTCGCAGCCGTCAATAAGAAGAAGAGACGATCAAGCCTCTTTGAGTTGGTACTACTTCACAAATATATTGATGAAATTCTTCCTGATCTAACTATTGCCTTATCTTAAACTTTTTGGTACTTTGCTCAAGATTAATATTCTTTTCTGATAAACTTAACTACCATATATGGTGGGTATACAGGAGGATGTTAGATCTGGAAGCTATGAGTGTGAGGATAAGCAGAATGATACTAGCTTGACATTGACGGGCCTAAGCTTGTTTGGAAAGGGAATGAAATCTGAAACAATAGTGCCGACGTGGCAGCATAGTAATTCCCAGCTGATGAAATCTTCTTCAGCCACATCGCCTGATCTGGAGCTCACACTTGCAGGACCAAAGTCCTTGGAACAAAAGGATCATCATCATCTTCTTTTCTTCTAAGCTCTTTATGTATCACATAAACTCTCTCTCTATATATTTAGAGGCATGAAGTCTGTAATCTTTTATTTGTTGCAGAAATATCAGATCAAAAACAATACTTTTCTTTGTACTTATGGTAGTCATACAGGATATAATCTATGCATCAATGAATATGAAAATATTTCTCCATATTGGCTATCATTCAAATATTATATATAAGACATAGTTTTCAATATAAATATTAATGGGTTGGTTTTGTTACTTAATGTAATTTCAATCTATCTTGTCTCTCAAGTTTATAATTTTGTACGTAAGCTCTAATTGTACATATTAAGTTGATTTTCCATTAAGAGAGTAGTACCCAATTAAATAATTAAAGCGGTATTTTAGGAAACCCAAAGCACATTTTTTAGAAATAGCTAACTTAACTATTTCTATTTGTAAGGCATCGGGATTATATATTTTTGGTTTTATAGGTGAGTCACATTATTCTTTTGCTGTAGAAAAATATACAATTTTATCCTTCATTTGTTGTATAAGCATTGTTCTACTTGGATATATTCTCTCTGGTCTCTATTATAGAACATCTTGTAGAAACAATTTTTAGTCCTAAATATAAGTCACCAACAACCTCATTAATTTTTATTTTTATTTTTCCATTTCACCTTTGTAATTAATTGAGTTTGAAAGCTGGAAAATTAAAATTAAACCACATCATTTACTATTGCAGAAAATGCCTTTTATGATTATTATTATCTGCCATACATCATGCATGGTTTCGAACCATCATATATGTGGGCGCTATATATGCTCCGCACAAATAAATTATGTTTCCAAACCATAATTTATTCTAAACCTATTATAACAATTATAATATAACACCCGTTATGTATTGAGGCTCGCTGAACCCATGATATGCTCATTGTTGTGGTAATAACTAACGGTAGCACAAAAAGAACTGTCATAATATATTGTAATACTTGTATAATACATAATGGTTCCACTTTAACAACCCTCATATATGTATTAACATATATAACGGCTTTTTCAAAACAACCATTATATATTGGTAGTAATGCTAGCGGATTTATTTAAACAACCGTTATATATAAAGTTGACATAAATAATGATTGTTAGGTAACACCCGTGATTTATCGAAGCTATTTTTAAAAAAACATTTGGGGGGGGGGTTTCTTTCTTTCGATATCCCCCTACATATACACTTACAGAACGAATCACAATATATATTTAGATTCATTCATATACATAACTATACAACAAATCATAATATATTTACATTCATTCATGTACATGTATACACTATTAAAATGAAAACTTTAAAACAAACAAATTATTAGTATTTAGAAATTTACAGTTATTTTATGTACATACTCTGTTAGGCTTGGCTATAACCCAAGAGGGGGGTGAATTGAGTGTTTGATAAAACTTTAGAAACTTTGAAAATCTTTTCGCAACTTACTGAAGACAATTTAAATGACAGTAATAATTCATAAAGCAATAGTCAGTCATTCAAACATATATACTGGAAATATAAGAGTTTAGGGAAGAGAATATGCAACCGTGATTTATACTGGTTCGCCCAATCCTTGACCTACGTCCAAATCCCCAAGCTTCACTTGAGATTTTCAATCCACTATCTGCTTTCAACTTGATTACATGTTCTGTACTCGAAGTAATCCTCTCACTATTATTCACTCCCCCTTACAAACTGTAATCAATCCACCCGCTTGATTACACACTCTGTATTCAAAGTAATCCTCTTACTAGGATTCACTCCCCTTACAAGCTGTAATCAATACAATGGGTTTCCCACTCAAGATACCCAATCTTGAGTAACTCTTAGATAGAATGTATACAGATAAATCTTCTCTCTTAGAAGTGAATGAATAAACACTGAAGTATAATACAAATCATTTCACTCTCTATGTTGAACTATATAAGCATTGAGAACATAGAGCGTATGAGATAGATGTTGGATTCAGAATATCAACATTTCGACAGTACAAGCTCTTCTCATCGTTGTCTCCATTTTGAATGGTTGTCCTTTTATAGTCAGTGAAGAACATTGAGCAATTCTTCCAGATTTGAATATGAGCGTTGTGAGCGTATATGACCGTTGGAACTATTCGACTGTTGGAGAAATATTACTGTTGAAGCTACTGACATCATCATTTGCTTTTTGATAATCTGATGTTAATCCTTCGTTTGATCATCTAAAACTTGCTAACAAACATGATTAATAGTATTGTGAAGTATAACAAGTAGAAATCAATTGATAACAATCATTTCTAAATTCTCGGAGGAGACGTTGTGGAATTGTGCTATGTTGTCTGATAAGCTGTCTGAACGAGTCCTTGATATAATCATCTGAAAATGATATAAATAATGTTAAGAAGTAGTATAAATTCTTTTGGAATTCATCTAGATGTTCTTGATGAGAATCTAAGATTTCGGACACGGTGATTTTCTGATGCAGGGATGTTGACTCGAGTTATTTAAGTGACAGATGCTCTCTGTTTGGATTCTGACTCGAGTTGTCGTATCGTGGCTCGAGTTGCGCCTTTGTTCCAAACTTTGGGTTGCTTTCTGTCTGATTGGTGACTCGAGTTATCATGCCTTGACTCAAGTTAAAAGCTCATCAAAATTGGTTGCTTCCAAATTCTATGAAACACTTGTTGATTCTAGATTCATATGGAATTGGTTTCACTTCATTTGGTTGTGCATAGTGTGAGCTATATCCAGAAAATCAAGCCTATGCTGAACTAAATCCAGAATTTTGAGTATCCACTTTTGAAAGCCATATCTCCCTGGTCTGAACTCTGTTTTTGGCTGGTTCAAATCTTGATGGAAATCCTTTTGCGTCTACTTTCATATGCCACTGATTTTAGCTCAATCGGATTTGTAGTTTGTGAGATACACTCAAAACATCAAAGCTTGGTCTGCTGTGTGGCGTGAATTTCACTTTCAACTTCCACAATTCATTGCTCTTTAATCTGAACTCCTTTGAGCTTTAATTTTATATCCAAATGACTCATTGGGAGTCTAATGTCATATGCCAGTGGTTTCACCTCAATCCAATCTCTGGTTTGGGAGATATCATGAAAATACCAGACCTCGCTCAGCTGAAACGTGAAACAGAGTATAACAGAGGTGCTGAAAAGCACTGTTGACTCGAGTCATTTAGTGCTGACTCGAGTTACACCTATCCAGAGACGCCAAGAACACTTCTTGACTCGAGTTAATCATATCATGACTCGAGTCAAATCATTCCAGAGTGCCAAATCACTGTAGCAAAGTATCCAACTCGAGTTATGAGTTCATGACTCGAGTTATCCCATCCTGAAGCTCGTTTTTGCTTATTTTCACTCTGAATTGAGCCATTCCAACTTCCATATCATCTTGGAGATTTCTAGAATCAATCTTAGAACTTGTATAATGATATTCTCATTCCATTCAGCAAGTTCTTTTTTTTTCTTCTTGTCTTGATCATTCTCCACAATGCAACTCTCTCTTTCTTCTCTTCTCTTGATCATTCTTCATTATTGACTTCATATCTTCTTTGACTCATTTCTGCAAGTTCTTCTTTCTTTCTTCTTGTCTTGATCATTCTTCATTATTGACTTCATTTCTTCTTTGACTCTACATTAAATATAAGAATTAGTCAATGTAGGAGATAAATATAGTATGCAAACTTTTTGCTCTTGATAATGACATCTATATAAGACATCATCAAAACTAATTATATCTAACATACTCTCCCACTGATGTTAACATAGACGCCTCCAATTCTTCAGCCTCTTCTTCCATTTGTGAGTTGCTAAACATTGTGTAGGAGGCATTCAAATATTGTGCGTAAAAGGAAACAATAATAGATGGAAGTTAGATATTGTAATATATAGCAGAGTGTTTATATGAACGGATTGAGCAAATAATATAACTTATTTATATTAATATTTTTAGAACCTTGCACAATTATGTCCTTCATGAATGGAATCACACAAAACCCACAATCATTTCTCATGTTCAGTTGCTTTGGGAACTGTAAAGAAATGAGAAGAAAAATTCGTCATTCAGTAATATATATAAACTATATGTGTGCTTCAATTTAATGTTATAGTAATTGGTGAATACTATATATACCTTCAGATGTAGCTATTGGAAGGCGTATCTGTAGCTGTTATCAGTAAGGTTGATTTTAGGATACTCGAGACCATTTTGAGTGCAGTAATTGTACACCACTCTGAGAAAATACAATAAAAAATTATATACATAGAAACATGCAAGTTGGACTGAATTATAAGAGATGAAAAATGGATAACTTACTGGTTGAATGTCTTTTGCATGTATGGTCTCCTATTTGGAACCACTCCCATAGAGTCATAATACCAAATCTTTGTGTGTGTAACATCCCATTTTCAAAAGCAGTATATTTGTTTTTCATCAGAGTAGAGCATCGGAGCGATTGAGTAACTGATACATATATTTATAAATGTTGTAAGTCTGGCTGATTTACAAAAACGGTACAATGACCGAGAGTTTTTAAAGTGAATAACAACAAAAGTGCCTCCCCAAGCAATGACCATGCCGTGTCAACGAAGAGATCTTCAACCGGATCTCTATGCGGCCGCTTGCCTTTCTCCTCGGTCCTTGGTCCTCCCGAACTTGACGCTATGTTAAGAGCCGAGGTCCAATGCATACGGACCCGGGTAACGGTTAACCTCATATTTACATATACGATAACAAATGAACCATTCCTACATGTATCGCTCCCGGCGAAATGCGGCATACCGCTCCCGAAGACAGACACCGCCGCTCCCGGCGAATACGGATATATCGCTCCCCAGCCGCATACGTACATATCGCTCCCAAATAAGCATGCAAATGTTCGTTATCCTCTAACATCACCATGCATTCAAATAACATACCACCAACACATATACAACACACATATCACATATACGAATACAATAAATATCAGAGTTAGTGTTACAGTACGCGAACGTACAACATACAACACAGACAGTATATAACATACAGTAGAGCTATCAGCTACCACATACAATACACATAGCACATATACGCATATAATAAACATCAGCGTTAGTGTTACAGTACGCGAACGTACCTTCGTTGACGGAAAACGGTACTTTTACGGAAAATGGTACTTTTTGACAGCGGGTGAAACAGCGGTACAACAGCGGTCCGATTATCTTAGATATCCTATAAAGATAACATTTATCAACTTCTAGCACCATAACAGGCATTTTAGGTACAAATTACCATTTTGCCCCTGAACCCCTAATCGGCGGAATTTCGCCAGAGCTTCGCTGTTTTGACTCTAATCTTCCAAAATTTTGCCATACTTATTTTCCCATCACATATTTCGAAATATATATCATATCTACCCAAAAATATGATATCTATAATATATTGGAAGACTAAAGCTAAAAACATCATTTCTATTATAGCTACTGAAAGAACTACCGAAACTAAAGACTAGGGACCGAAAAACTTACTCTGGCTTGGCAAGAACTTCCAAGAGCTCTTCCTTCTCTCTAACTTCTCTCTAGGTTTCAAAGTTGTGGTGTGGGAAATGAGAAGAGGAGAGGTTCCTATTTATAGGAAAATGGAGGGACAATGTTGGAATTAAGGGATTTGTTTCGTAATGAATCTTGCACCGTTGGATCGCATTTTTGAGGACAAAACAATCTTGGCCTTACACCTAGTTGGGCTGCCCTACTTGCCCATTTATGACATCATCTTTGATGATGTCATAATGTTGACTTACCGCTTCCGTTCACGATCGGTGCTCGAATCGCGTAATTTTGCCGAATAGCGAAATCTTTGTCGGTGTAGTTTGAAGTACTTTTCTTCCTCGGTAGGAATATATACTTTAATGAAATTTATGATCCCATTAAGGGTATTCCGTTATCTGCTGAAGATTTTAGGCTGACGCTTTGTTACGGAATCGATTCCGGAAACACTAGTTTGTAAGCGTAAATTCACCGGTTCGTAATATGATCGATCTAAGTGACCTTATTTCGGTTTCCAAAACTCGCTTGTTTTCTCTAAGTCACTTTTAGCACTATCTGCCATTTCCTAATTACCCGGTACTCCTAATTACGATGTTGGTTTCAGAAACGACTTCTGAGACCGCTCAATCCGAGATGGATTTTCACTGGTTTATAAAAAGTCCAGATGACTTAGACTACATCCCTATACCTTGGTGTAGGATTTTATTTCTATCCATTCTCAAATGTCCTGTTGGCTCTTTACTATATATATTATTATTATATTCAAAATATCTAGATATTTTTTTTTCTTTTATTTTTTATTTATTTTTCTAAGCATAAAATATTTTATTAATATTTTATTTTTTTTATTTTTTATTTATTTAATAATTTCGAATTTCTCCAATTAAGAATAATTATTTAAATTATTTTTAATTCATTTACTTTATACCTTAATTATCCCATTAATTACCAGATTAGCCACTTACTAATTTTTGATAATTTTCTTAATTAGGATAAATCATTATCTCACAACTATTTTACTTACATTGGTATTTTATATCCCATGTAAAATATTAAAAATCATGGGGTCACTTATGATCCCAAAATAATACTTAATTTTGCCTCATTATTTTTCAAGGGAAATTATCCCAAAAATTCCTAAAATTAGAGACAACATACTTTCTAATTTTTTTATATAAATATTTTACTACCTCTTGGGATTTATCATAATATTTTTAGGCCATTTAATGCTCTAAAAATACATTTTAGCTCTTTATCTCTCCTAATTTCCATAGTAATTACCTTAGAAAATAAGATAATTATTACTTATTATTTGAAACCACATGTTCACCTATTTTCAATAGGTATTATCTATCGAAATATAATATTCCAGATAAATAATTATCCGGGTATTACAGTGTGCAATCATATGCTCATCTTCAACGTTATATCAATGTTCTTTCTACAACGAATGAGCTCCAATAACATCAACCTATGGTAATTGGCTTGTTTTAGACCAACTCAAGTTGCAACGTCCCCTTAGTTCCCCTAATTACTGTTGTGCTACAATGTGGTCAATCTTCAATAGCTTTGCTAAATCAAAATCTGAAATTTTAGTTGTGTAAGAGTCATCAAGCAATACATTTTGAGGTCCAATATCACAATGTTTGATTTGATTACTGCACTCTTCATGTAATACAAGAGTCCTTTAGCTGTTCTTATTGCTACTTTCGCCCTTTGACACTAGCTAATTGGCCTTTGGTCTTCAAAAAGAAAACTTGCTAAAGTTCCCTAACATATGAATTCATATAAGTAGCCTTTGTTCTCCTTCATTGCATAATCCCAGACGTTTCATGAGATTCCCATAGTGTGTTTGGCCATTTGCGCTCACTTCTTCAAATTCATTATCACTTTCATTTACCATTTTTGGTTTTTTAACAGCAACAAGGTTCCCATGGAATGTCTGGTAGAACACCTTTATAGCACAGTGGAAAAATGCACTATGACCGAATTCTTAATCGAAAGCTTTTAGAAAGGCTTGCTAAAACATTCCATAAGCTATTTTCAAAAAATAACTGGACAATACTGAAAGAAATTATTATTCTTCATAGAGGTTTACAAGCAATCCAGAATAAATAATTCAAGATTTACAAGGTACTCCCTCCGGTCCTAATTATAGGAGCTATTTACTAGAATTTGGAGAGATTAAAGAGAGAAATTAAATTAGTTAATTATATTTATTTTCCTAAAATACCATTAGTTAAAATTTAATGATAGTTAGAGGAAGGAACCACATCGCTAATTTCAATCGACAAAATTCACCCTGACATAACCGAATAAGGAAATCTTCCTCGCGACATTGAAGGCTATAAAAGTTCCGGACGGTATTCAAGCAACATTTCACGATGTGTTGACGTGCAGACTCGAAAGGTTGTTGGGCTGAAGAGTCACAACTCACATGTGTTTATGCAACAATTACTTCCGCTGGCCATCAAAAATATGCTGCCTCTCGATGTGTCGATCGTTTTGGTCGTGTTGTGTCCTTTCTTTCAGAAGCTATTTTCGCCCCATGCGGTTCATTGTCCTTTTGAGCCCAAAATCTATGGGCTGTCAAGATAAGCATGTTACGGGCACATGTTAGTCTGCACCTTAAGTCCCTATTGTCAATTTAAAATGCTGTTATATCCACACACAAAAAAACAATTAAAATTAAAATGCCGGTAACAAATTACTGAAAAATCAATCGCTTTGGATAGGAAAATATTTTATTTAAAAATAAAAAGAGAGTACAATCTCTCACTTGATATAATATAAGTGAGTTTTTAAATTAATTATTGTGGAGGAAGTATTAGTAGGGGTGACATGGAAAAAATATGACAAAAACTGCTTTAAATTATTTTATTAAAAAAAATATAATTGAGGAGCATGTAACATTAATGAGTTGTGAGAATTACTTACTTTGTAGAATATATTCTTATGTGTAATTATTATTGAGAAAGTATAATAAGGGTATTTAATTTAGAAAGAAATTAACAAAAAAATAAAATTGGTTCTATAATTAGGACCAAGACCAACTCTAAAATATATTCTTATAATTAAGACCGGAGGGAGTACTACTTTTCAATACCTCACAAGATTTTTCTTTAGCATGACTACTCTTCACATAATTATAATTCTCTCACTCCAACTCCTATTTCTTTTTTGACCAAGCTTAACCCTAAATTAAATGAGTTATATATGATGACGTCATGCCAAAATGTAAAGATTCTTTTTAAATACGAGGTTGTGAATTTAAGACGGTATAGGTATAGATATAGACTAACATTTTTAAGATAGATACGGAAAAACTAAAATTTATATTGATCGGAATCTAAAATAATTTTAAATAGTAATGGTTTGTTAAAACAATTGTCTTCGAGTTTGTGTAGCAACGAAGGCTAAGCCCATATATATATATATATATATTGAAAAAAGACAGCTTCATCTATTAATTGTTGCGTGTGATAATTTATTTTAGATATTATTTCCCCTTTTTCTTGGTCATATCTAGGGAAAGCCCTAACAGATTTTAATTCCAACGGCTATTTTTTTCCAATTCGCTAAAATTTGACCGTTACAAGTCCCGTTCAGCTTCGCCCGTCATTCTATTTAACACCCAGGAGCATAAGGTGAGAAGAGACGATCCCCAATCAAGGCCCGACGAAGAATTGCAAAGCAGAGGTAATCTTGTGCGTCCCCTTCCGAAACGTATTTAGATATTTAGATTGTTGACGTTGTTCCGAATCGAAGGTTTTATCTGAATTTTTTATTCGTTATCTGTTCAAACACCTAGGTGGCTACTTGCTTGCTTTCCATCTAAAAAGCTTATTTCCAAATACCTATTTGAGTGTTTGGATGAAATCTTGTCTATAGCTACTTTGCATATGATCATCATTCCCTGGCTGACATTTTCAATTTCAGTGAATTTCCATATCTTTTTCTGTGATTTGATGAACATAGTTCCTTTACTGAACTGAATTTCGAGGCCTAAGATTTCCCCTCCTCTGTGCTTTGATGCAGATTGCCTTCCCCTGTTCCTACTGTCAGAATCACGGGAGAGAACTGGTTGATTCTCATAAGGGGCTTCACCAGCAAGCACGGAATATGCTACCAGAGGTATTGTTGTCTCCCCTTTTGTTTTCTTCTTTTATTTTGTTTAGATTGTCCAGATCAAATCTTTTATCCCAAAAATTCGACTCTAGTCATTGAATTTGTTGCCGTTGAGTCTTCATCCATAATCCCTTCTTCATGAATTATTTTCAAATTATCTTTTTTATGGTTGGTTGAAATCTCGGTTTATTGCGAAAAGCCATATGATCCGATGCTCTAGCTGAATAAACAAGGCGATCTATGGCTTCTCCACTGGAATGAATCTCATTCTCATTTAATTGCCAGATTTCTCACACAGTTTAATTTGATGCTTCAGTCTGCTTCGTCTATGTTTTTGGTGGATGTTGCACTTGCTTCTGTCTGATTCAAACTGTTTTATTTATGTGTATATCTCATTTATAAACATTTTTATAGCAGATATTATTTAGTTTCATTAAGTTAGGCCCACAATGTTAACACAGTTTTTTCACCTTTGAAAATTGTTCTTTCTGTGCCTTTTGCAGAAATCTTAATTATGGTATGCGATCGTTTTATCAACTTGAAGTAAATTCAGTCATGTCGAATGTTGCTAGACTTAACCATATTTGCATCTTTCTAAAAGTCATGTCGAATGTTGCTAGATCTAACCATATTTGCATCTTTCTAAAACGCTCTTGGTTGGTGGGAGGTTATAACAGTAAGGTATGTTAACAGTTTTTTTTATACATGGTATTTGAGATCTATTGTAATATTCTGAACTTTAGGCCTAGATGTTTGAGAATAAGCCTTTATTAGGAGATGACTAAGCCGAGTTTGGGAAGTGTGACTAACAACCAATTAAATTAATTGGACTATTATTTCCAGCACAAAAAGGGATAAAAATAATATCAAATGAAATTTTATTTGAGGTTATGCAAAAGTCAAAAGAATAATTATGCATTACGGCATAATTACTATTTGGAAATTAGACAAAATATTGACTCTTCAATTGGGCCTTAAATTTTCTACATAGTTAGGATTGAACCAAGTGGCATGTAATAAGTGACTCCTTCTTCTACTGATTTGGACCCTTAATTCACGCACAAAAAAGGGGCCAAGGCTCATCGAAATTTAAGATCAAGAATCAAAACATCATAGGAAGAGAGCTTTTAGGATCAAGAATGGTAAGAGGAAGCTTGGAAGAGGTATAAAAGATTGATTCTTGGATGAGCCAAAGGAAGAAGAGAAACTTCAAAAACACAAAGAATTGAACTTCTTGTTGGCTTGTGGTTGTTTCTTTTTGACTTCTTGAGATTTTTGAAAACCCTAAGGACCCGTTTGGTACAAAGAATTGGCGAAAGTTCCGGAACATAACAGAGTTCCCACGCACAAGACCGTTTGGCGCACAAACTTCCGGTCACACCGAGTTCCTGCCTGGCACCATCTTCCCACAAATACGGGAAATTGAAATCCTTCTAAAATTGGAGGGATCATCAAATCTTCCTGGGAGAGTGACTAATTGGGGCGGAAAAAGCCCCTCTAAACCAGATGCGAGCGAGGATCTGTAAGAAAGAGGAGCCGAAGAAGCTTGAGACGACATTGGAAGCTTGAACTTAAGGTCTGGGTTTTATCCGTCGTTGGCATTGCCCTATGTTGATTTTTTTGTTGTTGTCCAAAGCCGATGCCTATGTTCATTCTTTGGTGTCATAACATGTATGTTTGCGGGTTGATAAATGAGAGAGGCGGCTGGAATAAGGCATTAGGTTATTCCTCTATGTGTGTCTTTGTTTAGTTTCTGTGTTCTGGTGGTCTGGTTTTCCGTCTATAGGGTCGTGAAATTGTTGATGTAAAAAGCCACTGTCAAATTTTACGTTCGAATGCAGGCAATTTGGTGCCTATTACGTTCAAACGTCCAAACGAACAGAGGGGCATTTTAGGAATTTCATCTCACCTTCCCACTTTGGGCCTTTTACTTACCCTTATAAAAGGTGCAGAGACAAGGTGCGTTTTGATAACAATGCGTTTTGTTGGGACTAAACCCTAACGAAGCCCAACCAAAACAAAACTGTGAGCCTTCTATGCCAAGCGCACAATATAGCACAATTTCCAAAAACGAGCACTTGGGCTGTTATAGTTGGTATTAATGCCCGGGCTCAAGTCGTTGAAGTCCCATATCGACTGGAAAGGCGAACGAATCCATTCAAACGAAGCATGCTTATAAGGGTGTAGATACCTTCCCTTGTGAACGAAACAAAGCAGGCCTTGTGTGCAAAAGTGGACAATATGTCAAGTGATTTTGGTAGCTTTGGGATTAAATTAGCAAAACCTTAAAACTCCCAATTTATACCCTTGTGCGATAGTGAGATTGTGTCACATTTTTGAATGAGTAAAAGGTGCAGAGACAAGGTGCGTTTTGATAACAATGCGTTTTGTTGGGACTAAACCCTAACGAAGCCCAACCAAAACAAAATTGTGAGCCTTCAGTGCCAAGCGCACAATATAGCACAATTTCCAAAAACGAGCACTTGGGCTGTTACAGTTGGTATTAATGCCCGGGCTCAAGTCGTTGAAGTCCCACATCGACTAGAAAGGCGAACGAATCCATTCAAACGAAGCATGCTTATAAGGGTGTAGATACCTTCCCTTGTGAACGAAACAAAGCAGGCCTTGTGTGCAAAAGTGACAATATGTCAAGTGATTTTGGTAGCTTTGGGATTAAATTAGCAAAACCTTAAAACTCCCAATTTATACCCTTGTGCGATAGTGAGATTGTGTCACATTTTTGAATGAGTAAAAGGTGCGAGACAAGGTGCGTTTTGATAACAATGCGTTTTGTTGGGACTAAACCCTAACGAAGCCCAACCAAAACAAAATTGTGAGCCTTCAAAGGCCAAGCGCACAATATAGCACAATTTCCAAAAACGAGCACTTGGGCTGTTACAGTTGGTATTAATGCCCGGGCTCAAGTCGTTGAAGTCCCACATCGACTAGAAAGGCGAACGAATCCATTCAAACGAAGCATGCTTATAAGGGTGTAGATACCTTCCATTGTGAACGAAACAAAGCAGACCTTGTGTGCAAAAGTGGACAATATGTCAAGTGATTTTGGTAGCTTTGGGATTAAATTAGCAAAACCTTAAAACTCCCAATTTATACCCTTGTGCGGTAGTGAGATTGTGTCACATTTTTGAATGAGTAAATGGTCTCGAATGGCAATGAAATTTTGCATAATTTACACATAATAAGTTTTAATTTGACAGGTCATATCATTTGGAAATGTGAATTTTTGAAAATGACTTATAATTCTGGAACACACTTCTAGGAAGTGTGTAACTATTGTTGAATATGGATTAGTCTGAGTAAATCTGATTACTGACAGTATTTTTTCTTGAAAATAGACTCAATAATGATTACATAACAAAACCACACCTCATTTAGACACTTGTACAATGAGATGAGATATGATTTTTCAAATAGAATTGGGCTTAAAGAAGCGAAAATGCAAAGTAAGGCCCAAAGTGAGTAATTGGATCTCCAAGGGTGTTACACCCCTACTGGCCTCACCCTTTCGGGTGTCGGGTTAGAGGGATTCCTTTTATTTAACCATCTTTCCTTACTCGGTCCATTTAACTTATAGCAAAGTGAATGTAGCAGCAGAGCACGGGACAAGTCTAATAATGTACTGATAAACATTGACATTCCATAAGTAAGTCCCCGAAGAGTTATGTACAGTCATCCAACAAAGTAATGAACATAAGCTACAGTTATCAAAATGTAACAATACAAAAAGGCGATAGGGCATCCCCTATATCTTCATTTCCCTGCTTGCCCTACCTTCTTCGACTTCCGCCTACTACTGTCTCAGCCCTGTACCTCCAAAGTGGTTAGAGTAACTGTTAGACTCAAATACAATATGTTCGCAGTGAATGCAATGAAAATCATTACCAGGAAATAAATCTACCTCAGGCACAAATACTGACATGTATGAATCTACCTCTGGCACAATAAGGGTAAATCACATCTGCCTCTGGCACAATAGACCGCAGGATCGCCTGATAGTCAGGGCTGCAGTCCTGTACTGACCCTTCCTAAGGTCTCAGTAGCCACCTATGAACACACAGGCCCTACCTACCTCATATACCTCGGTACTGTAGCAGAAACCTAAGAACACGTAGTCCTATAGGCACTACAACCCGATGTACATGCCCTCAGTACTGCGACGAAAACCTGAGGACACACAGTCCAATAGGTACCACAACCCGATAAGTATTCCTTGGACTTCAGCAGCCACCCAAGGACACACAGTCCAACTCCTACATCATGATAATACACACATGCAAGAGCAACATAGAGTATGCAAGTCAACAGTTACTACCTGGCACTTCTCGTAATCAGCAAACTCTCCTCTTGGTACAGAAAATGTGTCCCATACGTGATATCACCCTAGATACAGTCGAATATCATGCTTTTAATCACATGAACAAACTTGCTACAAGTTCCATAAAATTCGCCTAGCACCAGAATTTCTGACCTGACTTTGTTGATTTTTAATAAATTCTTGAAAAATTGTATTGACATTAAATTAGTGTCCTTAGAACCCTTAGGATGTCTAATTTATAGGAAAAATAGTTTCTAAGGTCAGATGGGTTCGAATCCTTTTCTGGTTCCCAAACTTTAGCCACTGGTCCGAGAGGAAAACCATATTTTAAGGTCATTTTTAGCCTTAAAGAACTCTTGGTTAGAAAATCCAAATGAACTAAATCTTATACCAAAATCATCCTCATGATGTATACTTTTTACCATGTAAAATTTCAAAGCAATTGAACTTCATTTACTACTTCAAAACCATCGATTTCCCCATGTTGCCCAAAAACCGTAAGAGTTGGCAGATTTTCGTATATTAAAGACTTAAGCTTTATGAGTTTAGAAAAAGGTGATCCCACTTGTCCCCCCACACAAAAACACATTCTGGACTCAATAAAAAGAACCTCAAAAATATGGAAATTCCACTGTATCTTCACGAAAAACATCATGGGCAGAAGTAAGAGTTGCTAGGTTGTCGGTTAGGGAACTTACCTTGGAATTTTGGTTGTGAGTGCTTTCCTGCCTTTCTCTTCCCTTGGATCAAAACCTACAGCTGGAGACTCTCCCTCTTCACCTCAAACTCATGCTTGATTGACTGGTGGCAAATGGAGGGGGAAATGCCCTTTATATAGGCTCCAAGGGAAGGCTTTTACCCAAGTTTGGTTATTATCTATTGGTCTAAAGAGTGCTTCGGATTTAAATATAATTTCTTAACTTAATTCTCACCTTCCATCTGCCCAAAAATTGAATTTCCAAAACGCCCGATGGTGGTTTTTGGCTAAATGTAGGTTTTAGGTCCAGGGGTAAAACAATCATTTTGCATTGCACCTCTTCCAACCATTGGGGCCACAAAATCTACCCTTGGATGCACCATTAATGACCTTTTAGAGCCATAATTACATGTCTTTCAACTAGTCATGGCAGATTCAAATTGTGTGGTCCAGATTAATTCTGATTATTTTATTCTTCTCTCTCTTCATAATTATATGATGTGACCTTTTTCTTTCTCTCCAAGTCACTTTCTCTCTCTTCTGGGCCCACTAGTTTTGCCCTCCCTTTGTGTCTAGGGATCTGGGCCTGACTCCAGAAAACCCTAACCGGTCCCACTTAGCTCCTTTTGCATGTTACAACTTTCCTCGTAACTCGTGCCACTTTGTGGGACTTGTGTGGGCCTGGATTAACAGTCTCTTTTCCCCTAACCACAGGGGGACAGAAAATAGTACCTTGGGGATCAAGAAACCCATACTTCAGTATCTCATAACCACCTCGTACTACGTGCTAGCCAATAATCCAACTTCTGACCCTGAAATGTCACGTGTCCGCTGTAGCACTACTATTATTGACTTTTCCTTCTATACTTGGTCCAAATACATATTTTCTCTCTCTTCCTTGGTTGAACATGCATACCCTGTCCCACAGGGTTAGTGGTCCCGTCCTACTAATGACCTTTGTCACTTGTACATTACTTCAACTTATGCTCCCTCAAGCTTACTTCATGTACAAGTTACCTCACCATTGGTCATGATTTCTTCTTATTTTGACTTAGTAAATTTTTATTCAATTTTAACCAATGGTTTTTCATCTTAGGGTCCTTAAGTGATTTATTCCATAATTTCCGGAAGAGAAATGTTTCAAATACAAATAAAAATTCCTCATTACTATATTAATACATGTTACAAGAGTTCGGGTGTTACATTTCTTCCCCCTTAAAAATAAATTTCATCCTCAAAATTTAGCTATACATCAATCATACTCTTGGCCAAAAAATCCAGATAACGCCCCTTAAAAATAAATTTCATCCTCAAAATTTAGCTATACATCAATCATACTCTTGGCCAAAAAATCCAGATAACGCCTTTTCATGTCCTCAACTGTCTCCCATGTCGCCTCCCTTGGAGATAATCCCTTCCAAACAACCTTGACAGAAGGAATACTCTTTCGCCATAGCTGTTTCTCCTGATTACCAGTAATCCGTTCTAGTTCTACCATGAAAGTGTGATTATCTTGGACATCAACATCCTCATATTCCAACACATGCTCTGGGGTCGGCTGATAATTCTTCAGTTGGGAAAAGTGAAAGACATCGTGCAACCTGTTGAGGTTTAGTGGCAGTGCCAACTGATATGCCACTGGCCCCCGTTTCGCTAGTATCTCAAAAGGAACAATATAACGAGGGCTTAGTTTTCTCCTCTTTATCGCTCTACCGATTCCAGTGACGGGAGATATCTTTAAAAATACATGATCACTCACCTCAAACTCTAGAGGCCTCCTTCTCTTATCCGCATAGCTCTTTTGCCTGCTTTGCGCTGCCATGAGCCTCTTTCGAATCAAGCTAATCTGCTCAGACATCTCATCAACCATCTTAGGTCCGAACAGTTTCCTTTCTGATAACTTCGTCCATCCCAGGGGTGATCTTCATTTCCTCTCATACAATGCCTCACAAGGAGGCCTCTGTATACTGGAATGGTAGCTATTATTGTAGGCGAATTCTACCAAAGGCAGATACCGATCCCAACTACCCTTGAAATCCAGGACGCAGGCTCGCAACATATCTTCTAATGTCTGGATAGTCCTCTCTGATTGTCCGTCAGTCTGGGGGTGATAAGCTGTACTGAACTTTAGCTTCGTCCTGGATTTCATATCCATCTTCGTCTCACTTCCATATGAGATCGCTGCCTGGGTACCCCTGCTGACCTTCACCCATGCGGAGAGCGAGCAATGGAGCCAGGGCTGTTTATGGAATACTCGTACTCGTTACGCATTAGACCCTTTCCATAAGGTCTATACAGGTCATGACTTGGACTGCTTTGAACGGCGCATAGGTCCGTATCTGCCTACATGTGATGACCTGGGTCTGTAACCTATCTCCGGTCGCTTAGGTTGTTCTTTGGAGGATGCTGGTAAGAGGAGGATATTCGCGGTTGTTAACTATATCAAGCAGCGACTACTAAAACCTGTCCACAAGTGGGCGGCCTCTGTCTTGGTGGCCATTCCTATGGATGGTACCTTCGACCAAAGCGCTCCTTTAAGACGGTTGGTAGGCCGAAGAGATTGCTTCTCATATGATCTTAGTGCTGAAACCGATGGGTGGCCCCTTTACCGATCCCAACTACCCTTGAAATCCAGGACGCAGGCTCGCAACATATCTTCTAATGTCTGGATAGTCCTCTCTGATTGTCCGTTAGTCTGGGGGTGATAAGCTGTACTGAACTTTAGCTTCGTCCCCATTGCCTCATGTAACGCTTGCCAGAATCGGGAAGTGAATCGGGGATCTCTGTCAGAAATGATGCTCTTTGGCATACCATGGAGTCGTATAATTTCTTTGATATAAATCTCCGCCAACTTTTTCGGAAAATAATTTACACTTATAGGGATGAAGTATGTCGATTTTGTAAGTCGATCCACAATCACCCAAATAGTATCGTAGTGCCTTATCTTGGGAAGGCCTACTACTAAATCCATGGTGACATCTTCCCATTTCCATTCGGGAATCCTGATTCCTTGCAATAATCCTCCCGGTCGTTGGTGCTCGATCTTGACTTTATGGCAAGTTGAACATTCTGCAACATACTTGGCTACATCGTTCTTTTATTCCTGGCCACCAAAACCTTGTCTTTAGATTCTTGTATATCTTTACTGATCCTGGATGAATAGTATACCTGCTCTTATGCGCTTCATCCAATACCTTCTTCATCTAAATTTTTATCTTACACCCAATTCACCCCCCTCTTGGGTGACAACCAGTTCTAACAACTCTGTCGGTTTGCCTCGAGATATCTTTTCTCGAATGGACTGTGCCAACTCATCTTGCTCTTGAGCTTATGCTATTTCTGATCTTAAACTATTCTCCTCCTGACTGACAAGGAGATTTAGCAATGCGGATTCCAGGGATTTTACTTTCTCTCATCACCACTTGCCCTGACAGATTCAAATCCCTGAAATCCTCAATTAGCTTATGTTATACCATCATCATGGACGCTACTCGCACGACTTTCCTGCTTAATGCATCTGCAATGACATTAGCCTTACCTGGGTGATATTTAATCTCTAAATCGTAATCTTTAAGTAACTCCATCCATCTGCGCTGTCTCATATTCGGCTCTTTTTGGTCAAACAGGTACTTTAGGCTCTTGTGGTCGCAAGTACAACTCAACCTTAGCACCATACAAATAATGTCGCCATATCTTTAAAGCAAATACTATCACTGCAAGCTCTAAGTCATGTGTAGGGTAATTCAACTCGTGAGGCTTCAGCTGACGAGAGGCATAGGCCACAACTCTGCCCTGCTGCATCAGGACACATCCCAATCCTTGCAACCTCGCATCACTGTAGACTGTATAGGTCTCGCTCAGATCTAGGATAATCAATACAGGTGCCGTCGTAAGCCTCTCCTTCAGCACACGAAAGCTCTCCTCATACTGGGTATCCCATACAAATGACTGGTTCTTTTTGGTGAGCTTTATCAATGGCGACACAATCCGTGCAAAGTTCTGTATGAAGCGGCGGTAATACCTCGCAAGACCCAGAAAACTGCGAATCTTAAACACAGATCTGGAGTCTTTTCCAATCTAGTACTGCCTTCACTTTACTTGGGTCCACTGCAACCCCTTCTTTGCAGATCACGTGACCCAAGAACTTAACCTCAGAGAGCCAAAATTCACATTTGCTTAACTTTAGCATAGAGTTGTTTCTCCCTTAGAGTTCTCAATGCCAAACGTAGATGGTTCTCTTGCTCTGCTTCACCTTTTGAATAGATCAGTATGTCATCAATACACGCCACCACAAACTGATCTAAGTAAGGGCGGAACACCCGGTTCATATAGTCCATGAAGACAGCAGGGGCATTTGTCAACCCAAAGGGCATTACCAGGAACTCATAATGCCCATATCTGGTCTTGAATGCGGTTTTCGAAATGTCCTCAGCCTTTACTCGCAACTGATGTTATCCAGACCGTAAATCAATATTTGAAAACACACAGGAGCCAGATAGTTGATCCAAAAGATCATCAATCATGGGAAGTGGGTATTTATTCTTAATCGTCACTTGGTTTAATTCTCTGTAATCTATACAGAGAGTCGTAGGCTCCCATCTTTCTTCTTTACAAATAAGACTAGAGCTCCCCATGGTGAGACACTTGGTCGGATAAATCCTTTTTCAAGCAACTCTTCGATTTGTTTTTTCAATTCTGCCATCTCATTGGGTGCCATTCTATAAGGTGCCTTAGAAATTGGTCCAGTGTTAGGCATTAACTCGATTGCGAACTCGACTTCTCTCTCCATGTGGTAATCCATTGATGTCATCAGTGAACACATCAGAGAATTCCTTAACAACAGGTATTTGATCTGGTGAGAGTTCAGGTTCTGCCTGTACTGAGAAGAACACCATATATCCGCGGCAACCTTGCTTGATTCACTCTTCAGCTTCAATAGCTGAAAGAAAACCAAGTCTAACTTCTTCACTAGGGCTTTACAAAGATTCTGGATAGATGATCCCTCTATTTCCAATGTCCATAATCACGTTATTAGCCGTTAGCTAATTCATGCCCAATATCACATCAATCTCCCGTAGCGGCAAGCAGATTAAATCAATCGTCGACTCAATTTAAACATACATCAGTGGTTTTAGCCTTAACCCCTAAGGGTGTAGATACGAGCAAATCATATGGCAACTTCTGGACATCTAACTTCAAGCGTGCCATACAGTCTCAGGCAATAAATGAATGACTTACACCGGTATCAAATAATGCATGCAATGAGTGCCCATAGATTAAGATCATACCTTGAATCATTTCAGGGGATTTCTGAGCTTCCTCCCTGGTCGTCGCAAAGACTCTACCTTGATTTTGGGGTCTCGGCTCCGTCTTCAACTGTGGGCAGTTCCATTTCAAGTGTTCGGGCTTTCGACAAACGAAGCAGATAGTTTGCCCACTATAATCAATCTCGTAATGAGTTTTTCCACACTTGTTGCACTTGCCTGCCTCCTTCTGCCTTTCATTGCTCTGATTTCCCGGTTTGAAAATTTTCTTGTCCACGACTCTCGGACCATTGCCCTTTTCGCTTCTAAGATGGACCCCCGCAGCTAGAGTCACTGCAAGCCAGAGAAGTTTCGGGAGGCTCGCAGGTTTTTTAGGTTTCTTTTCCACAATCCTGCATTCCTCCATTGCTTGGCTCAACAAGCGGAATTGTCTCGCTATCAGCTTCTCCCTTAATTCGTATCTCAATCCTCGAAGGAGGATATCCGCCATACTGCTTTCGGTATTAGGGTTCTGATGATAAGTCGAGTACCTTGATAAGCGAGTGAACCTGGCGTAGTAATCCTTAAAAGGCTCATTATCTCCCTGCTTGATGCTCAAGAACTCTGACTCACTTGCAATCCTAATGGAGGGAGGCTGATACTGCTTATTAAACTTGGCTTGAAATAGCTCCCAAGTGACAGGGATGTTTAAGGCACGGAGGGTCGACTCAGTGTTCCTCCACCAGCGATCAGCATCACCCTCGAGCTTGTAGATAGCAATCTGTGCCTTTCTTTCCTCGGGACACCCTAGTACTGAAGATTTTCTCAAACGTAAGATCCAATCTTCCGCCGCGTCAAACCTTCCGCGGAAAACTGGGGGATTCTGCTTGCAAAACTTAGATACCCAAAACAGTGGAGTCTCTATATTCCCGTTTCCATGCTGGTCACCACCTTGCTCTTCATCATCATTGTTGCCATTACTCCCATCTCCATCTTCTTCTTGTTCCTCCTGATTTTGATGGGCTCTTAATTCATTTATCTCAGCTCTCATTTGTTGCATCATGTTGCTATATTCTTGCAGCATATTCATCATTTGCTAAGTTATATCTGGTTCTGGTTCATTTGGAGCCGGTTCGAGCTCTCTCCTTGCCTAGTTCTTCTTCGATGCATCTTTAGCTAGAAAGCAAATACCAAATAACCATTCAGCAAATAATGATTCAATGAACACTTATAATAACCATACTTCCATTATGCATTACTAACATTCATACAATACTTCATTATAGATATTACATCTTTTGTGGTTCTACCTTGACCCTTCTACTACTACTTGCTTCTACCGTACATTTCCTCAAACAACCATTTTACATATCTACTTAACTACTACATTCATCTACCAGCGTGGCTTTACATATACGGGTACACGCGGATCTCTACGAGAGCGATGTAAGCTCCGATGTCAAGGTAAAAGTACTGCTCACTCTCAATGATCTCGACGATCCCTATATCCATTCAAGAGTTCTTGGGAGAAAGTACATGAGCACCATTGTTCAAGTGGGTAAATCACCCCATTGATCTCACTATTGTAATAAATGTTTCACATCCGGGCCATATACTGACGGTATCGGGCGATTGGGGTATTTCTCCCATACCAGCCACCTGATACTCCTCCCTGGCCACAACCAATAGTCCTTCATCAATCTCCTAGGGAAAAGGTAGATTATCAAGTCCATTCCCTCATTCAGGAGTTTGTCATTGTCCCCTATGGAAGAAATGACTGACACATCATCTTCTTCCATCTCTTCCGCCACTTCTTCTTCTCCTTCCCCCTCTTCTTCTTCCTCTTCCGGTTCCTAAAACAAGAACCCTCTTTCGAATTTGGGCGCTGGTGGGGGAGATGAGGGTTCTTACTAAATAGGAACCGGAAGAGGAAGAAGAAGGGAAGGAGAAGAAGAAGTGGTGGAAGAGATGGAAGAAGATGATGTGTCAGTCATTTCTTCTATAGGGGACAATGATTCCAAATAGGACTCAATCATCCAACAAAGAATGGGGGGAATGAACTTGATAATCTACCTTTTCCCTGGGAGATTGATTACTATTGGTTGTGGCCAGGGAGGAGTATCAGGTGGTTGGTATGGAGAGAAACACCCCAATAGCCCGATACCGTCAGTATATGGCCCGGATGCGAAACATCTATTACAACAGTGAGATCAATGAGGTGATTTACCCACTTGAACAATGGAAAAGGGTACTCCTCTACTTTCTCCCAAGAACTCCTGAATGGATACAGGGATCGTCGAGAGCTTACATCACTCTCGTAGAGATCCGCGTGTACCCTTATATGTAAAGCCACGCTGGTGGAAGAATGTAGTAGTTAAGTAGATATGTAAAATGGTTGTATGAGGAAATGTACGGTGTATAAGCAAGTAGTAGTAGAAGGGTTAGAACCACGAAAGATGTAATATCTATAATGAAGTATTGTATTAATGTTAGTAATGCATAATGAAAGTATGGTTATTATTAGTGTTCATCGAATCCTTATTCGCTGAATGGTTATTTGGTATTTGCTTTGTTGTAGCTAAAGATGCACCGAAGAAGAACTAGGCAAGGAGAGAGCCCGAACCGGCTCGGAATGAACCAAAACCAGATATAACTCAGGAAATGATGAATATGCTACAAGAACAGAGCAATATGATGCAGCAAATGAGAGCTGAGATAAATGAATTAAGAGCCCGTCAAAATCAGGAGGAACAAGTAGAAGAAGAAGATAGAGATGGGAGTAATGGCAACAATGATGATGAAGAGCAAGGTACCAACAAGACCAGCAAGGAAACAAGAATATAGAGACTCCGCTATTTTGGGTCTCTAAGTTTTGCAAGTAGAATCCCCCAGTTTTTCGCGGAAGGTTTGACGCGGCGGAAGATTGGATCTTACGTCTCAACAAAATCTTCTAGGTACTAGGGTGTCTCGAGGAAAGAAAGGCACAGCTTACTATCTACAAGCTCGAGGGTACCAACAAGACCAGCAAGCAAACAAGAATATAGACTCCGCTGTTTTGGGTCTCTAAGTTTTGCAAGCAGAACCCCCCAGTTTTCCGTGGAAGGTTTGACACGGCGGAAGATTGGATCTTATGTCTCGAGAAAATCTTCCAGATACTAGAGAAAGGCACAACTTGCTTTGCTATCTACAAGCTCGAAGGTGATGTTGATTGATGTACACTGAGTCGACCCTCCGTGCCATCTACAAGCTCGAAGGTTTGATGCTCAAGAACATCCCTGTCACTTGTTAGCTATTTCAAGCCAAGTTTAATGAGCAATCAGCCTCCCTCCATTAGGATTGCAAGGGAGTCAAAGTTCTTGAGCATCAAGAAGGGAGAAAATGATCCTTTTGAGGATTACTACGCCAGGTTCACTCGCCTATCAAGGTACTCGGCTTATCATCAGAACCCTAATGTCGAAAGCAGTATGGCAGATATGGAAAGAAAGCAGATACGAAGCTGATAGCGAGATAATTTCGCTTGTTGAGCCAAGCAATGGAGGAATGCAGGATTGTGGAAAGAAACCTAAAAGACTTGCAAGCATCCCGAAACTTCTCTGGTCGCGGTGACTCTAGCCACGTGGGTCCATCCCAGAAGTGAAAAGAGCAATGGTCTGGGAATCGTGGCTGAAACAAGAAATTTGTCAAACCGGAAATCGGAGCAATGAAAGGCCGAAGGAGGCAGGCAAGTGAGTGTGGAAAAACTCATTACGGGATTGATTGTAGTAGTGGGCAAACTGTTTGCTTCATTTGTCGAAAGCCCGTTGAAATGGAATTGCCCACAGTTGAAGACGGAGCCGAGACCCCAGAATCAGGTTAGAGTCTTTGCGATGACTAGGGAGGAAGCTCAGAAATCCCCATAAATGATTCAAGATATGATCTTAATCTATAGGCACTCATTTATTACATGCGACTGTGTGGCACGCTTGAAGTTAGATGTCCAAGTTGCCATATGATTTGATCGTACCTACACCCTTAGGGGTTAAGGCTAAGACCACTGATGTATGTTTAAATTGCGTGGTGACTGTGAATGGGCGTGAGTCGATGATTGATTTAATTTGCTTGCCTCTACGGGAGATTGATGTGATATTGGGCATGGATGCTAAAGGCTAAAAACGTGATTATGGACACTGGAAATAAAGGGATCATCTATCCAGAATCTTCGCAAAGCCTTAGTGAAGAAGTCTTTCGGCTATGGAAGCTGAAGAGTCAATCAAGTAGGGTTGCCGCGGATATATGGTGTTCTTCTCAGTACAGGCAGAACCTGAACTCTCACCGGATCAAATACATGTTCTTAAGGAATTCTCTGATGTGTTCCCTGATGACATCAGTGGATTACCACCAGAGAGAGAAGTCGAGTTCACAATCGAGTTAATGCCTGGCACTGGACCAATTTCTAAGGCACCTTATAGAATGGCATCCAATGAGATGGCAGAATTGATAAAGCAAATGGAAGAGTTGCTTGAAAAAGGATTTATCCGACCAAGTATCTCACCATAGGGAGCTCTAGTCTTATTTGTAAAAAAGAAAGATGGGAGCCTACGACTCTGTATAGATTATAGAGAATTAAACCAAGTGTCTCCCAAGATTGATGATCTTTTGGATCAACTATCTGGCTCCTGTGTGTTTTCAAAGATTGATTTACGGTCTGGATAGCATCAGTTGCGAGTAAAGGCTAAGGACATTCCGAAGACTGCATTCAGGACCAGATATGGGCATTATGAGTTCCTGGTAATGCCCTTTGGGTTGACAAATGCCCCTGCTGTCTTCATAGACTATATGAACCGGGTGTTCCGCCCTTACTTAGATCAGTTTGTGGTGGTGTTTATCGATGACATACTGATCTATTCAAAAGGTGAAGCAGAGCATGAGAACCATCTGCGTTTGGCATTGAGAACTCTAAGGGTGAAATAGCTCTATGCTAAAGTTAAGCAAATGTGAATTTTGGCTCTCTGAGGTTAAGTTCTTGGGTCACGTGATCTTCAAAGAAGGGGTGCAGTGGACTCTAGTAAAGTGGAGGCAGTACTAGATTGGAAAAGACTCCAGAATCTGTGTTTGAGATTCGTAGTTTTCTGGGTCTTGCGGGGTATTACCACCGCTTCATACAGAACTTTGCACGGATTGTGTCGCCATTGACAAAGCTCACCAAAAATAACCACTCATTTGTATGGGATGCCCAGTATGAGGAGAGCTTTCGTGTTGAAGGAGAGGCTTACGACGACACTTGTATTGATTATCCCAGATCCGAGCGAGACCTATACGGTCTACAGTGATGTGAGTTTGCAGGGATTGTGATGTGTCCTGATGCAGCAGGGCAGAGTTGTGGCCTATGCCTCTTGTTAGCTGAAGCCTCACGAGTTGAATTACCCTACACATGACTTAGAGCTGGCAGCGATAGTATTTGCTTTAAAGATATGGCGACATTATCTGTATGGTGCTAAGGTTGAGTTGTACTGCGACCACAAGAGCCTAAAGTACCTGTTTGACCAGAAAGAGGTGAATATGAGACAACACATGACTTAGAGCTGGCAGCGATAGTATTTGCTTTAAAGATATGGCGACATTATCTGTATGGTGCTAAGGTTGAGTTGTACTGCGACCACAAGAGCCTAAAGTACCTGTTTGACCAGAAAGAGGTGAATATGAGACAACACAGATAGATGGAGTTGCTTGAAGATTATGATTTAAATATTAAATATCACCCGGGTAAGCCTAATGTCATTACGGATGCATTAAGCAGGAAAGTCGTACGAGTAGCGTCCGTTATCAAAATAGAAGCTGATCGAGGATTTCAGGGATTTGAATCTGTCAGGGCAAGTGGTGATGAGAAAAAGTAAAATCCCTAGAATTCGCATTGTTAATCTCCTTGTCAGTTAGGAGGAGAATAGCGTCTATGATCAAAACAGAAGCTGATCGAGGATTTCAAGGATTTGAATCTGTCAGGGCAAGTGGTGATGAGAAAAAGTAAAATCCCTGGAATTTACATTGCTAATCTCCTTGTCAGTTAGGAGGAGAATAGCTTAAGATCAGAAATAGCATAAGCTAAGGAGCAAGATGAGTTGGCACAGTTTATTCGAGAAAAGATATCTCGAGGCAAATTGACAGAGTACGACATCTCACCAAGTGGACTAGTTCAGTATAAGAAGAGAATCTATGCGCCATTAATGACTCTAAAAGGTCATTAATGGCGTATCCGAGGGCAGATTTTGTGGGCCTCACTTGTTGGAAGAAGTGCAGTGCAAAATGACCGTTTTACCCCTGGACCTAAAACCTACACTTAGCAATACCAAAAACCACCATCAGGGGCAATTTGCCACCAGTTTAAGGTGAAGAGGGAGAGTCTCCAGCTGTAGGTTCTGATCCAAGGGAAGAGGAAGGCACTCGCAACTGAAATTCCGAGGTAAGTTCCCTAACCAACAACCAAGCAACTCTTACTCTTGCCCTATGATGTTTTAGTGAAGATGTAGTGGGATTTCCATATTTTTGAGGTTCTCATTGAGTCCAGAATGTATTTTTGTGTGGGGACAAGTGTGACCACCTTTTTTCTAAACTCATAAAGCTTAAGTCTTTAATATACGAAAATCTGCCAACTCTTATGTTTTTTGGGCAGCAAGGGGAAATCGATGGTTTTGAAGTAGTAAATGAAGTTCAATTGCTTTAAACGTTTTCATGATAAAAGTAGACATCCTGAGGATGATTTTGGTATAAGATTTCGTGTCATTTGGATTTTTTAACCGAGAGTTCTTTAAGGCTAAAAATGACCTAAAAACATGGTTTTTCTCTCGGACCAGTGGCCAAAGTTTGGGAACCATAAAAGGATTAGAACCCATCTGACCTTGGAAACTATTTTTCCTATAAAATAAACATCCTAAGGGTTCTAAGGCCACTTATTTCATGTCAATACGATTTTTCTAGAATTTATTAAAAATCAGCAGAGTCAGGTCAGAAATTCTGGAAAATTCTTGTGCTAGGCGAATTTTATGGAACTTGTAGCAAGTTTGTTCATGTGATTAAAAGCATTATGTTTGACTGTATCTAGGGTGATGGCACGTGTGGGATACAATTTCTGCACCAAGAGGAGAGTTTGCTGATTACGAGAAGTGCCAAGTAGTAACTGTTGACTTGTATACTCTATGTTGCTCTTGCATGTGTGTATTATCATGATGTAGGAGTTGGACTGTAGCACCTAGTGGACTGTGTGTCCTTGGGTGGCTACTGAAGTCCAAGGAATACTTATCAGGCTGTGGTGCCTATTGGACTGTGTGTCCTTAGGTTTTCGTCACACCGATCAAAGGCATGTATATCAAGTCAGTAGTGCCTATGGGACCGCGTGTTCTTAGGTTTCGCTACGATGCACGAGGTATATGAGGTAGGTAGGGCCTGTGTGACTGTGTGTTCATAGGTGGCTACTGAGACCTCAGGAGGGGTCATTAGGGGACTGCAGCCCTGACTACCGAGGCCCTTAGCGCTATGGTACCGGGGGCTTGTCTTGACCAAGTGATCCTGCAGTTTGTTATGCCTGAGGCAGATGTGATTTACGCTTTTTGTGCTAGAGGCAGATTCATACATGCCAGTATTATGCCTGATGCAGATTTTTTTCCTGCTTATGATGTTCATTGCATGTACTGTTAACGTATTGTATTTGAGTCTAACAGTTACTCTTGGGTTCAACTTTGAACTCCAGACCACTTTGAAGGTACAAGGCTGAGACAGTAGCAGGCGGAAGTCGAAGAAGGTAGGGCAAGATGCAGGGAAATGAAGATATAGGGGATGCCCTATCACTTTTTTGTATTGTTACATTTTGATAACTATAGCTTATGTTCATTACTTTGTTGGATGACTGTACTTACTATTTGGAATGTAAATGTTTATCAGTACATTAGACTTGTCCAAACCAAATCCCGTGCTTTGCTGCGTTCACTCTGTTATAAGTTAAATGGACTGAGTAATAAGGAAAGGTGGTTAAATAAAAGGAATCCCTCTAACCCACCACCCGAAAGGGCGAGACCGATAGGGGTGTAATAAAGGGTTAATAGGAACTTTGCATTGGTCAAAGATGAAGACTTTAACTTTAACAATAATTGTCTAGTGGCATTTAACTTGTTGAAGGAGAGATTGACCACTGCACCTATTCTGACGGCGCCTGATTGGGAGTTACCGTTTGAGCCGATGTGTGATGCCGGTGACTATGCAATAGGGGCTGTGTTGGGGCAAAGGAAGAATAAGTTGTTGCATGTTATTTACTATGCGAGTAAAGTTCTGAATGAGGCACAACTGAACTATGCAACAACTAAGAAGGAAATGCTTACAATTATTTATGCATTAGATAAGTTTAGACAGTATTTGATTGGTTCCAAGGTGATTATTTTTACGGATCATGCTACTCTAAAATACCTCTTGACTAAGCAAGACGCTAAGCCAAGGCTTCTCCGTTGGATGCTGCTACTCCAAGAGTTTGATATTAAGATCAGAGACAAGAAAGGGGTAGAGAATGTGGTAGCCGATCACTTATCTAGGATACAGGTTAAGGAGTTGCAGGATGATTCAGAGATGGAGATTCGGGATGAATTCCCAGATGAGTATGTCTTGGCAATCAGCAATGTACCTTGGTTCGCTGATATTGCTAATTATAAGGCAATTGGGACGATACCGGAGGGACTAACATGGCAAATAGATGAAGAATTTCATGCATGATGTTCGGCGGTATATCCGGGATGAGCCTTTCTTGTTTTTCGGTGTGTGCGGATGGAGTGCTCGCGCCGTATCCCGAGGAGGAAACTCATAAGGTCCTCTAGCATTGTCACGGTTCGATTATGGTGGACATTTTGCTGGAGAACACACTGCTGCTAAGGTATTACAAAGTGGTTTTTATTGGCCTACACTGTACAAGGATGCTAGGAAGTTTGTGGAGCGTTGTGATCGTTGGCAAAGAACTGGGAATATCTCTTGGAGACATGAGATGCCCCTTAACAACATTCTTATTATTGAGATATTTGATGTGTGGGGGATTGATTTTGAAATAAGATATTACTCAACCGAAAAGCAAGATTTGTGTCAAGCATTTATTGCGCTGAAAAGTAGAACACGCAAATGGGATTGAAGCGTGTAAACGGAAGACATTCCACTTTGTTATTCGACTCACCTTCTACACAAGTAGGAGAACGCATTTAATGAAGGCACGAATGTTTAAATGATCTCAACGGATATATACGAAGATTCAATGAAGCTAAGTAGGAAGAGAACCAAGTGGCACTTGACGAAACAAGCAAAACGATAAAACATTTAAATTCGCCAACGACTATCTCTCTTTATACGGATGAACACCACGTTGCATTTAATGAAGTTAAATGGCGGACAAAAGAGAGAGGGAAGCACGGACGCCCCAATGTACCATTCTCAACGGACCGAAATTCAAAATTGTTACTATTCACAACTACGAAACGCAACGGACGAATGCTTCCAACAATTGTCTATAAATAGAGAAAGAGCGAAGGAAGAGTGCGAACACGGACGGGGCCATTCCCAAGTTCTTTTAACAACAAGTACATTCTTGTAGATTACATGGACTATGTCTCAAAGTGGGTAGAGGCAATTGCTCTTCCCACTAAATCTCGGAAGCTAAGGTGGTGGTATCTTTTCTCAAAAAGAATATATTCAATAGGTTTGGGGTACCTAGGGCCATTATCGATAATCTAATGTGACGGAGGAACTCACTTTTTATGTCTCAACCGACAATTTCAATCAATGCTTAGCAAATATGGTGTCACTCATCGTGTCACTACTCCATATCACCCACAAACTAGTGGGCAAGTGGAGATGTCTAATAGGGAATTGAAGCAAATTCTGGAGAAGACTGTTGGGAAGTCAAGGAAGGATTGGTCTAAGAAGCTTGATGATGCTTTATGGGCGTACCGAATGGCATTCAAAACTCCTATTGGCATGTTACCGTTTCAGCTGCTATATGGTAAGTCTTGCCACCTTCCAGGTGGAGCTTGTGCATAAGGCGCTTTGAGCAACTAAGCTACTGAATTTTGATGCTAAATCTGATGAAAAGAGGTTACTTCAGTTGAATGAGCTTGATGAATTCAGAATTTTTGCATATGAGAGTGCTAGCCTCTACAAGGAAAGAACCAAGAGATGGCATGACGGAGGATTATTCCTAAAGAGTTTCATCCGGACAGCGGTACTACTTTATAATTCTCGTTTGAAACTTTTTCCGGGAAATTGAAGTCTAGATGGTCGGGACCTTTTGTAGTCAAAGAAGTCACACCTTTTGGTACAATTGCCATTGCACCAATAGGTTCGGATGAAGCTTTTAAGGTGAATGGGCGAGAGATTAAAGCCTTACCATGGTGGAGACATTGACAAAGGAAGAACCTCAGTGGCATTGGAAGTTGAGAATTAAGGTGACATCCGTCAGGCTCGGGACGGTAAACAAGCGCTGATTGGGAGGCAACCCAATAAGTTTTTCTTGCAGTTATTATTATTATTATTTTGTTTTTTTTTTCTTTCATTTTTCTAGGTTTAAAGATGATCACTCCTCTTGTGGCTGCCAAGTCTTGCTGGGGCACTCTTTCCTCTCTTAAAAATTTGAAAGATCATGGATGGTACCGGATGAAGCACTCCACATCAGAGTTAGAGACCTAAAACCAGGGGAGTACTAGTTCCTTTCCCTATATTTATTTTTACAACATTTAGGACAATGTTTGATTTAAGTGTGGGGGAGGGATATTATCTCTTTGGTAGTGCTTGTCCTTATCCAATTGAAAAGAATTCTTTTGATTTTTTTTTTATTTAAAATTGACCTTAACTTTGAGAATTCCCCATCTTAGAGAATATTATCAAGAAAAACAATAAAAAGGAAAAGAATGTTTCAATTAAACCTCTAAGCCTTGAATTTTTTTAGCAATCTGAAGGTGGAATATCACTTAGAGGGGGGGTGAATAGGTGATCTTGAAATTCTTTCGCTAATTGCTCAAGAACACTTAAAACAGAGATAGAGAGAAGAGCAATGAACACAAGAGATTATACTTGGTTCGGTCCAACTCTTGACCTACGTCCAAATCCCCGAAACACTGCGGATTTCACTATCTCCAAACTTGATTACATACTCAGTAACTCTCGAGTAATCCTCTCACTAGGACTTACTCCTCTTTACAAGTTGTAACCAACTAACTGTGGACACAATTACACACTCTGTAAACGAAGGATGATCCTTTCACTCTCAGACTCACTCCCCCTTACAAGTTGTAATGGATACACCCACACTCAAGATACCTTTACCTTGAGATTTGAACGAATTGTAATACAAATGATAAGACTCTCTTACAGAGTAGATGAATGATAAACACTGAAGCTCACGAAGATATATATGTACATAATAGAATTTGATCTCTTTGATAGCTTTGTCTGTGTATGCGTTTTTTCTGCTATGATGAATTCAAACCTTCTTGTATTTATATTGGTTGAAGATTGAGGACCGTTGAAGGATTTAAATCAATCCGTTTGAATGTTTGAATATGTTCGTTGGGAGTCTTCAAACATCCGCGCCTTCTGCTTAGCCACGATCGAGTGTCCGTTTAATTGGGTCTGCTTTACAGTTGTCACTTACGTGCTCTCGGACAAAGGATAGCTTAAAATATTGATTCCGTGCTTTTGTTGTTATGGGCTAGCCTTAATTGGGTTCAGCGCTTTGTCTCTCGTTCTGTCTCTCTTGGTGCTTGACAATGACTCATCAAAATTCAAACTTTGGTTAAACAAATATTGATCCAGATGCTTTAGCTGTATGGGCACATCATGATGAGATTCTCTGTTTCACGAGCTTGTCAGAATTTCAACCTTGAGAAGTAACTAAAAAGCAAAGCTTTCATCTTCTGAAATCTCATAAGCAAACTGGTTAAATATGATTAGAATCAATAATGATAATCAACAAGACATATTCCATGTTTTCCAGATCGCAATGACAGTGACATTCTTGGTGTTTTCGTTAGAATTTGAAACTTGATTATGAATCTGAAAAACACTCAGGAAGATGATTAATGATATCACAGTTAATATTAAATGATGTATTGGAAGATAGAATCAATTAACTGGATCATTTGAATGAAGTTTCAAATGATTCATATTTGCTGTCAAACCATTGGTATCCATGCTGTCTGAGCATTCTCGAGAACTGATGAAATCATACTCGAGAATCGTCCATTGAATCAGCTACAGATTGCATGACCTTCGATCATTCTCGAGAATCGTTTGCCCATTCTCGAGAATCATTCTCGAGAATCGATTCCTCATTCTTGAGAATCCCTTCAGAACCAGAGAGCACAGAAACGAATATCAGATGAAGCATACGATCATACTCGAGAATCCTTTTTGATTCTCGGGAACCATTCTCAAGAATTAGTTTTCATTCTCGAGAATCACTTCAGAAGCATAGTATATCAGTGAAGGAGTATTCGACCATTCTTGAGAATTCTTCCTGATTCTCGAGAGCCATTCTCGAGAATTGCTTATGTATTCTCGAGAATCATATCAGAGAAACTATGCCAGTGTGGTTCTGTCCCGATCATTCTCGAGAGTTGATTCCTCATTCTCGAGAATCACAATATAACTCTCTTCGATGAAGGTGATTCGGACCCGATCATTCTTGAGAGTCTTTGGTGTATTCTCGAGAACCATTCTCGAGAGTCCCTTACTTATTCTCGGAATCCTTTCTTTGCGATGGTGAATTATCTGAGCTCTTGAACATAGATGCCTTAGCAACCATTCTGGAGAATCCTTGAGACAGTTCTCAAGAATTGATATCTGCACATCGAGAACCAGATCAGAAGAGATATCAAATGTGTCAAAGCACTCATGCTCATAAATCTCTTCAAGCTTTCGTTCCATTGCAAGAAGAATCAGCCCAAACTTGTTGAATTCCATCGGTTATCATAAGATAAATGTAGGCTGTTCTTAATCAATGCTGATTGCAACATCCTGAACATACTACCAACTTCAAAACATCATAACTCCTTCAATTGATCTTCGTTTTCTGTGATCTTGATGTGTTTGGAAAGGTATTTGAGTCTAGTTTCCGTTTGTGAGATACACTCAAATTACCAAAGGTTGGTCTGGACTGTGACGGTGATTTGTGTTTCATTTTGAAAAAATCATAGATCTCTCATCTGGACTCCTTTGGACTTGATATTTTGTCTACAGTACGTGTTGGATGTCTAGTTTAATATTCCGCTAGTTTCATGTCAATCTGATTCCTGGTTTGGGAGATATCATTGATGTACCGAAGGTCGCCAGAAACAGAGCTGAATAGAGGAAGCTGACATCCGATGATTCTCGAGAATCAGAACAGCATTCTCGAGAACCATTCTCGAGAATTGATTTTCAATTCTCGAGAATTGCTTCCAATTTTCAGATAATCGATACCATTCTCGAGAATTGCTTTAGGAATGGATTGCATTCTCGAGAATTGATTCAGGAATGGAGTTGTGACTCGTTCTCACTCATTTTAACTCCGAATTGAGCCGTTCCAACTTCTATATCATTGTGGAGACTTCTAGAATCAATCTAAGAGCTTGTATAATGATTTTCTTCTTTCTTTCTTCTCTCCTCTTGATTATTCTTCATTGTTTAACTTTCATATCTACATTAAATCTAAGAATTAGTCAAGGTATAAGATAAATGTAGTATGTAAACTTTTTGCTCTGGATAATGGCACTTATATAAGACATCATCAAAACTAATCATAACTAACACAATCTTGAGATGAACTATGAGAATAAGGATTAGTTTGTAATATGATCAACAGATTATTAGTTTATGAATATTTTGCTACATGATTTCTTTAGGAGAACCATGATGACTTTCATTAGCTAAGTAAAAATTTTCGTTTAGAGAAATTTCTTTTTTTTAAAAAAAAAAACAACAACAACTCCGCTGATATCTCTAGACTTGACTTAGTAACCGGTGCTGCATCACCCATGCGCAGGGTCGCGTCAAACGGTAAAGTCCAAGAGGGTTGTGAGTTGGGCTGAAAGTGAAGGTGGAATATCACCTAGAGGGGGGTGAATAGGTGATCTTGAAATTCTTTCGCTAATTGCTCAAGAACACTTAAAACGAGAGATAGAGAGAAGAGCAATGAACACAAGAGATTATACTTGGTTCGGTCCAACTCTTGACCTACGTCTAAGTCCCCGAAACACTCGGGATTTCACTATCTCCAAACTTGATTACGTACTCGAACTCTCGAGTAATCCTCTTACTAGGACTTACTCCTCTTTACAAGTTGTAACCAACTAACCGTGGACACAATTACACACTTTGTAAACGAAGGATGATCCTTTCACTCTCGGACTCACTCCCCCTTACAAGTTGTAATTGATACACCCACACTCAAGATACCTCTACCTTGAAATTTGAATGAATCATAAAACGATTGATAAAACTCTCTTATAGTGTAGATGAATGATAAACGCTGAAGCTCACGAAGATATATATGTACATAATAGAATTTGATCTCTTTGATAGCTTTGTCTGTGTATGCGTTTGTTCTGCTCATCTGATGAATTCAAACCTTTGGGTATTTATACTGGTTGAAACTTGAAGACCGTTGAAGGATTTGAATCTTCCCGTTTGAATATGTCTGTTGAAAGTGTTTAAACATTTGTGCCATCTGTTTAACCACGATCGAGTGTCCGCTTAGTTGGAATCTTTATAGCCGTTATTCCACGTGGTCTCGAATGGGGAATAGTGTAAAATATTGATTCGGAGCTTTTGACAGTATGGGCCATCCTTCATCGTGTCGGCTCTGTGTCTCCGTCAGTTTTGGTGCTTCACGCCTCATTGAAATTCAAACAACAATTAATCATCTGAAAATGACTCAGAGAGATGATTAATCATAATTCAAATAATATTGAATGATGTATACGAAGAATTAACTGGATAATCAGTGCATTCGGAAAATGTTGCATAACTGATTTTCACAGCTGATAGGTCATACTCGAGAATCCCATTTTGTGTACTCAAGTAGCCTTTGCAGAAGCACAAGCTTGATTCTTTGTCAATACTCAAGTAGCCATAGTTAATACTTGAGTACCCATTTGATTCAGATATATCAAAAGCTTTGTCATTGATCATACTTGAGTATTCAATCATGAGTACTTCTTGAATACTTCCTTGAATACTTCCTCAATACTTGCGTGAATACTTTCTAAATACTTTCGTAATACTCAAGTATCCCCAATCAATTCACAGAAGTTCACAGCTTGTTAATACTCGGGTAGCCAAAATCCAATACTTGAGTATTCATTTCAGAATCAATTGACAGATGCTCATATGGTTAGAATCAATGATAATAAACAGCAAGGCATATTCCATGATTTCCAGATCAGCAACAATCTTGGTGTTCTTCGTCAGAATTTGAAACTTGATCATGAATTTGAAAAACACTCAGGAAGATGATTAATGATATCATAGTTAATATTGAATGATGTATTGGAAGATATAATCAATTAACTAGATCATTTAAATAAAGTTTCAGATGATTCATGTTTGCTGTCAAGCCATCGGTACCAATGCTGTCTGGGCATTCTCGAGAGTTGATATGATCATACTCGAGAATCACTCATAGAATCAAAGCTGATGCTGAACAACTTCCGATCATTCTCGAGAATCATTCAGTGATTCTCGAGAACCATTCTCGAGAATGAACCAATTCTCGAGAGTCACTTCGAGGAATAGATTACACAGAAAACATCACACGAAGCAGACATTCATTCTCGAGAATTCTTTGGTCATTCTCGAGAACCGTTCTCGAGAGTTGATTCCTCATTCTCGAGAATCACATGTTCAAAGAAATATGCAGAACGCTTTTCCCGATTATTCTCGAGAATTAACTTCTAATTCTCGAGAATCACATCAGAGAAACTTCAGCTGTGTGATTCTGCCTCTATCATTCTCGAGATCTCTTTGGTGCATTCTCATTCTCAAGAATCTAATAATCATTCTCGAGAATCCTTTGCTGCCATGGTGATTGAACACATCTTTGCAGTTTGCCTTAACCACCATTCTGGAGAATCATAAAGCTTAGCGATGGCCAACTTGTCACGACATTCTTGAGAACCATTCCATACTCAGAAAAAACCTTCAATTCTTCTTTCCATAGCAAGAATAATCAGTCCCAAACTTGTTGGATTTCGTTGACTCATAGGATGAATGTAGGCTGTTCTTAATCAACGCTGATTGCAACATCCTGAACATACTACCAACTTCAAAACATCATATCTCCTTCAATTGATCTTTGTTTTATATGTTGTTGATGTTTTGAGAAATGTTATTTGAGTCTAGTTTCCAATGGCACCGATTTCCGCTCAATTGGATTTTCCGTTTGGGAGATACACTCACATTACCGAAGGTTGGTCTGGGTTGTGACGGTGATTTGTGTTCCAACTTTACAAACTCATATCTCTCTCATATGGACTCCTTGGATCTTGAAATTTTGTCAAAAGTACATGTTGGATGTCTAGTTTCATATGCCGTTGGTTTCACGGAAATCCGATTCTTGGTTTGTGAGATATCATCAAATTACCAGAGGTCGCCTGAAACAGAGCAGAGCAGAGTATGCTGAAGTATTGCTGAAACCCGATGATTCTCGAGAATCAGAGTACCATTCTCGAGAATGGTACTCGAGAATCACAATGTCATTCTCGAGAATGACTAAAACTGATGCTTGTAAGCATTGTTCATACGGGGGAGTATTACAATTGAACCGAAACAACTCCTATGCATCCGAAACTTGAATTTGCTTATTTTAACTCCGAATTGAACCATTCCAACTTCCATTTGATCATGGAGACTTGAATATTGATATTCTCATAATATTTCAATCTCCAATCTTAACCATTCTTCATTGTTTAAACTTCATATCTACATTAATAAATAAGGATTAATCAAAGTAGAAGATAAATGTAGTATACAAGCTTTTTGCTCTGGCATTTATATAAGACAACATCAAAACTAATCATAACTAACAAAAAGCCTCTTGAGGTGCCTGTTGGAGTAACTGAGTAACCGGTCCTGCATCACCCATGTGTAGGGTCGCGTCAAAAAGGGACCTACAACGGCTAAAAAAAAAAAAGACCACAAGAAAGAAAAAGAAAGAAAAAAAGGAGCTATGTTTTACCTGAGGATCCCTATTAAATTAAATAAAAAGCTTGGTTTAGTGGGGGAATTTGAATTTTTCTAGAGACGTTAAGTAGCGTAATATTCCTCTACTAATCTTATTGTTGCCCTTATTACTTGCCGATCCTTTGATCATGGGATGTTAAGAGATTATTACAATTGTTCAAGGCTATTGGATTAGTGATCTATTCTTATAAGACATTAACTTAAATAAAATTTGATGATATGATCTAAGTGTGGTGGTAAACTGCTCTCTGTTTAGGAATTTCATGAGCGATGTTCTTTTTCAAATAATGAATTCTATTTCTTTTGCTTGAGGACAAGCAAATGTTTAAGTGTGGGGGAGTTTGATAAGTAGATATTTTATAATTAAATATGTGTATATTTTATGGTATATTGAGTTGAATTTATTAATATTTTATACCTATTTAATTATCTTTTATATATTTATCTATCTTTTAATTAAATATAGGATAAAAGAATATTATAACATAAAATCTATTGATATCCTTTTTTTTTTGTAGGAGATATTTTGGGATCTAAGAAATGAGAAAATATATGAAAGACAATAAAGACAACAAATTTAATTGAAAAGATATAATATAATATATTATTATTATATTATATTAAAAAAGAATATATATATATATATATATATATATATATATATATAAAGAGAACTAGGATATAAAATGTGGACCCCACGCCAATTAAAAGATAAAGTTGTGCAAGCAACAGGATGAGCAGAAAGTGAAGATATATATATATATATATATATATATCCATATGCAAAGATAGATATCAATTTGGGAGGAGAATCAGATAGATTGGAAAAACACGTGGACCCCACACGAATTGCTAACCTAGGAAATATATAAATAGAGGAGAGTGCAGCGAAGAAGAAAAAGGAGAAAAGGACGCAACACAAGACGCCGCAAGCACTGACGCAGGAGGCACAAGCACTGACGCAGGAGGCATGAACAAATTCAAGAAGGAATTTGAAGACGCGGCAGGATCGCAGCACGAGAACGAGGGATTCTTCGAGAGTCTTTATTTCTCTTTCTTTTTCCTATCTTATTTAAATCTGGCTTTTATTTATTTTATGGATTTTATTATTGCTATGCTATGCTAGTTTTCTTTTGTAGTTAGGGCGAGGATGAACCCTATGCGAATTTAAAGTATTTGTTTGGATTCTTTATTGATCTTCTTTTCTTGATTGAATGAATTATCTTTGCTTAAAGCTTTCTTAAAGATTGATCACCTTTTAGATTGTTTATAGGTTGGTGTATGACAATAGAGATGTTGGTGCATTTAACTAGAACCGTTAATTCATCATAGAGTTGCATGACCTAGACATAGGCTTACGAGTTTATGTGATCTCATAATTGTGGTTTAAAAATATGATCTTTCCAAACAATACTAAGACATTAGGTTGTTTTCAAAGATAACGGACTAATGTAGCATCAAGACATTGAGACTTAGTCTAACTTTAGAGAATTGATCGTCAATCGTGGGAATAATAGTCAATTAGGGATTCAATTCAAATACTTGGAGGAACATAGGGGATTCTCATCCCTAGTGCGTTTTTCTTAATTACTCATCTTTTCTAAACGTTGTTCTTGAAATTCTTGATTTTGGATTCTTGTTCTTTATTTAATTCTTTAAATTCTGTTTGGTTACAACTCACCCTATATTACTCAATTCATCGAACTAAAGCAAAAATAGTGAATTAGTTATTGGAGTACTATTCTTCGTGGGACGATCTTTTTCTCACTACTTTATTACTTATAACGACCGGTGCACTTGCCGAAGTCTCTACCAAGTTTTTGGCAACCCCAGGAAGGAATCTTTTAATAGGAAAAAAAAAACTAAGGACGGCTCATGAACAGATCTGTATCTTTTTTTTTTGTCAAACTTTTTTGCTCGCAAACTTTTTTTTTTGGTCAAACAGTGCTATGTATCTTGAGATGTATTGATTGTCCCTTATAAAAAAATCCTTTGGAAGATATTGTACAATAGAAATAAAAGGTGAATTACAATACATCACAAAAGAAAGGTAACTTTTTTTAAATACTCCTAATTTCCTCTGCATATATTGAAGCTGGCGGATCAAATAAGGCTTCTTCCCGTAAGAATGATACTAACATATCTCAGCAGAGGAAAACCTGATCTCCCATCCAAAGAATTCGTTGCTTCTTCCCGTCGTTATATCTCTAGAACAGACAAAATGACTCGGGTACTTGTTGTCAATCACCATTGTCATCCAACACAAACACATCACCAAAATGACTCGGGTACTTGAGGCTGCTAAGCAAAAAGCAAAGGTTGAGAACAAACAATTTTTGCTTTGGTGAACAAACTTTTCTTCTTTCAATGCTTAGAAACCGAAAACCGTATGGCAGAGTGATGGGGCAAAAATTTATAATGCCTAAGGACTCCGCAAGTGCACGGGCCGTATCAAGTAATAAATAGTAAGTAAGATATCGTTCCCACGAGGACTTGGTACCAACAACTTCAGTTAAGCATTAATTTTACACTTTCGTTTAAGTTGAGCAAACCACATTGAATTTAAGAGTAAAGAAATTAAAATAAATAACAACAATAATCAAATGAGCAACCCAGAGTCACTAATCCCTTACTTGCTTCATAAACCTTGATTCCACTAATTTAATCAGCCTTAATATCAATTTTGTTAATCTCGAGTATAAATAGCCATAAGTGCCTGTCGGTTCACTCATAACCCTCTCTTAAGTGGAATTTGTTATGTCTAACACAATTACTCAAGAGGCAACATAACTCGGACACACTCTTCAACAATTATATGGGGCCATTAGGTATATGTCTATCCTAATCACAAATTAAATCGTAATTTAATCCCATATTACTTAATCTCAGAGCTCAATTAAAATCCTCTTCGTCAAGGCAAATTCTAATTCTCAAATTCATATTTAATGATGACCAATCACTAAATAGAAAATATTAATCAAGATTAAATAACCAAAATTAATATTAATTATAACTAAATAATGAAATCAAAATCTAATTCACCCATAAGTTTATAGTTACTCTAGGTTGCAAGAAATTAACCACACATAACTAAAACAAAAACCATCACAAACAGATTAAATCAGATTCAAAGAAATAAAAGGAAGGAAGAGCAGAGATCAAATCTGTCGATAAATCTTTGCCACTGCAACACGATTTGTACTATGGAGGAGAGCTTCATCGGCTGCGCAATATGAAGGTGGTCATTAATCTTGTTCTCCTTGCTCACTGTCGCTTGTTGAAGAAAAACAAACCGGTTCGTGCATCCCTCTGTTCTTTGTTTATGATTTGACGACAATGGTGTCAGAGGAAAATGAAAAGTTGTTGCCGGCGACAAAGGTGGTGAAGGCGAGAGTCGCCGACGACAATGGTGTTGCGATGGTGTTGGACTTGGAAGACGCTGAACAGTGGTGGTGCCAACTCTGTTCGGTCCTGCCAGCGTCGCAGGGAAGGAGTGAAATGAATAATGGATCGTGAAGTGTTTTTTCCCTCTCTGCTTGTGTCCAGTCTTTTAATGCTCCTCTAGTTCTAGCTTTTTGAAGAATGATGGCAGACAAGTTCTTCCACTCAACATGTCGCATGTGCTTTCTTTTCCTTGTTGGAACAGTGGTGATGGCAAACAGATCGAGTGCTCACTTTTTCTTCCACAAAACACGTCACCTTCATGTGCTTCATCTTTGTGTCTTGTATTATTATTATTATTTTTGATACAAATGAGATACCTCAGCTAATTCCTAACACGGAATGACATCCGTAATCCTGTCTTGTATTATTTTATTTATGTATTTTGTGGAAGTCCAGATGCTCACCTCGTGCTCCTTCTCTTCTTTGTGTATCTCCTTTTATTATATTTTTATTGTTTATATTTGGTGGAAGACATGCGCATGTTACTTATCTTCTTTAATATTCTCCACTAACTTCATCTTTCTGTATTTTCAACCACGCGGACCCAACTTCATATAATGCATTTCCTTCTTCATTCAAGCTACCGTCCGTATGTGCAACAAGAGGATATATTATGTAAAAATATTAAACTAACAACAACTTTTTTTTTTTGAAATAAACTTTATTAAAAATTTATTTATTTTATGTTGAAATCCCAAAAAGATGTATCAGACTGATATCTCTAAAAATCTCAAGAAAATCTCTTTAATTTAGCACTGATGACTTCCAAAATACATCAAAATACCTCTCAAATATATTAAAAATGAGAAGTCATCACATCTTTTTTTTAAAAAATCCTTGAGTGTTGTAGGTCCCCTTTACGCGACCACGCACATAGGTGATGCAGCACCGATTACTCGATTACTCCAACAAAAACCTCAAGAGGCTTTAAGCCCAACTCATAACCTTCTTTGACTTAATTGTTTGACGCGAGTGCCAACATTGGTGATGAAGTGCCCCGGTTACTAAGTCAAGTCTAGAGTTGTCGGCGGAGTTGTTATTACTATTTTTTTTACCCCTTCATTTTTTATTTTTTTATTTTTTTTATATTTACTCAGCACTCACTAAAGTAAATAATAAGCACAGATGCCAAAATCATCTTTATGTATGATTTTTTTTTTCAGAAGAGATTCAAAACAAGTTCTAAAGATAAAATCACAATAAGTGTACTCTCTCTTAGAAAGATGAAATTTCTTAGGCTCAAATTCCTCACGGGTTCTTTGACATTCTAAAGTAAAGTACCCAAACCAAACCCTTATCTATTTACTCACATTCAAAGAACATAGAATCAATTTCTAATCAAAGTCAATCCTTTTCATGTTCAAATCAAACCAATAGTGATAATGCTTGAATATTTTTTCAAACTTCCGTTTTTTTAAAAAATAAAAAATAAAATAAAATTGAGGACACGAGTAAGTTAAAATCAAGTATACCCTCACCCCCACACTTAAATGTCACATTGTCCTCAATGTGAACAAGTAACAAAAAGTAATGGAAGCGAAGAGGAACCATATCTAAATGTAAGGGCAACATTAATTTTAGAGATTTCATATTTCCACTAATTAAAACAAATCAAAGAAAAGTAGAAGAAAACTCCCCTATTTGTCTGTGACTTGCGCTTGTCAATCCTTGCTACCAAAGTGAAACACCTCATCATGGGTTATCAACAATCCTACAAAATAAAATAAAGCATCAAATTATCCCTTGGGTTGCCTCCCAATAAGCACTAAGTTTTAAAGTCTTCACCCGGACTTCTCAAAACAAACCACTAATCATACGTATCAAAAACCATAATTACATTGTCTTCATTTCTTTTTAAGCAACAAGGTTTCAAACACAAAAATTGATTATCCAAGTTAATTACTTGTACTTCCTTAATCATGGACAATCTTGGATTACAAGCAATCACTGAATTCAAATGAAGCCCAATATGCATATCTTTGAAAATAAATCTAGGCACTTCCAAGAATTTAGAGCATCCAATAAAATCAACCTGAATCTCATTAGTAAGAGTCAAGACTTCAATAAGAGTCATGAACAACAACAATTGGGATAACCACATCAATTTGATCACTAAAATCACAATCTTTAGGCTCCACAGCTAGAACCTCTTCTAGACACTCATTATTCTCATCTAAATCAATTTCAAACCCACAATCATTTTCTACATTATCCATAGTCTCATGCAACTCCACACCTTCAACTTTCTCAGAAAAATCATTATCAGCATAAGAAGTGGTCACCATGTTTAAGGAATTATCTTGCCCCATAGTCTCAAGGGTAGAAAGAATTTGACTCGCATATACCCCTATATTTTGAACACTTGACTCAATGCTAGTGATACTTGACTCAATGCTAGTCAAAATCTCCCTTTGCTCTCTACTATATCTCTCTGATGCTTCCACACACTCCTCAAATAATCTTTCTAAATTAGATTTTTCCTTATACTCAATGGTGTGTTCTTCAACATATGGATAAGAGTAAAAAGAAGGGGTATTTTCATGAGAACAATAGACATGTGGATCCTCAAAATTTTGTTGCTCAAAACTTTCACTAGGACAAAATGAATGATCAAAATAAGCTTGGTTCCTAGCAAAATCATCCCCCATAAAATGATTAGTTGTACTATATGGACAATTCCAAAAATAATGACTCCCTCTACAATAACCATAGGGTATGTAGTCATATTGAGAAGAATCATCATACGGAATACAACCATCATTTATGCTCCTTTTATGTTGCCTATATTTATTCAAAGAATTTAACATAGCAGTCAGATCATCTTGTGTTGGAGACAAAGAATCCATCTCCTTTTCAATATTAAGACCAGATGATTGCCAATTGAAATCCATCTTTTTTTTTTGTTTTTTTTACAAAATAAAAGAAACAAATATTCTGAACTCAAACTTAAACTAAAAATGCTCAATCAATTTCAACCAAGAATGTTGTGGCACACAAGTCCCTTGCAAGAACGCGCCAAAAACTTGATGGGGCAAACATTTATAATCCCTAAGGACTTTGCAAGTGCACGAGCGGTATCAAGTAATAAAGAGTAAGTAAGATATCGTTCCCACGAGGACTTGGTACCAACAACTTCAGTTAATAATTAATTTTACACTTTTGTTAAGTTGAGCAAACCACATTGAATTTAAGTAAGAGAAAAGAAATTAAAATAAATAACAACAATAATCAAATGAGCAACCCAGAGTCACTAATCCCTTATTTGCTTCATAAACCTTGCTTCTTAAGTGGAATTTGTTATGTCTAACACAATTACTCAAGAGGCAACATAACTCGGACACACTCTTCAACAATTATATGGGGCCATTAGGTATATGTCTATCCTAATCGCAAATTAAATCGTAATTTAATCTCATATTACTTAATCTCAGAGCTAAATTAAAATCCCCTTCGTCAAGGTAAATTCTAATTCTCAAATTCATATTTAATGATGGTCAGTCACTAAATAGAAAATATTAATCAAGATTAAATAACCAAAATTAATATTAATTATGACTAAATAATGAAATCAAAATCTAATTCACCCATAAGTTTATAGTTACTCTAGGTTGCAAGAAATTAACCACACATAACTAAAACAAAAACCATCACAAAAAGATTAAATCGGATTCAAAGAAACAAAAGGAAGGAAGAGCGGAGATCAAATCATCGATAAATCTTTGCCAATCGCAACACGAGTTGTACTATGGAGGAGAGCTTCACGGCTGTCGCAATATGAAGGTGGTCATTAATCTTGTTCTCCTTTCTTTGTCATCGCAGTTGAAGAAAAACAAACCGGTTCGTGCATCCTCTCGTTCTTTGTTTATGATTTGACGACAATGGTGGAGAGGAAAATGAAAAGTTGTCGCCGCGACAAAGGTGGTGAAGCGAGAGTCGCCCACGACAATGGTGTTGCGATGGTGTTGGACTTGGAAGACGTTGAACAAAGTCTTGGTGCCAACTACGTTCGGTCCGCTTGCCAGCGTCGCAGCGAAGGAGTGAAATGAATAATGGATCGTGATGTGTTTTTTTCCTCTCTGTTTGTGTCCAGTCTTTTAATGCTCCTCTGGTTCTAGATTTTTGAAGAATGATGGCAGACAAGTTCTTCCACTCAACATGTCGCATGTGCTTTCTTTTCCTTGTTGGAACAGGTGGTGATGGCGTATGCGGATCGAGTGCTCACTTTTTCTTCCACAAAACACGTCACCTTCATGTGCTTCATCTTTGTGTCTTGTATTATTATTATTATTTTGATACAAATGAGATACCTCAGCTAATTCCTAACACAGAATGACATCCGTGATAATCCTGGCACAAGTGTCTTGTATTATTTTATTTATGTATTTTGTGGAAGTCCAGATGCTCACCTCGTGCTCCTTCTCTTCTTTGTGTCTCTCCTTTTATTATATTTTTATTGTCTATATTTGGTGGAAGACATGCGCATGTTACTTATCTTCTTCAATATTCTCCACTAACTTCATCTTTCTCCATTTTCAACCACGCGGGACCCAACTTCATATAATGCATTTCCTTCTTCATTATGTGCTGCAACAAGAGGATATATTATGTAAAAATATTAAACTAACAACAACTTTTTATTTTTGAAATAAAATTTATTAAAAATTTATTTTTTTTATGTTGAAATCCCAAAAAGATGTATCGAATGATATCTCTAAAAATCTCAAGAAAATCTCTTTAATTTAGCACTGATGACTTCCAAAATACATCAAAATACCTCTCAAATATATTAAAAATAGGAAGTCATCACAGAGGGTGAGAAGATACGAAACCCAACAATATTATCATGGTAGTAGAGAAGAAGACAAAAGATTAAAAAACATTAAGAAACAAAGGGTGCATGACAGTTTAAGAAAACAAAAATCATTACTAAAAATTTCTCAAAAAAATATTGTTGGGGTCATCATTGTCACGGCCGATGGAGTCATCGTTGTCATCTTCAAAAAGTAGAAAAACACAAGCGACAATAGAAAAAGTCCGATGGAGGCCATCTTCGTCCTCCGGGAAGAAGCAGAAACATCGATTAAAATAAAGTACTGAGTGAAGTGAAGCAACTCACCAGAGTGAGAGACGACACTGAGATGGCAAGATTGACCTTTGCTTCAGACTTCAACTTTGGAGAACTGGAAAAGAGGTAGATCAGTGAGACCGAGAACTGAAAATACGAGCAAGATCAGTTAAAATAAAGTAGTGAGTGAAGTGGAGCAACGCACCAAAGTGAGAGACGACACTATGACAACAAGATCGACCTTTGCTTTGGACTTCAACTTCGGAGAACTGGAGAAGAGGCAGATCGCAGTCTCAGATAGTAGTGAGACACCAGATTTACAGAGTCTGGCAAGATCGAGCTTTGATCGGCGCTGTGATAGTCGACCAAAAGTGAAGGAAGAAGGCGAAGCAAGAATGCCGTTTGGCAACTGGGTCTGTAGGAGTGTGAAAGAAGGCGTTGTGAAACTCAACTCGTCGCCTTCGAATAAATCTTCTGCATCCTGTCGCCCATATTAGATAGGGTCTGTAGGAGTGCGAGAGAAGACGTTTTAGGTGTTTTTATATTGGAAAATGAAATATTTGAATTTGAAATTTGAATTCGAAAAGATGGAGGGAAAAATGGAGAGAGAGAAGGCATGAGTTGAGAAATGGATGGAAAAAAATATTGAAGCCATGGCACCTACAATCATGTAACATGTGGGCAATAAATGGATGGCTACGAGGTTTATAGGTATATATTTGATTGATTGATTGATTGATGATTGATTGATTGATATTTGATTGATTGATATCAACATCATTCTTTCTACTCCAATTCAATATTATATATCTTATTTGACTAAAATTGAAGGAAAGTTGTTCATGGAAATAATAAACAATTCAATAATGTGGAGGGGTCCGGTTTGTCTCCTTTTCCCCCCTCTCCTTATCTTTCTCACAGTCCCATCTAGACCGTCCAAATCTTGATCCAACGGTCCAGTTTTTTTTTTTTTTTTTTTTTTTTTTTAAAAAAAAATCCGGACTTCATCTAGGCCATCCAAATGCGGATTGGACGGGCGAGATCCAGGCGCGAGAGGATGGGGAGAGGATCCGATTGTGAGAGGATCCTCTCCTAATGTGGAGTGCTATTGCCCATGCCTTTCTTAACAGAAATCATAACAATTCAACAACGCGGTTCTCACGTAGTTGGCCATGCCTTTATTTGAAATTTTCACAAGTCAAGCAAGGAAGCAAGAGCACTAGACCTTGTAATTTTCACACATTTTTTGTGGCTTGAAAAGACGCGATGAAGAATTGTCAAGGAATATACGATGAGCCGTTGGGAAAGCTATAGAGAGAATCTCTGACTTCTCTCTAGGATTTGAACTCCGCTGCTACTCTTACTCGACGGATCGGACTGATCTTGCTTGACAGATCGGAGAACTGTCGTTGCTCTTAGTTTCGATTGAATTTCTATCTTCACCTGTTCGTCCTCTAATTGTCATTTTTTTTTGCTCAACCTTTGTGCTCGTTTACGTTCATCCTCTTACCGTTACGTTCGTCAACACGTTCTGCGTTTAGGTCATCTGCGTGGCTGGAAACAGAGCTACCGTAGAGTCATTTCTGTCTGTTTGCTGGTGGATCTGTCCGCTGCTGTCGTCGGGTCTTTGTCCGTTTGAGCTGAGTCCTAACCGTATACAACATCATCTTTACTAGTTTTGATCTAAAGAACCAGAGAAGAGACAGGTAATTTTAACAGGTTAGTAGGTTTTCATTATTTTTAAAATCTTGTCATCTTTGGTTTTTGATGAAAGAGGTTGAGGTTCGAAAAGTGCCGCCGGATCGGCCACCGGAAAATTTAATTCCTGAAATTAAAAAAATCAAAAATAGATTCTAAAGTGGATGCTAACATGTCTGATCTAATGCTTGAAGTAGTTCATAGTGATTCTGATGTGGGTATTCCTCAAACTCAGCTAACTGAGGAAAAAGAAAACCCATCTTTGAAATTAAGATCTTTCAAAGATTCTCTTTTGAATTTCAAAGGTTCATATTTTAATGGAGTTGCTCATGGAACTTCTAGTATGGATGAAGATCCTTTGATTTCGGATCTTCTTGACCAAACGTGGAGTCTGCCAGAACCGTCGGAGGAGATCAAGAATTTAATGGATGTTTATCTTGTTGTTCCCCTTACTGATGAGGAGTTTAATGAAAGTTGTGAACCATGGAACAATACTTTAATCATTATGATTCTTGGAGCCCGATTAAATTTCTACAAGCTAAGAGAGATGCTTTGTAAAACTTGGAGATTTAGTGAGTTTGATTTAATAGATCTTCCGAATAATTATTATGTGGTCAGATTCACAAATCAAGAAACATGGGCTACCCACTATAAGGGAATTTTATTTGAAGGACCATGGGTGGTAGCCCCAATATAGTGTCCTTGTTCAACAGTGGTCTCCATTTTTTGACCCTTTCAATAATCCATTAGGCAAGATTGCGACTTGGATAAGAATTCCCAATATATCCCACTAAATTGTTATAACAAGAAATATTTATCAAGGTTGGGAGACATGATTAGGAAAACTTTGAAGGTGGATCTTCATACACTAAATTATAGTGATAATGAAAACCCAAAGGTGGCGAGGGGGAGGTATGCCAGAATATGTGTGGAGCTGGATCTTCAAAAAAAAATAATACCTAAAATCATCCTAGCCTCCTCTTTATATAATATTGAATATGAAGGCTTAAATATGATTTGTTTTGGATGTGGTTGATATGGGCACCGGAAAGAAAATTGCCCATGGAGTATTAATTGTGGAGTCTTATCCAGTAACTCTCCAACTCCAAACCCAACTGTTAAAAGAATATCTGGATTTCCTGCAAAAACTACTCCAGTCGAAGAAGAAGGATTTGGACCTTGGATGTTTGTATGTAGACCCCAACGATCTTGGGTTGCGAGAAATGAGAAACAAAGAGTTCAACCCAATAATGTTGTCAAAAATGTAGGAAAAGTAGCAGATATATCCCATGGCTCAAGATTTACTGTAATGTCAGACTGGAAGGAAGTAAAAAATTCTTTAGAGGATCAGAGGGAGAGGGGTAATAAGGATTCAATAGTAAAATCATTGATTCTGTATGAAGGAAAAGATAAAGGATTCCAGAAGTCTAAGCCACACAATGGGGAAGGAGCTAAACAGAAAGGTAAAGATTCTCAGGGTTCCAAAAGTATATATAAAGTAAAAGATAAAGAAAAGGTCCTAATGACATCTCAAAATGGGCCGAGCTCAGTCATTCTTGAAAACCAGATCATTAATACTGTGGGGCATAATCTCAATGTTAATGTAACAAAGCAAGGAGCTAAGGATGTTAAGCAAAGGTTGCACTGTGTCGTAAGTGGATGTGTGGATAAAATAGAATCAACTCGAATGGAGCAAAATAACAATGACCCACCTATTCCAAATTTGAACACATCGAAGGTGTCACAAAATGGAGGAATGGAAGAGGATGTATCAAATGATATATTGAGAAAAATGGAACCAGCGAAGGAGGTGGTAATTCAAAGAATGAGATCAAGAAGTTCACCAGGTAGTCGACAAGAAATTCTTGTTAATGTGCCTCCGGATAAGTAAGGTTTCCCTTGGTCTTGCCTCTAATTATTTGTTTCCAATGATTATTGCATCTTGGAATTGTCGTGGAGCGGGTAGTAAATCGTTTCCACGTTTAATCAAAGAAATAGTTCAAAAATATAATATTAATATTTTGGGTCTTCTTGAACCTCGTATTAGTGGTGTAAGAGCAGATTGTGTGGTAAAAAAGTTGGGGTTCTATAATTGGTTAATGGTTGAGGCTATAGGTTTTGCTGGTGGTTTATGGTTAATGTGGAATGATTGGGAATTTTCAGTTGATTATATTTTTTCCAATACCCAAATTCTTCATTGTAAAATTTCAGATAAAAGTTTAGGTGAAATTTTGTTTGTTTCTCTTGTGTATGGTGAACCAAGAAAGGCGAACAAAACTGAGCTTTGGGCGTCTCTACGAGCTTTATCTGGAATTTCTCAAGAGGCTTGGCTTATCTTGGGTGACTTTAATTCTTTTTTGAATCCATCTGACAAGGAAGGAGGTGTTCCTGTCAGCAATCTGTATCATCAACTATTAACGATTGTAACCTTCTGGAGGTTCCGATTGTAGGTGATAAATTTACTTGGGAAAAAATGAGGTGAAAGAAAGATTGGATTGGGTTTTTTATAATTTGACTTGGGATCTAGCTCACCCTTCTTTTAAGATCTTTCACCATCTTAGATTTAAATCAGACTATCGGATTGTTGTTGTCTCGTCAAAATTGAGGATAGACGTCAACCTAAGAGTCATTCCTTTAAATATCAAGCAGGCTGGTGTTTACAGGAAGGATTTTCTGATATTGTCAAATCGTCTTAGCAGGATGATTCATGGTCTCTAGGATACAAGAAATTTAAAGAGACTGCTATTAAATGGAATAAGGAGGTTATTGGAAGTTTGCCTAATAGGAAAAGGGAACTTATTAGAAGATTGGAAGGGATTGATAAGGCCATGATTGAACGTCCTTATGGGGGTCTTGTGAGACTTGAAAAAGAATTGTGGCGAGAATATTTAAAGGTGGTAAATCAAGAGGAACTCTTATGGTACCAAAAATCTCGTTGCAAGTGGTTATAATTTAGGGATAAAAATATGAGTTTTTTCCACGTGTCAACAGTTGTAAAGAGAAAACGAAATCGAGTGGAAACGTTACAAAATGATCAAGGCCAGTGGGTTACAGATCAAGCTGAATTAAAACAATTGGCAGTGGATTATTTCAAAGACCTTTATAATAGGGATAACGGGATCACCCCTGTTCAGGAATGGCCAAAAAATTTCCCTACATTGGATCATTCTCAATTACATGCCATTCAAAGGGATATATCGGTGGTTGAAATCAAGAACGCAGCTTTTGAAATGGGTTCCGTTAAAGCTCCTAGTCCTAACGGATTAAATCCTCATTTCTTCCAATCTCAGTGGGAGATAATTGGAACTAAAGTGTGCGACTTGATTCTTGAAGCTGTGACAAATCCTGATAATATTAAGGAAATGAATCTCACAAACATTGTTTTAATTCCCAAAGTGGATGCCCCAACATCTATTAAGGAATTCTGGCCCATTGCCTTGGGTAATGTGTGTTTTAAGATCCTCAACAATGTTATTACGAATAGGTTGAAAAAGGCTATGCAATATTTGATTCACTCGACCCAGTGTAGTTTCATCAGTGGGCGTCAAAGTTGTGACAACATTATTCTTGCTCAGGAGGCCATTCATACTATGAGAACCAAAAAGAGAGGAAAAGGATATGTTGCCATTAAAATAGATATGGAGAAGGCCTATGACAAACTATATTGAGATTTTGTTAAATTCAATCTACAGAGTCTGGGATTTCAGGATTGGTTTGTACAATTAATCATGAAATGTATTTCTTCAACTTCTATGAGGGTATGTTGGAATGGAGAGCTTTCAAATTCATTTCTCCCTTCTAGAGGACTTAGACAAGGGGATCCTTTAAGTCCTTATCTCTTCATTTTGTGCATGGAACGATTAGGGCAAATCATTAATCGTGAAGTAGAAAATTGAAGGTGGAAACCACTGAGGATGAATTTCAACGGTCCTGCTATCTCCCACTTATTCTTCACTGATGATCTCATTTTATTTTGCGAAGCCTCTAGAAATCAAGTGGAACGGGTTAGAGACATCATGGCTACCTTCTGTAACATTTTGGGACATAAGGTCAGTCTTCCTAAATCTAAATGCTTTTTCTCTCACAAGGTTCACTTTAATAGGGCTCTGGAACTCAGTCAGCTTCTAGGGATTGGTGTTACTTCTGATCTCGGGAAATACCTTGGGGTGCTTCTTTTGCATAAGAAAATGGTTAAGTCGACATTTGCTCCTCTTATTACAAAGGTTAAAAATAAACTTTCAAGTTGGAAGGGTAGACATTTGAGTATGGCAGGTAAATCTGTACTGATTAAATTAGTCTTGTCAACTCTACCATCTTATCAGATGCAGACTCTGCTTATTCCCAAAGGGATTCTTAAGGAAATTGAGAAGTTGAGTAGAGTTTTTTTTTGGAGTAAAGGACCGGCAACAAGTAAATTCCACCTCATAGACTGGGATACTATCAAATTGGGAAAAGAGGATGGCTTGGAGTTAAATATCTTTCACTACAAAATAAATCTTTCATTATGAAGTTATGTTGGGGTCTAATAACCAAGCCTGAAGCCCTTTGGGTTAAATGTCTGAAAAGTAAATATGCTTGTGGAAGTGACAAAATTCCTAATATAAGCAAGAAGAAGAAACAATCTTCAGTCTAGAGTTCCATAGTTAAAGTCTGGGATAAGTTCAGGAAGAATTTGGGAAGTAAGCTCAAAAGTGGTAATAACACTAATGCATGGTGGGAATTATGGTCTCCTCTTGATAAACCATTTATTCAATATGTGGATAAGAACCATGATTGGGTTGGTCATGGTGAGACTGTGAGAGATTTTGTTTCTTTAAATGGTTCATGGGATCTTACGAAATAGAGACTCTTCTTACCTGAATGGGTGATTGATAAAATTAAGATGGTTAAACCTCCAATCATGGAGGGAAATGATCTCTTTTACTGGAGGGTCTCTAATGATGGAAATTTCAGCATTAGATCGGCTTATAAAATGTTAGAAAATAAAAATGACAATACTAGGGATCCTTTCTGGTAGCACATTTGGCATTGGCCAATTTCAGAACGTGCCAAATTCTTCATGTGGCAAGCTTTTCATGATAGATTACCTACTAACTCTGTAAGGAAGAGGCGAGGTTTGAGTGATCAAAATGAGTGTCCCTTTGAGTGCCTTGTTGAGGAAACAATTCTTCATACTCTAAGAGATTGTGAGATAGCATACATTATGTGGATTGACTTGGTTAACCCTATATATTATAGTACTTTTTTTAGTGGTAATTTGCAGGAATGGATATTGTGGAATAACAGGCATGAACCGGGTGGCAAAAAGTTCAAGCAATGGCCTTGGATGCGGATATTTGGATTGGCTTGTTGGCTAATCTGGAAGAATAGATGCAAGAAGATTTTTGAAGGTGCAGGCGTTCTTCCTCGTTGCATAGTACACAGTTGTCTTCATCATCTAATGAAAGGCGTGGAGAAAGGAAAGTTCAATCATCAAATCTACCAAGTTTCAGACAGAGCGAATGCCCAGTGGAGTGTTCCTCCTTTTGGCTATGTTAGGGTGGATGTAGATGGATCAGTGTTCAACCATAGTATTGCAGCTTGTGGTGGCATTGTTAGAGATAGCAATGGAGCGTGGATTGCAGGATTTCAACAAAACATTGGCTTCTCTTCAATTACTGCAACAAAACTACAAGCAATTAAAGCTGGTATGATGATTTGTAGACAGCTTGGTTTCACAAAAATTAAGCTGTACTCAGATTCTATAGAGGCTATTCGTCTATTGATATCAGAGTATGGACCATATAATCCTTTGGCTCAAGAGATTTCTGAAATCATATCGCTGATTTTCTCAAACTGGGATATAGAGATAATTCATTCCAATAGAGAGGTACTGAAATGTGCAGATTTTATGGCCAAAACGGCTCATGAAGCGAACACTGAGCTGAATTTGTTACAAATTCCGCCATCTTGTTGTTTGGATCAAATGTTAGTCGATCTAGGCTAATTTTATTCATGTTGTATCCCTTTTTGTTATGTAGTGTTGTTATGACTTATTCCAAGAGGTATCTCTTGTCTTTTTAATTCAAAAAAAAAAAAGAATTGTCAAGGAAGGAAGCAAGAGCACTAGACCTTGTAATAAAAACCACCTTCTATTTTTAATCCACAGACAGAAAAAGTGTGCCCATGCGTGTAGCAGTCATGGGTTAATCAATTCCAGATAATAAAGGAAACATATTATATATAATATATGCAACACTATATACATGTTATTGGCCGGCCGACAACCAATTTGAAATTTGATAATATTAAATAAGGGAGGGCCATGCCTTTAGCTTCACACAGAAGTGGGGAATATAATTTTTGAGATTTGTCGGAAGATAGCGCCAGATGAATTAGCATTAGTGCCCACTGATGAGCTTCTTTTGTCGTTAAAACAATCAATTAAACTAGATCCTAATTAATTATGCAGTTTAGGGTCAATCTAGGTCATTCTCCCTAGAAGCAATATGTGAGTTTTTCTTTAAGTTGAATTTAGGTCATGAAAAATGCAATGAAATGAAACTAAACTAACTAAATGCAAGATGATAATGACTCTAAAACCTATATGAGAATGAAACTAATCTATATGAATTTGAATGCAATGTTTGGTTTTTTTTTTTTTTGGTTATGAGAGAATAATTAAAATTCCTAAGAAGAAAGTTGATTTAAAAGCAATTCAAACACAAAGATTTAATTCGGTTATGATGATAAAGGGGACAACTTAGGATTCACATGGAGTTAACTTTCTTAGCCCAAATCAATTAATTAGACCAAAGGGGTTAATGAAAGATTGAAATTAATTAATTTAATTACCTAATTGAAACATGGGAAACCCTCAAGTTCAATAATGAAAGTGGAGCTAAATCACCAAGAGGGGGGTGAATTGGGGATTTTAAAAACTTTTTCAGCTTACTATGTTTTTGTACACTAAAAACAGAGATGAAGTAAGTAGAGGGTAGAAGAGCAAGACACAAGGATTTATCTTGGTTCGGTCCAATCCCTTGACCTACGTCCGGTCCCCGAGACTCTCGGATTTTCACTATCTCAATTGATTACACACTTTGTACTCAAGAGTAATTCTCTCACTAGAACTTACTCCCCCTTACAAGTTGTAATCAATGAACCCAATCACCAAGTCCCCGACTTGTGATTCCTTTACAATAAATGATTTACAATCAATAAACTCTCTAAGAGTAGATAATGATAAACACTGAAGCTTAATGTATCAACAGATACTTTATACAAGAAAACTCAAGAGTAGTTGGAAACTTGAATGATCTTCGTTTTCTATTGTCTTGGTTGTTGAGAGGAATTGAATGCAGCTCTATTTATGCGAGAGTGCATTAAATGACCGTTGTAATCCTTCATATAACCGTTGGTAACATTAACCAAGGTTACTGCCGTTCAAATTTGGTCTTCTTTTCTCTCTCTACTCTTCACTTAATCCAATCCCGGGGCGAGAAGTTTAGAGTTGACTTCTAGTAAATAAATCCGTTGGACTAGCAATTCTTGGATGTGGTAGGTAGGCATAAATCTTTTGTAAGCGTGTGCAGAAGGATTTCCCAAAAGTATGCAACTTTATGGGTTTAGCATTTAATGTTCTGACAACTTTTTGCTTTTGGTATTAAATCTTCGTTAAACATTCTTTAATCCATCTGAAACTCACTAACAAAGTGGTTAAATATAGCTGGGAATATATAAGAATGATAATAGAAAGCATTAAGATCAAACACGAAGAAATCACAAATTCGTATGATTTGAATTTTGAATACTTGCGCCCAATACTTGAGTATTGCACTGTGCACTAATGTGAATACTTGAGTATTCAAATGAATACTTGAGTATTCGTCTTCCAGAGAAGACACTACATGATTTGAGCGTTTGGACAATTTTTTAAGTAGGACCAATACTCGAGTATTGAACCAATACTTGAGTATTGAACTTTTATGTGAAAATAAGTTTAAGTCCAAAACTTCAATACTTGAGTATTCAAAATATTTGAAAAAGAGCCAAGCTCTCTGTATGCCCAATACTCGAGTATTCAACTCAATACTTGAGTATTGAACTGTTTGAAAACTTTGTGAAAACTTTTCCAAGTCAATACTTGAGTATTCATCTCAATACTTGAGTATTCAAATCACTTGGAAATAGCAAACATTTCTGTATGGCCAATACTCGAGTATTCAAACCAATACTTGAGTATTGAACTATTTGAAAACTTTGTAAGATCTTTTCCAAGTCAATACTTGAGTATTCGCCTCAATACTTGAGTATTCAAATTACTTGGAAATAGCGAAACTTTCTTCTGTCTGGTCAATACTGAGTATTCAACTCAATACTTGAGTATTGAACTGTTTTCAATATTTGTGAAGTTTCTGTCACTTCAATACTTGAGTATTCATTTCAATACTTGAGTATTGATAAACATGTGAAAAACTTTGAAACCTTTCTGTTTGCCCAATACTCGAGTATTCAAACCAATACTCGAGTATTCACATTTTGAATACTTTAATGATTTTCTGTTTGACCAATACTTGAGTATTCATATGAATACTTGAGTATTGGCATTTTTTCCTTTTAACGAAAGAGTTTCTGTAAGATCAATACTGTATTGGAACCAATACTTGAGTATTGACTTATTGTGAAAAACTTGAAATGCTCTCTGTAAGTTCATTACTTGAGTATTGGAATCAATACTTGAGTAATGATCATTTTTGCAAGGAGCCATTCACTTGTCAACTCAATACTTGAGTAATGAAACCATCACTCGAGTATTCAATACTTGAGTAATGAAACCAATACTTGAGTATTCACTTGACGAATATTTTTCAACTTTCCAAAACACATTTTAATTTGCGTTTACAATTGTCACATCATCAAAACACATAGGGAACTAACAAATAACACCTATTCCACTAGAAAACTCAAGTTGTGCTTGTGATGTAAACTGATGATGATATGAGCGCATTACACTACAACCCTATTGCTATTTCCAACATTCCCATGATTTTAAGTATATCACATACCTGATATGTAGCATTGTTATTTGTGGTTAATTATAAGTAACACCCATGCCATTTATTTGATACTCATATGAGCAGGAAAAAAATAAAAGCATTCTCTGAATGGCTGCTGCTTGTAGGAGAGGGTGTCATTGGATTACCGCACGATGGTATAAATAACATAACATTACCATCTGATTTGTTACTTTATGATGATGATAATCCAATCAGCTGCATCGTTCAATCTACTTACCCAAATTTAGTTGAGCGCTTATTTGAGGAAGATTACCTAAACAACAGGTCAATTTTAACCCCAACTATGGAACATGTCGACTCATTGAATGAGTACATTTGTTTTTTGTTGCCAGAAGATGAAGTAGAGTACTTTAGTGCTGACTCTATAAATAGTATAGATTATGCAAATGAAAGTTTCAATGATCTATATGACAGAGTTTCTAAATTCAATTAAATGTTTTGGGATTCCTCATCATAAATTGGTTCTGAAAGTGGGAGTACCTGTTATGTTAATAAGGAACATTGACTAGGTAGCAGGATTCTGCAATGGTATGAGGCTTCAAATTACACAACTAGGCAAGAACGTCATTAACGCGAAGGCGTTGATCAAAGGCACTAGCGCAGGTCAAGACATTTTGATACATAGGATGGACATGAACCAATGTGAATCTAAACTTCCATTCAAGATAACGAGAAGGTAATTTCGAATCATCATTTCATTTGTGATGAAAATAAACAAGAGTCAAGGACAATCGATGTCAAATGTAGGTCTTTATCTACCAAGTCCAGTTTTTTCAAATGGACAACTTTATGTTATTTATCTTGGGTAAAAAGTTTCAAAGGTTTGAAAATACTTATTTTGAATGAGTTGAATAAGTGTATTGACAACACAATTAATGTTGTATATAGAGAAGTTTTCCAAAACATTTTATCACATTCATAGTTGAAATGGAAAACTTTGTTTCACTTTGTTATTGTTGTGCTTTGGATTTCATAATGACATTAACTCATAATTTGATTACTTCTATTTATGTATTTATTGTTGTGCTTTGGATTTCATAATTACTTGAACTCATAATTTGATTACTTCCATTCCACCTTTACAATTTCTATTAAAAACAAAATAGAAATCCACACTCCTTGCAACGCACGGGTCCGAAGTCTTGTTTCTCCCTTCAATCAGTGACTTCATCTTTTGAGGAAAAAAAACACTAACTTCATCTCTCTCCCTCATTCCTTGAGTCATTAAAAAAATCTGATTTTCCATCTCTCGACGGTTACCGGAGTGAGCTTGAAAGGAAATCCGATTTGCCATATATGCTCTGTGTTTTCTTCGTCTGCGGCGAGTATGACGAGTAACAGAGGAGAAAGAGAGAGAGTATGCCACTACCCTCTTCATCAAAGTTGGACATCGGAGCTGGTGAGTATGCCTTTTGACTGGTGCTGAATCCTTTTCTGCGAGGCAAGAGTGAACTGAAGAAGTCAGATTTGAATTTCAAACCGAATAAGAGGCCCAAGCATGCTCGCATTGCTTCTTCGTTGGAGGTATTTAATCAACTTGTTGTGAAAGACTCTCGTTCTTCCTATTCTTTCTCTAGTGGATATAGATGAAGAAGAATGAAAAAACAAACAAAAGATAAGAGTACGAAATTCTCTTCTTCCTCTTCCACTGATCTTCCTATCTCTATCTCTGTCTTTATCGTTCTTTGCTCCACAACCATGGCCTTTAATCCCTCCACGTTTCTCGAAAATGGCTCTCTTGTTCGCAAGCTGAAGCTCTGGTTCAAACTCCCTTACGTGGCACACCTGCTTGTTGTCACACCTTTGGTCTCTGTAATAGCGATGAAGGAAAAATGGCATACATGAGTTCGCATCTTCAAGCTCCATAGCGAAAAAAAAGGGATTATGAATGTAAAAGTGAAAACTTGAAAAGTCAGAGATCTGAGAGGTGGAAGACTGGTTGCAGAAGAAGAATTTGAGAAGAAGAAGACAACGACAACAGGATCTGAGAAGAAGAAGACAACAACAACAAGATCCGAGAGGTGGAAGAAAGGCGACTAGGGAGCTTGAACAATGGTGACTCAACTCACTGAGATTCGTTCCATTTTTTCCATCAATATCAATATATCATCTCATCCTCAAACCACTGCTCCTAAGCCATCGTACAAATGGCTTATGCACGGCTTCACACTCAAATTACTGTTCCTAAGTCGTTACTAATATACAATCATATGTTAGATGCATCTCGTGCTGCGTGTAAGGGCCCATTTGGATGGGCTTTTTTTTTTTTGATAAAAAAGCACTTTTTTAATGCAAAATAAATGATTTTTTTATTATTAATTTATGTGTTTAGATGATATTTTTTTAAAAAAAGTAAATGTCACCAAAAAAAGCCAAAATCTTTGCTTTTTGTAAAAGCTCCAATTTGGAGTTTTTAAAAAAACTTTAAAAAAAAGCACTTTTTAAAAAAAAACGGGCCCTAAACCTTCATATCGCTTCTTCTCACACCTCCCTTTGCTTGCTCTATTATTTTGCCATCTTCTCTTTCTCTTTTTCCTTAGTTTGAAAATTTGAGGCCCCGTTTAGTATGGGGAAGATTTAAAGAGGGAAAGGAATTTAAAAGGAAAGGAATGAAAGGGAAGATTGTGAGGGAAATTAAAAAGTTGAGCTGTTTGGTAGACATGGGAAGGGGAGGGAAAATGAATGGTTTTGATATGAAGAATTGGGTGTTTGTTAAGTGGGAATGTGAGGTGAAATACCAAAAATGCCCCTAAATTTAAAAAAACAAAAAAAAACATTCCTGTAATTGAATTTTGTATTTTCGCAGTTGCAGAACGGAAAGAGACAGAAAAATATGAAACGACACAGGGTGACCCATCAATTCTCGAGAATTGCTTGAGCATTAATTATGGGCATTCTCAAGAATGTTCAAGCATTCTCCAGAATGCCATGGGTGCTTGGGGCATTCTCGATTTTTGATCCCTGACGTCCCAACGACAGAACCAAAAAAAAAAAAGCTTCAGATTTCTTTTTCATCCTTGCAACGTCGGTGTCGGGATTTGCAGAGGGAGGAGGAGTCGGCGTCGGTAGTTGCAAAGAAGACAGATGATTGAAGGAGGAGAAGATGGTCATTTGGAATTTCTTCCCTAAGGAAGATGGTTTAAGTTGTTTGGTAGGAAGAAAATGAAGAGGTAGTAGTTGGTAAAGAATTAGGAAATGTCTATTTTACCCTAAAAAAAAGTAATTCAAAATAAAAAAGAAAAATATATTTTTTGCTAAAATATATTTTGTAAAATAAAATTCTTTTTTAAGTTCGAACTCGTGAAAAAAAAATCGCCAAGTTTGAACTTTCCCAGATTCAAACTTCCATTAAGTTTTAATTTTAGGGGTAAATGTAAAAAAAACACTTTCCAGGAAGATTGGAGCTTTTCCTTCCATTTTTCGATGGAAAGATCTTCCCCTCAAATAAGGGAAGATAAATGCTTTCACCTGGAAGATCTTGACCCAACTTTCTCTCTACCAAACACCCAAAATCCATGGGAAGATTGAGATCTTCCTTTCCTTCCCCACCAATTCTTTGTAACAAACGGGTGCTGAAAATTGCAGACTCTTATCCCGACATTCTCTCTCTCTCTCTCTCTCTATATGCTTCCTCCATTATTTTGCCGTCTTCTCTTTCTCTCATTCGATCAAGCGCCTCCTGGAAATGCCAACTCCTCATGCCCTTATCAATCTCTATCTGGTTTGTTTTCCTTTCCTCTGCAGGATTTTCATTTAATTCTGGGAAATCAAGAGTTTCCTCCTATTGTTCTTCTTATTCTGTGTTTGGCTTTAATGGTTTCCAAGTTTCTGAATTTCGATCTTCTTAATATCGGTATGATTTTCACTGTGCTCTCTCTGTTGAGGAAAACGAAGACCATGTGAACAGATCTCACATCATCGTCTCTTCACTTCCTCACGAAGCTATCAACAATAATCTGGTTTGTTTTCCTTAGCAATTGAATTTTCCAGTGTCTTATGCAAACTTTCCCTTCAGTTCTTCTTTGTCAAAAGCTCCAGCGACTTCTCCCAAATCGGCATCGCTGGGTTCATGTCCAGCATCTTCTTCGTCAAAGCCTGCGTCCACAAGTCCTCCGGAGAGTGCTCCTCCGCCAACACCCTTTAATTACTTCAACGAAACTTCCATCAGAGGCCCAAGCTTATTCAAATCAAAACACTCGGCCTGCATCCAACCCTAGGGCTCTGTCTTCAAGCAAAATATGGTGAGGTTGATTTGTTCAATCTAGCTTCTAGCACCGTTTTTACTTTTTCTTACATATTTCATTTCCTCTCATATTTCCATATTTCTATTTTTCTTCATATTTTTTATCAAGCACGAAGGAGATCGAGCTTTTATTGATGATAATCTGCATTTGTCAGCGAGCGTCTCTGCTCATTTCAACCATCCGAGACGAAACCTTTCTTTTCTGCACAGATTAGGCGACATTCTCGGCGTGCGTGCGACCTTGTCAGTTCGCGAGGATGACAGACGAGGAGAACAAGTGAAGAGGGAGACCAAGCTACCACTGCAGCGGTACTCTCTAAAGGTTTTTGAATGAAAAGTGGTCAAAAAGTTGCTTTATCTGCCAAAACACATGTGGTTTATTTTGTTGAATAGTTGGTTTAATTCAAAAAGCTGATGAATCATTGTGTTTGCTCTTAAACTATGTTTGTCATTATTTTCTGCTCAGTGCGGCTGAACCCAGTGTGATTCAGTTGCTGCTATTCCCTTTTGCACTTCCATTCCGGGAAGATTTCATTCCGCCGTTGTTCCTGGAATTTCTGTGTCCTAGAATCATCTTCTGCATGTTAGTTCTCACATCTCAGATCATTGCGAGAGCAGGAGATAAGGCAACCCCTTTATCTCAGAATCACAATCAGGAACTTCAGGTAAGTTATTTATGGACTCTTTGGAAAATTTTGTTCCATTCTTCTTCTTCTTCTTTAATGGACTCTAGCGGAGCATGGGGGAATCAGCTGAATCCTTACTCTCAAGTACTTATATTTGAATTGCCTTGTCCATGTTAATCCAGAAACAGATGCTTTGTGAGACTGCGAATTTTTTACTCTTTCTAACGCGTGTCTCCTAAAGGAATGTAAAATTGAGACGTTTAGACACCACCAATGCAGTAAAGCATATTGTTCTAACGATGGGTAATAATTATCTTTGCTTTACTTCTCCCCGAATTTGTTGCTTCACTAGTCGGCGCTTTTGAAAATCATTATTTCGGATATTTAGAAATTTGTCACTGCTAATTTCCATTAACAGTTTTGGAAGTTCCACAGTTTTATACTCATTGTCATATCTTATCCATATTGTTGGGTGTTATCCATTCTATTCATGCATTTGTTGGGAGAAAAATGAGATGGACTTTGCTTTTTCTGTTTGGTAATTTATGGTAGCTCTTACCAAGTTCTAAATTTAAACATGCAAGCAGTGCTTTTATCATAGGAAGTTCTTTATCTTTCAATCCCAACATTTTACAATTCCTGAAGAGAAATAAGTTAATTGTTGTTAAGAATAGCTTGCAATTATGTATTACAAACGATATTAATTATCCTTCCTGGTATTTTCGGTTTGTTTTTCTTTTCCCCGCTGCAGAAGCAAAAGATCATTATCTTCTATTTCGCTACTGGATCATTGACCTTGATGCTACTTCCTGTGTTTTATCTTTTTGTTTATTTCATACCATTTTAAATATTTTTCAATAAAGGCCTGGAATCTACTGAGGCTTTTCAACAATATTTCTTATTGTTATTGGGAAATTTGCAGAGATATGAGGAGTCGAACTCAAGAGCTTCGACGCATTACAAAAGTGAGGCGAAAAACAAAAGCATCGTGATTGGTACTATTTGGCTTAGGATTAAAATTTTTGGATATGATATTTGTTTTATGTGTCATGGGTTGGGAAGCGTGAAAGCTTTAAGATAAAATTATATCTCTAATATTCAGCCAAAAATGACGTTTGCGTTAAAAAAGATACATACCTTATCCAGATTCAAATTTTACATTTTTTTTTTTTTGCTCTGAAGAATTTTACATTTTACATTTTCAAATTTCAAATTTTCTAATTCTTCCTTGACACATCACTAGGAGGGGTATATTTGCATATATGTTATGTACGAAACAGACCCTGCGTTTTGTGATTGAGTTATTGTTGACACTAAAAAAACAATAACTTGTGGAGTGGTTGTTGACAAAAGAAAAATGTGCGTTTGGGTTGTTGGCCACAAAACATTTACATAGTGTGATATATATTATATTATAAAATTCTCAACCCGTGAAATTAAATAGTTTGATATATATTATATTATAATATAATACTTCTGGATTTCAATTCAATGTAGATTCCTTCCCTGTCGTTTGAGTTGATGTTAATCCTTTTATTTGTATCTCACTTAAGAGTTAGCTACTCTTATCAGTTTGTGTTATTATATGTTGTTATGAGCAAAAAAGTTATTATATGTTGGTAATACATAATTGACGGAGCCCCCAGGAAGACATCAATCTTGTCTTTTAATTGTGATTGAATAGTTGCTATAAGGTCTTTCCTGGTGCTCTGTTAGGCATACACGTCCTCTTCAAGTGCATGAGAAATATTATTGTCTTTATTACCTCTTGGGATCTAGAATTCAGATTATGTTCTAGATATTTACCTAGAGTGGAAATGGTGTTTGAAGTGCTACTGACCTTAGTTTATATCATGCAGAAACACCTTATCTATGACAACCTATTTGATGAACAGAAGTCCTGTGAGAACCTATCATGCAGGAGCACCTTATCTGTGACAACCTTATATTTATCCTCTCATTTTAAGTGAGTATTTTGGGGGTCGAACACCTTATCTGTGAGAACCTATTTTCCTTATTATACCGATTTGATTGATCTTTACTGGGATTTTGTGGTTATTTCATTGGATAATATATTAAAACTGTTTGTTATAGTTCATTTTGTTACATTTATTTCGACCAGCATTATATTGATATGCGCCTCTCTTTTTCAGCCCATATTTTCACAAATAAAAAGGGCTGTTGGCTGCAAAGACTGTACAGTTTATTTCAGTAGCTATAATTGTTTGTGCTTTATGTAAGGATAAAGGTGTAGAAAAGGTTTGCTGGATTCTGCTTATTATAATCAATGCAGTTTTATTTTGCTAAACAACCTCTGTCAATATCTTATATCCAATGAAGCTTCAATGTCTTTCAAGCTTTGTCCTACTAAATGCTTTATTTCCAGGTAAAGGTGTGGTTGGTTGATAATGCAGATCACTACTATGTTCTATCCACATTTTTGCTCAGTGGAATGCTAACCATAACCAAGGTGTTTTAATACAGCCATTTACATTTTTATTTTTTCCATTTAACCAACATCTGAAGAATTGATGGTTGGGCACAATTTCCTTTCTAAATTTTATCAATTCCCAAAATTTTAATGGTATATATTTTTTCTCATCGAAACTCACTTTATAGATTATCATGCATAGATAGATATTGTAGTTGAATATGCTTCCATTCTTACAGTTAATAGTAGTTGATTTTGGCATCATTTCTCTTCCACTTATTGTGACTCGCCACTGTAGTGTGTTGGAGTATGCTGAAAGGTGGGCTGCAAAATTTATTTTACATTGAGAGACACAAACTGGTGACTCCAACTATAGCAACCTTCTGCAAAACAAGGTAATCATCAATATCCTTGGTTGTAATTATTATTCATGATTTCATTCATACATGCAATTGTTATAGCCCCTAAAAAATGTTAAAGTCCTTGAATTTTATAAATAACAGCTTCACTATATATCTATATCTATATATATTAAATTGCTTTTTTAGGCTGGGAAGGGTGGGGAGCTTACCCATGATGAGACAACAATTATCGCGGAGCACTTGATTTATTTGAGAAGGTGCTGATTTCAATTTATGTTGCATGCTCTTCTTATTTCTTTATTTACTTTTTGTGTGTGTAAATCTCAATGCAATACAATGTGCGTTATAGGCTTGAAATTTAAAAAAATTACTTCCAAATGATTATAACCAACATTAACTCAGTTTTTGAGTAAAAGCAAGTGGAGTGTCAAACGCATTTAATGCTAGCCAGACTCAAAGCATGAAAGAAGAATAGGGATATTTGAGCCTCTAGAAAGTAATTCAAAAGTTTCCAAATAATATTCCTCTCATGTCTCAACGGGCAAAAGGAATAAGGAATGTCAACGGAGCAGATTCACCAACCTCCGAACACTACGAAGAAACAAAGCAACGGATATATTTATGACTCACAACGGCTATCTTAATGAGTCCCAACGGTTGATTCTCAAACCTTTTCCAACGGCATTAATGGCGAACTCTATAAATACCCGAAGGTTTGAATTCATCAATTGCAGACATAGACACACACAGACAAAGCATTCAAAGCGATCCATTTACAGTCTGTACATATCTTCAGATATTTTTGAGCTTCAGTGTTTATTATTCATCTACTCTGTGAGAGAGTTCAAACACTTATTTGATTATTGTGCTGTAAAATCTTAAGGTTGTGGAACCTTAAGTGTGGGTGTCTGATTACAATGACTTGTAAGGGGAGTGAGTCGAAGTGAGAGGATCATCCTTTGTTTACGAGTGTGTAATTGTGTCCCTAGTCATTTGGTTACAACTTGTAAAAAGGGGTAAGTCCTAGTGAGAGGATTACTCGAGAGTTACAGAGTGTGTAATCAAGTTACGAGATAGTGAAATTGTAACATCCCATTTGAAAACGGCGGAATTTTTTTTTTTTAAAAAAAAACGTTTCCAAATATTTCAATGATAATCGAGTAGAAAGCGTTGGGCGAGTAAGTAATTTACATTACATTCAAAATATGGACCATAGTGTAAATGTATCGGATTACTGATCATCCAAAATTCTCAAAAGTTAAAGAAACTAAGGAAAACGATAAATAATGTAGACACGTCTTGCTCTACTCAAATGCGTGCGCTCGATCGCCAAACATCGGTCCTCCGGACACGATGGTACAGTGAGATCCATTCCACATATGGATCTCGGGTAATTGATAACCTTATCTTCAAATAAAGCGATATCGTACAAATGAGATATTCATTTGATCAAAGATATCATCACAAAAGCAAACGGCGGATGTATGATCAACAACATGGACGAACATAAGCACAAAGCGGTATGTAAAGTCTCTCTCGACTAGTTACGCACATATCCAATTGCCACGCCACCACGTGTCCTCGGTAGCTAGGAATAACTCAAACGGCATTACCAATACTATAATCCGTGGGTAAAGGCTGTAAGTATCTCGACGATTCTCAACAGAACCTCGGTCTATGAACGTATCTATAACGCAAAAGTATATAAGCATCATAGAGTTAGGGTTACGATGCGCGTCCGTACCTTAGTTGCGAGATATCCCATTCTTAGGCTAAAAACGGTACTTTTTGACGGCCGTACGTAAAGCAAATGCTCAACGGCAAACGGTGGAACGATGGAATTTCGACGAGCGATTCGACGTCGAAGTATTCTAATCGAATAATAACACACTTATGAATATTTGGCGGCATAACGGGCATTTTAGGTGAAAAAGACCATTTTGCCCCTACTACCCCTATTTGGCGGAATTTCGCGGAACTTCGTTACTTTGACCGTATTCCATTTCAAAATTATCCCCACTATGTTTTTACCTCGTCGGGCATCTTTCAATGCAATGAGGCATAAAAACAAGTATAGGAATATATTAAAACTTCAGATCAAAACAACGGTTCTACTATAACTACCGAAAGAACTACGGAAACTAAAAACTAAGGACGGAAGAACTTACTCGGGGCTAGGCGGAATTTTTGCGAGCTTCTCTCTCTAGAACCTCTCTCTAGGTTTCGAATTTTGGTGTGAAGAATGAGAGGAGAGGGCTCTCATTTATAGAAGAAGGGAGGGACAAGGTGGGTATTAACAAAAAGTCTTCGAGATATGATTAATTTTGTTGGATCTAGGGTTTTGGGAGAAACAATCTTGACCATTCAAGGTCTTGGTCGACATCTAAGAGCCCAAAAGTCAATGGATGAGTTGTCATCCATGATGGCTCTTGCTTTATGGCCTCCGGCCGATAAAGCTACCGACGGTGTCTGCATTTCGCGCGATTTTGCGAAACTCAAAAATGCAGGCGTGTAACTTTGAAGATCTTTTCATCCTCTTTCATATTATCTATTTTGATCCTCTTTTTGATCATATCCAGGTATTCTCCGGTGCGTCGGAAGATATTCGGACAAACGCGTCCGGTTACGGAAATCGCTTCCGATAGAATCCACTTCTAGACAATAATTCGCTGAGTCGTAAAATGTTCAGTTGTTGCCTAACTTAATCTCGTGTTCGAAAACACGCAATTGTTTCTATAGGTTCTCACTTTGCCTATCGCTCTACTCTATCGATCGACTTTTCGTCTTATTAGAAATTAGGGTTTTCGGTTGCGGAAACAACGCACAGTAAATTCTTTCTTCGTGTAAAATTTCACTTGTTCTTAATTTGATCGATCGAAAAGACTTTTACCTCTGGTTTACTGTAAAATTTATTTCTAACTTTTCCCCTCGGCCGCCTATAAGCGATTCATCGCATTATATTATTATTTTATTCTAATTATCATTTTAATTATTTAAACAATTCTTTTTAATTAAAAATAACCATAATTTCGGCCCCCTCTTTTAAAAATTCAGATTTATTTATTTTTCTATATTTTTTTCCATTTTTTACAAATATAATATTTTTTACCAAAAATTCATGTTTTACCCACCCGTTAAGGCTTAATCGAGCCTAAATTCTTCGTTTAGTGATCTTTTTAGGGTCGGGTTTCTTCATATATTTATCTTTACTAATTTACGGTATATTGTTATCTTACAAACTTCTATCTTGATATTGTCATTTTATATCCTATGTAAAATATTAAAAATGTTTACCCCGTTAGGTTACTTTATGGTTAAAATGCTTTTTAAACTTTTCTTCATGTTATTTCCTCTGAAATAATTTATTAAATTCTCATAATTAAAGATGATACTCCCATAATTTTCTCATAATTTTTCATGATCTTTCGGTATTTATCATAATATTTTTAGATCGTTTTTATCACCATTATATCATTTTTAGTCATTACGTTTCATCGATTTTTACGTAACTTTTTTGACAATTTACTCTATAATTATAACAATTTTCTATAACAGTTTTATCTCATGAATTTACTTCATTAAAATATTCATTAATTTTCCTTTATCTCGAAATTCAGTTGCTAAAATCCGGGTATTCTAAATCCCAGTGTTTAAGGGATTGGACGTAGGTCAAGAGTTGGACCGAACCAATATAACCTCTTGTGTTCATTGCTCTTCTCTCTATCTCTGTTTTAAGTGTTCTTGAGCAATTAGCAAAAGAATTTCATAATCACCTATTCACCCCCTCCCCCTCTAGGTGATGTTACACCTTCATTACAGACCGTGAAAATTTAAACAGTTGGCAGTGGAAGGTGAGTTTCTGGAGAATCTCAATAGCAAACAATACCAAACAATGCATGCAAGATACATGCTAGTGTATGAAATGCTTGTCTTACATAGGCTCAAACCAATAAAATGACATTTCTGCATACTTATGGCCGTAGCATAATCAGAAACAGAGCTTCAATCATTCAAGTATGTTAAACATAACAAGCAAGCATAGCAATCATACATATATTTTTTTTGGTCAAATCATACATATACACATAAACAATTATATCAAATACATGCAAATAGGACAAGTTCACTACCTTAAGGACTAATGTCCTTCCTCGATTTTCTCTTCTTCCAATTATTGGGGTTGCTTGAAGTACCTTCCCTTCTTCTCATGGCCCTAAGTACATATTCATATTATTAGAACAATGGAATATGAATGTTTAAGGGAATTACGTCAATCCCATACCTTTATCCCTTAAATTCGTAGAGATACCAAAGCTACCAGAATTTTCAGTTAACTTTGAAAATTCATAATTAATTGTAAAAAAAAAAAATCCAATTAAGGTGATTCCAAAGGTTATGTGATCCTCAACATGTCTATATTCAAGAAAAAATATCACCAATGGCCAGAAAAATTTGTATCATTCCCAAAATAATTAAATGTTGCCACTATCCAGATTTAAGTTCCAAAATCATAGGTCAATCTTGTAAAATTCATATCTCCTTACACAAAACTCCAAAAATTATAAATTACATATCAAATTAAAGCTTATTTTGTCTACTTCAATTATGGAACGTTTCATAGCTATTGGACATCGTTTACTTATCCAAAAACAGTTCTCAAGTCGACTGCCTTCACGAAATCTAAAACAGGAAGTTTTTGCAATTTGTGCTACCATCTTCTTATATCTAGTTTAGGCCATAAACCATGATTTAACCATTTTTAGACATTTGGGAAAAACCTCCCTTTAGGATTTGAGGTTTCCAAATCACAAGAAAACAAGGAGAAACCACCACAAATTACCAACAAGTCCAAGAATCACAATAACAAAGATAAGATCACCTCTTACCTTGACTTTAACTTGTGTTCTTGCAACTTTCTCTTTCTCCTTGGCTCCCAAATGTTTCGTCCTCCATCTATGAAACACCATACAATTTTTTTTTAAGAGGTCAAGAGTAGGAAATGGGAAGAACTTAGAAGAAACAAGATCATATCAAAAAATCTCACCTTGGTTCCTTAAGTTTCTTCTTCCTCCTCTTCCTTTTGGATTTTCGGTTCCCTTCTCTCTTTGGCTTTTGGATTCACTTCCTTTTCTATTTCCATCTTATCTTGGACAGTTTTGACATGCACAATGAGAGTGTAAAGTGTCTTGAAATATGTCAAGAAGACACCTAAAAATCCCTCAAGTCAAATGACCAAAGTGTCTTTACAAAATATCTCTTAAACTTGGATTGTTTTCCAAGTTTGTTGACTTTTCTCTCTTGCTTTCCTTCTCGGCCCAAATTTGCTTCTTATTTGGGCATCCAAATTTCCTTGTACATGTTTCAGTTTCCTATGATTCAAGCTCTCTCACCTTGACCTTTCTTATTGTCCAAGAAATGTCATGCTTTCTAGAAGATTGTACTTGTTTTTGTTGACTTTCTTGTCATTATCCTTGTCTTGAACTCATGTCTTCTCCCTTATTCTCCCTCTTGGCCGAAAATTCATGCTTGTTGGGCAAGACCGCAAGAGTTGATGTCATCCTAATGACATAATCAAACTTGCTTAGGTGTCCCTCTTGCTCTCCTTTCATGACAAGTGTCACCTTGGGATTAGCTTGTTGACTTATCTCTTTGGCTTGTTAGACAAGAATATGACTCATCAACATGTCATAAATGCTCAAGTTTAGGTGTCCCTATGACTCATCACCTTGTAATTAATGTCCAAGCTTAGATGTCCTTTTCACTAGTTAACTCTTCTCCCTAATATGACACATGGCAACTTGGATAACTTCTTAAACAAGCTTAATATACTTGGAGAGCAAACTGGACATGTGTCATGCTTCTACTGGTCCGACATAAAAGTGTGTTATGATGAGACGACACATGTCATATTCTTATTGTGTCAACGCAAAAGTTGTGTCATCATTAGTTATTATGACTTACTTTATTAAAGTTACTTTATCAGTGCTTGCCCGAGATCCTGCTCGGGTTTACTCATGATTGCAGCACACATACCGAATACCCACCAAATGACACCCGTCTTGAGTGTATGTGAGTCTCCACATACCAGTGTCATTTCCTAAAAAACGCAGGGTACACAATTTGCCCCGGAAATGCCATATGTACATTTATACTGGCACATTTCGCTCAACCAATCGTGCTATACTTTATAACATAGTTGGGTGGTCTCTTCCTACCAACCCAATGACACCGAATAAGCGTTCTGTGCCCTTCTACACCGACAATTTATTCCTACGGCCTACACAACCTACGTCCTCTGCCAAGTATGGTCGTACCACATAGTCCCTAAGATGCTTTCTATCTCTCAAACATCTTGAGACTCTTCCCGAACTAGGCTTAGTCGTCTGCCTTATATAGGCTTATCCTTAAGCTTCTAGGCCCAAAGTTCAAGATATTACAAAAGTATAAGGCGTCTCCATGCCAAGAGAGAAGTATCAAATCGTTAGGGCTTCGTCTATACCAAGTGAGAAGTATTAGCAATGAGGGCTCTGATATTAAAAGAGAATCAAGGGAGAAGTATCGGACGGCCAGGGCTTCGATACCCAAAGATAAATGTCATAGTTTCTATGAGGTATTTAAGAGGGTAAAAAGCAAATGCAAAACTTCTAACCTACAGTGACATTATTTAACTCATACCCAAAAGTACTTCTTTATGACCAAACCGATTCGTTTCACCGACAAACACACTGAAGGAGAAATATGAGAATACCATGTCGAGAAATGAAAAATCCCAAAGCCTGATCAGTTTATGTTTTGGCTCCCCATAGTGTTACTATCAAAATCACAAGGGTTGGGAAGGATAGTGTTGCGGGATGGGAAGGGGTTTCAAGTTTGCAACGGACTCTTTGCATTTCTCCAAGGCTTCCGTTAGAAGATTTTTCTTGGTGGGTATGGGAAACTGGACCGACATTGAATAAAGGCACTATGAAATGTCCGGGTTTCAGTAGTCTAACCATAGTTAAATAAAGATATTGCTATAGATGTTAGCAATTGAACTATGGTTGAATGGTTAATTTAACCATTAAAATGATTGGTGTAAGCGGTCTTTTTTTTTTCTTGATCAAACTATAATTGAATAAAGGTATTGCTATAAATATCAATAATTTATTCAAAAAAGATTAAATTTCAATAATCTAACTATAGTTGAATGGTTAACCTAACGGTGATTAAAATGATATGGTGAAAGTGATGTAACTATAGTTGAATAAATATATTGCAATAAATGCCAATAGTCTAACTATGTTAAATATGTTAACTTTACCGTGATTAAAATGATATGACAAGAGTAAGCTAATTATAGTAGAATAAAGGTATTGCTATAAATATCAGTAGTCTAAATTGCTATAAATATCAGTAGTCTAACTATAGGTGAATGGTTAATTTAACTGTGATTAAAATAATATGGTGAAAGTAGTCTAACTATGATTGAATAAAAGTATTACTATAAATGTCAATGGTTTAACTATAGTTGAATGATTAACTATGATTAGAATGATATGTAAAAGTGATCTAACTCTATTAAATGTATTACTATAAATGTCAATAGTCTAAATATATTAATTAAATGGTTAACTTAAATGATTTTAACTTTGATAAGAGTAGTTAGAGCCATACATAGGCGGACCCACCTATTAGATTGGGGGCAAGTGCCCCCATTGAATTTTAGTTTTTTTTTTTATAAAATAAATAAATAAATAATAATACACGTTTGAATGATTACCCACCCTTAATACATCAAGATCATGCTTCGTGATCAGATGGAGGATGAATGGTTGAATGATTGTTTAATGTCTTATATTGACAAAGATGTATTTGATAGCATTGAAAATAAGACAATTATAATGGAATTCAAAAAATAAGGTTTAGAAGAATGACATTGTAATTATTTTTATTGTAGAGTAAATACCTTTTCTGGTCCCTGACAAAAAACATGATCCCCAATTTGGTCCCTACAAAAAAGAGAGTCATTTTTAGTCCATAAAAAGAACGAATAAGGGTCGATTGGTTGACATTTTGATCCTTTACAAATTTTCAAAAGGTCATTTTTAGTCCCTTAAAAAGGACGAATAAGGGTCAATTTTTTGTAAGGGACCAAAATAGAGTTCATGTTTTTTGTCAGGGACCAGAAATGGTATTTACTCTTTATTGTAATATACTTTTGTTATTAAAATATATGTACTTGCACTTATTGAGTGTCCACCCTTCATTATAATTTATGTAGCTGCATTTATTTCTAACAGTACTTAACATTGCCTTGCTTTTCTAAATGACATGTTTGTAAAATAATTGCATCTCTTATTACATCATCAGTATTCACTTGATTTCATAAATATTTTTTTGATATATTTTTTTCTTGTTTATATTCTTTTGTTTTTTTTAATGTATTTAAAACTTTCCTTAAAAAAAAAAAAAAAAATTCGGGGTAATTGCGCCCACAAACCCTCGAATATCCTCGCTAATTGTGCCACCTTTTATAAATTTAAAGGTCCGCCCTAGAGCCATATATAATATAGCTTAAATGGTATTAAACACCTTCCTACAAGTTTTTTAAAGGGTAAGGATATGAGTCTAAACTTTCTATCAATGTAATATTTTGGGAAGTATAGTCTAAAGCAGAATGAGACGTTGAAGTCTTTTGAACAAGAAGAAGCTTTTCTTTTCTCCATTTTGGATGTTTGCATTATCAATTTTTAATGTGTTGTCGGGTCTCAAGTTGCTCTAAATTAACCACGCAGTTATTAGTTTTTTATTGAAATGAATTATTATGTCCAAGCTGACTCATCTTTCTTTTGGATTATGCCTTAATAGCTCTGCATTTTTCGCTCAGCTGTCCTAGTTGTCTATCATGTCACCGGTTTACATTTTTCTTTTGGATTATGGTTTGGTATGGTAGCCTTTCAAGTCTTTTGTGTAAGAATTGAAGGAAGGGAGAACATGTCTTAAGAAACTGAAATTCTTGCATCTTACCCCTCCAATCCTAAATATATAGGACATAGTTTGTAGTGTAATTTGTAAGTACTTTCCAATTTGTACTCACATCTAACCACACTCTGATATTGTAATTTTTTATCATTACATGTGCATATTTGATTTTGAATTTGTGTGTCTGTCAATGTTCGTTTCTTGATAACCTCTGCTTTCTATACACCATTTTTCTTTTTAATTGTTCCTTGGAGCTTTCATGGCTTTGAAATATACAAGTGTCTATTTGAATCGCAAGGAAGAGTGATAAGTACCCGAATATTGTATTGTATCATAGTAGTTCAAGAGGTTGTAATGAGTTATATTTAAATTGTCATTAACAATACTTAAGTTCTCATTGTCTTTATTCAACTTATCAACGACGTTTGACAGGACTTAGAGAGTTTAAATAATCAATCTCATTACTCAAATTGTTACTAGAGCTCCGAAAGTCGTTGGCCGGAGCTCCGGTGCCTACAAAGTTCTTTTCTTTTTTTTTTTAAAAAAAAACTTGTGGGGAATTATAAAAGCATAATATTTCAAAATCTAATAATAGTCCTTTAAGATCTATTTGTCATTTCCATTTGTTAATAGAATTTTTAGGATTTTATTAATTCAAATGGTATTTATATGTAATTTTTTGGAAATTAAACCCTCAAATATTTGAAGTACAATCTCTCTCTCTGGCCAAAAAAAAAATGCAATTCTTATATGTTTTGAGGATTAAATTATTACTGGATGACGAATTATACGCTAGCGGGGATAGCTCAGTTGGGAGAGCGTCAGACTGAAGATCTGAAGGTCGCGTGTTCTATGAGCAAAAAAAAAGAAGGTCGCGTGTTCGATCCTCCCTCACCGCATTATACCAATTTTTGTTAGCTTACGAAATGCCCGTTGATTCTTTAATTTTCTGTTCTCTTTTCGATTTCTGCGTAGAAGTGATGGCTTCTAGAGCAGCGAACATGGTGGTATCAAGGGCCAATAGGATAAGGACAAAGTTACAGACTGCTCTGGAGGTAGAAGACGTGTCGTACCAGCATGCGGGTCATGCTGCCATGAAAGGAACCTCCGCTCAGGAGACCCACTTCAACCTCAAGATCGTCTCTCCCAAATTCGACGGCCAGAGTCTCGTGAAACGGCACCGTATGGTCTACGACTTGCTCGCCGATGAGCTTCAATCTGGATTGCACGCCCTCTCTATTGTCGCCAAAACGCCTCAGGAAACCTCTGCCAAATGAAGCCTTATCAAGTTCTTACGTTGAACAGTCAGTTGTTGAAAATTGGAATATTTTGATTCCGTTTTCTGATGACCCATTTGATTAGGATATGACAGATTTCATGCTACGTGCTTCTAGTATTCAATAATCACCAGATAAACGAATGATCTGGTTTTCGATGTTCTTACTTGTACAATAGTTTTAGACCCGAGTCTTTACTGTAGTGTCTTTGATTTAATCTATCATTTTGGGAAGTCTTGTGAACAAGAAGCTCCCTTTCTTGTTTTTTCTTTCCAGTTTGGATGTTTGCATTAGCAATTTTTGATGTGTTGTCTGATTTCATTTTGCTCTGAATTAACCTCACAGTTATTAGCTTTTCGTTGAAATGAATTATTATGTCCCAGTTGACTCATCTTTCTTTTGGATTATGCCTTAAATGATTAATCATACCTAACTCAGCTCTGCATTTCTGTTTAGGTATTTAACTCTTAAACTTAGCTCAGCTGTCCTAATTGTCTATAATGTGACTAGTTTACATTTTTCTTTTGGATTATGGTTTGGTATGCTAGCCTTTCGAGCCGCCTTTAAGGATTGAGGGAAGGGAGAACATTTCTTAAGGAAATGGAATTCCTGCATTTTACAATTTACTTTCCAATTTTACTCATATCTGGCAACACTTTGATGTTGTAATTTTTTATTATAATATGTGCTTTTGTATTTGATTTCAAACTTGTGTGTCTGTCAATGTTTCTGGATAACCTATGTTTTATATACAGCATTTTCATCTGGCTTGCATGATTTTGGTTTTCCACTACTTTGTTTTCCCTTCAAATGCTTTAGTATGAGTTCTTTGTAACCATTCCTTGGAGCTTTCGTGGTTTTCATATATGCAAGGGGCTTCATGAATCTCCAGGGAGTGTGAAAAGTACAGGAATATTGTATCAGAGTGGCTGAATAGTGAACTTTCTGGTTTAAATCTAATTTGCTTTAAATCTTAAAATATTAAGGTTCTGTTTGGTTTGCAAGAAAGAATTAAAAAAAGAATAACAATGATGGCAAAATTGGGAGCTGAGAATTGAGAACTTGATAGGGTCTCATGAGGAAACATAGGGGTAAAGCATTGGAACCCCTATGCTTTAGAATGAGCTTTAGCTGTTCATAAGTGTATTGAGGGGAAGAAAAAAAAAAAAAAAACTGAGAATATAGGCAAGAAGAGAGATTTATTTTTGTAGTGATGTTTCAGTCGTCTATGGTTGTTGATTGATTAAGCAGTATTTTGACTAGTTGAGATATATTTTGCTTAAGTTGTATAGTTGAGGGTTGGTAAAAGATTATGCTACGGTCATGTGGCAACAAAAAATAGAGAGTAATAAGTATCGGTAATGTGAAGCTTTGAGAATTAGTTAGGGCAGCAATGAGTGTTGCTATTAACAAAGGCATGAGATTGATTGCAAAATTGGACAAGAAATTATAGGTGAAGATATTAGTGGAGAAAGAAGCATCATATCTTAACCTCCCTGTCTCATGGTCATCAAATCCGGCAATCATGTAGGTGCAATTTCAGAAAATGCTCTGTTTCTTATTCGAACCAAATCGGTACTACTTATATAAAGGATAGAATTATCAAAACTTGCCATTCTGTCTGAACAGTTTTCGGCAATGAAAAAGATGTGTTTAAGAGAAGCTCAACTCTTAATGAAAAACGTGTATTTAAATACTACTATATGTAGACCTGCATGCTCAAGCTGGCTACTGCCCATGATACCAAGTTCTTACTTTAAACAGTCATTGTTGAAATTGGAATCTTTTGATTCTGTTTTCTGATGACCTATTTGATTTAGGATATGACAGATTTCAGCAATCACCTGATATACAAATGATCTGGTTTTAGATATTCTTACTGTTATTTTAGGCCTGAGTCTTTCCTGTAGTGTCTCCTATGTTTGATTTAATCTATCAGTGTAATATTTTGGGAAGTATAGTTCAAAGTAGAAGGAAACGTGGAAATCTTATGAACAAGAAGCAGCCTTTGTTTTTTTTTCCAGTTTGGATGTTCAGTTGCAATTTTTGTTGTGTTGTCTGATCTCAATTTGCCGAGTTAACCACCCAGTTGTTTGTTTTTCATTGAAATGAATTATTATGTGCACTTTGACTCCACTTTCTTTTGGATTATGCCTTAAATTAGCAATCAAACTTAACTCAGCCCTGCATTTTTCTTTAGATGCTCAACTCTTAACTTTACATTCTGACTTATACATGAATGCCAAAACTTTGGAATTATTCCTTCAGCTGAGGTTTGGTGTGGTACCCTTCCAATTTGTACTCATATCTGGCAACACTGTGATATTGTATCAAACTTAACCTTAACTCTAACTTCTTGTGCATTTTTTTTAGGTACTCAACTCTTAGTGCACAATGACAAGTAGTGCACCCCACCTAGTGAGATATTGCTTATTGTTGTTGCACTCAACTCTTAAACTTAACTCAGCTGTCCTAATTGTCTATCATGTGGACAGTTTGGACTTAAACAAGAATGCCAAAACTATGGAATTGTTCCTTCAGCTGAAGTTTGGTATGGTACCCTTTCAAGCCTTTTGTGTAGGAATCGAGGGAAGAGAACATTTCTTCAGAAGAGGGAATTCTTGCATTTTACAATTTACTTTCCAATGTGTTCTCATATTAGACAACACTGTGGTATTGTAATTTTTATTATAGCATGTGCTTTTGTATTGTACTTCAAACTTGTGTTTCTGTCAATGTTTCAGGATAACCTACCTCTGTTTTCTATACAACATTTTCATCTGGCTTCCATGATTTTGGTTTTCCATTTCTTTGTCTTCCCTTCAAATCCTTTTTCTATGAGTTCTTGTGATCATTTGTTGGAGCTTTGATGGTTTCAAATATACAAGGGTCTGTTTGAAACACAAGGGAGAGTGAAAAGTACAGGAGTATTGTATAAGAGTAGCTGAATTATGATCTAATTCTTTCATTTTCATCATGGGTTTCTAACTTTACAAGGGTCTTTTTTTTTTTTTTTTTTGCTTAAACCTCAATAAGGCAAAGTTTTTGTTTAGCTGATAAGAGAAGTTAAAAGATAAAGAATTGCTTGTGCTTTCCTCATTTCCTATAAATCTCAGTAGCGAGGTTCTCATTTCCTATAAATCTCAAAGTAGCGAGGTTCTGTTTGGTTTGCAAGAAAGAATGAGAAAAGAATAATATCTTTCCTCTTGATGATGGTGTCATTGTTGATAGATCTTTGGAGTCATGGACATGGCGAGGTATTAAGAAAGTTGCGCCTATTGTTACTGATAGATTGGCTTGGTGTGTGGGTAATGGTTCTATCGGACCTAGAAAATTACAGAGGGGTACAATTGGCGGGATATTCTTGGGTGTTGCCCCCGATTTTTTTTTTTAAGGAAAATTTTAAATCATTAAAAAAATAAAAAAAAATATAAATAAGAAAAAATATATCAAAAAAATATTTATGAAATCAAGTGAATCTTGATGATGTAATAAGGGGAGACAATTATTTTACAAACCATCGTCATTTTTAAAAGCGAAGAAATTTAAATCTTTAGAAATAAATGCATTACATAAATTCTGATGAAGAGTGAATGACACTCAATAAGTTGAAACATATATTTTAACAATAAAAATAATTACAATGTCCTTCTTTTAGGTCTTATTTTTTTGGAATTTCATCATAATTGTCTTATTATCAATGCTATCAAATATATTTTTTTCAACCTAAGGCATTAAATAATCATTCATCCCCATCCAAATTACGAAGTACAGTCTTGATGTATTAAAGGTGAGTACTTAATTTATGGTGGGCAACCATTTTATTTTTTTTAAAAAAACCTCAAATTCAAGGAGGCAAATCCAACACGTGGGTCCGCCTATGGTTCTATGATCAGTTTATACAGCCGCCACAGATGATTACCCCTGGCAGCATCTCTACCTTTGGTTCTTGTAATGTTACTCTTCTTAAACGATGGTATTCTGAAGAAGTGGTTCAGAAAATTATATCCACACCAACCTTAATCTGTCATCATCGGGATTCCATTTTCTAGAAATGTAACTCGGAAGGTGTATATCGAGTGAGAGATGGATACAATATTACTGTCAATAGACACTTCTGCAGATTCCCAGACAAGCCTCTTACTTGATTTACTTAACAAGTTACCGAAATTACTTAGAGTTAAATTGTTTTGTTGGAAACGTTTTTGGAAGCCATTCCTACATGTAGCCTTCTGCACCGTCATCACATGGATGTTGAGCTTGGCTGTGTTTTCTGTGGTGAGGAAGAGACAATTCTGCATTTTTTGCTTCAGTTGCGTGGCCAAGACCCTGGTTTGGCTCAGAATTAAACCTTCGGATTTCTCTACTTCATTTGACCCAGTTTTATCAATGGTATGTCTTTTTTGATCCTGAAGGAGTGTTGTCCTATATTAAATGGCTAAAACTGCAGAGTGAGGCGGTAGAAGCTGATAAATTTCTAAGAACTGGTCTAATCATTGGGATTTATCTGGTTTCGTGTTCCGTCTTAAAGATGCTACACGGAAGTGTCGTGATCGTAGATTAAAATTGTTGAATAGAGAACTGGTCTTTCATGATCAATTGGTATTGGTCAACAGCCTGGAAATACGACAAGAAGGGAGGAAGTTGTTAACTTCATTGCAAGAAGTTCGTCAAGGTTTACATTTTATTGCTTTGCAGGGTCTGATTTCCTCTCCTTTCCAGTACAACATCACGTTTGGTGTCGAAAAGAGAAGCGTGGCAGTGATGATTGCTGGTCAAATACATGTACCATCTTGTGTGAAGGATATACGTTTATATGCGTCTCGGTTTAGGATGGTGGTAAAATTTGTTTGCTAAGTTGTATTGTAGAGGGTTGTGGAAGGAAATGTTTGCTGAAGTTGGTAATTTTTCTACCTCACCCTAAACACTGAACAAAAATGGTTTACAGAATTTGAATGAGATATTGAAACTTTTCAGTCTCTCAAGTTTGTCTCAATTATTGATTTGGTTGCTTGAGTTTTAATCTTTATTAATCAAATCCCTAAAGTTTCATTATCCCAACTAAATCAGCCTTAATGATTCCATAGATCCTTATGGGAATTGGGAAATGTTTGCTGAAGCTGACACCAATTTATATTTTTTGAAAGCAAATTAAATTTGCACTCATTAACAATCATTTTGAATTGCGGCAACAGAACGTTAATAGAATAATACCATCATAACTTCTTTCTTCATACATTGCAATAGAATAATACTACCTCCGGTCCTAATTATAAGAGATCGTTGATTTTTTTTGAAGAAATTAAGGAAGCTAAATAAGTTACTTAATTATTTCATATGTTGTGTTTTCATAGATTATATATTAGTTTATTGGTCAAACTATTTAGTTTGAAGAAAAAAATAAAAATAAAAATACTCTAACCTAATTTAATTAGCTTCCTTAATCTCTCCAAAAAAGTCAACTAGATCTTATAATTAGTATTATAACTTCTTTCTTTATACATTGCAACTTCTTATTGTTGCTTCTAAGAATACACAACAAATTTAGCTTATATTTTTTGGCCAGAATTTAGCTTATATTTTAACCCTACTTTATTAAAGGAAAATAATTAAATTAAGTGACGGGATGTTCCTCTTAAATACTGAACTCATGTGTGATCATTATCATATTTTATATACTATCTACAATTAAATTTTTTTGCCATGCGATAGATTTTTTCACTCACACACTTGGACCACATCTGCAATATCTTCTTCCTTGTAATGTGATATGGAACTACACAAATATAGATATGCCAATAAGGAGCGTCACAGTTGGCTAAGGCGTCGGCCTTCACCCTAAAAGGGAGGAGTTTCGATACCCGCTGGTCAATGTGAGGACTTCATTGATGGGCGATCTATAAAAGACTCTATAAGCGCTTCTCTCTAAGTGCGGAGACGTCGCCCCGCTCTTCATGTGGGGTACCGGTGTCTACCCCACCTAAACGTTTTTTTACTAAAAAAAAAAATACACAAATATATTTCTCCTTTATCCTTCTTTTAATTACCTACTCGCATAAGAATTGATCAAGTCATAAATATATGCAATACATTCTTTTATCTACTTGATTTACTTTTTCTATACTAATATTAAAAAATGAAATCATTATACACAATTGTCTCACTCACTGGCATAAAATCAAGACAAATCACATTACAACAGCCCTCCAAAGTAAAGTCTCATCATTTATAAAAAGTAAACATAAAACATTTAAGTTAAGCAAGTTTCTGATACCAAGAGAGAAATATCAAAATGGCCAGGGCTCTGATATCGAGAGATAAGTATCATATAGCCTAGCTAGGCATCCTTACTCAGATAGGAGTATCAGAGCTCTGACACCATGAGAGAAGTATGCAGCGGCAAGGGCTCTGATACCAAGAGAAAAATATCAAAATGACCAGAGCTCTAATATCGAGAGACAAGTATCAGACAACCTAGCTACTGAACATTATTAAGATAGAAGTATCATAATTTTGATACCAAGAAAGAAGTATCATTAGTAAGGCTCCGATACTAAAAAAAAAGTATTCATAATTCTGATACCAAGAAAGAAGTATCATTAGTAAGACTCCGATACTAAAAAAAAAGTATAAGGCGAACAAGGATTCAATACCAGCAGAGAAGTATCAAACTGTCATGGAACTCAAGTCTTGACGATGGCAAGCTTCAACCATTATGTTGTCTTCAATATTGTAAAAGTAAACTTCATCATTATCATGCAGATTCATCACTAGCACTCCTTCCTTAAGACTTAAAAGTCATATCCCCATGTTTACACCTAAATCAATACTTTGTAAGATGAGTTTCTTCAAAAAAAAATTATTGAAATTGGAATTTGCACATCCAATCTCTTCCAAGGATTTCCATACCTTCTGATTCCATTTAGCTTTTGCATAATCTTCAAGATACCACATATGTAGGCCTTGTTCTGCTGTCATGACATAGTGAAGAATCTCCTTCCATTCTTCAATACATGTGAATTTGAATTATGGGAATAAAGTTAGTGGTGAAATTACCAAGGTGACTCCTTCTCAAACTGTCACAGCTGCGATACCAAGAGAAAAGTATCACTAGCTAGGCTCCGATACTAAAGAAAAAGTATAAGGCAAACATGGATTCAATACCAGCAGAAAAGTATCAGACTATCATGGTATTTAAGTCTTAACAATTGCAAGCTTCAACCATCATGTTGTCTTCAATATTGTAAAAGTAGACTTTATCGTCATTATCATGTAGATTCATCACTAGTACCCCATCCTTGTAAGGGTGTTAGTAGTCTAACCATAGTTAAATAAAAGTATTATTATAGATGTTAGTAGTCAAACTATATATAGTTGAATGTCTAAATGATTAAAATGATATGAGAAAATAGTCTAACTATAGTTGGATAAAGGTATTGCTATAAATGTTAGCAGTTGAACTATACTTGAATAATTAACTTTTATTGACAAAAAAAAAGAATGATCAACTTTTTTATTTTTTACTTGCAAGTTTAATTATTAATTTAACCATGAATATAACGATATGGCAAAAGTAATCTGACTATAGTTCTAAAGGTATAAATGTCAATAACATAATAGCGCTCTAAAGTAAAGTCCCCTTATTTATAAAAAGTAAACATAAAAACATTTAAGCTAAGCCAGGTGTCTGATACCAAGGGAGAAATATCAAAACAGTCAGGGCTTTGATATCGAGATATAAGTATCAAATAGCCTGGCTAGGCACCCTTACCAAGTTAGAAGTATCATAGCTATGATACCATGAGAGAAGTATGAAGCGACAAGGGTTTTGATACCAACGAGAAGTATCAAATTGTCACGGCTGCGATACCAAGAGAAAAGTATCCCTAGTTGGGCCCCAATACTAAGGAAAAAGTATAAGGCGAACATGAATTTGATACCTGCAGAAAAGTATTATACTGTCATGACACTCAAGTCTCGATATTGCAAGCTTCAATCATGTTGTCCTCAATATTGTAAAAGTAGGCTTCATCGTCATCATCATACAGATTCATCACTAGCATCCCATCCTTAAGGTGATTGATTAACTTTTATTGGCAAAAGAATAATATGTGATTTTAAAATGTTGTGTATTTACTAAAGTAAAGTCCCCTCATTTATAAAAAGTAAACATAAAAAAATTTAAGTTAAGCCAGGTGTTTGATAACAAGACAAAAATATCAAAATGCTCTGATATCGAGAGATAAGTATCACACAAGCTAGCTAGGCTCCATTACCAAGATAGAAGTATTAGAACTTTGATACCAAGAGAGAAGTATCAAATTGCCAAGGGCTTTGATGCCAAGAGAGAAGTATCAGACTGTCATGGCTACGATACAAAGAGAAAGTATTATTCGCCAGACTCCAATACCAAGAAATCAGTATGAGATGGATAAGGATTGGATACCAGCAGAGAAGTAGCTAATGTCAAGAGAGATTCCAAGCGCTTTTGAACCCTCATTTTCCAGTTGCCTTCTTTATGATACATTCGAACAACTTCTGTTATATAATAACGTAGCAAAGGATCCCCTCATTCACCAATGAAAGTCAACTTGAATCCGGGCAACGAGGTTGGAAGTGAAATTACCAAACGGGATTCATAGTTCACTTCGAAAGCCAAAATGTGATAGAAAAGCTGCACCTTGTATGGGTTTCTTCTTTAATCAGGACACAACGGATTCTTTGGTTAAACAACCGAAAAGGATGGGAAGAGTATAAGAAAGAAGCCAAATTTTTTTTCCTTAAAATCTAATTTGTTCCATTTTTATTTAAACCTTATGCCATCGAACACAAAATCTAGAAATTGCTGAAAATTTCATATTACCTAATCAATCGACAATCACGATTGACTGAAGCATCAATGAGAAAAAACGTGGTCGTTTGTGTCTATGTTATACCTTTTGGTTTTACTTCTATTTAGTTTTCTATAGACTTAGAACCAAAGGGAGTACTATTTAATTATTTCATATATTGTGTATCCTTATATTATATATCAGTTTAAAGTCAAACTAATTAGTTTTGAGTTACAATATTAATTGTGGCGTGTCTGTCTGTTCATAAAGAACAATATATTTATCGGTATATATCCTAAATATTTTCGGTCGGGTCTTCACACGTGCTATTTACTCTGCTTACTCTTGTCTTCGGTCCTTGGTTCTCCAGACCCTGAAGCCATGGTAAGAGCTGAGGTCCAATACCCATCGGACTTCAAGTAACGGTTAACCTCATGCTCATGTATAACAATGTATGTGTAACATCCTGAATTTTGGACCTAAGTACTGAGAATTAGTCTATTTTTGGGAGACTACTAGGTTCTATTTATGGAGTGACAAATTTAGGATCAGTAAGATATTAGGTTTGAACAAATAGGATTAAAATATAAGTAAAACCTATGCGTATTTCCTCCCGATTTATGTGACTTCTCTACTATTAATTTATAAAATATATTATTATTTTATTATATATAATATTTTATATATATATATATATATATATAGTGGGCGGTCAAGCCGCCCACGTTAAAAAGAAAGGGGAGGGGGGGTATTATTTTATATATTATAATATTATATGTTATATTATAATGTAATTATATATTATATTATATTATTATTATAATGAGACAACTTTCAATGGGCAGGCGTGATTTATGGATGATGTTTGTGGGGAAAATTACATGATTGTACCCAATGGTAGAAAGTACACAAAGAGACCCATTTTCCTACAATTATATATACTCACACAACGCACACACGCAGCCAGACGGGAGAGAGCGCGAGAGAGAGAAGAGAGAAAGAAGAGGAGGAAAGAGAGAGGAGGCGTGGAGAATTATGGTGTAAATTGAGGTTAAAATATTTGATATTAGTTATTTGGGAGTATTGAGGTATTGGTAAAAATAAGCTTGGAATTGAGGTAACCATGGTTATTCTTTTATATACTTGTCAAATTTATATGTATGTATATATATACTGTTTTGGGATATGTTATGTCTGTGGGAAGTGGATTTGGAATTGTATATTTTTGTATTGATGAGATTGGTTGTTCTTTAATTAAGGGTTGGTGGACGTAATTTGTACCCTGCACTCTGAGTTTTGTAGGTGGTGTATGTGCCTTGGACTCTGGGTTTGTGGGCGGAAGTTGTATCCTCGACTCTGATAAGGATGATCTATGCATCAATAATGTCTGGAACATATGTGAGATCTCATATGAAATGTTTGGAAGTTAAATTATGATATTTTCAATCCTTTTTTGGGAGGAAGTTTTTGGTAACCGAGTCGAGAACTATTTGTGAAAGGTTTTATGTAAATGAATATATTTTAATTATTATAATTTGTAACTGTATGTTCTCGATCTTGGTTTACATGTATATTTCTGAATAACCAATGGTTACCGGGATCTTTGGATCTTACGGTTATTATGTTTATTTTTTTAGGTGATTAATTTAGTAGGGAAACAAGGGAAGGCACATAGGAGTCATGAAGACTCTTTTGTAATGTTATGTGATTTGTATTTGCCACAACCATAAGAATTCCGCATTTTATAAACTTTGATATATTATTTTGAACTTAATTTAGTCTGTATAAATGGATTATTACTTTCTGACCCTATTATAAATACGTATTTTTATGTTGGAAAAGAGGATGTTTCAGTATGTATGAAAAATATTCGTGACATTACAGCGATAATCAACACATAAGCACACAGCAGATGTAAGATTAATATATTAACAGTACATATCACATGTAAAGTTATCTATACAATTCACATGTATAGTCGTCTGCACCTCACCGTGCCACGATGACCTTTCGTGTCCTCAGCGCTAGGAAAACTCCAACGGTATTATCAAAACCATAACCCGTGTATAAAGCCGAATGTATATGTAGTGATCTAAGCCCCATAAACTTAGTCACGGTGCATGTCCAAGACAGAGTCCCGTCCATGCCTTTATGAAAGTATCTATCACATATAGGTATACAATAAGCATCAGAGTTAGTGTTACAGTACGTGTCTGTACCTTAGTCCGTTCGGTTAGCGGTACGCTTGCTTGGTCGGTACGTCTCCCGATTTTCCCAGATATCCTATAATAGTATTATCACATTATTACTTCATAAATAATATCTTAGGAGATATTCTAGCCACTATTGGCCCTTTTTACCCCAGATGGATTTGTTACACCAATTATATCCCTTTATTTTCTCAAAAACGCTGATTCAGCATTTCGGGGCAGAATTTTCGCTAACTTTGAAAATTCATAATTAATTCTAAAAAAATCGAAAAGAGGATCTGTAAAATTCTTCGGAATCCTTAGGATGTATAATTGTAATAAAAAATACTCATTTTTACCCAAATTCTCTGAATCATTCCCAGGTTTAAGGTTTCTAAACTCTGCCCAGAATTTTCCAGAATTTCGTAACCCAACTTGAAGAATATTTATCTCACTGCACAGAGATCAAAATAATACATTCTAGGTATATTCGAAAATCCCTATATGTCTACTTTAACCATGAATTTTCCCAGAATTTTATAACTTCATATCTTACATAAATTCATAGCATATTTGCTACTGACTCCAGAAAAACACCCCGTAAATTTTCGTCAGAATTTTGCTACTTTGATCTTTAACTTTCAAGAATTTTGTTATACCATATTTCTCATCTAATTTTCGAAATAATAACATTTTTAACCATAAAAAAATGAAAACAAAATTATATTGGAAGATTAAAGATCAAACCTGTTGGTTTTGATTAGTTTTGATGATGTCTTATATAGATGTCATTCTTAAGAACAAAAAGGTTGCACACTACATTTACATTATACTTTGATTAATTCTTATATGTAATGTAGATGCAAAGTTTAATAATGAAGAATGATGAGTTCAAGTTGAATGATGGAGAACGTTCAACAAGAACAAGTACTGAATCAAGAAGATGTGAAGGCTAAATAATGAAGAATGATCAAGAGAAGAAGAAGAACTTGCTCAATGGAATGAGAAAATCATTATACAAGTTCAAATATTGATTCTAGAAGTCCCCACGATGATATGGAAGTTGGAACGGGTCAAATCGGAGTTGAAATAAGCAAAATCAAGTTTTGGAATGAGTTAACTCGAGCCACGGATCAGTTGCCTCGAGTCAGCCCTTTAGAACAGTGATTTTCGCCTCTGGAAGGAGTTACCTCGAGGCAAGCCTTCATCCACCTCGAGTCAGCAATTCAGTTGCCTCGAGTTAAAATGCTCCTTCAGCATACTCTGTTTCACGATCAGCTCGGGCGACCTCTGGTAATTCGATGATATCTCCCAAACCAAGAATCGGATTGACATGAAACCAGTGGAATATAAAACTAGACTCTCAATGCGTCATTTTTATGTATAATCCAATTCCAAAGGAGTCTATATGAGAGAGTGATGAGTTTGGGAAGTTGGAACAACAATCACCGTCACTGTCCAGACCATGCTTCAGTGTTTTGAGTGTAACTCACAAAATAAAAATTATATTGAGCTGGAATTGGTGGAATATGAAAGTAGACTCACAGAGCTTTCCATCAAGAGTTGAATCAGCCAAAACAAAGTTCAGACCAAGGAGATATGGCCTTCGAAAGTGGACCCATTTGATTCTGGAATCAATTCAGCATGGCCGGATTTACGGACATACACAACCAAATGAAATGAAACCAATTCCATTTGATTCTAGACACAACAAGGGTTTCATAGAATTTGGAAGAAACCAATTTTGAAGAGTGCCTCCTTAAATCAAGTGCAAGTCAGAAAGCACAGAATTGAAGTTTGCACCTCGAGCCTGTAAGAGTTGTGCCTCGAGTTGGTTAACTCGAGCCAGAGATTTATACACCTCGAGTCTGATGGAAGAGTTAGACATTTTGGAATGAGTTTTTACCTCGAGTCAGAAGTGAAACCTTGAGTCTGAATGCAAACAGAGAGTTAGAAGAATTGAGAAGGCTTTTTACCTCGAGTCCGCAGTGCAACCTCGAGTCAATGGCCAAACAGAAAGTTAGAAGAATAGAGAGTTGTTTTTGCCTCGAGTCATTAATGTTGCCTCGAGTTAACATCGCATCTATGCTATCCGGTACATGTTTTTTTGTCATATTACCTCCGGGTGATGTTGCGGCCTCGAGTTAGCTAATTAAAATTGCATTGCTTTGAAATGGAGTACCGCCTCGAGTCTCCGGGGATACAACCTCGAGTCTGTCACCTCAAGTTATGATAATATATGCCTCGAGTTGGTTACCTCGAGTCAGTCTTATAATTACCTCCAGGCAGGTTCATTCTTATGCTTATCTGCTATCACGATGCACCTCGAGGTAACAGGAATGACGCCTCGAGTTCACTGCCTCGAGTCAGCCTAAGTAACACCTCGAGTGATTTTCTCATCTGGATTCTCTTGCTTGAATATTACCAATTGATTGCCTCAAGTCGGTAAACACATTACCTCAAGTTAAGACTGTCTCTGTTTTAGCAAACGATTATCATTGAGTAGAATATGTTTGCAAACACAAATCATATACTTCAATATGACTGTGATATTGCTAATCATCTTTACGAGTGATTTCCAAGATACACAATCGAGTTCAAACGGACTAGCCTTGGAGCACCAAAAATATCGAGGAACGAGCCGACAAGATGAAGGATGCCTATAACGTCAAAAGCATCTGAATATTATTTTAAGCCATCCTCCTACCAGGACCACATGAATGAAAATCTGTAAAGTGACTCCACCAAGCAGACAATCAATCATGGCTAGGAGCGCATATGCTTAAAACATCTTCAATGGACATATTCAAACATTCAAACGGGAAGATTCAAATCCTTCAACAGTCCTCAAGCTTCAATCAATATAAATAATCGAAGGTTTGAATTCTTCAATGGTGGAATAGACATATACACAGACAAAGCATTCAAAGCGATCAATCTATATTCTGTATATATCTTCAGAGATTATTGAGCTTCAGTGATTATCTTTATCTACTCGTGAGGAGTTTCAAAACACTTATTTGATTATTGTATTGTAAAATCTTAAGGTTGTGGAACCTTAAGTGTGGGTGTACAATTACAACTTGTAAGGGGGAGTGAGTCCAAGAGTGAGAGAATCATCCTTCGTTTACAGAGTGTGTAATTGTGTCTGTAGTTATTTGGTTACAACTTGTAAAGAGGGGTAAGTCCTAGTGAGAGGATTACTCGAGAGTTATAGAGTGTGTAATCAAGTTACGAGATAGTGAAATCCTAGAGTGTTTCTGGGTACTGGACGTAGGTCAAGAGTTGGACCGAACCAGTATAACCTATTGTGTTCATTGCTCTTCTCTCTATCTCTGTTTTAAGTGTTCTTGAGCAATAAGCGAAAGAATTTCAATAACACCTATTCACCCCCCTCTAGGTGATATTCCACCTTCAAAACCAACATTTATTCTAACAACTATAAGAACTCAAAGCTAAAACTCAGGAACTAGAGAACTTACCCTTGAAAAACTTCCTCCTTCTTGTTTCCCACTAGCTCTCCCTTCTCTCTACTCTCTTTCTCTCTAAAAACTCATTTGAGTTTGGTGTGAAGAATAAAGAGAGCCAAGGTCTCTATTTATAGGGAAAATCCAAGCCCTTACTTACCTTGCAAGTTGTCTCTACTTCCTTAACAAGTTGTCTCCCTTCTTCAACAAGTTTTCTTCCTTCTTCAACAAGTTTCTCCTTTCTTCAACAAGTTTATGATGTCATAATATTAATCAATTTCCTCCCTCTTTTTGCAAGCCAAAACCGTGACCCTTCCTTCTCCTTGGCTTTTAATTTGTGTTTCATAATATGCCATATGAACAAGCACTCTAGCTTCCTATTGGTTCATACCAACTCACATGGATTAATTGGAGAATTAATTAGAGCCTTTGGATAAAATTTATTAGATTAAATCTTGGCCTTCTATTTGCTAATCTCCCATTGGATTAATTAATTTCATGAGGATTAAGAATATTTTCTTGACTTATCATTGGTCAATTCCATTACACAAGGATTAAGATTAATTGTTGGCTTTAATTACAACCATTGGAATTAATTAAGATAATATCTTAGATTTTTTCAAACTTTTCTTCCTCCCCAAGTCAAGCTAAAACCGCCCCCTCTCCCTTTAATTCACTCTTTGAATTTGTGTTTATTTTATCTCATGTGCAAAGCCTTTCATTGGTCCATAATTAATTTCAAGCATTTTAGCTTTAATTGTGGAATTAAACATAACCATAGGTTTTAGCTTTATTAAATCAAATCTTACCCCTTTATTTATGTAAAGATATCCTACTTACTTTTGGAGATTTTTATCTTATATCACATGTGCTTCTATATGATATTATTGTCTAATCTTTTGTTCCTTTATTATTGTGAAATTCGCCCCTTTTAATTAGTTTAGTGGATGATATTTTAATCTTAGTTATTATCCCTAATTTAGTGTTTTAGATGTTTGTTAGGCATAATTGGTCAAAGTATAATAGGTTCTTAGATTAATTATGATTCTTAATAATTCACTTTATGCCAATATTGAACCCTTATTGGTCCTTGATCTTTCATTCAATTAATACATCCCTATTTGATTACTTTTAATATGCCTTTTAATTAATTATGAAGATTAATACAATTATTTTAATTATTGTAAATTTAATTGTCCCTTGGTTGTTGGTAATTTCCTTTAATTGGTTTAGGTATTTTTATAACATTTTATGGCTCCTTATGATTAAATATGACCTATGTTTTAATAATTATAGGGTATTTTATGATCCCTAAATGAAATTAGAAAATTTGGTCTTTGGCTTATTTAATTCCAAGAGAAAATTCCCTAAATTAAATTAACTAAGCTCCTAAATTTTGAGACCACATATTCACCTATTTTTAATAGGCATTTATTATCAAAATATAGTGGTTAAGATAAGTAGAAATTTTAGGGTATTACATTCCACACTTGCCCATTAAGTCTCTCGTGTTTGAAGTGTGCGTACAAGTCATGGCGCTCAAGAATCTCAAACCCTAATTTCGCTAAGTTGCATCTTCAACTATCTAATTATTCCCAACACCCCAATCGAATATTCCTCACAACTTATCCTCAATTGAGCTCCATAGAAATTAACACATCCATTCACGATGATTCTGACACTATGATGAACCTCCATTTTGTAATATCCCACTTTTATTTTTCTTTTTAATTATGCAAGAATGACTCAACTTACACCTCCTTAGTAAATAGTGAAAGGATGACTCAAATACCACATTTCTTCCATAGATTATTTATTTCTTCATAATGCATAAGTTAGGCCAATCCACTACATTAATTGAATAATTACAATGGTCTTTGTAGACATGCATTTGCTTATTATTTTATGTTTCACCTTGAGCTAGTTTAGCCTATAAATAGAGAAGGTTTTCTCTTCATTCTTCACACCAAACTCAAACCAAATAGGTGAGTTTAAGAGAGAAGTGAGAGTTAGTGAGAAGCAAGAAGGAAGAAGGAGTAGCAAGGTTCTTCAAGAGGTAAGTTCTAGCTTTTATTTTTCTAGTCTTTAGTTTTTGTAGTTCTTGAAGTTCTATGTTTAAATTCATAGTTAGGTTATGTTTTGATCTTTAATCTTCCAAAGTAATTTTGATTTCATGTTTTTATGGTTAATAATGGCTTCATTTGGAAAATTTGATGGAAAATATGATGGAGAAAAATTCTTGGAAGTTGAAGATCAAAAGTAGCAAAATTCTGGCGAAATTTTTGGTTAGGAGTTCCTGGAGTCAGATTCATAGAGGCCATAATCTTATATTGAAGATGAAGTTATTAAAATCTAAAATTTTTCATGATTAAAGTAAACATCTAGGGATTTCTAAATATACCTAGAACGTATCATTTTGAATTATGTGCAAGAAGATACAAATTCTTGAAAAAAAGGCTACGTTTTCTGGAAGTTTTCTGGGCAGAGGTTGAAAAATGAAAACACTGGGAATTATTCAATGATTCTGGATAAAGACCAGTATTTTTCCTCAACACTAGACATCCTAAGGATTCCTATGAATTTTACGGATCCTCGTTTTGATGTTTTTGGATTTAACTATGATTTTTCAAAGTTAGCGAAAATTCTGTTCGAAATGCTGAAATCAGCGTTTGTTTAGAAATAAAGGGATATAATTGGAATAACAAATCCACCAGGGGTAAAAAGGTCAATAATAGCTAGAATATCTTTTAGAATATTATTTATAAGGGAATAATGTGGTGATACTATTATAGGCTATTCGAGAAAACGTACTGACAGACAGACGTACCGTTATTCGCACGGACTAAGGTACGGACGCGTATTGTAACATTAACTCTGATGCTTCTTGTATGCTTATATGTGATAGATTATTTCATAGGGTCAAGGACAATACTTTGTCTTGGAACATGCACCGTGACTAAGACTTGGTCTTAGATCACTACTTATACATTCAGCTTTATAGGGTTATAGTCTTGATAATGCCGTTGAGTTTTCCTAGCGCTGAGGACACGATAGAACGTCGTGGCACTGGTTAGTACAAACATGGGTGAGTTTACATGTGCTGTGTGCTATGTACTATTGTTATGTTAACCTTACATCTGTTGTGTGCTTATGTGTTGGTTATTGCTGAAATGTCATAAATATCTGTCATACATGTATTGTTTACTTGAGCGTGAGGTTAACCGTTACCTCAGGTCCGATAGGCATTGGACCTCAGCTTTTAACATAGCTTCAGGGTCTGGAGGACCGAGGGCTAATGACAAGGGTAAGCAGCACGCATGAAGACCCGATTTGAGATTTTCATTTTGGGATGTGTATTTTGAATTATGGGATAATTGTAACGTTATTATAACCAGTCAGATACACCATGGTTAACATTTCTAATACTTATCAGTTACTCACTTATTTCTTCCCATGCACTACTCTGATAAAAATATGCTATTCCGCTTTTGAAAAATGGGGTGTTACACTTTTGGTATCAGAGCATTCATTGTGGCACGGATTTAACAAAGTTACTCCAAACAGTTTGGTGCCGAAGGCAGGGGTAGTCTATGTGATCAGTCAATGATAGACTCCCATGATAGACACCTACCTGGCCAACCTGTTTGATTAACTAAGTTAGGTTCTAAGCCTTTAACTCAGAGCATATTTTAAAAATGAGTACTGATATAACCCTGGTGTGATGTTGTAGAGATGGAGAGAGATGAATCCCCTTATGTGAACTATTTTGGAAAGATGAGACGCACCGCCTGAAAATCCGTAATACCAGAGTTAGTAGGACGTAGACTCAACCCTGACCCTATTTATCCTCCGCCCGAACACGAATATCATCCGGACGAGAATATCTGACGAACACGAATATCACCCGAATCGAGAATATCATGATGAACCCAATTATGACCCAGAACCAGTTCATGCCATACCCTGGACCAGCAGAACCTGATGGATCAAACCATTCCTCAGTAGGAGACAATTTTGACTACCCTCAAATCCAAGACTTTGAAAGCGATGATGAAGCCGAAACCCCGTACCTACATTATGCCTTAAATGATAACCTTATATTGAGGCAAGCCATACAATTAGACCTTACAAAGGCAGAACAAAACTCAAAAACCAACCAAGAGAAATACATACTTTTCCTAGACTGATTCCAAGAGTTCTATGTGATGAACTCACAATTCCAAATTCCTTACTCTCCCGAAGATTGGATTAGATCCACTTTGTACCAATTTCGCCGAACCCGTTTTTGGGTGGAAAAGACAAACGAACTCCTAGGGAAAGGACTTATCGAAAACGTTCGTACCTACCTTTGGCGTCTCAAATGCCTTGTATACCAGAACATGTAGCAAAAGAGAGGAAGCAAATCGGTACCAGTAAAAGGAAACTGTGGAAAGAAGTAGTAGAAGCTAGGGTATTATAGTTTGTGCTGTAATATATAAGCTAGTTTGATAAATATGTTATGAAGCATTAATAACTGTAACATTGTGATGAATATATATATATATATATATATATATATTCAGTTTGTGTTACTAGCTATGTCTCTAAAATATTTGTATCTGTTGTGTTAAATAAATAAAGGAAATTAAGAATGGCAAACCTAAGAGGAGCCGGAGTCCCCAGAGGCCGAGGTAGAGGTAGACAACCACGAATTGTACAAATCCCAGTACCAGATCCTGAACAAAAAGGTCAAGTACCTAATCAACTAGAGCAGGATGAGTTGCAAGAGATGAGAAGAATGCTGCAAGAACATAGGACTCTTATTGATGTACTCCTGACTGAAAGGCAGGAGAGGCAAGTTGAAGGACTACAAGTCGAGGAAGAACAAAGTACTGAGGAAGAAGATGAAGATGAATAAGACGACAAACGTAGCAATGAAGCTGAGGAATCAGATCGATCTCGATCACCACCGCGACAAGAGAGAACAATGGCAGTGTTGCCTCAACCCAATAGAGTGGTTGAGACTACGTAGTATTGGGTTACCCAATTCTGCAAGATGAAACCACCAACTTTTCGGGGTAAACTCGACTCAGCTGAGGACTGGTTAATGAGGCTGGACAAGATCTTTGAAGTCATGGAGTGTCCAGAGAACATAAAAGCTTAGTTGGGAATTTATAAACTAGAAGGGGATGCAGATCGATGGTGGAGGAGCATTGCGGCAACACTACGGGCGCGCTACTGTCCCATCACATGGGAGAAATTTCTGGAAAAATTCAACGAGCAATACTTTCCTCCCTTTGTGCAGATGATCAGAGAATCGGAATTCCTTCACATCCAACAAGGTCAAGAGGAGTCATTTGACGACTACTTTGCCCGGTTTACCAATTCGTCTCGATACTCATCACATTTGAGAAAAAATGATGATGAAAGCAATATGGCAAATATATTGATTTACGGGTTGAAGTACGAAATAAGGGAAAGGCTTGTGTCTCAGCAGTTCTCGGAGTTAATTCAAGCAGTAGAATCATGTCGGCTGATTGAACGAAACTTGAAGAAACTACGTAAGTCCAGAACCTTTAATAGCAGCGGTGCAAGTCGTGGTGGTTTTAGCCTAGGAAACTCCTTGCAGAAGAGGAAGGCACCTTGGATCAACCCCCGAGGTGGAAACAGGAGACCATTCCACGCTGGGTAGCAGAACTATCCAAAGATGTCGGGACCCCGACCATGCCCAAAATGCGGGAAGTACCATCAAGGTGCAAACTGTGATGGGAAACAAATTTGCTACAAATGTCAGAAGCCGGGGCACATTAGCATTAATTGTCCTCAAAGAGCTGCGGAGATAAGGCCACAGAACCTAGGCTGAGTTTTCATGCTAACCAATGCTGAGGCCAGAAAATCTCCTGAGATGATCCAAGGTACTATCTCTCTTAATGGGAATTTGCTGCAGGCATTGTATGATTCGGGTGCTAGTCATTCGTTTATTTCTTATGACTGTGCAAAACGTTTAGGAATGCATGCCTATAGATTACCTTATGACCTGATAGTATCTACACCACTTGGCGTGAAATCCTTAGCTTCTGATGCATGTCAAAATTGTATTGCGAGTGTGAAAAGATGAGAGTCTAATATAGATCTTATCCGGTTACCACTTCATGACATCGACGTCATTCTCGATCTCAACTGGCTAACGGCAAACAATGCAATGATCGACTGTGGTAATAAGGAAGTACTGTTCCCTCATTCGCAAGGCAAAGATAAGATTGATGTGAGCCTACATTTTCTCTCTGTTACGGAAGCTGAAAGATGTATGAAGCAGGGATGCCAAGCATATATGGTTTTCTTCTCAATCAAGCCAGAAATCGAACCTTCACTCGAAGACATCTCAGTCGCGAATGAATTCCCTGATGTGTTTCTAGAAGATCTCACTGAGTTACCTCTAGAAAGGGAAGTCGAATTCACCATTGAGTTGATGCCTGGAACGAGGTCAATATCAAAAACGCCGTATCGTATGGCACCAAACGAGATGCAAGAGTTGAAAAATCAACTTGAAGAATTGCTAGAGAAAGAATTTATCCGACCCAGTATGTCACCATCGGGAGCCCCAGTGTTGTTCGTAAAGAAGAAAGACGGGAGCTTACGACTTTGTATCGACTACCGATAATTGGTCGAGTAGATCATCAATCCGGGGAAGTGGATACTTGTTCTTGACGGTCACCTTGTTCAATTCTCAGTAGTCGATACAAAGTCGTAAGCTCTCGTATTTCTTCTTTACGAACAACATTGGGGCTCCCCATGGTGACACACTGGGTCGGATAAATCCTTTCTCTAGAAATTCTTCAAGTTGCTTTTTCAACTCTTGCATCTCGTTTGGTGCCATACGATACGGCGTTTTTTATATTGACCCCGTTCCAGGCATCAACTCAATGGTGAATTTGACTTCCCTTTCTAGAGGTAACTCAGTGAGATCTTCTAGAAACACATCAGGGAATTCATTCGTGACTGAGATGTCTTCGAGTGAAGGTTCGGTTTCCGCCTTGATTGAGAAGAAAACCATATATGCTTGGCATCCCTGCTTCATACATCTTTCAGCTTCCGTAACAAAGAGAAAATTTAGGCTCACGTCAATCTTATCTTTGCCTTGCGAATGAGGGAACAGTACTTCCTTATTACCACAGTGGATCATTGCATTGTTTACCATTAGCCAGTTGAGACCGAGAATGACGTCGATGTCATGAAGTGGTAACCGGATAAGATCTATATTAGACTCTCGTCCTTTCACACTCGCAATACAATTTTGACATGCACGTAAGCCAAGGATTTCACGTCACGGTGTAGATACTATCGTGTCTCAAGGTAATCTATAGGCATGCATTCCTAAACGTTTTGCACAGTCATAAGAAATAAACGAATGACTAGCACCCGAATCATACAATGCCTGCAGCAGATTCCCGTTAAGAGAGATAGTACCTTGGATCATCTCAGGAGATTTTTTGGCCTTAGCATTGGTTAGCGCGAAAACTCGGCCTAGGTTCTGTGGCCTTATCTCCGCAGCTCTTTGAGGACAATTAATGCTAATGTGCCCCGGCTTCTGACATTTGTAGCAAATTTGTTTCCCATCACAGCTTGCACCTTGACGGTACTTCCCGCATTTTGGGGCATGGTCTGGGTCCCGACATCTTTGGATAGTTCTCGTCGCCCACTTGGAATGGTCTCCCGTTTCCGCCTCGGGGGTTGCTCCAAGGTGCCTTCCTCTTCTGCAAGGAGTTTCCTAGGCTAAAACCGCCACGACTTGCACCGCTGCTATTAAAGGTTCTGGACTTACGTAGTTCCTTCAAGTTTCGTTCAATCAGCCGACAGATTCTACCGCTTGAATTAACTCCGAGAACTGCTGAGACACAAGCCTTTCCTTATTTCGTACTTCAACCCGTAAATCAATATATTTGCCATACTGCTTTCATCATCATTTCGTCTCAAATGTGATGAGTATCGAGACAAATTGGTAAACCGGGCAATGTAGTCGTCAAATGACTCCTCTTGACCTTGTTGGATGTGAAGGAATTCCGATTCTTTGATCATCTGCACAGAGGGAGGAAAGTATTGCTCGTTGAATTTTTCCAGAAATTTCTCCCATGTGATGGGACAGTAGCGCGCCCGTAGTGTTGCCGCAATGCTCCTCCACCATCGATCTGCATCCCCTTCTAGTTTATAAATTGCCAACTAAGCTTTTATGTTCTCTCGGACACTCCATGACTTCAAAGATCTTGTCCACCTCATTAACCAAATTCCCCCACCGAGTCGAGCTTACCCCGAAAAGTTGGTGGTTTCATCTGCAGAATTGGGTAACCCAAGATTACGTAGTCTCAACCACTGGCTGGGCCGAGGCAAAGACCGCCATTGTTCTCTTTCTTGTCGCGGCGATCGAGATCGATCCGATTCCCGCCTTCATTGCTACGTTTGTCGTCTTATTCGTCTCGTCTTCTTCCTCGCACTTTGTTCTTCCTCGACTTGTCGTCCTTCAATCGGCCTCTCCCGCTCTTCGCCAGAGTACATCAATAAGAGTCCTATGTTCTGCAACATTCTTCTCATCTCTTGCAACTCATCCCCGCTCGGTCACTAGGTACTTGACCTTGTTGTTCGTGATCTGGCATCGGGATTTGTACCATTCGTGGTTGTCTACCTCTACCCTCGCCTCGGGGACCCGGCCCTCTTAGGTTTGCCATTCTTAATTTCCTTTATTTATTTAACACAACAGATACAAATATTTTAGAGACATAGCTAGTAACACAAACCGAATATATATATATATATATATATATATATTCGTCACAATGTTACGCTTATTAATGCTTCATAACATATTTATCAAACTAGAGTATATATTACAGCACAAACTATAATACCCTAGCTTCTACTACTTCTTTCCACAGTTTCCTTTTACTGGCACCGATTTGCTTCCTCTCTTTTGCTACATGTTCTGGTATACAAGGCATTTGAGATGCCAAAGGTAGGTATGAACGTTTTGGATAAGTCCTTTCCCTAGGAGTTCGTTTGTCTTTTCCACCCAAAAACGGGTTCGGGGAAAATGGTACAAAGTGGATCTGATCCAATCTTCAGGAGAGTAAGGAATTTGGAATTGTGAGTTCATCACATATAACTCTTGGAATCGGTCTAGGAAAAGTAGGTATTTCTCTTGGTTGGTTTTTGAGTTTTGTTCTGCCTTTATAAGGTCTAATTGTATGGCTTGCATCAATATAAGGTTATCATTTAAGGCATAATGTAGGTATGGGGTTTTGGCTTTATCATCGCTTTCAAAGTCTTGGATTTGAGGGTAGTCAAAATTGTCTCCTACTGAGGAATGGTTTGATCCATCGGGTTCTGCTGGTCCAGGGTATGGCATGAACTAGTTCTGGGTCATAATTGGGTTCATCAGGATATTCTGATCTGAGGTGATATTCAGGTTCGTCAGGATATTCTGGTCTGGGATGATATTCAGGTTCGGGCGGAGGATAGATAGGGTCAGGGTTGAGTCTACGTCCTACTAACTCTGGTATTACGGATTTTCAGGCGGTGAGTCTCATCTTTCCAAAATAGTTCACATAAGGGGATTCATCTCTCTCCATCTCTACAACATCACACCAGGGGTTATATCAAGCACTCATTTTTAAAATATGCTCTAAGTTAAAGGCTTAGAACCTAACTTAGTTAATCAAACAAAGGCCAGGTAGGTGTCTATCACGGGAGTCTCACCGAGTTCACTATGATCGATCGACTGATCACATAGACTAGCCCGCTTCAAGCACCAAACTGTTTGGAGTAACTTTGTTAAATCTGTGCCAGAATGAATGCTCTGATACCAAAAGTGTAACACCCCATTTTTTAAAAGCGGAATAGCATATTTTTATCATAGTAGAGCATCGGAGCAAATAAGTGAGTAACTGATAAGTATTAGAAATGTTAACCATGGTGTATCTGACTGGTTATAATAATGTTACAATTATCCCATAATTCAAAATACACATCCCAAAATGAAAATCTCCAATCGGGTCTTCATGCGTGCTGATTACCCTTGTCATCAGCCCTCGGTTCTCCAGACTCTGAAGCTATGTTAAAAGCTGAGGTCCAATGCCCATCGGACCTCGAGGTAAGTAACCTCATGCTCAAGTAAACAATACATGTATGACAGATATTTATGACATTTCAGCAATAACCAACACATAAGCACACAGTAGATGTAAGGTTAACATAACAACAATACATAGCACACAGAACATGTAAAGTCACCCATGTTTGCACTAACCAGTGCCACGACGATCTATCATGTCCTCAGCGCTAGGAAAACTCAACGGCATTATCAAGACTATAACCCGTATAAAGCTAAATGTATAAGTAGTGATCTAAGCCAAGTCTTAGTCACGGTGCATGTTCCAAGACAAAGTCTTGTCCTTGACCCTATGAAATAATCTATCACATATAAGCATACAAGAAGCATCAGAGTTAATGTTACAATACCCGTCCGTACCTTAGTCCATGCGGATAGCGGTATGTCTGTCTGTCGGTACATTTTCTCGGATAGCCTATAATAGTATCACCACATTATTCCCTTATAAATAATATTCTAAAAGATATTCTAGCCATTATTGACCTTTTTACCCATGTGGATTTGTTATTCCAATTATATCCCTTTATTTCTAAAAAAACGCTGATTTTAGTATTTCGAGCAGAATTTTCGCTAACTTTGAAAAATCATAGTTATTTACAAAAACCTCAAAACGAGGATCTGTAAAATTCTCTGGAATCCTTAAGATGTCTAGTTTTGAGGAAAAATACTGGTCTTTATCCAGAATCAGTGAATAATTCCCAGTTGTTTCATTTTGCAACCTCTGCCCAGAAAATTTCTAGAAAACGTAGCCTTTTTTTCAAGAATTTGTATCTCCTTGTACATAATTCAAAATGATACGTTCTAGGTATATTTAGAAATCCCTAGACGTTTACTTTAATCATGAAAAATTTCAGATTTTAATAACTTCATTTTCAATATAAGATCATGGCCTCTATGAATCTGACTCCAGGAACTTCTAACCAAAAATTTCGCCAGAATTTTGCTACTTTTGATCTTCAACTTCCAAGAATTTTTCTCCATCATATTTTCCATCAAATTTTCGAAATGAAGCCATTATTAACCATAAAAACATGAAATCAAAATTACTTTGGAAGATTAAAGATCAAAACATAACCTAACTATGAATTTAAACATAGAACTTCAAGAACTACAAAAACTAAAGACTAGAAAAATAAAAGCTAGAACTTACCTCTTGAAGAACCTTGCTACTCCTTCTTCCTTCTTGCTTCTCACTAACTCTCACTTCTCTCTTAAACTCACCTATTTGGTTTGAGTTTGGTGTGAAGAATGAAGAGAAAACCTTCTCTATTTATAGGCTAAACTAGCTCAAGGTGAAACATAAAATAATAAGCAAATGCATGTCTACAAAGACCATTGTAATTATTCAATTAATGTAGTGGATTGGCCTAACTTATGCATTATGAATAAATAAATAATCTATGGAAGAAATGTGGTATTTGAGTCATCCTTTCACTATTTACTAAGGAGGTGTAAGTTGAGTCATTCTTGCATAATTAAAAAGAAAAATAAAAGTGGGATATTACACATTTCCCCCTATCGAACCACACAACAGAGTTCGTATCTTTGGTTCTTGTCGAGGGATTGTTTTGCTCCTCGTAAAACAAGAAGATCTCTTTATATGGAATCCTGTTACTGGTTCTTACAAACAAATCTCACTCCCTCCTCAATGCAAATCTCCACCAACTCCGTTTGCCTTTTGTTATGATGAGTTTATTGATGACAACTTCATCGACCTCTCATATATCCCATTTATTATCTTCATACACATACAAGCCCAAAGCGGCTTTTTGATATTCTCTCTTTGAGAACCAATTCATGGGAAAAACTTGATCTCAATTGAACCAATTCTCTCTTTGAGAACCAATTAAATATATATATGCCTGATATATTGATAGTTGGGTAAAATAAAACAAACATAAAGTGACGTGTAAAATTAGGGGTGAAAATAGACTAGTCCCAATTAAAGTCCTATGGTCTAGCCTACTTTAAGTCTAACCTCCCATATTTAATAAATAGGTCAGGCTCAGGCTTTGACCTATTGTCAGGTCTATCTATGTAAATAGGTCATGCTTTATTTTTGTAAAGTCTAGTCTACATGCCTATAGACCATGGCCTATTTAGTTTGTTTAAGAAAAAGATATATTATTATGCATAATTATATATAATGTAATATAAATTAATTTTGTAAATTATTTATAAAATTAATAACTTAATCTTAATCTTAAGTTTCATATTTCATCATTTACTCATGAGCTTAACCTTTTCATTCATTAATTGATCACATTTACTTCTCTTCTTGTTGATTATTTTATATGACAATGCTAGCTCACTACATCTCCCTCAATTTGTGTCATCTGATGCAACCTAATAATTGTAGTAAGTTTATTTTAGTGATGCCCAAATGAAAATGATCCCAATAGGAAGAGTTTGTCTCATTTTATGTAAGAAAAACAACATGCAAAACTAGTTTTACATGTCACTTGTCATGCTTGGTTGATTTTAGAAAAATGTATCTTCTTAGTCAATAGATGATTGATTTTTCTTATTCCTACTTACTCAGACAATTGTTACTACTATGTGTTCTTTTCTTTCTCTTACCAACTCTTTTATTTCATATAAGAATGAATCCCTAAACTTTTAAGATATAACATAGGCTTTTAAATAGACTTGATGAATTATATATAAAATTAAATGCATAAACTTTAAGCCTATTTAATGGCCTACATTTTAAGTAGGCCTTTAAATAGTGTTCAGGCATTGTGTTTTTTGAAGGCTCAGGCTCATACCTAAAAAAACTACATACAGGCTCAGTCTTTGGATCTTCATCACAGACCCATGCCTATTTAGCTAATGTCTAGCCTAGCCTAGCCTATTTCCATCCCTACATAAAGTTAATCATGAAAGGTATATTTTATTATTGTGAAATTTGGGTAATTAATTTTTTGCTTTTGAAAATAATGTCTATTTTTTTATTAATAAATTCATAACCAAAGAACATTATCTCACTATTTTTATGATGACATCACAAAAATTAATTCTAGATAGATTTAATAGAATCTATCACTTTTTCAAAATTAAGAGTAGTTTGAAAATCTTGGTTAAAATCATCCAAAGATAACGTTTGATTGCAAAGTGCGGTGGCAGTGGGTTCTTAAGTTTATTTAAAATTAACTTGAATAGAATCTCATAATTTCCCATGTTTAAAAAAGCTGAAAAAAATTAAGTCATATCATTTAAAGGTTAGTAAAATTGGGGAAAAAAATACTTATTCCGGTCCTAATTATATGAACACATTTTGGATTATTTTTTTCCCTTTTACCAACCTTTAAATGATATGACTTAATTTTTTCAGCTTTAAACCTCCATTAATAACAAGGGGGAAGTGGGAAAAAAATAATGCGGCGGTTGTTGCTTTATATTTGGGGCTAACAATTACTTCTATGATGATGCTTTATAATAATAAGGACGGGGGAGTATATAAAATTATGAATCCATGGGTGCCAAAAAATCTCATAATTTCCCATGTTTAAAAATATTATAATAAATTAATATTAATCAATGGTAACTAAAATCAAATAAAAATAAAAAGATATACTTCTCAATAAGTTTAAGTTTTGACATATCATAAAATCACAAACAATTCAAGTTCAATACAATGGATATACATGATTGAACTTTTGGCAGAAGGAAAAAAAAAAAAAAAGATGCATGATTTTATTTTATTTTTGCCCGAAGAAAGATGCATGATTGAAAACAGAAAGAAAGATACATGATCGAACCGATTAAAATATTACATTCATTAACAACATTTAAGGATCAAATATGACTTGGGGCCGTTTGGAAAGGTGGGGCTGAAAAAGTAAGGTAGGAAGGAAAAAGTATTGTGGGACTAAAATAAAGTGTTTGGGTTGGCTTTTTAAAATGGGTTTTTATGCCGAAAGCTATTTTAGGAAGAAGCCACTATGACCTGCTTTCACAATGTATATAGCCTTCTACCACTGCTAATCCAAACATAATCATATTTCCACTCTAACTTTTATCATATTTTAAATTTGCATAAGTCATATTGAAAAAGTCACTTTTGATACCACTAATCCAAACGGCTCATACACTACAAAAAAACCGACGTTTTATAGCAGTTAAAATCGTGTATTTGTAGTGGTTTTAACCGCTAGAAAAAACATTTTGAACTACTACAAAATACACTATTGTAATATTTTTTTTAGCAGTTATTTAAAATTGTTACTCATGTAATAAAACTGCTACTTTATTGGTAGCAGTTTTGCGTCACCACACCAAGATGCGATCGAGATGACATATTTTTTAAAAGTTGGCGCCAAAATTTTGTAGCGGTTGTAAAACTGCTATAAATATTGGGTAAAATTTCAAAAATTGTGCCAAATATTTAAGCCAAATTTAAATTTAAATTTGTAGTGGTTAAAATACTGCAAAATTGAAAAAGGAAAAAAAAAAACATAATTTGAGTCCATTATTGTTACAATATTATGTTGAATATTTTATTATTTATGTGACAAATTAAATGATAATATTTAATATTTGAAGAAAAAATGATTAACTTAAGCTAGATAAGTATAAATATTATGTAGTTATAATACTAAGAATGTGTAGATAATAAGGACTTATTAATTATGTTGTCTACTATATGATATTTGATTATGGAAAGAATGTTGATAATGATAGAAGGAATTTTGAGGAACTGCTCTTAAAATATTGAAATCAAAGATTCTTAAAAAAGTTTACCATATTTGATGAGCTTACTCAGCATTTAACCTCTTCAGAAAACTTTTACAGATAAGAGAAAATGAGAAAGAAGGGGGTGGTAAAAAATGAAAAAGTGTGTAAAATGAGGTATGGGAGGGGTATTTATAAGGATTTGTATAACTTTTATAGCGGTTAATGTGACGAATTTTGTAGCAGTTTTTAGTTGTGGTTTCATGTTTGTGCGGTTTTTGTTTGTTTTATAAATTTTTTGGTTTTTTTTTTTTTTTTAAATAAACTCTCAAAAGTTCACATTTTGTAGCGATTATACTAAAAAAATGCTATAAATTAATGAACGTTAGCGGAATACAAAATATTCAAATTTTCAAAACTACACACTTTGTAGCGGTTTATCTACTAAAAACGCTATGAACTTAATGATCGTTGACAGGATTTGAAATATTCAAACTTAAATATCACATTGTGTAGCATTTTCTAGACAAAAAAACCACTACATGTTTCTATAAGGTTTGTGGTGGTTCTTTAGCTAAACCACAACAAAATGTTGCCATTTATTTATTTATTATTTTGTATGACTTTTATGTGGCGGCGTGTTTAAGGCCAAGACTTCACATTTGTAGTGGTTTAACTAAAACCGCTGCAAATAAAGAAACCTTACCTTGTTCATCGTGAAACTTTGTAGCCTTTTTTTATAAATGATGAGGGGGTAACCAGTGCAAGTATACACTATCAATGTAATACTAGCAAGTATCCCAGAGTAATAAAATATCGTTCCCACAGATTTCAACTACTAACCCAATTTACTTGAATTTAAAGTTGATGCAACCATATGATTTTTTGATGAAAATATTAAATTACAAAGAATTTGAATTAAACTTTACGAAAGCAATTAACAAAAGCCTAGGGTCATGTATATCATCAATAATCCATTTAATTGCTCTTCCTTTACCAAAAGCTAGATTAAGACATAATCTTCTTTTAAGGTAGAATTTAATTACTTAACCCATGAATTGAAGTATGTCAATCGAATTTCAGATTTTAATCTAATTGCTTATTCCTAAGTCAATTAGCCTAATTCTTAATCCTAAACTCATGTTCCCATGCTCATTAGAATTAATTTTTGCATTAAGTCCAGAATTCTTTATGATTGCATAAAGCCTATGTCAAGTTCCCTTGCTAGTACCTTATGTTCTTTAATCAATTGAACCTAGAATTAACTAGCCTTTCCCAAGGTCTAATTAATCTTTCAATTCCTTAATTAGATGATCAAACTAAGGCATTAAGCATGGATTAAAGAAACACATCCAAAACAAGTATTATGTAATTTAAAACAGAATTTCAATTAAACTTCATAAAGAATCTATACATGACCTTAGAAAGTGTAACATCCCATTTTCAAAAGCAGTATAATTTTTTTTTCATCAGAGTAGAGCATCGGAGCGATTGAGTAACTGATACATATATTTAAAATGTCATAAGTCTGGCTGTTTACAGAAGCGCTACACTGTACCGGGTGTTTACAAAAGTAGATAACAACGGAGGAAAGTCTTCAATCGGGACTCTGTACGGCCTGCTCGCCATTCTCCTCGGTCCTCGGTTCTTCTGAACCTGACGCTATGATAAGAGGCGAGATCCAATTGCAATTTGGATCTCGGTAACTGTTAACCTCATGCTTAAATACGACTACATATACACGACAATGCAGCAATCAATACAACAGTCCACAACAGATGTATGATTAAAAACACATAACCACGTATACAAGATAATAACCACGTATGTAACATAACCTCGTATGATACAACAATAATAACCTCATATGTGACATAACCTCGTATGTAACATACCGTGTATATAGCATAACCTCGTACACTACTACACAAAAATCATATACAATCATATAATAAACATTAGAGCTAGTGTTACAGTACGCGAACGTACCTTCGTTGACGGTAAACGACACGTTTTACGAAAAATGGTATTTTCCCGACAGCGGCCCAACGGCGGTACAACAACGATGCGATTATCTCAGATATCCTATAAGGATAAATTTTATCAACTTCTAGCAGTATAACATGCATTTTAGGTACAAATTACCATTTTGCCCCTGAACCCCTAATCGGCGGAATTTCGCCGAGCTTATTGCCATTTTCGCTCTATCTCTCCTAGAATTTTGACAGATCTTTTCCCTCATCATATTTTTCGAAATATATATCATATTTACCCCTAAATATGATATCTAGACTATCTTGAAAAATTAAAGATAAATCTAGCATTCCTACTATATCTACCGAAAGAACTACAAAGCTAAAGACCGAGACCGAAGAACTTACCCCGACTTTGCTCGGACTTTCTCCGAGCTTCTCTCTCTAAAACCTCTCTCTAGGCTGCATTTTTTGGGATGAAGAAATGAAGAGGAGAAGGCTTCTATTTATAGAAGAAAGGAGGGACAAGGTGGGAATTACATCAAATGTCTTCAGATCAGATTTCAATCGTCGGATCGCACTTCGCCACGTGGCTTCATCTTGTCCATACACCTCTTGTGCTGACATCATTCTTCTATAAGAAGATGATGTCATGCTTGATGTCATGCATGCTGACTTACTGATAGCGTTTCCCCGATCGGTGTCCAAATCGCGTAATTTTGCCGAATCTAAAAATCTGGGAACTAGGTTTTGTAGTTCCATTGTTTCTCTTTAAAACTACTGGGTTTCATGATATTTTTGATCCCATTAAGGGTATTCCGTTATCTGCCGAAGATTTTCGGACAGACACCAACGGTTAGAGAAATCACTTCCGATAGAACCAGCTTCTTGGCAGAAAATCACTGGTTCGCAATATGATCTGATCTAAGTAACCATATCCCTGGTTTGTAAAACACGGTGCGTTTTCTATAAGTCACTTTTAGCACTATCTGCATTATCTTAATTATCCGCTACTCCTAATTACGATGTTGGTTTCGAAACGACTTAGAGACCGCTCAATCCGAGATAGAATTTCACCGGTTCATAAAAGGTCCAAAGTGGTAAAAGACTAAATTTCTATATCTTGAGGTAGAATTTCATTTCTATATGTTCTCATATCTCCCGTTGGCTCTTTACCGATTATATTATTATTTTATTCAAAATATCTAGATATTTATTTATTTTTCTTTTATTTTTTATTTATTTTTCTAAGCATAAAATATTTTATTAATATTTTATTATTTATTTAATTATTAATTTCGAATTTCTCCCTTAAATTAATTATTTACTAATTAATTTACTTATATCTTAATCTAAACAATTAGCCACTAATTACTTAATTAGCCATTTACTAATTGTTGATAATTTTCAAAATTAGGATAAATTATTATCTCACAACTATTGAACCGACATTGGTATTTTATATCCTATATTAAATATTAAAAATAAAGGGGCATAAAGTGCTTTTTAATAATATTTTATTTATGCTCATTTATTTTCTAAGGAAATAATCCCAAAAATTCCTAAAATTAAAGATAACATATTTCCCAAGTTTTTATCAAAGATCTGTTATCATATGGTATTTATCATAATGTTTCTAGGCCATTTTCTCGCCTTATTAAAATATATTTTTCATGGATTTTAGCTCTTTTTCTTTTCTAATTTTCACAAGTAATTACCTTAGAAAATAAGATAATTAAAACTTATTATTTGAGACCCCATATTCACCTATTTCCAATAGGTATTATTTATCGAAATATGATACTTATCATAAATATGATTTTCAAGGTATTACAGAAAGATACTTAGTTCATGCTATTCATGACCAAGCATAAAAAGGATAAAAGATGAAGAACATAAAATCAAACTGAAATATTCAAAAGGAAAGATTACAACTAATCATCCATGTAGGAGGTAGAACCATCACATGTAGGACTCAAATAAACAAAAGGAAAATAATGCATAAGAAGCATAAACAAGATATAAGAACCATCCATATAGGAGGTTATGAACAAAAAGGAAAAACAATACATGAAACTAATAAAGCAAAACTAAGCCATTCCATGTAGGAGGTAAGAAATACAAGAAGGAAGATAGAAAGGGAGAGATCTTGGTCATCTCCAAGGTGTGTTTTGCTCTTGAAAACATCCATGTATTTATAGGAAAATTGGAAGAACTATTGAGCCACAATTCTTGACTTTTGTGCTCCAAAAATGCATCAACTTTCAAGTCTGTGTTACACGATGAAATCGGTGGATTTGGACCAATCTGCCTTCATACGAAATGTATCCCTGGATGTCATGTTTCCATTCGTTCAAACTGCACCGAATTTTGAGTTCTGTAGCACCAGTTATGGATCAAACACCGAACGTTGTTCCAGAGTCCAGTGCCAACGCCTTGTCTCGGATTCAAAGCCCATTTTGGATCTCAAAACATCTGATTTAGCTTTTGGGCTCTTCATAAGAGTTTTAGGTATATCTTTCAGCTTTCCTACAATATAAAGTGCATATTTATTTGAGGTCTAGAACTCAAGGTATGATCCAAATACGGAACAGTGTTCTTTACTCAATTGTAAAAGAGATAAGATTTAAGCCCAATTTTGATCCAAACTACAAATATGACCAAGATTAATGCAAATGAAGTCTAAAAACTCATTATGAAGATGAAATCAAATATTTAACTAATTGTTCCATTAAAGCATGACAATGACAGAGTTTTTAGCTCCTTTTTGCATTAAAAATAATATGAATTTAAAGATTATCAATAATCGCTACAAAAGTTTTTAATCTTGGAATTTTGTAGCGTTTTTATGTGCGGACTCTCTGTATTATGAAGCGATTCTTTCATATAAACTGCCATTAATGCGCGCCATTGGTGCCACATTTGTAGTGGTTTGTGTAAAATAAACTGCTACAAAATAACCGCCACAAATTTAGCATCAACTTGGTGTCATATTTTGTAGTGGTTATTTAGTGATAACCGCTATCAATGTTGTTCACGAACTAGTGCGCCATTTGACGTGAGTCATACCATTGCAAATTTATAGTGGTTTCGGTATTCACCGCTACAAATTCTTATATTTGTCGTTGTTTATTTTAATCGCTACAAATTGACAGTTTTTTAATAGTGATAATTGCAATTGAATTAGTTGTATGTATGTTCTGGTAATATGTGTACAATATTTGCACACTATGGATACTATTAATAAGTTTGATTTACTGTAAAAAAAAGTATAAACTGTTGATATCATATTTTATTAACTTGTAATTTATTTATTTATGATACTTATTTTATCAAGAAAGTTATATTTTATAATTTTTGAAATTTGGGGAACAAAATTATTTTATTTTTACAAATTTTATATATATATTTCATAAATAAATCATAATCAATGAACACATCTCACTATTTTTAAGATGATATCACAAACATTATAGATATAGATTTAATAGGATCTATTACTTATCATTTATCAAAAGTGATAAGTGATAGATTAACCACAATCATCATTAGCAATATATAGGATTCACACATTATATTTAACAATAACAATCATCATTAACTATAAACCTATAACACTCAGATCAAGTTGATATCATTCTTGTTCATTATCTCTCCTTCCCATAATGGCTCCACTTGCAATAGGAAAGAGAACAATTCCTCAAATCAGACCTTCACTTACTTTCCTCGTTCTAGCTAAGCAAACAGAATTATTTGCATATAAACACAATAAAATCACCAACGAATGGCAAGAGAAGAACATTCTAAGGGCAGAAAATATCATAATTGTCCATGTTCTAAAATATTATGATAAATTAATAGTAATTAAAATCAAATAAAAATAAAAGATACATTGCTCAATAAGTTTAAGTTAAGGGTGAGGTGCCTATATTTGACCAAAAAAATCAGTTAGCCTACTACCTGACTTGTTTAGGATTTGGCCTAGCCTTTTTAACAAAAATGTCAGACAAGTCATATTTTAAGTCTGAAATGTATAAATAGGTCCAGCATATTTTATTAAAGTCTGGCCTATTCACACGTTAACAAATATATTTATATTTATACCATATAAATAACACAATATTTATATATTTTTTCATTCTTACATCCTAATTTTAAGTTATAATTAGTTAATTATGGTACAACCACTAGGATTTTGCGTTTTGATTATCTTGTCTTTGCTTAGAAAATTCAACTTCTTGGACTTAACGTTTGGATTAACTTTTGGAAAATAGCTTTTATAATTTATGCAAGGTTTTGAAATCCAGATCGGCCACTAAACCAACCGAGATACTGGGTTAGACTAGAGTCAATCCAGAGCTAAACCGGGACAGCTAAGTCTCCGACCCACTCAACTTAAACCAACTCTTTCTTCATCTTCAATCATAAATACCTGTCTAATCTCTTCCTATTTTATTTTGTGAGTGGGACCCACAACACTCTCTGTCCCTCTCTTAATTCATGACAGCAAATCAGCAACAAATACACTCATGAGTCATGGTTGGAGGACAGTACACGTTAGTGCTTAGGAGTTGTAGACGTGTAGTGCTTGGGAGACACACACTCACTCACTCACACTCCCATATTTCCCCATTCCAATCGGCCATACCACTATACCAAAGAAAGAGAGAGAGTGGAGAGCAAGAAAGACTGAGAATACAGAAGAGAAAGAGAATCGGAAAGAGTTACGAGTACAACTCTAACCTTCAACGAGGACCTCCACTCCCTCCACCGAATTAGATCTAGTGTATCATTTCATCATTCAAGCCCGACTTTTGATGAGGACACCTCCATAATCTTGTCCGAAGAGTCGATGGAGTGTTCATCTAACCTTAATTCCTCTTTGTTGTCAATAAAGACACAGTGCGAAGGTACTGACCTAAATCCTCGCACAGAACCTAGAACACGACGAGACACAAACCAAAACGCTTGAGGCGACGAGACACAGTGCGAAGACACTAGCCTGAATCCTCGCATAGAACCCAGATCGCAATCTACGTCCACTCGAATTTTTTTTTTTAAAAAAAACACAATATTGGGTTAACTCGGTGCCTCATTCAACTCAGCCGATTCAGGTCGAGTTGGATGAGTTGACCCAAAGTCACCGAGTCAACTCGTGTTCCCCTAACTCGGACAAATTTTCCGACCAATTCGTCATTTTCCAGTCCGAGTTCCTAAACTAGGGATTTATGAGGTAAGTATATGAGGGAAATTATTGTCTCGGCTTGTGGAAAAGAGCTTCTTAAACCACCGTTTTATGGTTTACCAAACACTCCCTTAAAGTTGAAACCTAGCTGTGCATAACCATCGTGCTCTTGCTCTTGCTTTATCTCACCTGACCACCCTTTTAACTGTTGTTGTATTCAAATTTCTTTCTTTAATAGGAGTACAATATTTGTGTTGTTCAACTATCTTTTTTTTAATGGTTAAATACCTTTTTTTTCCATGGAAGTTTAACCTAAGGAGGACTGGTCACCCGATTTTTTTTTGTCTCATTTTTTCCCTGGACGTTAATAAAACAGAGCAAATATGCTTCGGAATTTTTTTAGGAGAAAATTTACCTCAGAAATTGTTTTTAGGAGCAATTTTGCCCCTAGAAGTTCACAAAAAAAAACCAACAACAATTCAACAGTTAAGATCAACGGATGGGCAAAATTGCTATGTTTTTAAACTTCCAGTGCAAAAATGAGACCAAACGTGTGACCAATACTCATTAGGCTAAACTTGCATGGCGAAAATGGTATTTAACCCTCTTTTTTAATCAATTTGTTCAATTATCATCTCACGGTGATAATATCATTTTATGATTTTGTCAAACTCATGGGCCTCATTGAATAATAATGAATAGTTGTGAATACAAGGTACTGGACCATATATATAGGCCCTATAAGCATGATACAAAGACAAAGAAAACATAAAGAAACCTATATTCTAACACCCCCTCTCAAGTTGGGGCTATATATATCACAAGCTCCCAACTTGCATAACAAATATTCATGAGCTTCCCTTCCTAAAGCTTTTGTAAATATATTGGCCAGCTGTTCTGCTGAGGGTACATGTCTTAAATTGACCAAACCCTGCTGTAACTTCTCTCTCACGAAGTGACAATCTATCTCAATGTGTTTTGTCCTTTCGTGAAAGACAGGATTGCTTGCAATATGCATAATAGCTTTACTATCACAGAATATTACAGCAGGCTCAATATCTAAAACATTCAGGTCCTTTAACAACCCTTGCAACCATACGATCTCACCAGTTACATGTCGAAGAGCCCGATATTCTGCTTCAGCCGAGGAACAAGAGACCGTAGTCTGCTTCTTCAATTTCCAGGACACTAAGGAATCCCCTAACTTCACGGCATATCCTGTCACTGATCGTCTGGTATCTTCACACGCTCCCCAATCTGAGTCACTATAACATTCCAGCTCCATCTTACTCTTGGAAGACAGGAGGATCCATGAACCAGGTGTTCCCTTTAAATAATGAAGAACCCTATTTGCTGCCACCATATGTGACTCCCTGTGAAGACAGGAGGATCCCGGAGGACATCTCTGTAGTACAGAACGCCTAGGTGTTTCCTCAGCATGTGGTTCAACTACAGAATGTGAATGAGCTGCTGGTGTAAGTTCTACTGCATCTTGTCGGAGTTCATTCGAAGGACAATAATCTGCAAAATCGTCATAAAGAAAAGGGTCCAAACGTTGCAATATATCCCCCCTTGATTAGTACAAGCTTGGTCAATAAAAGGAAATTTGTCCTCAACAAAGTTAACATGACGGCTGATCATCAGCATTTTAGTTCTCAAATTATCAGATTTATTTAGTCAAAACCTGGCATGACATGTTTTCATACCTAGTTTTAGTTTTGACATATCACAAAATCACAAAATGACTCAAGTTCAATATCTATGGGTAAGATTGTCAAACTCATAAGTTAAAGCAAAACTCATATTGTAAATTTGAATCGTAAAATCATAAGCGTTTACGTATTACTATTGTATAACTAAATAATTAAAATATGAAAAATAATAACAATTTGATTTAAATACATTGAAATCCAAATAATTGAAATTTATTTATCAGCATTCATGATTTATCATGCTCAACAAAGAAATTTTAATAAAATTCATATATGAAGACATTGATAAGCATGATGAAGTCAAAAAAAGTTAATACGGGATTAAAGGTAAGAATTAGCACGATTTTGTAAGTTAGAAACTAAAAACAATATACTTGATGTATAAACTTGCGAGTTTGACCAAATTTACAATTAACATTAGTTTTTGAGTGATTCATCACAATTTTATAAGGTAAAATGGCAAAAACAGCAAACTCCAAGAGTTTTTTTTTGCTCATCATAATATCTATAGAAACATGATTAAAGCTTTGACAAGAAAAACATGGGTGAAACGTACAATTAAAATATTGTATTTATTAACAACAGTTAATGATCAAACTATGACTTAGTTCTAGTTAAATTGACTGTAATTAATCAAAGTAAGCAATTCAATGCTTAATATGCGACATATTTTAAAAGGTTTTCATAGTCATAACCTTTTTTTTTTAGCAAAGAGTCAACCGCAATTCCACCAAATTCTTCCTTGTTCAAAATGCTCCCTAGAAATCGATAGCAATTACATTAAATCATTATTTTTACAAGTGCCTAATTGTAAGGTTAAATATCAATTTTGTGCCTGAAGTATATGCTTAGAAACAATACGTTGAAAGTTTTTTGAGAGTAATGTTGCCCCGGAAGTCTAAAAACGTATTAATGTTGCCCCTTCATTAACAGTCCTAATGATCAAACGTTAATTGACCGTATTATGCTAACGTAGATTGTGTAACATCTTTCTCATTTTTTTTTCCCGTTAAGTAGCAATTTTACCCTGAATTTTTTTTTTCTCAATGTTGCCCGAGAAGTCTAAAAACATAGCAATGTTGTCTCTCCATTAACAACCCTAATTAATTGTATTTGACACTTTTTGTAAGCTTTATTTTCTTAGTCATCTCTGCTTACAATGCACGAGAGGTTTGTTAATCGTTTCTGTAGATAATTCTGCAGGCAAGTGATTATTGTTTGGCAAAATTCATTTCAACTGCTTGCAATGTACTCGTTTGATATTTTGTTCGGACAAATTCGTTCTTTTTTTTTTGATTTGTTCGAAACATTTTTTCTAGACAAATTCCTCAGGCGAGTGATTATTGTTTGATTGGGGAAGCCTGCGATGGGGAATGCTATGGGGGAATAAGGAGTAGGCTATGTTTACTTTTTTTAAAAAAATAATAATAATAATTGCCACCCTTACTCCCTCCTGTCATATTATAATTATAAGACCAGGTTGACTTATTTTGAAGAAATTGAGAAAACTAAATAACTTACTTAATAATACTACCTCTAGTCCTAATTATAAGACCGAATTGACTTTTTTTAGAAAGATTAAGGAAACTAAATAAATTATTTAATCATATCATATGTTTTTAGACTTCCGGAGCAATATTGAGACAAAAAAAAAACTTCTAAGGCAAAATTGTTAAAATGTACTTCCGAGGTAAAATTGCTACTTAAAAAAGTAACAAAGATGCCACGTAGACAATCCAAGTTAGCATAATGCGGTCAACTAACGTTTGAACATTAGGGTTGTTAACGGAGGGGCAACATTGATATGTTTTTAGACTTCCGGGGCAACATTACTCCAAAAAAAACTTTCAGGATAATATTACTCTTAGGTGTGTATTTTAGGGATAAAATTGATCTTTAACCCTTAATTGTATGTTAGAAAAATATTACTACCTCCAGTTCTAATTATAGAAACACTTTTGTAGTGCAATCTGTACTACAAAAGTGTTCAACCGAAGGGAGTAATTAAGAAAGAATACATTTATTTTTGTGACAAAAAATACATTGATTTATCCATTCGATTTTCGCTGCCTCAGACTCAAACCTTCATCCTCCGTCTGACTTTGCGGTTTGCGCGTACGAAATTCCCGTCGATACTTTATTTTTCGACTTCTCCGATGGTTTCTAGATGAGCGAACATAGTGCTATCTAGGGCCAATAGGATAAGGACGAAGTTACATCGGCAAAGACTGGAAGCCATAGCTTTGGAGGTAGAAGACGTGTCGTACCGGCATGCGGGTCATGCTTTTTGCCCATGAAAGGAACCTCCGCTCAAGAGACCCACTTCAACCTCAAGATCGTCTCGCCCAAATTCGACGGCCAGAGTCTCGTGAAACGACACCGTATGGTCTACGACTTCTTCGACGATGAGCTTCAATCTGGATTGACGTAAAGATGATGTTAAAGTCACATTTTGTAATTTTAAATCATACTTTGCGGATGGATCGAGATGGATGAAGAAGCCACACAAATTGTACCGTGAAAGAAGAAGAATTGTGTAGTAATGCAATTGGAATAAAAAAAATTGTATTCTTAATCATAAAGGAAGAAAAGTCAAACTTGGTGGCTTATTGTAGAAGATGCTATGAAAGGTGCAGAAGCAACATGAAGCAACGAGTCAAGTCGGCATAAAAGAAATAACGTTTTTATATTATATTGTCGGTTGGTTAGTAATGTCTATAAATAGACGTTAGGATATATTCATTAGAATCATCCCAATAACTTTCTTTCTATTTTCTATAATTCCTTGAGAGTATACGGTGAGGAGTTCTCTTAATTCTAGAGAGAGATTAAGTTGTTCTCTCCTTGTAGTTAAAGAGAGGTACTATTGTGAGTGAGTACTCTCCTATTTTGAGAGAGAGTGATATTGTTCTTTCCTTAAAATTAGAGAGATGTTGTAATTTTCTTCCACACATAGTGAAAATCTTTCCTGCCAATCTTTGTGTCAATTTTCTATTTTTCTCTTATCTCTATTTTAGTTGTGTAATACTCTGGTGGTGGAATCTTGAATTCCTAACAAGTGGTATTAGAGCAAGGTTATCCTAAGTATGCTCTGTGACTGATTTGTCACAACAGAAAAGGATTATTCTAGGAAAATTGCGGAGGTACTATTTATACGAAATTTCTGTTCATATGTACGGAGGGTACTATTCACGCATACGAAGATACTGTTCACAGTTACTATTCACGTCGAAATAGTGTGATATGGTGCAGTTACTATTCAGAGTATTGTCAATACCATGGCGGCAAAATTTGAGATTGAGAAGTTTAATGGGAGTATTTTTTCCCTGTGGAAGTTGAAAGTCAAAGCAATATTTGAGGAAGGAAAATTGCTTAGCTGCAATTGAAGGCAAACCTACAGATATGAGTAATGAAAAGTGGAAAGAAATTGACAACAATGCTGTTGCCAATCTGCATTTAGCTATGGCATATTCAGTGTTGTCAAGTGTTGCTGAAAAGAAAACGGCAAAGGAAATTTGGGATGTGCTCACCAAATTGTACGAGGTCAAATCACTTCATAATAAGATATTCTTGAAGAGGAGACTTTATTCTCTTAGAATGAGAGAATCTACAACAATAACGGACCACATCAACAATCTAAATACGTTGTTCTCCCAACTTACAGTGTTGGATCACAACGTTGAAGAAAGTGAACGTGCTGAACTTCTACTTCAAAGTCTACCTGATTCATATGATCAGCTCATCATCAACATAACAAATAAGGGTCATCAACCAACCTGTCATTCAATGATGATGTTGTTGCAATTCTTGAAGAAGAATCCAGACGGAAGAATAAGGAGGACAGATTGGAAAATTCAAACCAAGCAGATGCTCTGGCGATGACGAGAGGTAGATCAATGGAACGTGACTCAAGTGGGAGTAAAAATTGGAGTAGATCAAAGTCAAGAAAAAAGAAGAATATAAAATGCTACCTGTGTGGTAAGAAAGGGCACATCAAGAAAGACTGTTGGAATAATAAGAAGAATGTAAATAAGTCTACTGAAGAAACCTCTTCTCAAGGATGTGTTGCTAGTACCTCTGACGATGGAGATATTTTGTATAGCGGAGCAGCAATTAGTTCTAAAGGTGAAGGACGGCTTACTGATGTTTGGATAGTTGATTCAGGAGCAACATGGCACATGACTCCACGACGAGATTGGTTTTGCACTTATGAACCTGTCTCTGAAGGAACTGTATTCATGGGAAATGACCAAGCCTTGGAGATTGCTGGAATAGGAACTATTAAGATAAAAATGTTTGATGGTACTATTCGCACAATTCAAGGGGTACGACATGTGAAGGGTTTGAAGAAGAATCTAATGTCTATTGGACAATTAGATGACCTCGGGTACAAGACGTATATTGAAGGAGGTATCTTAAAGGTTGTGAAAGGAGCTCTAGTGGTGATGAAAGCAGAGAAGATTGCTTCAAATCTTTACTTGCTTATGACAGATACGCTGCGAAAAGCCAACGCATTAGTATCTTTAGCCAGTCAGGAAGAATTAGAAACAATGTGGCATCTCAAACTAGGCCATATGTCAGAACATGTGTAATACCCCAAGTTTTGTAGCATAAATCGTGCCGGTGACACGTGGTTTTATAAAAATTCATCAGAGTTTGAGGTGCTACAACTTAGCGTTTTGCGGAAACGGAGAGCATGTACTAAAAATTTGAACAACGAGAATAACACTGAGTAACTGAAATGAAATACTCAGACATATGATGATGCCTGACGTATACTGATATATATTATAAAATTTCCCGAAGGAATAATTCATGTGATATAGTAATACAAAACTTTATAATTACAATGTAACTATACCCTCTTCATCCAAGCCTTAGGCAGACTTGGGGCATGGAACCTAACTCAGCTAAATCATTCCATTTGGCCGGCTGGGTAGGTCTAGTGGGAGCCTAACCGTGCTAGGGTGACTGATTGGCTGATCCACATAGACGACCCTTTCTGCTTTAAGCACCAAATGATATGAAGTAACTTTATTAGATTCATGCTATAAGGCAGGTTCGGTTGATTTTCTTCCCGTATTTTCTTTGACCGGTGCCTTCTCACGGCTCCGTCTACTGACGTCTATCTATGGCTCCATCTCCTGGTGCCTCCTCTGGTTTATGACCCTTTCCTGTCTATCAATCGGGCGAGGTCCAATGCCCATCGGACCTCAGGTAACGGTTAAACTCATGTTTGTGCAAGCAATGTATGTATGACAGGTATTCATGACATTTTCAAAAAAAAATCACTACAAAAGCCCATAACAGATGTAGGAAATACATAATAATGTATATAAGGCAATAACAATACACAGCCCCCCTGCAGCCTGTTTGTTATCCCAGTCTGCACATTCTACCCGTGCCACGATGTACAGTCGTGTCTTCAGCGCTAGGAAAACTCTCAACGGTGTTTTCAAGACCATAACCCGTGTATATCATGATTTCATTAAAATAGTGAGACAGAGTCTCTGTACAGTAACACAGCAAGCATATACAAGCATAACACAATCATAAGAGTCAGTGTTAAAGTATGTCGCGAACGTACCTTCGTTGACAGTCCTTTCAATACGTTTTACGAAAAACGGCAATTTGACAGCAGCCCGACAGCGGTAAAAACAACGGTATGACAACAGATATCCTATAAGGATTTATATCGTATTTATCAGTATTTAGCATTATAACGGGCATTTTAGGTACAAATTACCATTTTGCCCCTAGTTTGATTACTTGGCGGAATTTCGCCAGAGCTTCACTACTTTGACCCGATCTCTCCGAAATTTTTACAGATCTTTTCCCCCATCATATTTTCGAAAATAATATCCCTATATAAGATATCTAGACTATCTTGAAAATTTAAAGATAAATCTAGCACTTCTACTATATCTACCGAAAGAACTACCGAAACTAAAGACCAGGGACTGAAACACTTACCCAAGGCTCCGCCAGACTTTCTCCGGGCTCTTCCTTCTCTCTAACCTCTCTCTAGGTTGCGTTTTTGGGGTGAAGAAATGAGAAGGGGAGGGCTTGCTATTTATAGAAGAAGGGAGGGACAATGTGGGAATTTCATCAAAAGACTTCAGATCGGATTTCAACATTCGGATCGCACTTTGACACGTGGCTTGATCTTGGCCATACACCTCATGTGCCGACATCATCCTTCTAGAAGAAGATGATGTCATGCATGATGTCATGCATGCTGACTTACCGATAAAGTTCCCTGATCGATGTCCGAATCGCGTAATCTTGCCGAATCTCAAAATCCGACGGGGGTTTTGAAGTTCTATTCTACCACATTCAAAACACTTGGGTTAACTAAATTTCTAATCCCATTGAGGGTATTCTTTATCGGCTGAACATTCCGGCCGTACGCGGTCGGTCACGAAATTACTTCCGATAGTGCCAACTTCTGGATAATAATTCACGAGTTCGTATTATGTTCTGACCTAAGGAAACTTATCCCTGGATTGTCACAACACTCAAGTTTACTACGGGTTCACTTTTTACTATCTGCCTATCCCCTGATATACCCGGTCTCTTATTTGCTCTGTTGGCTTCAGAATCAACTTCGGAGATAGTCCACTCCGAGGTAGAATTTCACTTGTTCATAACAAGTCCAGTTGTTTCTGACTTTGTTTTTAGACCTTGAGGTTTGATTTTATTTTTATCCATTCTTACTTAGTCATCAGATATTTCTACTGATTATATTATTATTTTATATTTTTTAACTAATTAATTTTGAATTTCCCTTATTTTAATTATTTTTACCAATTAATTTATTTATACCTTAATCTAAACAATTAGTCAATAATTATATAATTAGCCATTTACTAATTGTTGATAAATTTATGATTTAGGATAAATTATTATCTCATAACTATTGAGTGACATTGGTATTTTATATCCTATATTAAATATTAAAAATCAAAGAGCATAAAGTGCTTTCTAATATTATTTTATTTATGCTCAATATTTTTCCAGGGAAATAATCCCAAAAATATCTAAAATTCAAGATAACATACTTTCCAAGTTTTTATCAAGATATCTGCTATCATATGATATTTACCATAATGTTTTTAGGCCATTTTCGCATTTATAAAATTCATTTTCCATGGATTTTTAGCTTATTTTCTTTTCAAATTTTCACGTAATTTCCTTAGAAAATAAGATACTTAAAAACTATATTGTTTGATACTCCATATTCATCCATTAGAAAATAACAATTTTACTTATTCTAACAAGACTCCGGATAAATAATTATCCGGGTATTACAACAAGGCTTGAAGATTCTTGCTGAACGTAATCTTCTTCATGGGCTCAAGACGGTAAACTTACCTTTCTGTGAGTACTGTGTTACAAGTAAGCAGAGTAGATTAAAGTTTTCAAAATCAACAGCTAAGAGCAAACACATATTAGACTTGATTCATTCTAATGTGTGGGAGCCACCGGAAATGTCATTAGGAGAAGCAAAGTATTTTGCATCATTTATTGATGACTACTCCAGGAGAGTATGGGTGTATCCAATCAAGAAGAAATCAGATGTGTTTCAAACCTTTAAAGATTTCAAAGCAGGAGTAGAACTTGAATCTGGGAAAAAGATCAAGTGTCTGAGGACAGACAATGGAGGAGAATATACAGATAATGAATTTCTTTCATTTTGCAAGCAAGAGGGTATTAAAAGGCAATTAACAACTGCATATACCCCTCAGCAAAATGGTGTAGCAGAGCGGATGAACAGAACTTTGTTAGAAAGAACAAGAGCTATATTAAGAATAGTAGGTTTAGCCAAGTCTTTCTGGGCAGAAGCAGTCAAGACCGCTTGTTACGTGATAAATCGGTCACCATCAACAGTAATTGAATTAAAGACACCGATGGAGATGTGGCATGGTAAGCCATCAGATTATTCTTCTCTACATATGTTTGGATGTCCTACATATGTGATGTACAACTCTCAAGAAAGGACCAAGCTAGATCCAAAATCCAGGAAATGTATATTCTTGGGATATGCTGACGGTGTTAAGGGGTATCGTTTGTGGGATCCCACTGCCCGCAAGGTTGTTGTAAGCAGATATGTACTATTTGTAGAAAGTGAATTACAAAAGAAACAAGATAATGATAGCACTTCTAAGGAAGTTACTACTGTTGAGATAGATAAGAATACTGGAGAAGATGATTCCTATGAAGATGAACCAGAGCACGAGGAACAAGAACCAATTGAGGCTGATGATGCAGAAGAACAACAATTAGTACGCCAACGAAGAACACCATCATGGCACTTAGATTATGTTATGGCAAGCCATGATGCATACTGTCTTCTTACAGAAGAAGGAGAACCGTTATTGTTTCATGAAGCTATGACTAATCCAGACTCTTCTTTATGGATGGCAGCAATGCAAGAAGAAATAGAAGCCTTACATAGAAACAAGACATGGGAATTTGTTGTACTTCCAAAAGATCGAAAAGCCATTGGAACCAAATGGGTCTTTAAGATCAAACGAGATGGTAATGATCAGGTGGAACGATATCGTGCAAGACTGGTGGTAAAAGGATATGCTCAAAAGGAAGGTATTGATTTTAAAGAGATATTTTCTCCAGTTGTCAGACTTACAACTATCAGAGTAGTTCTCGCTATGTGTGCTGCGTACAGTTTACATCTAGAACAGCTTGATGTAAAAACTGCTTTTCTTCATGGAGAACTTAAGGAAGAAATTTATATGCTCCAACCAAAAGGCTTTGAAGTAAAAGGAAAAGAAAACTTGGTTTGCAGGTTAACCAAATCTCTGTATGGCTTAAAGCAGGCGCCAAGATGCTGGTACAAGAGATTTGATTCCTTCCTAATTTGTCTTGGATACAACAGACTGAGTTCAGACCATTGTACGTATTACAAGGAGTTTGAAGATAATGATTTCATCATTTTGCTGCTATATGTGGATGACATGTTGGTGGTAGGCCCTAACAAAGATCGAATCCAAGAATTGAAGACACAATTGGCTAGGGAGTTTGATATGAAGGATTTAGGACTAGCAAACAAGATTTTAGGGATGCCAATTCACCGAGAAATAAATGATAGGAAGATTTGGCTTTCACAGAAGAATTATTTGATGAAAGTCTTGCGGTGCTTCAATATGCAAGACTGTAGGCCAATTTCTACCCCAATTCCTATCAATTATAAATTATCCTCAAGTATGAGTCCTAGCAATGAAGCAGAGAGGATGGAAATGTCTCGAGTACCGTATGCATCAGCGGTGGGCAGCCTTATGTATGCTATGATCTGTACAAGACCAGATATTGCTCAAGCAGTTGGTATGGTTAGTCATTTCATGGAAAATCCCGGTAGAGAGCACTGGAAGACTATTAAGAGGATCTTGAGATACATCAAGGGAACCTCGACTGCTGCATTATGTTATGATGGAAGATCAGAGTTTATTGTCAAAGGATACGTTGATTCAGATTTTGCAGGTGATCTTGATAAAAGAAAATCTACTTCAGGCTATGTGTTTACACTTGCAGGAGGAGCTGTGAGTTGGTTATTACAGAATGTGGTAGCTCTATCTAGTACTGAAGCTAAATATATGGCAGCAACTCAAGCTTGCAAGGAGGCAATTTGGATTCAAAGGTTGATGGAAGAAATAGGGCACAAACAACAACAAATTGTTGTATATTGTGACAGTCAGAGTGCCTTGCACATTGCAAGAAATCCAGCCTTTCATTCAAGGACAAAGCACATAGGAACTCAATATCATTTTGTGAGAGAAGTAGTGGAAGATGGAAGTATAGATATGCAGAAGATTCACACCAATGAGAACCTAGCAGATGTCATGACGAAACCAATAAACTCTAATAAGTTTATATGGTGTCGAAACTCTTATGGTCTTATAGAAACATAAGTAGCAGGAACTGGCAAGAAGGAAAAGATTTTTGAAAAGTTCACCAAAATTGACTTTAAGTGGGAGATTGACGTAAAGATGATGTTAAAGTCACATTTTGTAATTTTAAATCATACTTTGCAGATGGATCGAGATGGATGAAGAAGCCATACAAATTGCACCGTGAAAGAAGAAGAAGTGTGTAGTAATGCAATTGGAATAAAAAAATTGTATTCTTAATCACAAAGGAAGCAAAGTCAAACTTGGTGGCTTATTGTAGAAGATGCTATGAAAGGTGCAGAAGCAACATGAAGCAACGAGTCAAGTCGGCATAAAAGAAATAATGTTTTTATATTATATTGTCGGTTGGATAGTAATGTCTATAAATAGACGTTAGGATATATTCATTAGAATCATCCCAATAACTTTCTTTCTATTTTCTATAATTCCTTGAGAGTATACGGTGAGGAGTTCTCTTAATTCTAGAGAGAGATTAAGTTGTTCTCTCTTGTAGTTAAAGAGAGGTATTATTTTGAGTGAGTAGTCTCCTATTTTGAGAGAGAGTGATATTGTTCTTTCCTTAAAATTAGAGAGATGTTGTAATTTTCTTCCACACATAGTGAAAATCTTTCCTGCCAATATTTGTGTCAATTTTCTATTTTTCTCTTATCTCTATTTTAGTTGTGTAATACTCTGGTGGTGGAATCTTGAATTCCTAACATGGATTGCACGCCCTCTCTATTGTCGCCAAAACGCCTCAGGAAACGTTTGCCAAATGAAGCCATATCAAGTTCTTCCTTTAACCAGTGAGTGTTGAAAATTGGAATCTTTTGATTCCATTTCTGATGACCTATTTGATTAGGCTACGACAGATTTCATGCCATGTGCTTCTAGTATTCAACAATCTCCTGATAAACAAACGATCTATTTTCGATATTCTTTCTATTACGATAGTTTTAGAATTGAGTCTTTCCTATAGTGTCTCCTATGTTTGATTTAATCTATCATTTTGGGAAGTATAGTTCAAAGTAGAAGGAGACGTTGAAGTATTTTGAACAACAAGCATATTTTCTTTTCTCCATTTTGAATGTTTGCATTAGCAATTTTTTATGTGTTGTCTGATTTCAAGTTGCTCTAAATTAACCACGCAGTTATTAGTTTTTCATTGAAATGAACAATTATCCCAAGTTGACTCATCTTTCTTTTGGATGATGTCTTAATACTAATAGCTCTGCATTTTTCTTTAGGTATTTAACTCCTAAAACATAACTCAGCTGACCTAATTGTCTATCATGTGACTACTTTACATTTTTCTCTTGCATTATGGTTCGGTATGGTAGCCTTTCAAGTCTTTTGTGTAAGAATTGATGGAAGGGAGAACATTTCTTAAGAAACTGGAATTCTTGCATCTTACAATTTACTTTCCAATTTGTACTCATATCTGACAACACTTGCATGTGCTTTTGTATTTGATTTTGAACTTGTGTGTCTATCAATGTTTCTGGATAACCTCTGCTTTCTATATGCCATTTTTCTTTTTAATCGTTCCTTGGAGCTTTCATGGTTTTCAAATATACAAGGGTCTGTTTGAATCACAAGCAAGAGTGATATGTACCGGAATATTGTATCAGAGTAGCTGAATAGTAAACTATTTGGTTTAAATCTAATTTGCAACAAATCTCAAAATAGTAAGGTTCTGTTTGGTTTGCAAGAAGGAATGAAAAAGGAATAACAATGATAGCAAAATTGGGAGCTGAGAATTGAGAACTTGATAGGGTCTCGTGAGGAAACATAGAGGTAAAGCATTGGATCCCCTATGCTTTAGAATGATCTTTAGGATATGACAGATTTCAACAATCGCCTGAGTTGTAGTATCTCCTATGTTTGAGTTAATCTATCATTGTAATATTTTGGGAAGTATAGTTCAAATAAGAAGGAAATGTGGAAGTCTTATGAACAAGAAGCAGCAATTTTCCCTGTTTGGATGTTTGCATTGGCAATTTTTGTTGTGTAGTCTGATCTCAATTTTCTAAGTTAACCACCCAGTTGTTAGTTTTTCATCAAAATTCCAATTTGACTCTACTTTCTTTTGGATTATGCCTTAAATGAGCAATCAAACTTAACTTAGCCCTGCATTTTTCCTTAGATGCTCAACTATTAAACTTAACTTTACATTATGACTTAAACAAGAATGCCAAAACTTCAGAATTTCTCCTTCAGCTGAGGTTTGGTATGGTACCCTTCCAATTTGTACTCATATCTGGCAACATTGCGATATCGTAATCAAACTTAACCTTAACTCAACTTGCTCTGCATTTTTCTTTTGGTATTCAACTCTCAGTGCACAATGACATGTAGTGCTCCCCACCTAGTGAGGTATTGCTTGTTGTTGTACTCAACTTGTAAACTTAACTCAGCTGTCCTAATTGTCTATCATGTGGACACTTTTGACTTAAAGCCAAAACTATGGAATTGTTCCTTCAGCTGAAGTTTGGTATGGTACCCTTTCAAGTCTTTTGTGTAAGAATTGAGAGAAGAGAACTTTTATTAAGAAGAGGGAATTCTTGCATTTTACAATTTACTTTCCAATGTGTTCTCATATTAGACAACATTGTGGTATTGTAATTTTTATTATAGCATGTGCTTTTGTATTGTGTCTGTCATTGTTTCAGGATAACCTATGTTTTCGATACAACATTTTCATCTGGCTTCCATGATTTGGGTTTTTCATTTCTTTGTCTTCCCTTCAAATCCTATTGTTGAGTTCTTGTAATCATTCCTTCGATCTTATATTGTTTTCAAATATACAAGGGTCTATTTGAATCACAAGGGAGAGTGAAAAGTACAGGAATATTGTGTCAGAGTAGCTGAATTGTGATCTATTTCTTTTATTTTCTTCATCGGTTTCAAAATATACCAGTCTTTTTGCTTAAACCTCAATAAGGCAAAGTTTTTGTTTGGCTGATAAGAGAAGTTAAAAGATAAAGAATTGCTTGTGCTTTACTCATTTCCTATAAATCTCATAGTACTGAGGTTATGTTTGGCGTGCAAGAAAGAATGAAAAACAGAATAATATCTCTCCTCTTGATGATGGTGTCATTGTTAATAGATCTTTGGAATCATGGATATAGTGAGGTAGAAAGTTTCACACTGATAGATTGGCTTGGTATGTGAGCAATGGTTCAATAATCAGTTTATACAGCTGCCTTTGGTGATCTATTCTGCCTAACTTTGTTTATTGGAATGTTTCTCTTCTTAAACAATGGTATTCTGAAGAAGTGGTTCAGAAAATTATATCCACACCAACCTCAATCTGTCATCACCAAGATTCCGTTTTCTAGAAAGGTGACTTGGAAGGTGTATATCGAGTGAGAGATATATATAATATTAGTCTGTCAATGGACACTTCTTCTGATTCTTAGACAAGCCGCTTACTTGGTTTCCTTATTGGAAACTAAGAAAATATAATTTGAATTCCATGAATATTCATGTACACAAGAGGGATATATATACACAAGAGAAGGGCCTTAGAGTTAATAGGCCCATTATGACTAATTATGAATATTTCCTAACATTCCCCTTCAAGTTGGAGTATAGATGTTAAATAAAGCCCAACTTGTTACAAAGATAGTCAACTCGAGTCCCATTTAAGACCTTAGTCAGAAGGTCAGCCAATTGGTCACTAGCTAGACCGCACATGTCTCGTAGAAATAAAGTTCTCCTTGATCTTATCACGTACAAAGTGACAGTCAATCTCAATGTGTTTCGTACGTTCATAAAACACAGAGTTAGAGGCTATATGTAGAGCAGCTTTATTATCACACCACAACTTCGCTGGTAATGACGTGGCAAGACCAACCTCCTTCATTAATTGGTGAATCCACACAATTTCCTGTACTGATTGAGCCATGGCTCTATATCCAGCTTCTGCACTCGACTTAGAAACCACATCTTGCTTCTTACTCCTCCATGATACTAAATTTCCACCCACAAACACACAATATCCTGTGGTAGATCTTCTGGTAGCCTTTGACCCTGCATGATCTGCATCACAAAAACATTCAATATTGTTGTGGCCATGATTCATATAGAGTACACCACGACCAGGTGAACCCTTTAGGTAATGTAAGACAAGCTCCAAAGCTTCCCACTGAGCAACGGTTCGTGCAGTCATGAATTGACTAAGCACACTAACTGGAAAGGTCACATCGGGGCGAGTTACCGTGAGATAGTTCAATTTCCCAATTAATCTACGGTATCTCTCAGGATAGGCAAACGGCTTGATTTTCTCCGGATCGACTTTCTTTCTTACATCCTCAGGTAGCTCATCAAACAGTATGTTGTCATCAATGTCCAAGAAGGGATTAGGAATCATGGGAAAGCTACTTGGGGCTGCTCTGAGTTTCCCGGTTTCTTTTAACAGATCAAGAACATATTTCCTTTGTGTTAAAAGGATGTCTTTCTTACTTCTCATAACTTCTATCCCAAGAAAGTATTTTAATGGACCCAAATCCTTTGTTTGAAAATGAGAATTAAGAAAGGCCTCAAGTAATGAGATTCCTGAAGTATTGCTACCCGTAATAACAATATCATCAACATATATCACTAACAGAATCATGTCAGCATCTGTCTGCTGATAAAACACATTGGTCACACTTACTCTGAATCAGGTCAAACTTCTTAACCACGGAGCTAAACCTGTCAAACCAAGCACGAGAGGATATATACACACAAGAGAAGGGCCTTAGAGTTAATAGGCTCATTATGACTAATTATGAATATTTCCTAACACTTATCAAGTTACTGTTATTCCCGAGAGTTAAATTGTTTTGTTGGAAACTCTTTTCTGAATCGATTCCTGTATGGATGTTGAGCTTGGCTGTGTTTTCTGTGGTGAGGAAGAGACAATTCTGCATTTTTTCCTGAGTTGTATTGTTGAGGGTTGTGGAAGGAAATGTTTGCTGAACACTGAAGACTGTTTATAGAATTTGAATGAGATATTGAAACTTGTCTCAATTATTGATTTGGTGTTGGGCTTAATCTTTTTTAATCAAATCCCTAAAGTTTCATGATCCCAATCAAATCAACCTTAATAATTCGATAGATGCTTGATGGAATTGGGAAATGTTTGCTGAAGCTGGTTGTGAACTAAAACTTCGGTTCACAAGCACCCGCTTATATTACCTTTTTTTTTTGGGCAAACCCGCTAATATTACTTGAAAACAAATTAATTTGCACACACCATCAATCAATTTGAACTACGAAAAAGGAAGGAGCGTTAACAGAACATTAACAGAATAATACCATAATAACTTCTTTCTTCATTCATTGCAACGTCTTATTATTGCTTCCAAGGATACTTAACAACTTGCAATTTTTTTTCTCCAGAATTTATCTTATATTTTAACCTTAGGTGACGTCTTTGTTTCTCTTAAATATGAACGCATGCGTCGTCATGATCATACTTTATATATAATATACAATTAAGTTGTATACCATGCCAGACATTTTTTCCCTCACACTTGGACCACTTCTACAATATTTTTTCCGTGTAATGTGATTTTATCATACAACACACAAATCTATTTCTCCTTTATCTTTCTTTTAATTACCTACTCGAATAGGAATTGATCAAGTTATAAATATATGCAAATACATTCTTTATCTATCTGAATTACTTTTTTCTAAACTAATATCAAAAAATGAAAAATTATAACACAATCGTCTCATTAGTATAAAATCATGACAAATCTTGTGAGGCTTTTCAAACAAAACACTTATAACAGAAGCCCAAAAAGTCTTCAAAACTATGGGTGAAGTGAATCACATCCTTAGAACGCCGGATCCTATTGGTAACATTTAACGTAATATATTTCATACATCATTTTGTAAAGGCAAGAAACCGATCAGTGATCATCTTAAAGGCACCAAGCTCATCGTATAAGGAATCACTAAACAAGGAAGACACTTAGCACTCAAGTCTTGGCGATTGTAAGCTTCAACTATTATGTTGTCTTCAATATTATAAAAGTAGACTTCATCATCATCATCCAGATTCATTACTAGCACCCCGTCCTTAAAACTTAAAAGGCATATCCCCATGTTTACACCAAAATCAACACTTTGTAAGATGAGTTTCTTCAATTTGTCATTGAAATTGGAATTTGCACATCCAATCTCTTCCAAGGATTTCCAAACCTTCTGATTCCATTTTGCTTTTGTATAATCTTCAAGATACCACACATTAAGACCTTGTTTTGTTATCATGACATAGTGAAGAATCTCCTTCCATTCTCCAATACATGTGATTTTGAATTCTAACAATAAAGTTGGTGGTGAAATTACCAAAGATGACTCCTCCTCAACATCAAAAGTGAGGATGTCATCAGAAGTTGGAATTTCATCAGAAGTTGGGATGTCACGAATATTAGCCCGCCAATATAAGACACCCTTAATATAAATTCCTAGGACATTCTCCAAAACCTCAAAGTTATAAAGGCAGCTTGCTTTTGAGCTTTTCCATAATTTTGTTTCTGAGGAGTATAGTTGAAAGTATGTGCAGTATAGTATCTCATCTTCGCGACTCACAATTTCAACTTGAGTGACTCTTACCAATTTGAATTTGGTAGAGATGTCTATAGGTTCTTTAAAAGGGTCAAAAGCCAAAGCAAAACTTCCAAACCTGTCAAAATCAGGACAATCCAAAGGAATCCATTGTTTGTTTACAGGGTTGCAGATATAAAAGGTTGTTTTCGTGGGAGAAGTCATGAAGCCACAACTACGACAACAGATTAAACCATTGCATGAAGACAACAAAACTACATCTTCAGGTAGGAAACTAAAGATATTGCGGTGAACTACAGGTTTTGACCTCCTGATGTCATCAAAAAAGGAAGGAAGGTTTATATAACTCTTTCCTTTAAGATCTTCATACGAGAACAGTTTCTCCTGAAAAAAGAACCCAGATAGGACTAACCCTGTCTTCTCTAACTGAGCTTTAATAAACAACCGATCAGTAGAAACAGAGTGACGGCATTTCTTAGAAACACATTTGAAACCCAACAATGTCTTCACTGGAAGATGGGATAGAACAGCTAAGAGGTTGTTATTAGACAGCAAACCATGCTCCATTACCTAAATAACAGAGAAAATTGTAACAGATTTTAGTTAGAGTCCATCCTGTATTTTGTCACCGTTTCTGGCACAAAAGAAAACTTACACGTTTAAAAGGAAGAATTGCAACAAATAGCTTGAAAAGCATTTAAAGGGAAGAAGATGAAAGCCAAACTTAACCCATAGGAAACAGTTCAAAAAATAAGAGAACGCTAAAGAAAAAGAAAAAAGTGAGATCGAGAGATCAAACCTGTGGGAGAGTCTTTACAACCTTGCATTCCGAAACTATCTTCGTTACTTTTTCTGCAACGCCAAACCAAGACTGACTTACCTTCTTCAAATTCAATTAAAGAAAATGATTACCGATGAAAGCACATGATTACCGAAAGCGTACCTTCTTCACTTGACATTTTCTGTTTGCCCACTGCTTCTTGCTGACCAAACCGATTCGTTTCACCAACAAACACACCGAAGAAGAAATATGAGAATACCAAGTCGAGGAATGAAAAATCCCAAAGCAAGATCAGTTTACAACGTTTTGGCTCCTCATAACGTTACCATAAGAATCGTAAGAGTTGGGAAGTGGGAGTGTGGCGGGGTGGGAAGGGAATTCAAGTTTTCAAACGGATTCTTTGCATTTCTCCAAGCTTCCGTTAGAAGATTTTACTTAGTGGGGTATGGGAAACTGACCGACACTGAATAAAGGCACCCCGAAATGTCGGGTTCAGTGGTTTAACCATAGTTAAATAAATAGAGCCCGAGATGTTTGTAGTTTGGTTAAGACACTAACTAATAATTCTCACAAACTAATAAAAACATTTAAAATTAATAAAGTTGTTTTAATATTTAAGTAATTTTTAATATTACCTTACTAATTGTATTAAACTCTAATATCATATTAATTATTACTATCATCCACTAACGTTATTCATTAGGGACATAAATAAATAAAAATTAATCCTCATTGAGAATAAGTGTTAAGAATAAGTAAGTGTCTTGTAAAAATAATCAAATATTGGTAGTTGGTGTACTAGAGAGAATATGACGAAAGTGATTTTTTCTTTCTTGGTCAAACTAGAGTTGAATCAAGATATTTTGCTCAAAGTATCCGTAGTTTATTCAAAAATAAATAAATGTTAATAATCTAACTATAGTTGAATAGTTAACCTAACTATGATTAAAATGATACGACAAAAATGATCAAACTATAAATTTTTTTTTTTTTTTGCTCAAAGATCAAACTATAATTGAATAAAAGTATTACAATAAATGACATTAGTCTAACTATAGTTAAATAAGTCAACTTAACCATGATTAAAATCATAGGGTAAAAGAAGCCTAACTATAGTAAAATAAAGATATTATTACAAATACCCGCGTGTTGCGTGGGAGAATCATATTATCAAGGGGTCACTATCGATATCATAAAAAAAAAAAAAAAAAATTCAAAATACGCAAGATAATCTAATCTAAATAAATAGATTATATAAAAAATTTTAAAAAAAAATGTTTAATCCTTCTAATTAAAGAGAAAACTACCTAAGTGAAAAGTACTATCGATATTTCATTATTTATTATGCGCTCCAATAAACTCATGCTCCAACTTCCACGTTCCCAGCTTTTGTCCACCAACGCTTTGAAAAATGATAGAGATAGTTTAGAAAATATAACTCATTGCTTTAGAAAACCAATGCTTAAATTATACGAAAATGTTGAGGAAGTTTCTTTAATATATAATTATTATTTTTTGAATAAAAAAGATAAGAGTTATCTCTTGGGATATCTCAACATTACACAACACAAAAGTGATACAACATAAAATAAATTAGCCTAGATTGATTAACATTTGATCCAAACAACAAGATGGCAAAATTTGTAACAAACTCAGCTCCGTGTTCGCGTCATGAGCCATTTTGGCCAAAAAAATCTGCACATTTCAGCATCTCTCTATTTGAATGAATTATTTCTATATCCCAGTTTAAAAAAATCATCGATCTGATTACAGAAATCTCTTAAGCCAAAGGGTGATATGGTCCATACTCTGATGTCAAAAGACGAATAGCCTCTGTAGAATCTGAGTACAACTTAATTTATGTGAAACCAAGCTGCCTACAAATCAACATACCAGCTTTAATTGCTTGAAGTTCTGTTGTAGTAACTGAAGAGAAGCCAAGTTTCTGTTGAAATCCTACAATCCACGCTCCATTGCTATCTCTAATAATGCCACTACAAGTTGCAACACTATGATTGGACACCGATCCATCTACATCCACCTAATATAGCCAAAAGGAGGAACACTCCACTTTCGATCCGCTCTTTCTGTCAGAACTTGATAAATCTGATGAAAGAATTTTCCTTGCTCCACACCTTCCATTAGTTGATGAAGACAGCTGTGTACAATGCAACGAGAATGAGCACCTACACCTTCAAAAATCTTCTTGCATCTATTCTTCCAGATCAGCCAACAAACAAATCCAAATATTTGCATCCAACGCCAACGCTTGACTTTTTTACCACCCAGTTCATGTTTGTTATTCCACAATATCCAATCCTGCAAATTACCACTAAAAACGTACTATAATATAAAGGGTTAATCAAATCAAGCCACACAGTGTATGCTATCTCACAATCTCTCAGAATATGAAGAATTGTTTCCTCACCAAGGCACTCAAAGGGACACTCATTTTGATCACTCAAACCTTGGTTTTTCCTAACAATATTAGTAGGTAATTTACCATGAAAAGCTTGCCACATGAAGAATTTAGCACGTTCTGAAATTGGCCAACGCCAAATGTGCTGCCAGAAAGGTTCCCTTGTAGAATCATTATTAATTTGTAACATTTTATAAGCCGATTTAATGCTGAAATTTCCATCATTAGAGACCCTCCAGTAAAAAAGATCATTTCCCTCCATGGTTGGTGGTTTGACCATCTTAATTTTGTCAATCACCCATTCAGGTAAGAAAAGTCTCCATTTCGTTAGATCCCAATCATGGTTCTTATCCACATATTGAATCAAAGGTTTATCAAGAGGGGACCATAGTTCCCACCATGCATTAGTGTTATTACCACTTTTAAGTTTACTTCCCAAATTCCTTCTAAACTTATCCCAAACTTTAACTATGGAACTCCAGACTGCAGATTGTTTCTTTTTCTTACTTATAGTTGGAATTTTGTCACTTCCACAAGTATATTTACTTTTCAGACATTTAACCCAAAGGGCCTCAAGCTTTGTAATAAGACCCCAACATAACTTCATTATGAAAGATCTATTTTGAATTGCAAGATCCTTAACTCCTAGCCCCCCATTTTCTTTTTCTAATTTGATAGTATTCTAGTCTATGAGATGGAGTTTACTTGTAGTCGATCCTTTACTCCAAAAAAAGTCTCTACTCAATTTCCATAAGAATCCCTTTAGGAATAAGCAGTGTCTACATTTGATAAGATGGTAAAGTTGACAAAACTGATTTAATCAGAACAGATTTACCTGCCATACTTAAATGTCTACCCTTCTAACCTTAGAGTTTCTTATTACCTTTGCAATGAGAGGAGCAAATGTCGACTTAACCATTTTCTTATGCAAAAGAGGCACCCCAAGATATTTACCAAGATCAGAAGTAACACCAATTCCTAGAATCTGACTAAGTTCCAGAGCCCTGTTAAAGTGGACCTTGTGAGAGAAGAAGCATTTAGATTTAAGAAGACTGATCTTATGACCAGAAATGTTACAAAAGGTAGCCATGATGTCTCTAACCCGTTCCACTTGAAGTCTTGAGGCTTCACAAAATAAAATTAAATCATCAGCGAAGAATAAGTGGGAGATAGTAGGACCATCGGAACTTATCCTCAGAGGTTTCCACCTTCCATTCTCTACTTCACGATTAATGATTTGACCTAAACTTTCCATACACAAAATGAATAGATAAGGACTAAAAGGATCTCCTTGTCTAAGTCCTCTAGAAGGGAGAAATGAGTCTGAAAGCTCTCCATTCCAGCATACCCTCCTTGAAGTTGAAGATATACATTTCATGATGAGTTGCACAAATTGATCATGAAATCCTAGACTTTGTAGATTGAATTTAACAAAATCCCAGTCTAGTCTGTCATAGGCTTTCTCCATATCTATTTTAATGGCAACATATCCTTTGCCTCTCTTTTTGGTTCTCATAGTATGAATGGCCTCCTGGGCAAGTATAATGTTATCACAGCTTTGACGCCCACTGATGAAACTACATTGGGCCGGGTGAATCAAATATTGCATGGCCTTGTCTATCCTATTCGTAATAATCTTGCTAAGGATCTTGAAGCACACATTACACAAAGCAATGGGCCGGAATTCCTTAATAGAATTTGGGCCATCCACTTTGGGGATTAAAACAATGTTCGTTTGATTCATTTCCTTAATTTTTTCAGGATTTATCACAGCTTTAAAAATCAAGTTGCACACTTTTATTCCAATTATCTCCCACTGAGACTGGAAAAAATGAGGATTTAATCCATCAGGACCAAGAACTTTAAAGGCACCCATTTCAAAAGCTGCGTTCTTGATTTCAACCACTGATATATCCCTTTGAATGGCAAGTAATTGCGAATGATCCAATGTAGAGAAATTTGTTGGCCATGCTTGTACAGGGGTGACCCTGTTATCACGAGTGTAATGGTCTTTGAAATAATCCACTGCCATTTGTTTTAATTCAGCTTGATCAGTAACCCATTGGCCCTGATCATTTTGTAACATTTCCACTCGGTTTCGTTTCCTCTTAATAACTGTTGACGCGTGGAAAAAACTCGTATTTTTATCCCCAAATTGTAACCACTTGCAACGAGATTTCTGGTACCATAAAAGTTCCTCTTGATTTAACACCTTTAAATATTCTCACCACAAGTCTTTTTCAAGTCTCACAAGACCCCCATGAGGACGCCCAATCATGGCCTTATCAATCCCTTCCAATCTTCTAATAAGTTCTCTTTTCTTCTTAGGCAAACTTCCGATAACCTCCTTATTCCATTTAGTAGCAGTCTCTTCAAATTTCATGTATCCTAGAGACCATGAATTATCCTGCCAAGACGATTTGACAATATCAGAAAATCCTTCCTGTAAACACCAGCCTGCTTGATATTTAAAGGAATGACCCTTAGCTTGACGTCTATCATCAATTCCTGACGAGACAACAACAATCCGATGATCAAATTTAAATCTAAGATGGTGAAAGGCCTTAAAAGAAGGGTGAGCTAGATCCCAAGTCAAATTACAAAAGACCCAATCCAATCTTTCTTTCATCTCTTTATTCTCCCAAGTAAATTTATCACCTACAATCGGAACCTCCAGAAGGTTACAATCGTTAATACAATTTCTGAATTGTTGATGATAAAGATTGTTGATAGGAACACCTCCTTCCTTGTCAGATGGATTTAAAAAAGAATTAAAGTCACCCAAGATAAGCCAAGACTCTTAAGAAATTCCTGATAAAGCACGTAGAGATGCCCAAAGCTCAGATCTATTCGCCTTTCTTGGTTCACCATACACAAGAGAAACAAACAAAATCTCACCTGAACTTTTATCTGAAATTCTACAATGGAGAATTTGAGTATTAGAAAAAATATAATCAACTGAAAATTCCCAATCATTCCACAATAACCATAAACCACCAAAAAACTCCGTAGCCTCAACCCTCAACCAGTTGTTAAACCCCATCTTTTTTACCACTCCATCAGCTCTTACACCACTAATACGGGGTTCAAGAAGACCCAAAATATTAATATTATATTTTTGAACTATTTCTTTGATTAAACGTGGAAACGATTTACTACCCGCTCCACGACAATTCCAAGATGCAATAATCATTGGAAACAATAAGTTAGAAACAAGACCAAGGGAAACCTTACTTATCCGGAGGCACATTAACAAGAATTTCTTGTCGACTACCCGGTGGACTTCTTGATCTCATTCTTTGAATTACCACCTCTTTCACTGGTTCCATTTTTCTTAATTTCTCATCTGATACATCCTCTTTCAATCCTCCATTTTGTGACACCTTCGATGTGTTCAAATTTAATATAGAAGGATCACTATTATATATAAAGAGGAGGCTAGGATGATTTTAGGTATTAATTTTTTCTGAAAAACTAACTCCACACATATTCTGGCATACCGCCACCTTTAGGTTTTCATTGAAATAATTATATATAAGACAAATGCAAATAGTGGTTACAAATAGTGATAATCATGATAATTGAGGTGGCAGAGCGGTGGGGAAGATTTGTAAACCCATCAAGAAATGCTTCTTTTGTTTTTGTTTTTACTCACATTAATTATTATATAGTGGTTACATAAGTGATTTAATTGCATAGGTTCATAAAATATAATGGGGAAGAAATCCTAAGTCTTTAATCTTTTGAAGTGAAACCGATTTTCTAATTGTCATTGTTTACTTTATTGTTTTCGTCAAAATTTCTTATTTGAGTTACTCAATTTCAAATGTTATTAACTGTTTAAGTCATTCATGAAATATGTTTACTTGTTGCTTTGCACTTGTGAAATGCAGCATTCGGTTTTGCTTCAGATGCAAATAAAACCCATTACAAAAAGAGCACAAGAAAGAATATAGAGATAAAGCTTGCCACCAAATATTAGTTATGAAAAAAAAAATAGTTTTTTTTTTTTGCTCATAAAAAAAAAAATTAGTTATGAAAGCAATATAATATTATAACAAATAGTATAAAATAATATAATATTACTCAATTATTTCGTATAATATAATATTATTATAAATAGTAAAGTAATATAATATTCGGATAATAATATTCAGTGCATGATCAAGTTTCTACGAATTATTATGCAGATAGTACTAATATGAATAATTATATAATATAAAACACGTAGAGCCCACATACAATATTTCAACTTTTTTTTTCATACAATGCATATTTATTCAACTTCCCCTACAGTTTTGGCCCAAAAAAAAATTCCCCTACAGTGTTTTCTTCTAAATACTGTTTAAATCGCAATTTATTTAAATAAAATATAAAAAATGTAATACTCCGGTCCTAATTATAAGAGCTAGTTGACTTTTTTTTGGAGAGATTAAAGATGATAAATAAGTTACTTAATCATTTCATATGTTGTGTTTTCTTAGATTATATATTAGTTTATTGGTCAAACTATTTAGTTTGAAGAAAAAAATAAAAATAAAAATACTCTAAACTAATTTAATTAGTTTCCTTAATCTTCCTAAAAAAGTTAACTAGCTCTCAGAGAGAAGTATATAACATGTGGAACCCTCATACCATTTTTCAACTCTCCTCATGCGTTTTCTTCTTCAATCATTCGGTATTTTTTTTTCTCAATCATTGATTCGTCTCGAAATCATTCAATCATTGAAAGAAAGTAAGAAAATCTGCTACTCTCTCACACACTCATCATAAATTGTAACACTGTACTTCCAAAGAAATTAAGAAAAACTTTAACCAGAAGAAAATAATATCCTTTTGCCTCTCTTATTTGCAAGTGTGAGTCAAGCACAGTTTTATTATTTTGTAATACCTAATTAAAATATGATTTTATAATGTCTAAAATAATTGATTGAATATCTAAAGGCATGAAATATTAAAATAAATAAAATATATATGTTGTGGTCCCAATTGGGATAAGAGAAGTCAAATAAATGCAACAACTCTATTTACACTTTTGGTTTGAGAAAAAAAATATTTACACTTTTGGATTATACTATATATAATGCATATACTATATTAATATTATTTAAAATAGACGTAAGTGTAATTATGTTTGGTCAAATAATTATTATACTATATTAATATTATTTAAAATGGATAATGTTATTCAGCGTGTGTGTTTGACAAAAAAAAAAAAAAGCGTGTGTGAATATAAATGAAAATGGGTTCTAAGTATAATTTTTATCTTTGGGTCATTTTATATAATTTTCCCGGTCAATTTTTCCAAAACTCACCTACCTTGTCTCCCACCTTTGGTTATTTTATAATTTATAATATAATATATCATTATAATACAATATAATATATTATTATATTATATAATAATATATTAAAATAATATTTTAATATAATATAATATTATAATAATATAATATTAATTATTTATTCATAAAAAGACGAAAGCGTTTTAAAGAAATTGTAAGTTGTAACATCATATACCGTAGTAGTGCGGTGGTATAACGCCTACTATCTAGTTTTTGATCGGGGTTCGACCCCGCCCGGACCATTAGATCCCCAATTCCAAAAAAAAAAGAAATTGTAACATCCTAAAATATATATATATATATATTATTCTTGGTGATCTGCCACCAATTGTGAATTAATTAATATTGGTGGCCAATTAAAGGATGGTGGCACATGCCACCTCCCTCTCTTTTTGACCGTGAGGGATGGGTGTGTTCCACTGTTCCCTACCCCTCACGGATCAACAATGAATGGGGGTATTAAATACCCCCACTGTCCGTCATTTGTGCGTGCACAGATGATGGTGCAGTGTGAGCGTTCGCAGAAGAGTTCCAGAGTAGTTTTTCTTCAATTCTAGACTTAAAGCAGAGTTATAAGATCATTTAGGTAATTAAACTGATTTCCTTTCAACATATTTTCTTCATGAAATTTATTCTATATATTTTTCTCTTTCTATTGGAGGTAATATTATGTTGATTAGAGAATATTTTTGGATTTAGATATTGAGAAAGTTGAGTTTTGAAGATAGACGGGTATATTTATAAAGAGAATAATAATCGAGATAATTTTAGTCAGTTTAAATTTATTATTTAGTTCTTATAAGAGTTTAAATTAATTTTTCTATTTTAAGATTTTAAGATTTATACCATACAAAATATTTACACCGATTAAATTTTGTATAAATGATTTAATTGGGATTATGAAAGTGTTATAAAAATCTTATTCGGTTTGATCTTAGAAATTCGAAAACTAAACTACAAATTTTGAGAAATATATTGTTATTATTGGGGTTTTGTATATTTTAAATTATTAATTGTGATCTTAATTATGTAGAAGCCTAGATAATCGATCAATAATAATTTTGCATATTAGGAAAGAGATCTAATGGGTCAAGGATGTTGAGGATAATAGGTGTAGGGACATTAGAATTTTGAGAGATAGAATGTATAACTTATTTTATTATTTGAGGTTGATTGGTATCTACATTGCTAATGTAGAGTTTCCTTGTGACCGGTGATTGTTCGCATTTTGCTTCTCAAGTTAATATTGAGCTTGGAGTTGAGGTAACCGGGGTTAATTTATTCTATATGTTTGTTTGAACTTTGTAAGGTTTTCTCGAACCTTATTTTATTTAATACTATTTGTATGTGTTTTGAAATTTATATGTATGTTGAATATAAAATTATCTCGGTGAAGCGAGTATTTTCCAATCAAGTATGTATATATGGAAGTTTGTATTGAGATAGTTATTGTTGTAATTGTAATACTCGGATAATTATTTATCTGGAATATTATATTTCGATAAATAATACCTATTGAAAATAGGTGAATATGTGGTTTCAAATAATAAGTAATAATTATCTTATTTTCTAAGGTAATTACTATGAAAATTAGAAAAGAAAAAGAGCTAAAATCCTTGAAAAAAGTATTTTATAAAATGCAGAAAATGGCCGAAAATATTATGATAAATCTCATATGACTGCAAATATTGACAAAAACTTAGGGAGTATGTTGTCTCTAATTTTAGGAATTTTTGGGATTATTTTCCTGAAAATATATAGAGCATAAATATAATAATATTAAAAGCACTTTATGGCCCAAATATTTTTAATATTTTACATGGGATATAAAATACCAATGTAAGTCAAATAGTTGTGAGATAATAATTAATCCTAATTATGAAAATTATCAACAATTAGTAAGTGGCTAATTAAGTAATTAGTGGCTAATTGTTTAGATTAAGATATAAGTAAATTAATTAATAAATAATTAATTTAAGGGGAGAAATTAGAAATTATTAATTAAATAAATAATAAAATAATAATAAAATATTTTATGCTTAGAAAAATAAATAAAAAATAAAAGAAAAATAAATAAATATCTAGATATTTTTAATAAAATAATAATATAATCGGTAAAGAGCCAACGGGAGATATGAGAACATATAGAAATGAAATTCTACCTCAAGATATAGAAATTTGATCTTTTACCACCGGACCTTTTATGAACCAAAGAAATTCTATCTCAAATTGAGCGGTCTCAGAAGTCGTTTTTCAAACCAACAGCGTAATTAAGAGTACCGGATAATTAAGGTAAAGCGAGATAGTGCTAAAAGTGACTTATAGAAAACGAACCGTGTTTTTCAAACCAGGGTTATGGTTACTTAGATCAGATCATATTGCGAACCAGGTGATTTTACGCGAAGAAGCTTGGTTCTATCGGAAGTGATTTATTTCCGTAACCGTTGGTGTCTGTCCGAAAATCTTCGGCAGATAACGGAATACTCTTAATGGGATCAAAAATATAATGAAACCCAGTAGTTTTAAAGAGAAAGAATGGAACTACAAAACCTAGTTCCCGGATTTTTGAGTTTCGTCAAGATTACGCGATTAGGACACCGATCAGGGAACTTTATCGGTAAGTCAGCATGCATGACATCATGCATGACATCATCTTCTTCTAGAAGGATGATGTCAGCACAAGAGGTGTATGGACAAGATGAAGCCACGTGGCGAAGTGCGATCCGACGGTTGAAATCCGATCTCAAGACATTTGATGAAATTCTCACCTTGTCCTCCTTTCTTCTATAAATAGAAGCCTTCTCCTCTTCATTTCTTCATCCCAAAAAACGCAGCCTAGAGAGAGGTTTTAGAGAGAGAAGCTCTGGAGAAAGTCTGAGCAAAATCGGGGTAAGTTTTTCGGTCTCTGGTCTTTAGTTTCGGTAGTTCTTTCGGTACATATAGTAGGAATGCTAGATTTATCTTTAATTTTTCAAGATAGTCTAGATATCATATTTAGGGGTAAATATGATATATATTTCGAAAATATGATGAGGAAAAAGATCTGTCAAAATTGGAGAGATAGAGCGAAAACATAAAGCTCGGCGAAATTCCGCCGATTAGGGGTTCGGGGGCAAAATGGTAATTTGTACCTAAAATGCCTGTTATACTGCTAGAAGTTGATAAATGTTATATATCTGAGATAATCGGACCGCTGTTGTACCGCCGTTTCACCCGCTGTCAAAAAGTACCGTTTTCAGTAAAAGTACCGTTTTTTGTCAACGAAGGTACGTTCGCGTACTGTAACACTAACGCTGATGTTTATTTTATGCATGTATGTGCTAGGTGTACTGTGTGTGTATAGTTGTTATGTTGTCTGGGTGTACGTTCGCGTACTGTAACACTAACACTGATGTTTATTATATGCGTCTATGTGCTATGTGTATGGTATGTCTATGTGAAGTAGTCGATAGCTCTGTGGTATGCTTATTGTACTGTTATTATGCTTGCTGGGTGTTGGGATACGTTGGCTAAGTGCGAATACCATTGCTAAGTGCGAATACCATTGTGAAGTGCGAACCGTATGCTAAGTGCGACATATCTTCCAGGGGGCTTATATGATGTTGGGGTATGCTTGTTAGTGTGCTCATATACTGTCTATGTGGTGTATATAAACATGAGGTTAACCGTTACACCGAGGTTCAATGGGCATTGAACCTCGCCTCTTAACATAGCGTCGGGTTTAGGAGGAGACCGAGGAGAAAGGAAAGCGGCGACGCTTAGAGTCCCGACCCGGAGGATTTCTTTTGTTGCCACAAAGCATGAGTGTTGCCGGGGAGACACTTCGTTGTTATTTACTATAAAAACTCTCGGTCATTGTACCGCCTTTGTAATCACCGGACTTACGGCATTTTGAATCTAATTATCAGTGACTCTTACGCTCCGATGCTCTACTCTGATGATAAAAAAAAATTATACTGCTTTTGAAAATGGGATGTTACAGTAATAGTTATAGTATTTGTTGTGGAATGTGTATATGGACTATTAATTGTAAAACTATTTTGTTATGAAGTAAGTCTGATATGTTGAATTTGGAAAATAATTTTTATAAAATGATTTTAAAAACTATTATTGTTAATGTTATTTTGTGAAGATTATGTTGGGTTGTGTGGAAGAGATGTGAAGGTGAAATTGTGTCCATTGGCTCTCTTAAATCCTTGGCCGGATTTGAGTTGAGTGTTTTGGGCGGACACCTCCATGTTACGGTATTGCGTGGTGACATGGGAGGGGACAGTACCTTGAAGTGATAGCTAACCTTAGCCGGGTTTTTCTAGCACCGATAGGCTGATCCACGTCCACGAGGAAATAAGGAGGGGCATGATGGATGAGTGGGGATGTCTAAATGTTATTGTTATTATCTCGTTAAATGTTTTATTTATTGTTTAAATTTGTGTTATTAAAATGTTAAAAATATTATTACTATATTATTAGCAAATCTGCTTCTCTGACTTACATTCTTTACTGGCATATGTTATAAATTAATTTTGGTTACGGGGACTTTATGTCTCACCCCGTCGTTGTTAACATTTTTCAGGCGATACCTCTAATTTTAGTAGAGGACAAGGGGAGCAACCAGAGGCATAGAAATTGTGAGATTTGTAGGCCTCCTTTGGTATTGGTGTTGTGCGATTTCTATATTGTCATTCTAGGGCCCTCATGATTTCGAAATATTATATTAACTGTTTTAAAGATTGTATTGTTGTGAGACTCGAGGTTTGTGCATTTTCTGTTTGTTAAGTGTGTCAAAATCATGGATGTTACTTAAGGGGTTTGTAGGCGTTGGTTGTGCCTTGAGTCCCGGGTTTGTGGGCGGTGGTTGTGCCCTGAACCATTATATGTATGTTTTGAAAATAAAATATTTTCATTATCATGTGTTATTGACTGTTTTTGTGGAATCAGCATGGTAATTGTTGTTGTGAGAAAGGGTTCTTTCAGAAATCACTGGAAAATTGAAGGAAAAATATATAGGTTTCAAATATATTTTAACCTCATTTATCCTCTATAAGGCTTTCATTTAAAATATTTTATTTTACTATATTATAAATATTGAATGAGCGTTAGAAGGATATTTCTTTCTCAATTAACTCCTCTAGACCACAAAATATTCATTATAAATTTGTTATTCCCAAAAATAGGGCCTAGTAGTCTCCCAAAAATAGACTAATTCTCTAGTCTTTAAGACCAAAATTCGGAATGTTACACATACCTAGTCAATCATATGAACGTCCATTTCAAAGTAGCCATGTGTGTTTTTTTTTTTTTTTTTTTTGAATTGGCAAGCTAATGCTTGCAGACCAGGATCGAACCCTGGACCAAGCCACTAAAGGCTGGTGTACATACCCCTGCACTATCAACGTGCTGGTAAGGTAGCCATGTTTAACATCAAAAGTTTGCCTCATATAAAACGAACAATCCAAATTTTTCATAATTACCAATTCTGAATCATTGTTTTGCCTCCATGCATTATATATTTCATAATTGAAATGGATAATGTTTGATCAATCATGTATATTAATATTATAAGTGTAATATTGTTTGATCTATAGAAATGTAATTATTTAAAAATCCATATTAGAAACGATTATTTGACCATCATTTCGAAACTTGAGAATTCATTTTTCTCCTTCCATATTAGTAAATAATTATTTATATTTATTACATGAACAATTATAGGTTAGTTTTGAACTTTTGAAGTCACATTAATTGATAACGATTCATATTATTGAAGTTGACGATGCTATGATAATCAACGGTTATTTGAGAATTTTAAAGTACCATACAAAGAAGATGGAAAATCAAAGAATATACAATAAACCCATAAATAACAGTATATATATTTTTCTAAACATTTCTATAGATCTCTCTATAAATTGGTGGCTGTAGACTTTCCATGATTATTGTTGTCTTGTATAATAATCTTCAAACCTGCAATCTTGATGTCTTTTTAGTCTTTTCTAAACATTACTTTGTTTCTAGTACTTTATTTGTGATGATGAGCAATGTCGACCAAGACAAAAAGACAAATTGCAACTCTTTATCCCTTGAAAGCAACCCCACCATGTTCAATATTATTATTATTTTGCTCATAACCATTTTCAATTTTTTTTTTTTTTGCTCATACATTTTCAATATTATTGAAAACCAAGAAGGTGCTCCATAAGAAAGGATAGACTTAATGCATAACTATACTATTTCTAACCAAAGTAATGTGACCTTGTGGATGTCCTACCTACACTTACAAAATAATTGATTCTTCTTTTGATCTCGTCCCGGCATAAATAATTGAAACAATTATTTGTTAGATTATTTTTTGTTTCTTGTCATGTCCTACACTTTCTTCATCGCTCTGAGTTTTGACGGGAGTTTAGGGTAATGTTTTGTGGTGATAAGCTGTTTAAATGGCTTGAGGGTATGACATATCAATATATATATATATATTGATGAAATTTAAATTATATATTTATATAAAAAAAAGTTGGGGCTACTTAATATTTTTGTCCCCCAATTTCCTTCCGTTCCATGTAGGGGATTTAAAGAAAAAATTATTATAATAATATATACTTTTCAATCCTAATTATAAACATACTTTTATAATGTAAATCTCTCTAAAAATTGTTTGTGAATTTCAAAAGAAGTGAAGGGGCATAGTAAGCAAATTATAAAGTGCGGAAAGATACAAATTTGTATTTGACTTTTTTTTTTGGTCAAAATACAAATTTATATTTTTTTTTGCTCGCAAATACAAATTTATATTAGACCAAAAAAGAAAGATACATACTTATCGATTTGTCTTGCCAAAATTTCAAGACACCCACGTGAACGCTTGTTGAAATAAATTGTCGATGGGTCCCAAAGTTTTTACATTGTGAAGAGAAAGGAAATATAATACGAGTACATTATTACTTCTGCGGGCTCCATCTGAAGTAAAAAAAAAAAAAGAAAAGATAATGTTAATATTATTATAACACTGATAGTGTGCGCATTCTCCTTGCTAGCTCCATTTGTCCATTTTTTGTTTTAAATAATAATAATGGGATTATCATTTTTGCTTTTAAGGCAGATAATTTTATCTGCATTAAGTGCAGTGAAAACCTGACAAATCCCTTTATTAAATTATTTGGCTCTAACCAGCGAGCGATTTGACGATGAAGGGGAAGCGGAGAAGGTGAGGTGCGTGTGCATAAGGACGAAGCAGGATAAGGTGGTGAAGGGAGAGCAACAGGAGGGAGGCAATGATAAAGAAGTGGCCACCATGTGCAGTGTATGAAGTGGACAGTAATCATAGCCCCTTCTTCTCGACGCGGGTCGTCCTCTTCGGCTTGTTCATGAAAGCTGCAGCTTTTGACGTTGGATGCAACTTCCTTGGCTAAAGCTAAGGGACCCTGTAACATCCCATTTTTAAAAGCAGTATACTTTTTTTTTTTTCATCGAGTAGAAAGATCGGAGCGATTGAGTAAAAGAATCGATACTTATATTCAAAATGCCGTAAATCCCATTGACATTCTGAAAGTGGTCTGACAACGAATGAGAGTTTTCAAAAGTAGATAGCAACGCAAGAAAGTCTTGGTGAGTCACTATGCGTCTTTCTTGCCTTTCTCCTCGATTCTCGGTCCTCCCGAACCCGACGCTATATTAAGAGCGGAGGTCCAACGCATACGGACCTCGATTAACGGTTAACCTCATATTTACATATACAAGATATCAAAGATACAAACAAGCATATCCCAACATCATATAAGCCCCCTGGCGAGATATGTCACACTTAGCAAACGTTTCACACCTAAGAACCGTATCCCGACACCCAAAGAAGCATCATAACAAAGACAATGAGCATACCACGTAGAGCTATCAACTACTTCACATAAACATAACATACACCTAGCACATATACGCATACAATAAATATCAGAGTTAGTGTCACAGTACGCGAACGTACAGCACACAACATAACAACTATACACACACAATACACATAGCACATATACGCATACAATAAATATCGAGTTAGTGTTACATAAGACACGAACGTACCTTCGTGATTAAAAACGATTTCTTTACGGAAAACGGTACTTTTTGACAATGGTGAAACAAATGGGGTACGACGGCGCGATACAAAAAGCGGTCTGATTATCTCGGATATCCTATAAAGATAACATTTATCAACTTCTAGCAGTATAACATGCATTTTAGGTACAAATTACCATTTTGCCCCTAAACCCCTAATCGGCGGAATTTCGCCAGAGCTTCGCTGTTTTCGCTCTATCTTTCCAGAATTTCGACAGATCTTTTCCCTCATCATATTTTCGAAATATATATCATATTTACCCATAAATATGATATCTAGACTATCTGGGAAATTTAAAGATAAATCTAGCATTCTTACTATCTCTACTGAAACTTAAGACTAAGGACCGAAAAACTTACCCAGGGCTCCGCCAGACTTTCTCCAGGCTCTTCCTTCTCTCTAACCTCTCTCTAGGCTGCGTTTTTGGGGTGAAGAAATGAGAAGGGGAGGGCTTGCTATTTATAGAAGAAAGGAGGGACAATGTAGGAATTTCATCAAATGTCTTCAGATCGGATTTCAACCGTCGGATCGCACTTCGCCACGTGGCTTCATCTTGTCCATACACCTCTTGTGCTGACATCATACTTCTAGAAGAAGAGGATGTCATGCATGATGTCATGCATGCGACTTACCGATAAGCGTTTCCGATCGGTGTCCGAATCGCGTAATTTTGCCAAATCTCAAAAATCCGGAACTAGGTTTTGTAGTTCCATTCTTTCTCTTTAAAACTACTTGGGTTTCATTATATTTTTGATCCCATTAAGAGTATTCGGTTATCTGCCAAGATTTTCTGGACGACACCAACTAATTCTGGAAATCACTTCCGATAACCAACCGAACTTTCTTGCGAAAATCACCGTTCGCAATATGATCTGATCTAAGTAACCATAACCCTGGTTTGAAAAACACGATCCGTTTTCTATAAGTCACTTTTAGCACTATCTGCCTTATCTTAATTATCTCGGTACTCCTAATTACGCCGTTGGTTTGAAACGACTTGAGATCGCTTCAATCCGAGATAAATTTCACCTGGTTCATAAAATGTCCAGTGGTAAAAGACTAAATTTCTATATCTTGAGGTAGAATTTCATTTCTATATGTTCTCATATCTCGTGTTTTTTTTTCACCGATTATATTATTATTTTATTCAAAATATCTAGATATTTATTTATTTTTATTTTATTTTATATTTATTTTTCTAAGCATAAAATATTTTATTAATATTTTATTATTTATTTAATTATTAATTTCGAATTTCTCCCTTAAATTAATTATTTACTAATTAATTTACTTATATCTTAATCTAAACAATTAGCCACTAATTACTTAATTAGTCATTTACTAATTGTTGATAATTTTCATAATTAGGATTAATTATTATCTCACAACTATTTTACTGACATTGGTATTTTATATCCCATGTAAAATATTAAAAATCATGGGGCCATAGTCTTTTAATAATATTATATTTATCTTCTCTATTTCTCAGGAAATAATCCCAAAAATTCCTAAAATTAGAACAACATACTTCCTAAGTTTTTGTCATTATTTGTTGTCATATTTATCATAATATTTTCAGGCCATTTCATGCCTCATAAATACATTTTAGGATTTTAGCTCTTTATTCACCCTAATTTCAATAGAAATTACCTTAGAAAATAAGGTAATTATTACTTATTATTTGAGACCACATATTCACCTATTTCCAATAGGTAATATGTACTAAAATATAATATTCCAGATAAATAATTATCCGGGTATTACAGACCCCTCATTCCTTTTTTTTTTTTTCAGCGGGTTGTTGGAATAATTCTTCTTTTTCTTGGAAAAATATCATGGATCTGTCTTTGTAAAGATTACTGTATAGCTTTCTTTGTGAAGGTATGTATCACACTTTTGTTTTCAAATATATTTATATTTATTTAAACTTAATATAATATATGAAGTGGGACCCATAACTTTTTATTTTTTCAAACTCCTTCATCTGCCTTCAGTGAAGGTATTGGAAATATGGTCAGGCGAAAATCGCGTAAAAGGACCTGACCGATGGTGAATATTACACTAAGGAATCCATTTTTTTTTTATTAATATATTATATTATAAAATTATTTGGTGGATTTGTTTATTTTTTTCTTTTTTTGGACAAAGTGGAGATGTTATTCTTCCTCCGAATTCCTTGAATAATTTTCTAAAAATCGCGTAAAAGGACCCGATGTTAATAATTTTTCAAAAACATTTTGACTCATAATTTTCTAAGCTAATATTTATTCTTTAACTATGTTTCCTTGAATTTTTTCTTCTCCCGAAAATTTCAAACAGGATATACTTTAAATTGCAATAATTATGGAGTCAATTATTTAGGAACAAAACAAATGATAAATTAACCTTAGAAATATTTTTGAAAAAAATATTACAATAAATATATGTTTGAAATAAGAAAAATGATTTCCTAAAAAAAGGAGTACCGTGAAATATGTGAGTGGAGAATGATGGTGACTTTACAAAATATCAACTATTTGCAAAATATCGCATGGTCATGTTCGTGTTGCTTGCAAAATATGTGAGTGGAGAATGATAATTAGTGAGTGAATTTATTATCTAATATTTTGATACGTATTAAAATATGTGAGTAAGTGAAGAATGATGGTGACTTTCAAGAGAAACAACAGGCGACAAGTTGAATTTGGGAATTAGGAAACTGTTCATGCACCCAATTATAATATTGAAAAAGTCACATTTTTGGAATCTTTTTATTATCCTATATAAAAAAAAGGGAGCAAGGAGTGGGTATATAAAATAATAATAAATAAAAAATCCCGTCAACCCGACGGGCTTATAATATAATTTTTTTTTTGAAAATGAATAACTAAACCTTCACAGTTATTGGCGGCTAGATATATTTTCTTCACAAAATCTCTTTTAAACTTTCAATTGGTGAATTAGTATGCAAAATAAAACAACAGCATGCAAAATATGCAAAAACTGGGAAAAAAATTACTATTTATCAATTATACCTTCGGCTTAATGAGGGAAAAAATTTTGAAGGCTCATAATAAAATAATTGAATTTGTCTTGCAGATGGAGCTTTGTGTCCTGCAGATGCATGTGACTCATCTTTTGGCACCGGTTCTCTGATGCTGCGGACACATGTATTGCATTTTTGCTTCATAACTATTCATGGAATGTATTTAGTAATCTGTTAACGAGAATCCCTATGCCAACGAGCAATTTGCGAGACAGCTAGAGCTTGAAGGCCACGGCTGTGGAGCAAAGAATGAGAGACACAGAGATATCAAATGAGGAAGAAGAGCACTTCCAGCCTCCGTCCCCACTCATCCATCGGAGCTCAGAGACCTCCCAAGCACACGCAAAGATGTTTGACATACTTGCAGAGGCTCTAACATGCTCAAACGTTATCCGTACTTCAAGCATCTGCAGTGATTTTTGCTTCTGTCAGTTTTTGCGAACGTGATGGGAAGAGATAATGGCTTTGTCAGGCACATATGTGTGTCCCATGTCAACAGCACAGTAAAAATTAGTCACCTTTTCATTATATTTTATTATCATCCTCCTTATTAGTGTGCCGCAGCAGCGCATGGGTTGCTGGCCACTTCAAAACTTTTGAGGGGTGTAAACAAAAAAATCATATTGGGCAGCAGCAACGCATGGGCTATACTGCCCACTTCGACTTTTTTTTTTTGGTCAGGAACCCACTTCGACTTTGGGGTGTACCAATAAAGGCGTTTATTTAGTGAGCAGCAGCGTATGGGGACTGGATCTTGATCAGTAATATTGTTTTTCAGTAATAATTTTTGCTTCCTTTAACCGCCGTGCATTCTTTCTTTATTCCTTTCTTAATCTTTCTTAAATAATTTTGGTTTTCTCTCCCACTGCAGTACGGTTTTGAATTTCTAAGAATTGAAAGAATAAAAGTTAGTCTACCAAAGCGAAAAATGTTCATTCTTGGGTGACGAGGATCATACAGTTGGAAAATGAATCATGGGAAGCAAAATGCACAGCATCCTAGCTGTGATTTCGTGGAGGACGGTGCAAAACGCATATCAATTACAAACGATAGTTTTTTTTTGGTGATACTTTCAAACGATAGTTCTTTGGTTTGTTTGTTTTTTTTTTTTTTGGTTGACACTTTGAAGCGATAGTTCTTTTGTATACAAAAAGATGGACAAGTGTTAACTTCTTTCTCTGCAGAAAATAAAAATAAAACATACACACAGGCACACCCGTTTCAAGATTTTGGGGTGTAATAATATAGATGGACAATTGCGATGCTTTTGAACTATTATTTGGAGTAATTCCTTCAGCCATTGTGGTCCAAGATCTTTTGCTCATTCTCGATTATTTAATTTAACATTTATACTAAATTAAGTATAATAACCAATTATTACCCCCACAATATAATAACCAATTATCAAATGATTATAATTAATTATGAATCATCCTCTACCTATAATAATTATAATAATTCATAGCCTTTTTTTACCTAGAATTATTAATCATCCACAACTCAATATGCATAGGTTTTTTTTTTCCCTCGCATATATGCGTAGGTTTTGAGTACTTTAGTTCCACAACCTTTATATATATACAAGACTTTGGACCCGTGTGTTGCACGGAGTGTGGATTTCTATTCTGTTTTTAATAGAAATTGTAAAGGTGAAATGGAAATAATCAAATTATAAGTTCAAGTAATTATGAAATACAAAGCACAACAATAAATACACAAATAGAAGTAATCAAATTATGAGTTAATGTCATTATGAAATCCAAAGCACAACAATTAGGGCTGAGCATGAAACCCATAACCCATGAGCCCACCCAAAACCTAATGTAATTGGGCTATATTGAGCCCGCCCAAAAAGACTTTATAATGGGTTGGGTTAGAACCCGCCCCATTTAAGATTTAAATGGGTGGGCTATGGGCACACCTATGGGCTGCCCATACCCGCCCATTTAGTGTGATTTTTTTATTAACTACCCATCTCATTCCGCATTCCATGTAAAGCATTCCCTGAATCCCTTCCTATTCGAGTATTTAGCCACCTCTAATCCATAACCATAATTTAAAATTTGGAGTTTGAACATCAAGATTATGTAATGATGATATTTGTCTAAATTTATGTTGTTTTGTGTGAATTGTAATTATGGAACTTTGAAGATTCAGATTTCAGAAATTGGAATAATGAATTTGGATGGATGCTTAATGCTTATATATGTTTTTTTATTAAAAAAATAAACAAGTTAAATGTAAATGGGTTACCCAAAACTCGGTTAGCCCGCCCATTTATGTGCTAGCCCATTTACACGGGTTTAAATGGGTTGAGGTACGGGTATGGGCTAACCCATACCCATTTAAAATTAAATGGGCGGGCTATGGGTTTACCCTCGGGTTGCACAACCCGCCTATTGCTCTGCTCTAACAACAATAACAAAGTGACAAAGTGAAACAAAGTTTTCCATTTCAACTATGAATGTGGTAAAATGTTTTGGAAAACTTCTCTGTATACAACATGAATTGTGTTGTCAATACACTTATTCAACTCATTCAAAGTAAGTATTCACTAATAAAAAACAATAAAATCTCCTGATGAAACCAAGGACTTATTACCTGAGGAAAGGAAAAAGTTTGCCTTATAAGTCCTAAGATATATATTATCTTCACTTTATTAATTTAATATTCATCAAGTCCTCATTAAAATAAGGACAGATAGTAGGAGATTTATTAATTACCCAATTAATTAGTGTAAATAATATATTTATTAACTAAAGATAATCAAACTTTGAACGGAAGTAAATTCACCGTGCAAAAGATCAATAATTAGCGTAAATAATTAAATAACATATTGATTTCTATGGGCACGTCAATACTGAAAAATAGACACATCAAATATTGAAAGCTATATTCGCATTATTAAATTTTTAATATATGCGTGTTTGCGTGTGTTATATTTAAATACAAAACTTTTGACCCGTGCAATGCACGGATATGTTTAAACTGCAAATGAGAAAAATAAATAATAAATGCTATAATGTTATCATTTCACCATGGCTTTTGTTTATCTTTATTGCAAATATGCATTACGTATATCAAATTCTCTTCGCCAAGGCCCAAGGTTTATGTCATTCAACACCTTTATCTTAATTACCTACACATTTTGTGCGGACTGAGAGCTTATTCGTTACTACTACCATATAGAAGTTTAAAGGAAAAAAATTATAAACCAATAAGCCCACGAAGATATTTCAATATGACCTGAGGTTTAAATCATGTGTGACTTATTACATGCATTAAAAAATGATCAATTAATCTAAATACAGCTATTCAACAAAATATTGTTGAAATCTTGAGAAATTATTCAAACAACGATAAATGTTACATGACCATATATTTGGTTGCATTTAACCAAGATAGGCTGCCTATTTTCCCTACAGACCAAGTTTCTTTGCTGTCGTTGATATCAGAAAACTGAATATTCTTCATCTCTTGGAAATTCTTCATGTCCTGATGCGTATATGTTACGATGGGAGTTAAACATAAGACAGTTGCAACATCAAGAATGAAGAATAAGAATCAAGAATAAAGAATTAGAATTAAAATGCAGTGTGTTACTGAAATCGTTATAACAATGATGTCTGTTATTCAAGCATGATAAGTTGGTGGATGTGTTAGATGTACTATATATGTAGTGAATTTTTGGCGGAAAATTGATGCAGCTTGCGAAGCATTTGAATAAGAACTAAGAGTTTGTGACTGATGTTGACGTGGCTTCAATCCTCGTCGTCAAGCTTATGACCAATTGCTTCTGTTGATAATGCCAAATGGGATGTTTACGGTGACCAATAATTTTATGCTCCCTTTGGTCCTTATTATAAGACACCAACTAGCAAGTTTATTTGGTCCTTTTTATAAGGCACTTGCTTGTTCCCAATGAGCAATGATTATTTTTTTTCATGTCTGTCCCTAATTAATAAAGGTAGTGGGTGAGAGTAATAACTAATATAATATTAGAGTTTAGTGCAATCACTATAAAAAAATGGGAAATTGCCACGGAATTACCAAGGAATTGATTCCTTGGGTAATCTGAGTCGCATATGCCACGGAAATTCCGTGGCATAATTCACAAACAGAATTTGCCCCGGAAAGGCGGGGCAAATTGTACACGGAAGATTTCCATGTTACGGTCCCGTCGCTTTGGCTTATGGGAGACGGAAATTTCACACGGATATGATCCGTGGCTCGCCTTTCCGTGGATAAATCACGCGCATCGAGAATTAGGGTAAAATCGAATCACATTTTCTCTAAATCTTCATCTTCTTCGGTTCGAGACTCAGGCATAATCGTGGCAGGCCGACGCAAGTCGTAGGTTTAAGGCTATAAAAGCAGATCTTCTTCTTCGCCTCTCGTCTGGTATTGTTGCTGTTTCGGAAGTTTATTCTTCGCCTCTCCCAGTCGTTCGCCTCTCCCAATCGTGTGTCACCGTTCATCAGTTCCTTTTTGGGTCTTCAGCTGTAGCCGTGGGCGTAGGCGACGCAGTATATCACTCCCCTTAATTTTTATTTATTTATTTTTATTTGTAAATTTTAAAATTTAGGGTTAAATCGAGGCATAATTGTTCCAGGGCGGCATATCCAGAGACCCGGACCCGGATACATCGATCTAACTTTATTAATTCCTGTATTTTGATGATCACAGTTTCAAAGTATTGAATTAAGTATTTTTAGTTTCGAAGTAACCTTGCCCGAGCAAGATGGTAAGCTTGCTCGAGCAACATCGGGATTCAGTGAAAAGAAGAAGGAAAGCATAAGGGATCATGCCAGAGCACTCCCTGAAAACAGCCGAAAGCATGACCTTGCCCGAGCAAGGTGAAAAGCTTGCTCGAGCAACATCGGGCTTCACTGAAGAAAGAAGAAAGCACAAGGAACTTGCCCGAGCATCCTTCAAAAAAGCCAGAAAGTATGACCTTACCCGAGCAAGGTTATAAGCCTGCTCGAGCAACGTCGGATGCTGAGGAAAGTTGAGAAGAAGCACAAGCTACTTTCCCGAGCAACCTCTAAAAACATCATAAAGCAATACCTTGCCTGAGCAAGGTACTTGCTATGCCCGAGCAACATTAAGACAGAAGCAAGGACCCAAGTAAGATAGCCTTTGCTCGAGCATAAAGAAATAGCTTGCCCGAGCATATGCCCGAGCAGAAGAAAAAGACTGCCCGAGCAACCACTACCTCTATACTTGGAATCGTCTCTGCCTTGAGTTTACCCGAGCAAGAATGTGAGCTTGCTCAAGCAACATCGTCTTGAAGCATTTTCTCTCTACTCTGAATATCTTGCCCAAGCATGAAAATTAGCATGCTAGAGCGCATGCTCGAGCAAGGACAAAAGCTTGCCCGAACAACCTTGGATGCCCCTTTTGATTTTGATTCTGCCTGAAGCTTGCCCAAGCAAAGAGAAAATCTTGCTCGAGCAACGTTGTCTGGTAGTCATTCTTCCAGTACTTTCAGAATCAGCCCAAGCATAAAAATAATTATGCTCGAGCATCATTGGCGAGCAAGAAAAACCCATGCTGGAGCATCAACGAGCAGAAGACATTCTAAGCTGGATTGCAAGAAGCTTGCCAGAGCAAGTCAATAGTGTTGCCCGAGTAAACTAGTCTCTGTTTTGAAAAGCTTCGTCTGCATAATTTCTCCAAGACTAACACTGCTCTTATTACTCATGATTATTGCTTATTAAATTTACCAAATGCTTTTAACCAGTGTATTAGTGAGTTTTAGATTATCAAGGCACTAATTACCGGCTGATTAGGATAAAGCACTTTGGTCTGACAGAAGCATTAAATGTAGTTGCCCAAACCAGAGCCAAATTGTTCTGATCGAAGTAAAGCCACTCTGATATTCTCTTCGTGCAGTAAATGCTATTAGACAACGGATATGCAAAAGGAATGTAAGAGAATGTTTCCCCAACAAATCGCAACTGCAATATTCAAACGGGCGAAACGAAGCCAAAGTGGTTCATCTGTCTAACGGCTACATTAATGAGTCACAACGGCTGATTATCAAATCTTCTCCAATGGGAATTAATGGCATCAACTATAAATAGGAGGAGCATTGAATTCTAACACCTACCGAAACGCTATGCATTTAATTTGATTACTAGTTATCTGCTGTTTCTAAGTGTATCATTAATATCTTCGGATATTGAGTATTAATCAGTGTTTATCTTATCTGCTCGTGAGGAGTCTTTAAACACTTACTGCATTCAGTCTGTTAAACTTATGGTTGAGGAACCTTAAGTAAGGGTGTATTAATTACAACTTGTAAGGGGGAGTGGAGTGAGCATCCTTCGTTACAGAGTGTGTAATTATTTGAAAGATAGTGAAAACTCAGAGAGTCTAGGGACTGGACGTAGGTCAAGAGTTTAGACCGAACCAGTATAAAGTCTGTGTCTTGCATTTCTTCTTACTCTTCTGGTTAAAGTCTGTTTTAGCATTTGTAAAACAGAGGTATTCAAGAGAGATTTTTAATAATCCCCAATTCACCCCCCTCTTGGTGATTAAGCTCCATTTACAAACTTCACATATTCACTCACATACCGTTGGTGTGGTTCTCCTGCTAGAAATCGAAGAGGCGTAATTGTGAATCAGATGTGGACGCAGGGTTTTAAAATCGGACCTTCTTCTTCTTTGCCGTTCACCGTTCATCGTGAGTTTTGCTTTTATTGTTTAGTTTTCGCTGTTCAAGTTTATTATGCTTTTCGCGTTAACTTCGTCATTATGTAAAACACATCTAGAGTTCACTCTGCTTTTGTTTTGTTGTTCACCATGTCATGCCGCCGTGCACTCGCTATGTTCTCGTGGTCTTTTTAAATTTATAGGCATTTTGCATTTTGAACTGCGAGAGAATGTGAACGATTAGAACTTCGGAACTTGATTGAGTTGCATTAGCGTCTTCTCATAAATGAATTCGTTTTTCCCCATTTTCTTGTGAAGTGGAGACAATGTTGCATGATTGGTTTTCTGAGAAATTTTTTGTTACCAGACAAATCTGTAATATCATTCCTGGTGTGCGCTTTTCATGAGTTTTAAGTGTTGCTATACATCTTTTGAATTGATTTTTTATTTATTTATCATAGCTTTAATTTTATATCGATTATTTAGTTTCAATAATTAAACTTAATCGGTTGCTCAGTGTTAAATTAGAAATTCTCGTTTTCTATTTTTTTAGCTGAAGAATATGGATGTATAAATCTATGATGCATGGACACGGCAAATTTGGAAATCAGAACGAGTCGGACACGCGAATTGCACCGATACGCGAATTGGACTAAAATTGCCGAATTAGGCGGTCAAAAATTCAAATGTCAGTTTTGTAATTTTATCAAAAGCTAAATGCTGTTTTTTAGCTCCAAATTTTGGCCCTAAATCCCTAATCGACATATTGACAAACCGATCGAGCAGTATCTTCCCCAAAATCATCTCTCGGTGAAATCGACGGCGACGCTCTCAAATCGCTGCCTCCGTCTCTCCCTGTTCCGACCGAAATCAACGACGTCGTCCCAAATCGTCTCTCAAATCGAAGTGCCTCTGTCTCTCCCAATTCCGACCGAAATCAATGACGCCGTCCCAAATCGTGCGTGTCTTTTGCGGTTCTCCCAAATTGAAGCGACTGGAATCGACGGCGACGCCATCTAAGACCGTGAGTGTTTCTTCTTCCTCAGTCTTTGCACGCCATCTGAATGATTGTGTCTCGCTCTGTGTTTCTTCTACGACTGAATCACGCCATCTAAGACTGTGTCTTCACTTCTTCCTCAGTCTTAAACTGATTGTGATTGTGTTTTTAATGTTTGTGATTGTGTGATTTGTGTCTGTGCAATATATGTATCTGATTGTGTTTCAGTGTCTCACTCTCTGTGTCTAACTCTGCTATTCGCCTATTAATGAATCACAACTTCCCTCCCTGTTTCCCTGTCCTTTTCTGGTTTCCTATTGTAAATAAATTATGTTGATTAATTTTGTATTTAATATGATATTGACTAATATTGTTTTTAATTGGATTGATAGAAAGGAGTTGGAAGCAAATATTAATGGTAAATACTTCTACTCATTCTCACCCTTTAGATGAGCCAAAGTTGGAGGCAAATATTTTTAGTGGAGATGTAGTTTAATATGAAATACACTATTTATATTAAAAATATTATGTAATACTAAGACGTGTCGGAACGTGTCGAAATATTAGTATTTTTGAAGTAACGTGTCGACGTCACGTATCGGTAACGTGTCGAAAACGTCGTGTCAGTGTCGGTGCAACATAGGTATAAATCTTTTTAAAGTTTCTTGATTGTTATAAGTAGTCTGATGAAGCTTTGATATCCTTATTTGACGTAATGTGATCGATGCAGCTATAATTGAATGTATTAATGTTGTTTCAAATTTCATGTCATTTTGTTGTCTTTGTTGTGCAATATACAGAGTACTTGAGATATATTATATTACCATTTAAGTAATGTTGTCTCTAATATACTTGCAGGACGTGTATGATGAGTCTTTATCCAATTTTCATAGTCCTATATCCCTATGGAATCTATGTAGTATGTTTCACTTTGACCCAAAAAAAAATGTAGTGCGTTTCATGGTTAAGGCAACATTATGGGACCTCCTTTATGAATGCTTAAAACAATATATTCACAGCTTTAATTGTGGCCTCTGTTGAGGGGGAAAAAAGACGGTACAGGTTCATACTTGATACATAGAAATGACCGTCTGTTGGCAAATTTGAAGGATCCTTAGGTTGCAAGGGTGCATCCTTTTTAAACAAGTTGGCATCATTATCATGTTTTTTTTATTGTATTTCTATATCCTGGAATTATTGGAATGAAACTAGCTTTCTCACTGATTATTTGTGTTCAAGGTTCTAAAATTTTGCTGGTATGCATTTCTAAATTAAAAGTTGCATGGGGCAATTTAATAGTTGAATTATTAGGTTGTTTTTTTCCTTTCTCAACCATGTTCAATGGACCTTTAATGAAAAAGCAAAGCATTCAGGACTCTATCATAGATATATGAGCACAGCTTTTTCCCGTGTACTGTAAAGATTGTTTCCTTAAACATGCAAAGCAAAGGGATTGTCATTCTTTTATTTAGGCTACACATGCCATCAAGTTAAATGACATGAAAAGTAACATCAAGGATCCTTATCTCATCGGTACTTAATGAAAAGCACCACCAAATAAGTTCACAGATAACTTGAAAGATTGTTTTGATAGAGGAAGTGTTGGTGAATTATTTTATATAACGGTTCTAATTAATCTTATGTCTTCATAGCCTGCTTATGCTGTCAGTGAATGAAAATGGAATTATGGCGGAACCTTGTTTGTGGGCAAGGATTCATGGAATTCATTTTGTTCTAATTAACTATTACTTAACTTTCAATTGGGGTGTGCGTAGACACCAAATCTTGCAAGTTGCAAGTATACAGTCTTTGAGGACCTGTTTGGTTCACTCTTACTTTGGTTATAGCATGAAAACATATATGACATTCTTTGTTTTGCTTATTATGAACTAAATGCATGTAGGCTATGTTGCACCGACACTGACACGACGTTTTCGACACGTTACCGATACGTGACGTCGACACGTTACTTCAAAAATACTAATATTTCGACACGTTCCGACACGTCTTAGTATTACATAATATTTTTAATATAAAGAGTGTATTTCATATTAAACTACATCTCCACTAAAAATATTTGCCTCCAACTTTGGCTCATCTAAAGGGTGAGAATGAGTAAAAGTATTTACCATTAATATTTGCCTCCAACTCCATTCTATCAATCCAATTAAAAACAATATTAGTCAATATCATATTAAATACAAAATTAATCAACAGAATTTATTTACAATAGGAAACCAGAAAAGGACAGGGAAACAGGGAGGGAAGTTGTGATTCATTAATAGGCGAATAACAGAGTTAGACACAGAGAGTGAGACACTGAAACACAATCAGATACATATATTGCACAGACACAAATCACACAATCACAAACATTAAAAAACACAATCACAATCAGTTTAAGACTGAGGAAGAAGCGAAGACACAGTCTTAGATGGTGTGATTCAGTCGTAGAAGAAACACAGAGCGAGACACAATCATTCAGATGGCGTGCAAAGACTGAGGAAGAAGAAACACTCACGGTCTTAGATGGCGCCGCCGTCGATTCCAGTTGCTTCAATTTGGGAGAACCGCAAAAGACACGCACGATTTGGGACGGCGTCATTGATTTTGGTCGGAACTGGGAGAGACAGAGGCACTTCGATTTGAGAGACGATTTGGGATGACGTCGTTGATTTCGGTCGGAACTGGGAGAGACAGAGGCAGCGATTTGAGAGTGTCGTCGTTGATTTCACCGAGAGATGATTTTGGGGAAGATACTGCTTGACCAGTTTGTCAAAATGTCGATTAGGGATTTAGGGCCAAAATTTGGAGCTAAAAAATAGCATTTAGCTTTTGATAAAATTACAAAACTGACATTTGAATTTTTGACCGCCTAATTCGGCAATTTTAGTCCAATTTGCGTATCGGTGCAATTCGCGTGTCCGACTCGTTCTGATTTCCAAATTTGCCGTGTCCGTGCATCATAGCATGCAGGTCAACTCCTTGTTTTATGCTATTGTAGAAATCAATGTTATATATTCTATGAACGTCACAAAATCCATAAAAGTTACTGCTATCATAAAAAAATATTTCAAGCATTTTATCGGAGATTTCCTATTTTTTACTTGATTTATTTAGTGAGCTTGATGATGCTTTACTTGACCTTTGTTCTTTTCTATAGGAAATCAAATATGCGAGCCTTTATATTAACCAGCTGATTGTACTTTTAAGACAATCTATGGTTATTGGTGTCTACAGAATTCATAATCACTCAGATGATCATAACTGCCATGAAGTGAGATATAAAGTGTGAAACTAAACATGGTATGGCATTGCTGGTAAATTGCTACTAAGCACAAGAGTGTGCAATTAGTTTAACTGATTGCTCATCATGGGTCTATGAATTCTGATACAGGCTAGAAAGAATTTAGTCCACTGCTGGTCTGTATTGTTGAGACATAAAGCTAACTCCAAGCATTACTGTGTGGAATACATTGAACATCACTCTGAGTTACTAGACTTTCTCGTTGTATGGTAAGTGTTAAATCGCATAACATTTTTTTTTAATCCCTCTTCTCTCAAAGTTACATTTCCCCCCTTCCATATGGTTAGGTTGGTGTTTGAATTTCTGTACATGTAATTTAGGCTTTATTGGTAAGTTGATTTTTGGCTGTATGAATCTTATTTTAGTTGTTTTTTGCTTTATATGTATACTGATATCTCTATTTTGACTTGAATTTTTCTTGTGTGGAGTATTTATTAAAAGTAATAACCTTTTAAATTTAAAGACAAGCAACCCACACAAATTTTATCAACAAATTGAATTTTGATGCTTCTAATTGGTTAATCATAGATATAGCCAGCTTTCCTTCAAACAAGACCTAGGACCCGTGCGTTGCACGGAGTGTGAAGTTATATTCGGTTTGAAATATAAGCAACTAAGGCATGAATGTAATAACAATGTAGTAACATTAAGTAATAGATAAATTCATCTAACAATGAACTTGAAAGGACAACAATGACAAAGTGGAATAAAGTTTCCCCTAACAGCTAATAATGTGGTAAACTATTTTGAAAAACTTCTCTATATACCACATTAATTGTGTTGTCAATACACTTATTAAATTCATCTAGAATAAGTATTTTTAAACCTTGGAAACTTTTAACCCTTGATAAAGCAACATAAAGTTGTCCATGTGAGAAAACTGGACTTGGTAGGTAAAGACCTACATTTGACATCGATTGTCCTTGACTTTTGTTAATTGTCATGGCGAATGAAATGATGATTGGAGATTGTCTTCTAGTCATCTTGAATAGAAGTTTAGATTCACATGGATTCATGTCCATCCTGTGTATCAAAATGTCTTGGCCTGCGCTAGTGCCATTCAACGCCTTTGCCTTAATGACGTTTTGCCTAGTTGTGTAATTTGAAGCCTCGTACCATTGCACAATCTCGATGTTTGATCAATGTTCCTTATTAACATAACAGTACGCCCACCTTCAAAACCAATTTATGATGAGGAATCCCTTTAACATTTAATTGAATTTAGAAACTCGTATCATATAGATAATCGATATTATCATTTGCATGATCTATACCATTTATTGAGTTAGAACTAAAGTATTCTGCTTCATCTCCTAGCAACAAAGAACAAATGTAGTCATTCAAGGAATCAACATGTTCCGTAGTTGGTGTTAATATTGACCTATTGTTTAGGTAATCATCCTCGAATAAACGCTCAACCAAATTTGGGTAAGTAGATTCAACGATACACTTTATTGGATTTCCATCATCATGAAGTAACAGATCAGATGGTAATGGTATGTTTGCAATACCATCGTGTGGTAATCCAATAACACCCTCTCCTACAAGCAGTGACCATTCGGAAAATGCGTTGATTTTCTCTTGCTCACCGGATCTCGTAGAAGACTTTAGTCTCATATTTCTGGTTAATTGCAATAACGGCATTCATTCCAAAGAGGAGAGGCATTAATAGATGCATCTACTATCTCAAATTGCCTACTTTTAGGAATGACCTAAGAATTTGTCCGAAATCATCTCCCATGACAACACATTTCCCTCCAAAAATACTATTGGTCTTCATTAGGTCCCTCAACGTTTGGTCAAACGCTCAAGACAATGTCTCTTCACCATTGGAGCTTCATCCCAAACAATTAGATTAGCATCCTTGATCAAGTTTGCAGTTGGTGAATTTTGACTAATTGAACAAATAGAATCTTCATTTATCTCTATAGGAATTAAAAACCTTGAATGTGCAAGTTACTCGATGGTAGTAAAGTAGCTGCAATTCCACTTGATGCTACATTTAGTATGATACCCCCCTTTGATCGTATGGCAGCTGTCAATGCGTTCCAGATGAAGGTTTTCCCGGTACCACCAAATCCATGCAAAAAAAAAGAATCCACCTTTATTTGAAGACACTGAGGACAAAATTTTATGAAATACTTTCTTTTGCTCATCAGTCATAAGATTTTCCAACCTAATAGCGTCATCGCTCTCTTTTGCTTTATTGTAGTTTAACTCCTGAAGTATTAGTTGGTTAGACATGTCGATTAGGTTTCCTTTGTTTGGTTTGGGCAAGGATGGATAGTCATTGAGGCTTTTACCGTTGCGCAGTAAAAGATGTTCAATTTCCAACAACCCAGCAGCTTCTTTATCGGCGCTTGAAAAATGCAATTCTGGAACATGAAATAATGAAATGTGTAATTATTTTATCAAAAGCTTGTTTTTTTTTTTACAACAATGAAATTTTCATACTAAAATAAAGCATTAATAATAAAACATACATGTAAATAGCTGATTGCCCCATGTGATATATAACAAATCTTCACAAATGATATCTTTAGTCCGTTCCCACACAATGCCCGGTTGTGACAAGGAATGACTTAATAACATACTGGTGAAAAAATGGCGAAGATAATTGCCTGATGCCCACAACGATGCTTCCTTAATTGCATCGATATACTCATTGTCATCATCTAACAATCCAAATGCGTAACATGCTTCCCTGAATGTCGGGTAGACAACCTTATTAACAATCCTAATGTCTTCATAATTCTTTGGACCTCGAACCTTTGTCAAAAGCAAACGAAGGTAATATATCTCTCCTTGAGCAGGTGTACAATAACCAAGCCTGCCAACAGAGAAACCACGTTCACGATGCTTCCAAATTCTTTTTTCCCTAACAAATGTAAAATAGTTAGGGAATTGAGAATAAGTTAGAGTTCTTGCAAAAGGGTCGTCCTTATTTTTTTCAAACCAAGCAAGGAACATTGATTCTTTAACTCTAGGATTGTTGACAATGGATAACATTATCTGAGTTTGAGAGTAATAAACTGCTTGTTGTTCATGAAGATGGAAACTTAGTCTCTCAACAGGTGGTTGTCTATGGTGGATATCAAAGCCAAAAATTCTCCACGATGCCTCACATGAAGATACATACCTACAATTGAGATAGTGAGAGATTTCATCAAATGTTTGTTGAGAGACTAAGTTTCCTACAACCTAAGCGTCAATAGCACTTCACATTCTTATATTTCAAAAACATATTCCTTATTTGGGGGGCAAAAAAGGCATATTCCGCATCACAATCATCTTTATATTACTTTTAAGAAAAGCATGGGCAATAACACTCCACATTCTTAAATTACTTATTATTTCCATTCACAACATTCCTTAGATTTTAGTCAAAAACAAAAGTTGGAAGGTGGGGGCATGCAGCATTTTGAGACTTTTTTTTTTGTTCAAAATTCAGACCGTGTTTTGAGGAGGAAAGAGGAAATTTTTTTCATCTTTTATTAAAAACAATCATACCTACTTTTGTTTTTATTAGAAAAACACCTCCACCTGTACGGTTTAAGGTTTTAAGCATTGAAAGGATGATAAAAAGCGAAGAAATGGTGGATAATTCATAAATTATTTATTTTATAAGATTATTTAAATAATTAAATTAACTCTTTTTTAACTAACATTTTTATGAAAGTTATTCATCATAATATTTACTTGAGTATTTTTGTTATTATGGATGTGTCAAAAAGGACTATTGCGTTGAAGGAAAAAAAGAAAAGAAAAGAAGGACTTTTTTTTTACTAAAGCAAATCAACAACTCATTAATAATTTGCATATCAATGTGTTCCAGTTAAATCGAAGGACCCAATATATGTAATTGATTAGGAAAACTACAATGACATTTGGAAAAATGAAAATGGATAAAATATTTAAGAGAATGTTTATAATAACATTATTACATCCGAATCTAGATTACTTTTAGAAAGAATTATATTGTATAGTATATAAGGATTGGTACTATTTGTGAGTAATATTTAGTTACAACTTTATTTATACTTGATGATCTATAAAATATTTGTTGATGGAGTTGTTAACTTTATGGCTAAGTGCATTCTGTCAAACCCAAAATCTCGAGGGGGTTCACACTTACACCGATTGTCATTTCTTATTTTCTGTTTCTAACTTTATTTCTTCAATTTTGATTGCAGAATATGTCACCAGAAGAACAACGGAAAGGTAAGTATCTGGTGTAGCTTTTGTTGTTTCTTGCATTAGTTGTCTTTTACATTCTTTTGAACCAAATGGGTCGGGTGAAGGTTCTTTGGCCTAGCCTCCTATTTAAGGCAACGCTGTATGGGGAAATAATTATCCATAAGTATTGTGAAAATACAGTCTTCGGGTTCAATGTGGGGAATAAGGGTCTTAGGTATGGAAAGGATTTGTCAACAAATTGAATTAGCAATCTTGCATGATTTGCAGCCTCTTCCTAGAGTCTCCATATCATAAATCAAATTATTCTGGCTTCTGTCAAGCTTCATGGTGATGGATAACTCAATCTTTTAGGGTTCATAATTATATCTCTCAGTTCCTCCTAGAGATTAGCGCATCTTCTTTATTTTTCTTCTTCCTTGGGAGCATAATAAGCCATTTATTGTTTTCTTCCATTTCTATCTCATCTCTAATAGTGTTAGACTATTAGTCGGAAGAAGCTACATAATAAGGTATATTTTTACTTGGCAATATAATCTAAATTATTTCCTAATACTATTATTTGGAATTTGTGTTGACCCGTTGGTTAGTCCCAAGCTATGTTAAGGACGGACTTCTTGGCTAAGCTATATGGGCACCGATTTACAATTACGTTACGATGAGCAAGTTTTCTCACTTTCTTTTTAAAAAGAATTTAATTTTTTTGGGGCATAAGTTGATGGAAATTCATGAGTTTGGCATGGATCAGCTTTCATTGGAATACTAATCTAATCATATGTTTAATATTACAGATAATGAATAGAGTTTAATGATCATGGTAGGTTTGTGCTAGACGACATTCCTATCTCCCAGGTGTTGACATCAGCAACATATATAAAGAGGACAGGAAAAATGGAGGCAGGGGGAGTGTTGTTGAGAATGAGAGAAATATACGCTTGCTTTCATTGCCCCACTAGCCAAGAATTTTTTGATGTGTTGTAATCTGGGTCTTTTATATTAATGTTTAGTTATGACTTTGTTTTTTGTTGTACCCTAGTGGCAACTTGACATATTTAGACTTCTACTTTGATTGTGAACTCAAGTAGCACTACACTTTAGAACATAACAAGTTGCTAGACATATAAGAGTACAAGAATTGATGTGGTTGTGGTCTATGTCATGGTTTTGGGTAGTGAATAGTGACATAACTTATATTTTGTGTTAGTATATTTGAAATCCAATTATTTATTTCATGTTTGTCTGTGTTTTATTCAATTTCTCAATCATTTGGATGAGTGGAAGGTTTTGAGGTGCTTTAATGTTATGGAATTATTGCATCCGCGCAACGCGCGGGGCGAATTTTTGCTTGTTATATTGTATAGTATATAAGGATTGGTACTATTTGTGAGTAATATTTAGTTACAACTTTATTTATACTTGATGATCTATAAAATATTTGTAGACGCTTTTCTCATTATCATCTTCATTCACTCCAACGTTCGATTGGTACTTTATTTTATTTTTTGATAATAGTGTGGTTCTATTTTATGTTGATCTAAGTTCCAAACATCTTCAAACTACTACATGCCATTGATATCTTTGGTCTTTTCTTTTGCAGGGTGATTATGTATATCCTTGGGTTAAAACTGTCACCAAAGGAGAGGTATGGCGTGAAAGTTCAAATGCTAACTTTAATATTCTCTGGAAAGTGAGTGATAATTTCCGAGCAAAAAAAAGAAAAGTGAGTGATAATCACATGTGGGGGCACACATATGCTAACAGGACAATATTTTTTCAATTGGGGACTTCATAGTATCCACTATCCATTGTCATGCCAGATTATCATGCATGTGCATACAAACCAGTTAAAAAGTTCAATGCACTCTGCTACTGCGTGGTACATGATTACACGGTGAAAAAAAAAATGTCCTTTTGGATTCATCTATTTAATCATATAGCAAAAAATATGTATGATATATTAAAATATAATAAATTATAAATTAAAATAAAATAAAATATTATAAAATATATTATAAAAATCTAAATATAAGAATAATAATATGTAATAATAAAATATATATTATTACATATTATATAATCATATATCAAAAATATATATAATATGTATAATATATTATAATTCAAACATATGAGACCATTTTACCTAATTCAAAGATATATGTACCTATTATTATTTTTTTGGTCAGAAATATATGTACCTATTATTGGATTCATCTATTTATAACGAAATTTGTTATGGCCACAAAAATAAAGCTTGGGGTGGTTAGTGAACACTCAGTGACTTTTGAGCAAAAAAAAAAAAAAAAAAAAACACCTCAGTGACTCATTTATTGTTGATTATTATGGTGATGAGGTGGAAAAAACTAAATATTCAATTTTTGTTTTGATGTTAAATTTTTTACTATAATATTTATGTTCACGTGCTTGCGTTGAAAAAACTACAAGAACCTTATCTAGGACTCTACATGGAGATTCTGAAAATCTTAGAAAAGGTCCTAAGGCCTTTTCTCGGATTTTAGATTTTTGAGGGTCTTTTTTAGGATTTTAACGACTATTCAATTGTTAAATTTTCAAACGCTTTGTTTTTTTTTAGGTCGAAAAACGCTTTGTTTTCTTGATATATCTCTTTTTCACGTTTTCTGTTACACGCACATGTTTGAGCAAAAATAACTACACGCACATAGTTTTAACATTATTTGCAATGTGGTGGACAACTTAAATTGGAGTTGGTGTCTACTTTATTATAGAAAATATTTTATATTAGAGACAACAACTCCTTAACATTATTTTATAATATAAATATATAATAATAATATATATTATTATATTGTTTTTTGCATGACACAATATATATATACCCCTCTAGATATATCCCACAGTAGTTGAGATATGTTTAACACACTGAGAAACACGAAATAATTTCAAAAGGCCTAAAGAAGAGAAGGCAAAGCAAGAAGAGACACTTAATTTATTTATTCGTATGATATAATGTTTTAATAATTCTAGCAATTACAGATAAATTTATCAAATCAAATAACACTGAGAATATATTGCTTTCTAAAATATGAAGCCATAACCAACAGGAAGCATGCGATTTTTTGCAAATAGTGGAGGCCAACATTGACATTTTGCAAATATTTTGCATTATTTACTCACCGAATACCCCAAAAAAACAAAAAAAATAACTCACCTTTCTTTTGTTTCCTCGTGATCCCGTCTCTACCACTACACCCACTAACTATGAAGACCAATGAGGGTTTGCGACTATGACAATGCATCGGTTGGAAAAAAAGCATGGAGAAAACGTTGTCTCCTCAAATGACTCAGACGCAGTCTCACCAAGCCACACTCCTCTAACCCCACAGCATCGCCAATCAAACTGCTGGGATTTGTTGAATCAGCTCGCTCAGCAACAAAAAAGCTGATAATGGAGGTTACCGTTCCGCTCGCCAATCAGGATACACGTCTTCAACCTGACAATGCATCAGTTGGAAAAAAAGCATGGAGAAAACGTTGTCTCCTCAAATGACTCAGACGCAGTCTCACCAAGCCACAGTCCTCTGACCCCACAGCATCGCCAATCAAACTGCTGGGATTTGTTGAATCAGCTCGCTCCGTCACAAAAAAGCTGATAATGGAGGTTACCGTTCCGCTCGCCAATCAGGATACACGTCTTCAACCTGACAATGCATCAGTTGGAAAACAAGCATGGAGAAACTGAATATTTCATCGGTAATATGGAAGAATTAAGGACACGGCCCTGAACCATTGTTTGAATCCGCCAATGGAACTACAAGTAGGGTAAAAAATGTGTGGCCAGAGTATAGAGGATTGAAACAGCTGAAAATCTTTGATATGCAAGAAATAAATAGCTACGAGGTTTATACCAAAAAAAAAATAGCTACGAGGTGGCAGACAAAGCATTGGTGGTGTAAATAAGCATGGGTGAAAGCACCTTTCATCCTGAGCCAAAAAAAAAAAAAGCATCTTTCATGGGAAATATGCAAGAAGTTTATACCAAAATAAAAAAAGCTACCAGATGGCCGACAAAGTAATCAGTTAGGTTTTTTCATTTTTCAATGATGAAGTTGTCTAAAAATAACAAAGCGTGGGTTATGATGCAAGAGCAAGCGTGGGTTATTAAAACTGTAAATGAGATAAAATCAATAACAAATGCTACAATGTATAATGTGGTGCATATATTAGCATAACTGGTACACTTTTAATATATTATATATTGTGGTGCATTGCTTTGTCGGCCACTTCATTCTTAGAATTAGGATGCATTGAAATAATCTATTATTTAAACCACGTTGGTAAGCAGCAGAACACCGAGCAGGCTATTGTGGAACAAAAGGGAAGAAGAATATAGCTACCGCACTCAACCGCATATTCTTCTTAAGAAAATCCCATCTCAAAATAGACTGAACATCTGGCCTGCTTTAAAAGTATGTATCGTATAACAATAATATAACATCCAGGAAAGAAATACATGTTAATTCCTGGATTTTGATGATCACAATTTCAAAGTATTGAATTAAGTATTTTTGATTTCAAAATAACCTTGCCTGAGCAAGATGGTAAGCTTGCTCGAGCAATATCGGGATTCAGTGAAAAGAAGAAGGAAAGCATAGAGGATCATGCCCGAGCACTCCCTGAAAACAGGCGAAAGCATGACTTGCCCGAGCAAGGTGAGAAGCTTGCTCGAGCAACGACGGGCTCACTAAAGAAATAAGGAAAGCACAAACACCTGCCCGAGCATCCCTTGCAAAAGGCTAGAAAGTATACCTTGCCCGAGCAAGGTTACGAGCTTGTTCGAGCAACATCGAATGTTGAAGGAAGTTAAGGGGAAACACTAGCCATATGCCCAAGCAACCTCCAGAAACACCTGAAAGCAATACCTTGCCCGAGCAAGGTACTTGGTGTGCCCGAGCAAAACCGAAACAGAAGCGAGGATCTAAATACCATAGTATTTTCCCGAGCATAAGAAAATGGTCTGCCCGAGCATAAGAAAAAGGCTGCCCGAGCAAACTCCTTGGATTCGTCTCTGCCTTGACTTTGCCCGAGCAAGGTTATAAGCTTGCTCGAGCAACATCGTCCTGAAACACTTTCTCGCTGTCTTGCCCAAGCATGAAGATCAACATGCTCGAGCACATGCTCGAGCAAGGACAACAGCTTGCCCGAGCAACCTTGAATGTCCTCTTAAATTTGGCTATGCCTGAACCTTGCCCGAGCAAGAAGGAAGTCTTGCTCGAGCAACGTAGTCCGGAAGACAATACTTCCAGCTTCTTTGAAGAGCTTGCCCGAGCATAGATATCACCATGCTCGAGCATCATCTGCAAGCAACGAAAATGCTTGCCCGAGCACTAGCGAGTGGAGAGTGTTTCTACACTATGATACAAAGAGCTTGCCCGAGCAAACCAATGATCTTGCCCGAGCAATGTCATCCCTGTTCTCAATCTTCGTCTGCGTAAATTCTTCCGATGATAACATTTATCTTATTACTTATTATTATTGTTTATTAAGTTTACCATATGCTTTTAACCAGTGTATTAGTGAGTTTCGCATCATCAAGGCACAAATTACCACCGATTAAAATAAAGCACTTTGGTTTGTCGAAGCATTAAATGCAAAGTAGAGACATTCACCATTCCGGCAAGAAACCTTCGAGCAAGCAAAAAGCATTCCGGCCATACCTTATGCAAAATTCGGAGAACGTGTCTCAACGGACAATTTGAATAAGGAATGTCAACGAAGAATAAACGGTCGAATGTCAAAATGTCGAAGCGTACGAGGAAACAAAGCAAGTGTTTTGCAACGGACATATTGATTACTCACAACGGCTCATTAATTCCTCTCAACGGTCATCAATGCAATCAACTTATAAATAGAAGGAGCATTCAAGTCTCCAACTACCGAAACGCTGTGCATTCAATTAGCAATTAAGAGCATTTACTGTTTTGACTCACAGAGAGATTATCTTCGGATATATTAAGCTTCAGTGATTATTATTCTACTCTTTTAGATAGTTTCTCATTGATTAGCTTTCTTGTAAGAATCTCAAAGTATTGGGACTTTGAGATTGGGATACTTGATTACAACTTGTAAGGGGGAGCAAGTTCTAGAGAGAGAATTGCTTCGAGAGTTACAGAGTGTGTAATCAGTTGAAGTTAGTGAAAATCCCGAGAGTCTGGGGACTGGACGTAGGTCAAGGATTTAGACCGAACCAGGATAAATCCATTGTGTTCAATCTCACTTATCCCTACTTTGTTTATCTCTGTTTTACATTTGGTTAAACAGAGGATTCTTGCGAAAAATTTTATATCCCCAATTCACCCCCTCTTGGTGATATTCGTTCTTTCAATACAAACACAATAAATGATAGTTACACTTAAAAACAAAAAACAAAGAGATAAACAATTTCATTCCCCAAGTACATGTATCTTCGCGGACGCCACTTCAGAATATGCAGTGTTTGGTTTAGTTATTCACCTCCCACACTTGCTGGTCAAAGTATTGATCAAGTGGGTTCAAGTTTCCTCTAACCGTGCCTTCAAACATTGTGGGATCCCGTGGAATGATACTAAGCCTCAACCTCAAGTCCGAGAGACCAATCTTGCATACATCATCTTATTTTCTCGCATTACGTATGTTCCATATGACTGCAGCTTGAAGGACATTCAAATTGATCCCATAAGTTACTGCCAACCCTGCAATGCTAGTACAAAAAAGTTGCTCAAAGAAATAAGTGCTCCATCGAGAACGATCATCGTCTCCAATCAAATGTTTGTATAAGCTTAAAAAATAATGACATGAAAGTACTTTTCTTTTAGTTACGATGTCATACTTGTTCATATTGTAAAACAAAGTTATTCTACTTACTTGGCTCGATGATTCCTTGTGGAAGGACTACAAGCAAAACCAGCAAGAAGGCGAAAACAAACTTGGATAGTATATTCAATCTGTAAATGTAAAGATGGCAAAAACTAGCTGCTAGTTGGTGAATATACAAAATTATTCTGTAAGATGATGCAGAATTGGAGTTATTTGGATTAAAACCAAACACAGAATAAGAAGAACAATAGGAGGGAACTCTTGAATATCCGGGAAACAAATGAAAAACCTGCAGAGGAAAGGAAAATAATGGAGGAAGTAGAGAGAGAGAGAGAGAGAGAGAGAGAGAGAGAGAGAGAGAGAGAGAGAGAAGTGAGAATGTGGGGATTCAAATGAAGGGGAAAGTGCTGCATAGAATAGGTAAATAATGGAGAAAGCCAACTAAGGACCAATGAACCGTGTTTAATTTAAAAACAAAGGATCAATGAATGAAGGGGCTATGCACATGTGTCAGGTATAGGTGGACCAATAACTTAGAGGCTAGGAGGTTTAGTAATATATATTGATGATGATAGCTTGGACATAAAATAGAGTTCAAGTTTCATAGAATGGAAGTCCCAGAACATCGAAGATGGATGTATAATAGAATTAATCCGAGTACTAAATGAGTGACAGAAGAGTTCGAGCAAGGTGTTGATGGGTTTCTTGCATATGTATATCAATCACCTTATTCTCAAAAATGGGGAGAGCTTAGGTGTCCATGTGTGAAATGTAAAAGTAGGTATTATTTACCTTTTGATGAGGTGAAGGTTGAAAAACCAGGCTATCACCCAAGAGGGGGGTGAATTGGGTGTTTGTTAAAACTTTAGGAACTTTGAAAAACTTTTCGCAACTTATTGAAAGCAGTTTGAATGACAATAATAATGATTGATAAAGCAATAGTCAGTCATTCAAACATGTATAGATATTCGATATATATGCTTTGAAATATAAGAGATAAGGGAAGAGAATATGCAAACCGATTTATACTTGGTTCGGCCCAATCCTTGACCTACGTCCAAATCCCCAAGCTTCACTTGAGATTTTCAATCCACTATCTTCTTTCAACTTGATTACACGATCTGTACTTGAAGTAATCCTCTCACTAGGATTCACTCCCCTTACAAACGTAATCAATACACTTGCTTGATCACACACTCGTACTCAAGTAATCCTCTCCCTAGGATTCACTCCCCTTACAAGCTGTAATCAACACAATGTGTTTCCCACTCAAGATTACCTAATCTTGAGTATATCACAGATAGAATGATAGGATGTTTACAAATAAATCTTCTCTCTCTCATAAGTGAATGAATAAACACTGAAGTACAATACAAATCACTTCACTCTATGATAAGCTATATAACATTAAGAACAGAGAGTAAAAGATATGAGAATCAGAGTATTAGCATGTTGAAGATGTATTCTTGTGTTTCTGCGTTTTTCTGCTCTGTGTACTCTGTGTTTTGTATGGAGTCTTCAAATCTTCAGGTATTTATGCTAGTTGAAGTTTGTGAACGTTACAGATCCGTTGAGACTTGAATCAGTTCGAAAATCTAGCTGTTATGATCATAACTATTGAATATAGCAGTTGGGAACATTTGCTGATTTGAATATTTGATTTTTGGCTCTTCAAGAATGTGTCCCATGTGGTCTTGTTTGAAGAATGATGATGTTCAGCTTTAGTTGGTGGAGGCATTGTTGTCTGCATTGAGAAATGGTCGTCCATCTTTCCAGTCATCCTCTTGCTTTGTTTGAGAAGATATATTAAAATAATACAAGTGGTTCATGGAGTTGCTTTATTTGACTTTAAAACAAATTCAAATCTTCTCAAATCTGTAGTTAAGGATATTGAACATTTGAATCCATTGAAGAACATTACCGTTCAGCATTAAATATTGCTTCTTCAGTTTTCTCGTTCAATTCTGCCTTCTTTGTTGTTTCTGAAAATCTGCAGCAACCTTCATCTTCAAGCTTATGACAGATTTTGGTTTCTGTCAAGTTTGATGTAATCTCAAACTTTAATCACCTGAAACTTATACAAAAATGATATAAATGATGTTAAGGAGTAGTATAAGTTGTTTGAGCAATCATCTGGATGTTCTTGATGAGATATGATGTTTCAGTCATAGTGAATTTTTCTGAATCAGATGTGTAAATCTGTTCTGGAGTTCCAAGCTCGAGTTTATATAGGTAAGCTCGAGTTTGGTCTTCTTTTGAACTTGGAATTTTGCCTCTAGAAGTCTCAAGCTCAAGCTTATAACTTATAGACTCGAGTTTGGGTGTTCATCGGAACCTGCTTGCTCTCTGTCTGAGCTAAACTCGAGTTTGTTCACTTATAGGCTCGAGTTTGGCTTTTTCCAAAAGTTCATTTCTTCTCTGGAACTCTCGAACTCAAGTTTGTAGCTTCAGGCTCGAGTTTGGACTTCTTCAAAATCAGCATTTCCTCTCTCAGTAACCCGTAAACTCGAGTTTGCTACTTGTAAGCTCGAGTTTGCTACTTGTAAACTTGGCTCGGCTGATTTTGGACTTTGTTCAGCGAGCTTGCAACTTCGTCCACTTTCAAGGGCCATATCTCCCTGGTCTGAACTTCATTTTGGTTGGTTCAACTCTTGATGGAAAGCTATGTGAGTCTACTTTCATATGCTGCCGACTTCAGCTCCATCGGAGTTGTAGTGTGTGAGAGACATTTAAAACATTGAGGCTTGGTTTTCTGTGTGGCGTGGATTTATCTTTCAACTTCCACAATTCATAACGCCTTGATATGAACTCCTTTGGGCTTGAATTTTATATCAAAATGACTCATTGGGAGTCTAGTTTTATATGCCACTAGTTTCACCTCAATCGGATCTCTGGTTTGGAAGATATCATCAAATTACCAGATGTTGCCCGTGCTGAATGTGAAACAAAGTTGATCACCGCTGTAAACTTGAGTTTGTACTGATGAGCTTGAGTTTGCCTAGTCCAGAAACACCAAAGCTGCTGAAGACACTTATAGACTCAAGTTTGTAGTGCTAAGCTTGAGTTTGGTCATATCAGATAGCAAATTACTTCACAAGGTAGTAAACTTGAGTTTAATACTTGGAAGCTCAAGTTTGCTCATCCAGACCCTCATATTTGCTGACTTTAACTCTGAATTGAGCCAATCCAACTTCCATATGATATTGGAGGCTTCTAGCATCAATATAAGAACTTGAATAATGATATCTTCATTCCATTCAACAAGTTCTTCCTTTTTCCATCTCCTAACTTGATCGTTCTTTATCATTTAACTTGGGCTCATTATTCTCTGTAGCTTCTACCTTCTTCAATATTCAGAAAGCTGATCCTATTCTGAACTTCTTCTAGAATATCTTGTGTCGGCTTTCTGTATCAGCACTTATTCATGTGTAGTCTATTGTAGCTCAAATATGATGAAGCTTCATTCCAACTTCTGTTTGATCATGGAGACTTCCAGTATCACATATAGTGCAAGTTCTTCTTTCTTGAGTCTCCTTTCTTGATCATTCTTCATTATTAAACTTTACACTACATTAAATATAAGAATTAGTCAAAGTAGAAGATCAATGTAGTATGCAACCTTTTTGCTTTTTAAGAATGACATCTATATAAGACATCATCAAAACTAATCATAACCAACAAAGGTGCACCTTTATAGTAAGGGTTTCATGCCGGACTATTATATATGGACTAGTCATGGTGAAAGACGAGTAGAAAATCATCCGTCTATGTCTCCAATAGCAGGTGACCTACATGCCTCCCATGGGGCACTTGGAAACCATCTAAGTCAATATGAGATGATGGTGATAGATGCAGCTGGGCCGAGTTTTAGGGATAACTATAATGAAGGTGTTCACGAGTTGCCAAATACTAATGCAAGAGAATTTTATGACATGTTACGCACCGCACAACAACCGTTGTGGGAAGGTTGTGAAGAATCTCAGCTTTCAACAACGTTGCAGCTATTAAGTATTAATGCATCAACTAACATGTCTCAGCATGCCTTTAATTTAGTATCCCAACTCATGGTAAGGATACAACCTAAAGACACCTTAATGCTTCCAGACTTGTACCAAACGAAGAAGTTTGTGTCGCTAGATTACAAAAAGATTGATTGTTGTGTGAATGAGTGTATGTTGTATAATAAAGACGATGCTGATGCCACCCAATGTAGGTTTTGTTGTGAGGATAGATATTCTTCTAACAATTCTCATGCAAGAAAAAAGACAGTTGCAAGGAAACAGTTGTTTTTCTTACCTCTCATTCCTAGGTTGCAAAGATTATATGCTTCTGAAAAAACGGCAAAGGAGATGAGATGGCACTATGAGAATCGGCGAGGTCCCAATGTTCTCTCTCACCCGTCTGATGGTGAAGCATGGAAAGTTTTTGATAAGACATATCCGAACTTTGCATATGATCCAAGAAATGTGAGGCTTGGATTGTGTGCGGATGGATTTACGCCATTTGGGCAATCTGGGAGGTAATATTCTTGTTGGCCTGTGATAGTTACTCCTTATAATCTACCACCCGAGATATGCATGACAAGGGAATATATGTTCTTGACGTTGATCATCCCCGGTCCTAATAATCCAAAAGGAAAAATAGATGTATATTTGCAACCATTGATAGATGAACTAAAGTTATTGTGGGGTGAAGGGGTGTCAACATATGATGCCTCTTTGAAACAAAACTTTCCTATGCGTGCTGCACTAATATGGACAATCAACGACTTTCTAGCTTATGGTATGTTGTCTGGTTGGATGACAATGAGGAGACTGTCTTGTCCTATATATATGGAGAAGTCAAAAGCATTCCAATTGAAACATGGGCCAAAAACATGTTTCTTTGATTGTCATCGGCAATTCCTTCCCATTGACCATCAATTCCAGAATAATAAAACATCCTTCTTCAAGAATAGAATCGACTTATCAGGCCCTCCGCCCCGGTTAAGCGGAGAAGCACTTTGGCAAAGAGTTAAATATCTGCCAAAGGTCTTTGATTATGGAAAAACGTTTCCAATTGAAGGGTATCACGACACTCATCATTGGACAAAACAAAGCCTTTTTTGGGAGTTGCCTTATTGGAAAACTAATCTCATTCGACATAATCTTGATGTCATGCACATTGAGAAAAATGTCTTTGAAAATTTGTTTCATACTGTGATGGACACAAAGGGGAAAACAAAAGATAATGCACAAGCTCGAATGGATGTGAAAGAGTATTGTCGACGAAAAGCTGACGAACTTGTTGAAATAAGAGGGAGAATGGTGAAACCGGTCGCAAAGTATACATTGAATGTAGAACAAAAATGACATATTTGTCAATGGGTGAAGAACTTGAAACTCCCAGATGGATATGCATCTAATCTATCCTGATGTGTGGACATGAAGGAAGCAAAGTTGTATGGAATGAAGAGTCATGATTGCCATGTGTTCATGCAACGCTTGCTTCCTATTGCCTTTGCGACCCTGCCTGAAAATATCTTCAATCCTATAGTTGAGCTTAGTCAATTCTTTACACATATATGTTCAACAACACTGCTGAGTGATCGACTAGATCAGTTAGAGAAAAATATTGTTGTCACACTGTGCAAATTGGAGAAAGTCTTTCCCCCAGGCATCTTTGACTCAATGGAGCATTTGCCCATTCACCTTCCTTATGAAGCAAAGGTTGAAGGGCCCGTACAATATAGATGGATGTATCCATTTGAAAGGTATTAATTTTTTTTTTATGTAAGTGCATAATAAATATAAGACAATAGCATTAAATACTCTGACAATGGACTTGTCTATATGTAGGTTCCTCTATACCTTGAAACAAAAGGTAGGGAACAACGCTCGGGTTGAAGCATCTATATGTGAAGCTTATATTGCTGAAGAGACTTCCATGTTTTGCTCGCACTACTTTGAGCTAGGTGTTCCACCAAGAATAACATGACCTATCAGAAATGACGATGGCAAAGAACCAGATTTGCCAACAATTTCAATTTTTAATCATCGAGGAAGACCTTCTGGGGAGTGTCAATCTCGGTTTTTGGGGGATGAAGACGTGAAAGTTACGACCACATTCATTCTAATGAATTGCGATGAGGTCCAACCATATATGAAGTAAGTGATGTTACATTGTCATAGATTAAGACTTATGTCAAATATATGCATGGTTAACACTTAACTTGCTATGTAGTTTGTTCGTCCAGACATTAAAGGAAGATAACCCTCAAATTATCAAGCATGAGATAGAAGCTCAAATCAATGATAGATTTGCATCATGGTTTAAAGATCATGTAAGTAGTAAATCTTATGAATAAATTACCTATGACAAACTTTATTTAACATGATTGTTATTGATGTCACTTAGGTTGAAAACCCAACCAACAATATTGAGGATTCATTTTTACATGACATTGCTTGGGGACCAAAGAGAAGAGTGAGAACATAGTCTAGGTACTTTGTCAATGGGTACAAGTTTCATATAGCCAAAGTTGCCCTTACAATTTCTCAATTATGCAGAGAAAATATAAATGGATGCCCCAATATGAAGATGACGTGAAGAGAATTTGGAATATAAAATGCCAAGAAATCTTAAGAGGAACAATGAAGAGAATCAAAAATGACTTTTTTCAGAAGCAAGTTAGGTCCAAGTGGATTCCTCACGAAGTGATGAATGAGTTAGAGAGAGTATGGACATCGGAAAAATATTTGAGCATTTGTGAGGTAGCAAAGGCCAATCGAGCGTCTAGTAAGGGTGGGACTCAACATAAAGTGGGGAGCATTCCTATTTCTGAGCATAAAAGGATGATGGTTAGATTTTTATTCTCAATTTATTCAATCATTATTTATTCAAGGATTCATATAATACATCTTTAAATACCTACAGGCTGAACATTTGGGAAGGGAGCCTTCAGTGTTTGAAGTATTCAAAAAGACGCATTATAGTGAGAAAACTGGAGAATTTGCGGACCGCCGTGCGACTGCAACTCATGTAAGCATATGTTTCATTTACACATTTTTTTTAAAGTAACTTGCGAGCTTGTAAGCATGAGTTTCATTTACATATGTTTCTTGTCCTGTTTGAGTTTCTCAATTCTTAAATATCAACCTTTGAGGAGGAGATCGAAACATAATCATTTGGTTGCATTCTTTCTTTTGGAACTTCCCATTACTTGAGAGACTCTCATCGTGACTACACTAAAAGAGAATCGACAATTTATTGGCTTTCATTCTCTTGTTATGTGCCTCTATGCAGGTTAATATTTATAAAGTGAAGAGGTAATTGTGAATGTAGCTGATTGTTTAGATTGATGTATTGTGATAATTGATTGTAAGTTGATGTTTGTGTTAATTGAATACTGTTTGTTTGCAGAATTCAGTGGGTTACTTGCTTGTTATAAAATTACCTTGTGATGGTTAACAAAGAAATAAATGTGTGCTATGCGCGTCTTTTGTAACCTTGCTTCAAATTAATTAAAGAATGTTGTTTGAGAAATTCTATTTATTTTGCTTCTATGTGCACGTTTTGTTTTCCATATGTAAATCTTATTTACATTTTGTTATTGTTTAATTAGTACACATACACAAAGGGAGTGTGATGGAGAAAATGAAAGGAGTGGGAGTCCCACACAGAGAATACTCCTACAAGAGATCTAATTGCTTAACTATCACTCCAACAAAATGAACGATTATGTTTTTTTTTTATGATAATGATGATTATAATTGTGTCTGAAGCGATATACTACTATGAGTTAGGCAAGTAAGGCTCTCTCCTTCTCCCTCCCATGTGTTAGAAATGAGGAAGCCATTATTAGTGTCACGCCCTCTATTCAATTCACATTCACTAGTCACTTCACATATATTTTGAGAATCTAACTATATGTGACCATCTCTTATTATTATTACTATTGATAGCTCTGTATCGTGATTGACTGCATATGCCCACATTGTCCCACTTCTCTCCCCTCTACCACATCTCATGTGTTCATTTTGGTCTGTTTTTCTGAACTTGCAAATTCCACACATATAATTGCATGCATGGGCTCCATTTTCAGCCTGTAAATATATAAAAGAGTGAGTAGGTCAAACATAATCCCAAGCTTTTTCCCACTCTACTATTATTCCCCTCTTTAATCACGTACCATGTCAATTACTATTTCCCCTTTTAGGAGGAGTACCTAAAATCCTAATATATTTTACTGACTCAGGCCTTTCTTGTTCTTACCACCAATAACTAAAACCATAAAATTAGGCTTGGTTAATGTATTGGTATGAAGTGTGTGTCAAGTGAGAAAGGCTAAAATATTTTTCTTTGCTTACATTGAGTTATTGTTCTTCCAAAATTTTCTTCCTTAACATCTTGATATATAAAATATTCCAGTTGGTACTTCTTAGTACTAACTATTAAACAAACTGGTCTCTGTGTGCCAATTTATCATGATTGAAAATCTTTGTTTACATTGATCTATTCATTATCTTTGGTTGCCTTGCTTGAGATTCATTTACAGTCCAAATAGAAAACTGCATTGCTGGTTGACTGGTCTCTTTAATCATCATAATTTATATGGATATGTAGTCTCATATGTTCTAGTTATGTAGTTCTTTATTGTTTTTGAAATGGCTCACCCTTCTTTATCAGTTTTCAATATGTTTTTATTTTTTATTTTTTTTGGGTACTTAATGTTTGCAGGATGAATTTTTGAGATGAAAGGAATCAATCACTTCTGAGGGAGGCAGTGTCCAATCTAACGAAGATGAACTCAATTGTTGGTTAGAAGTTACTGGTGGTAAGAACAAGAAAGGCCGAATCTATGGGCTTGGATCCGAAACTCAACATATTGTCTCTTCTACCTCAACTCATTCCATCACTTCTTCGGGGATTTTAACGTTCAACAAATGCAAACGAAGATGACACAAATGTCGAAAAATTATGAACACCAAAACAAGAGAATGCACAAATGTCGAAAATTATGAACACCCGAAACGGAGAATGCACAACTTAAACAAGCAACCGATTTAATTATGTCAGCATTGTAAGGAATGGGGATTCAATTACCCACTTTATCTAACGTTGCCAATCAAGGCGCTCCCTCTCCCAATGCAACTGAAGACGCTGAGAATGAACGTTAACAATTTTCATTGTTTATGATACTTGTGACTGAGAACATGTATTTTTCCTTTTTTAAGTCTTTTAATACTTTGAACTTGTGTGACATTTATCTCTGCTTGATATATTAGTTATTTCGAATTTGATGATTTCTCTAGCTATATATGTATAGGCTAATTTCTAATTTAAGCACTGCAAAATTGTTAACAAAAATGGTTAAAATCAAAGGGTGAACGGAAGGAAGTAATACAGTGCAAAATTGAAATTTGCCACAGAATATATGGTGAGTAGGGTAACAAGTGCAAGTATACACTATCAGTGTACTACCGGCAAGTATCCCAGAGTAATAAAATATCGTTCCCACAGGGACCAAAATTCCAACTACCAACCCAATTCACTTTAATTTACAGTTGATACAACCATATGAGTTTTTGGATGAAAATATTGAAAGAAAATAAAATGACAAAGGAATTAAATCAAACTTTATAGAATGCAATTAACAAAAGTCTACGGTCATGTATATCATCATTAATCCATTTAATTGTTCTTCCTTTACCAAAAGCTAGATTAAGATCTAATCTTCTTTTAAGGTAGAATTTAATTACTTAACATTTGAAATGGAATATGTCAACCGAATTTCTGATTTTAATCTAATTGTTTATTCCTAAGTCAATTAGCCTAATCCTTAATCCTAAAGTCATGTTCCTATGCTCAATAGAATTAATTCTTGCATTAAGTCCATAATTCTTTATGATTGCATAAAGCCTATGTCAAGTTCCCTTGCTAGTACCTTACGTTCTTTAACCAATTGAACCTAGAATTAACTAGCCTTTCCCAAGGTCTAATTAATCTTTCAATCCCTTAATTAGATGATCAAACTAACTAAGGCATTAAGCATGGATTAAAGAAACACATCCAAAACAAGTATTATGTAATTAAAAACAGAATTTCAATTAAACTTCATAAAGAATCCATACATGACCTTAGAAAGATACTTAGCTCATGCTATTCATGACCAAGCATAAAAATGGTAAAAGATGAAGAACATAAAATTAAACTATAACAATTAAGAGGAAAGATTAAAACTATACTTCCATGTAGGAGGTAAAGAACAAAGAAAGATAAAACCTAAAATGAGAATTCACTGGAGAAGACAACAGGAACAGTCTCCATGAAGAAACGAAACTGCTGCCTGTGTAACCTCTCTCCTCCTCTTTTCCGTTGTGCCCAAATTTTTTTATAACGCCGCTTTCGGTTCCAAACTTTTGAAGAATGATGGCGACAATTCTCCCACTAAACACGTCGCATGAGCTTTCTTTTCTTTGTGTCCCCTTTTATTATTTTTTTATTGTTTATATTTGGTGGAAGACATGCACCTCACGGCATATTCCTACACAATATTCTCCACTAACTTCATACGCGGGACCCAACTTCCATTACTCAAATTTATTCAATCTGTCCATGTGCTTGGTCTTTCTTTTTAATTTTTTATTGTTTAGTTTGGAAGATGATTGTAATGTCTCTCCCACCAACATTTACAGTTCATTCCTATCATTCATCTGCTTCAATTACGCGGGACCCGAAGCCAATTTACATGCTGTTGAACGTGGATAATGTAGAACCAAATTTCCATTAAGTCTAGGTGCTTCCATTCTCCTTCATTCAAGCCGTGAACTTCACGTGGATGTGTTCTTTTTGGAAGCAGGATTACACCACGAAAACGGAGGATCTAGACCAAGTGGTCTTCATATCAAATGTTGTCCTGGCTGTCAGCTTTCCAACCGCACAAACCGGTCCTCATTTGGAGGTCTGTAGCTCCAGTTATGGGTTAAATAAATAATGTCGTTCCATAGTCCAGTGACAGCAGCCTGTTTCGGTTTCCAAGCCCATTTTGGCCCTCTAAACATCTGCTTTAGCTTTTGGGATCTTCATAGGATTTGTAGGTCTTCCTTTTAGCTTTCTGAAAATATAAAGTGAAGATTTATTGGAGGTCTAGAACTCACGTTATGATCAAAATACCGAACAGTGTTCTTTACTCAATTGTAAAAGAGATGAGATTTAAGCCCAATTTTGATCCAAACTACAAATATGACCAAGATTAATGCAAATGAAGTCTAAAAACTCATTATGAAGATGAAATCATATATTTAACTAATTTTTCCATTACAGCATGACAAAAGACAGAGTGTTTAGCTCCTTTTTGCATTAAAAATAATATGAATTTAAAGATTATCAATATATTTCCGTGGTAAGAGATTTGCCACAGAATATATTTCCGTGGTAAGATATTTGCAACGGAATATATTTCCGTGGCAACTATTTACCATGGAAAATTTCGTGGCAAATCTTACCACGAAATATATTTCCGTGGTAACTCTTACCACGGAGTTTCCGTGGCAATGCCGTGGGAAATTTCCCTTGGCATTTTCCGTGGTAAGATTTTCCATGGAAATATATTCCGTGGCAAAGTTGCTTTGTCACGATTTTTTCTGACACGGATCGTATTCCGTGGGAATCCGTGGCAAATTAAATTAGCCACGGAATTCCATGGAAAAATTCTCGTGGCAAGGCAAATTACCCACGGAATTCCGTGGGTAATGCGGTGTTTTTTTGCAGTGAATTAGTAGGGGTATACTTAGATTCTAGGAGAACTTTATTGACTTTAACTACTTTTATTGGTTTGTGAGAAAATTTAGTTGGTGTCTTATAATAAGGACCAGAGGGAGTAGCTTCGTTGATGAAGTTTGCGAAGCTTTTGAATTTGAAAAAAAGACTTTGTAAATAATCAATTTTACCCCCTGTTTTCATGGCCGAAGAGGGAGTGTAGCAGAGAAGCATGAATGTCAAAACTATTTCCAAGAACTGCACCACTTCTTCCACTATAGTTATTCCGATGAAAAGAATGAAAAGAAGTTTTTGAGCAAAAAAAATAAGGAAAAGAAGCGTGTAGCAAATATCAAAGAACGCAAAAACAATTTCCCAAAAATGCACCACCTTTCTTCGTGGCTGAAGAGGGCGTATAGCAGAGACGCATGAATGCCAAACCATTTCCAAGAAGTGTAAGTCTCTAACGCCAGAGGTAAGAATAGATACATGCTTGCTTGGGTTTGTAGAGTTTCCCATGGCTATATATTCCCAATGATGTTGATCTGATCATCTTACTTTTGCCATGCCTGTGCATATATTACTTTTCTTAATTCCTTAAGTAAAGCATGGGCGACATTTGAAAGCATGGGCAAAGATACATGGACAGTAACAGGTGATGCATTCAATATTTTTTTTGTAGTTTGTTTTGATGCAAGAGCAAGCATGGGTATTAAAGCTAATTAATCTGGCGCTATCTACCGACAAATCTGAAAATTTATAGTCCTCACTTCTCATGTCAAGCTAAAGGCATGGCCATCCCTAATTTAATATTATCAACTTTCAATAGTGGTGCTTATATTATATATAATATGTAATAATGTTGCATATATTATATATAATATCTTTCTTTGATCCTGCAGATAGCAAGATAGACATTGGTTAATTACTGGAGTTCGATGACTATTTATAATGCAAAAGGAATAGTTTTCCTAGTCTATTTAATCATTTTATCCATCTTCTTTAATGAGGATTTATGCAAATGTGATGATAAAGTCACAAACTTCATCTGTTAATTTGATTTTTTGAACTTTGATCTAAATACTATTCAATATGGACAGACGGATTTTGCTTGTAAACTGGACTGTTTCTGACGTTACGCATGCAGCTTGGGTAGCTGCACTGTTTTCGAGCATCATGGGGTGCATTGCTTTCATCACGGTTGGCCATGCTTGTTTCTAAACTCCACCCTTGACAAAGTGCTTGGTCCCTACATTATATTCCATCGCATGAACGCCAAACCATATCCAAGAAGTGCACCACTTGTTTAGTGTTCAGAGAATACATCATTAGCGAGTTAGTAGCGAGAGAATGAAGAAAACCTTACCAAGGAACCTGACCAAACGCTCCTCATCATCGAGTTTCGGGAGCACTGTTTTCATCATGGAATCTTACACACTAACGCATGCAGCTTTGTGATCCTGCAAACTCCATGCGTGAAAAGAATAAATAATTTGGAAACAAGCTGAAACATCACATTTTCAAAAGCAGTATTTTTTTTTCATCAGAGTAGAGCATTGGAGCGATTGAGTAACTGATAATTATATTCAAAATGTACAATCCGTATAGTAACACGTACAATCCTGGCTGGAAATCTCACCCAAACTTTTCATATAAACCCCAAGCAGCACCTTAGCAGTTCCACCAAACCACCACCACCATTACTGATCTGCAAAAAGGCTTTGACACAGTTGACCCATACCAGCACTGAATACATACAGGATTCAGAAGCTTTCCAGAATGAAACAAAGTCTTCTCTAAAAAATTAGGAGGCTTCAATCCGGAACTTGGAGAATTAGATTGGTCAGTTATCAAAGCAAATAGCAGAGAGGAGCCAAGGGTCCTTCCCTAGTGATACTGTGGTCAATCCAAAGGAGCATTGTAAGGTCATATCTACAAGGAGTGGTATAGTGATTCAGCCAGTTGAGAAATCTGTTTCGGTGAAGGAAAAATCTGAAAAAGGGGTGGAAGAACATGAAAAGGCTTTAGAAAAAAGGAGGAAAAGGCTGAGAATGATGATGTGCAGCAGGTTCCAAAGGAGATAGCTACAAAGAAGTCTCCCACTCCGTCTTATGCAAAACCTCCTTACCCTCAAAGGTTGAAGCAGCAGTATTCCAGGTTCTTGGATATTTTTAAGAAACTGCAGATTAACATTCCTTTTGCAGAAGCTCTTGAAAATATGCCTAATTATGCAAAGTTCATGAAAGATTTGCTTTCCAAGAAGCATAAGTTGCAAGAGGCCGAAACAGTGGCATTGACTCAGCAGTGTAGTGCCATTATTCAAACAAAGTTGCCACCAAAGCTTAAAGATCCGGGCATCTTTAGCATTCCTTGTGCAATAGGGAACGTCAATATGGGCAGAGCACTTTGTAATCTGGGAGCTAGTATAAATTTAATGCCCTTATTTGTTTCGAAAGCTCTCGGCATTAAAGAGATGAAGCCTACTATGATGTCGTTACAGTTGGCGGATAGGTCCATAAAGAAGCCAGAAGGTGTCATTGAGGATGTGCTTGTGAAAGTGGATAAATTCATCTTCACGGTGGATTTTGTGGTTCTTAACATGGAGGAAGATGCTGAACTTCCTTTGCTTTTGGGAAGACCCTTCTTGGCTCTTTGCTAGAGCGGTAATTGATGTAGTTGCAGGAAAAATGGAGTTCCAAATGAATGATGAGAAAGTCACTTACAATGTGTTTCAATCCATGAAATACCCAGCCGATAATAGTGACTGCTTCAGAATAGATGTAGTTGATGAGGCCATTCATGAAGATCTTTTTCAAGATGAAAGAAGGAATATCACCAAGAGGGGGTGAATTGGGGATATAAAATTTTTCGCAAGAATACTCTGTTTAACCGAATGTGAAACAGGGATAAACAGAGTAGGGATAAGTGAGATTGAACACAATGAATTTATCCTGGTTCGGTCTAAATTCTTGACCTACGTCCAGTCCCCATACTCTCTGGGTTTTTCACTAACTTCAACTGATTACACACTCTGTGACTCTCGAAGTAATTCTCTCTCTAGAACTTGCTCCCCCTTACAAGTTGTAATCAAGTATCCCAATCTCAAAGTCCCAATACTTTGAGATTCTTTCAAGAAAAGATAATCAATGAGAAACTCTCTAAAAGAGTAGACTAATGATCACTGAAGCTTAATATATCCAAAGATAATCTCTTTGTATGTCGAAACAGTAAATGCTCTTAATTGCTAATTGAATGCACTACGTTTCGGTGGTTGGTGACTTGAATGCTTCTTCTATTTATAAGTTGGCAGCATTGATGACCGTTGAGAGGGATTAACGAGCCGTTGTGAGTAATCAATATATTTGTTGTAAAACACTTGCTCTGTTTCCTCGTACGCTTCGACATTCGATCGTTTATTCTTCGTTGACATTCCTTATTCAAATTGTTCGTTGAGACACATTTTGAATATTGTATAAGGTATGGCCAGAATGCTTTTTGCTTTCTCAGACGCTTTCTTGCCAAAATGGTGAATGTCTCTACTTTGCATTTAATGCTTCAGACAGATGTTGCTTTAGTCAACGATTTTGAAACATGGATCGTTCTAATCATCTGAAACTCACTTAGCAGACTGGTCAAGATAGATTAGGAGTGTACAAAGAATCATATGAAGAATACAGATGATAATCTATGAAATCACAATTTTAAAATGGTTGATTTAAAATTTCAGATTTCGACTGCCTCGAGGTAACATTCTTGCAAAATTTCGAGTTAATCAATTGGAATTATTTAAACGAGTTATCCGACGAGATATTGACTCGAGGTTCAATCTTATTTACCTCAAGTCACCTAACTCGAGGTACGATTATTGCAACCTCGAGGTTTGTCACTCATTTAGGATATATTGATACTCTATCAGACTCGAGGTTGAAGGAATGTAAACTCGAGATTTAAAACTCGAGGTGAAAATTCATCACCCTCGAGGTAAATTTCTTTGAATGGATTTTCCCTTAACAAGATCTAACTCGAGGTTCAAACTCGAGGTTTGGAACTCGAGGTAGATGATCTATAGACTCGAGGTTAATTGATTTCTTTTAAATTTCATTTTGGACAGAGTTAACTCGAAGTGGGTCATGGTTTACCTCGAGGTAGCTAACTCAAGGTGCATTTATCTGAACCTCGAGTTATTTGCAGAGTCTACATTCGTTTTTAGAACGATATTTGACTCGAGGCGACAGGGTTGCCTCGAGGTTTTCTGACAGATATGAGTTTTTCTGATATCAACGGGATTTTCAAAAATCTATGTTTGTTTCCTTCTATGTTCAATCTAGTTATCATCAAAACAACTGAGAACTAACACAAGAAGGTTCGGATGAGTCTATGGAGGATGATCTTGCTCAATTGTTGCAAGTGGAAGACGAGGTTTCTGCAGATGAGAATTCTGATTTATAGGTTAAGGAGCTGAAGAAGAAGGATAATGATGCGCCACCTGTTACTTCTAAGGTGGAACTAAAGGAGCTCCCTTCTAATCTAAAGTATGCTTTTCTAGGGAAGGATGACACTTATCCCATTCTTATTAGTGTTGAGTTGTCACCTACCGACGAAGAGAAGTTGCTGAAAGTTTTGACTACCCACAAGACTGCAATAGGGTGGTATATATCTGATTTAAAGGGGATTAGTCCTTCATTTTGCACTCATAAAATTCTTATGGAGGACGATGTGAAACCAAAAAGGCAGCCCCAGGAGACTTAACCCGACTATGAAGGAAGTGGTGAGAAATGAGGTGGTGAAACCCATTAGATGCGGTATGATTTATCCTATCTCCGATTCAAAGTGGGATAGTCCAAGACATGTAGTACCGAAGAAGGGTGGAATCACCGTAGTGCGAACGAGAATAATGAATTGATACCCACTAGAACTGTTACGGGCTGGAGAATGTGTGTGGATTATAGGAGGTTGAATGATGCCACTCGCAAGGACCACTTTCCTTTGCCATTCATGGATCAGATGCTTGAGAGGCTTGCAGGTCACTCTTATTACTATTTCTTATATGGCTATTCCGGTTACAATCAAATAGCAGTGGCTCCAGAGGATCAAGAGAAGACAACTTTCACTTGTCCCTTTGGGATTTTTCCTTATAGACGGATGCCCTTCGGTCTTTGCAATGCCCCAGCTACTTTTCAAAGGTGCATGTTGTCTATCTTCTCTGACATGACTGAGAGATTTATTGAGGTATTTATGGATGATTTCTCTGTTTTTGGCACCTCTTATGATACTTGCTTGGCTAATTTGTCTTGTGTGCTCCAAAGATGTCAAGAGAGTAACTTGGTGCTTAATTGGGAAAAGTGCCACTTTATGGTGAAAGATGGGATAGTCTTGGGTCATAAAATATCTAAAAAGGGGATAGAAGTGGATAGAGCCAAGATTATAATCATCAAAGACTTAACCTCCTCCCACCAATGTGCGTAGCGTTCACAGTTTTCTTGGTCACGCAGGTTTTTATTGGAGGTTTATCAAGGATTTTTCCAAGATAGCCAAACATATCCTATCAAATTAAAGTCATTATGTCTACTTTAATTCTTAATTAAACATTGCCTAGAACTGTGATCACTCAAGGATTGTTGTGAAGGATAGTTTGGCCTAAAATTAATGGTTGGCCTTCATTCTCCTTCTTTTCTCATATTTCTTCCCCTTCCTATTTGTCATATGTCCTATTATCCTTTCTACACTTGAGGTTATTGTTTGTTTGATGGTCCTATGTCCTATTATCCATTCTACACTTGAGGTTAGTAAAGATAGAGCCCTAACTCAAAAACGTGGTAGTTTATTCTTGAAGTAGGAAACATGATTGGAAAGGCCCTCATAATGGTGGAGAGTAAGTTAGTCCAAATTGCGTATGTGGTCGGGCCCAAACAGATGAATCACAGAACAATTTTAGGCATTCTGAAATCTTCATGAAAAATAAGGAAGGTATGTAGGTTTTCAAGCAAATCCGAGACGTTAAAAAATTTTCTCTTTGTTTGGTCTAACGATTTTGAATCAAGCTTAGTTTAATGATTTAATTCATTTTTTAATTAAGTCAATTTTATATCCTAGCGACCTTAAGTTTTTTAAATACAATAATATGTCCCTCCATAATTATTTTCTTATGGTTTTATATTTCACAACTTAAATTTAATTCTTAAAAAGTTTATAAAAAATGAAATAGAAAATTAAAGTCTGTTAATTGTAAGTTAAATTTCTAAAGAAAATTTAGAAAAAATTGAAATAAAATATTAATAAAAAATTTAATAGCATGTACTCCATCTCACATAATATGCATTATCACATCCAATTGCTAGATTATCACATCTATTTACTTGGGGTTGATTGTATATCAATTGGGAAAAAATTAGAAAGCTATTAAATTTACAAATGGAGTAAACGAAGTTTAAGATTTTTCTTTTTTATAAAAGTGACTTATAAACAGAAGTAGGTTTGTAGATAATAATAATTTGTTTGTTAAATTAAAATTGATGTTTAAAATTTGACGTTAGGTTCATAAAAATATCAAAGAATTTGAATAATTAGATAAATAATTTTTTTTTATAAGTTGACCATATTTTGGTACTTTCATGTCCACTTTGAATAATGTTCATGTATATTTTTATACCTCTGAAAAATATATGGTGTTTGACGCTTTTTGGTAAAAGTTTATGGTTATTTTTGCACCTTTGGCATTTTTGAACCGAGGTCATTTTGGTACTTTTATAAAAATAGTGTGGGCCTCACTATAAAAAGTAACTGACGCTAGTTCATTTATGGTGTCTAAGTTTATCGGACGTGTCATTTTTGTCTGTAATTTTAAATGTTTGTAGGTACTTTTACACCCAAGAAGAATTTATGGTGTTTTGTGCAATTTGGTATAAGTTGGTTATTCGTTTTTTTGCATCTTCATCCTTATATGTTTAATTAAAATCAATTATTTATAAATATATATTCGTTTCTTATATATACATAAATATATATTATTATAAAATATATATATATATATATATTATAATTTTAACAACGATTATGGGAAAATATTTTTTAAATATTTATATGACTATTAATATATTAATTTTCATTTTCATAAAGATATAGTTTCCAACAAAATCATTCCGTGGCAAACTTAGCCATGAAATATTTTTCCATGGATAATTCCATGGTGTATTTTGCCACCAAACGAACTGCATCAGAAACATTTCTGACAAAATTTTCCACACACAAAAGTTCCTTGGAAAGTTGGAAATTCAGGGCCCATTTGGTGTAGAGAAGATTTGAGAAGGGCAAGAAACTTAGAGGAGGGAAAGGAGGGGAAGAGAATATTTTAAGGGATGAGGGAAGATGAGTTGTTTCCTAGGAATAAAATGAAGGGGTGACAGTTGGTAAAGAATCAAGAAATACCTATTTTACCCTAAAAAATAATTAATTCAAAATGAAAAGGAAAAATATTTTTTTTAAAAAAAAAATCCTCTTATCAAGTTCAAATTTATCTAACATATTCTCTTGCAAAGTTTGAATTTGTATAAGATATTTTCCCCTCGAGTTCAAACTTGTCTACAATATTCTCCCACCAAGTTCGAATTTATCGCATAAATTTGAATTTAATTATTATTATTTTTTACATTATACAAAAAAATAATTTGAGGGGTAAATAAGTCTGAAAGTATCATTGTTCACTTGAGAACTTGAGTTCTCACCAATTTTGGTGGGATCTTATCTTCTCACCTTAAAAGGAAGATTGGTGGGTCCAGGAACTTGAGTTTTCAGGAAGATTAGACACAAAAGTGCACCAAACAGGGAAACTTTCTCATCTTCCCTTCCCTTCTCACTTGTTCCACATACCAAACAAGCCCTGATTTTTTTTTTAGTCAGTGCCTATGACATGTAAGGAGATTAGTAGTCTACTTAGAAGATTATTTTGTATGTTTTGGTTATACTAAGAAGAAGGATAACATTTGGGTCAATGTGCATGGTTTTCTCTCCAACAAACACCTAAATGGTGTCACCCAACAACTAAAAAGAAGAATTGAGCATCAAGGAACAATGTTTTAGGGAACTCGTTAATTTAGGAAACTATCTCCAATCATCGTCTTACTAGGATTAGGAATCCTATACAGCCTTGCATCCTAAGTAACCAAGACACAAGTGGCACCACTTAGTTCATCGAACCAATTTAAGAAACATTCATCCTTCACTGCATAATCCCAGAAGTTTCATGAGATTCCCATAGTGTGTTTGGCCAATTGCGCTCACTTCTTCAAATTCCTTATCGCTTTCATTCACCATTTTTGGTTTTTTAACAGCAACAAGGTTCCCATGGAATGTCTGGTAGAACACCTTTATAGCACAGTAGAAAAATGCACTATGACCGAATTCTTAATCAAAAGCTTTTAGAAAGGCTTGCTAAACATTCCATAAGCTATTTTCAAAAAATAACTGGACAATACTGAAAAAAAATATTATTCTTCATAGAGGTTTACAAGCAATCCAGAATAAATAATTCAAGATTTACAAGGTACTACTTTTCAATACCTCACAAGATTTTTCTTTAGCATGACTACTCTTCACATAATTATAATTCTCTCACTCCAACTCCCATCTCTTCTTTGACCTAGCTTAACCCTAAATTAAATTTAGGGTTAAGGGTCTTAAATGTCATGAAAGTTTTCTATCGGGAGCATTGGTAAGACAGAAGTTTTTTTGGACCAAAAATGCCACGAAGTTCACATGAAGTATCAATTTTGCCTTGGAAGTATCACTTTTGCCACGGAAGTTTTATTTGAGGAGCAATTTTGCCCGAAGTTTACAAAACGTAGCAATTTTTCCCTTCTTTCCCCAATATTAAATTTGACTATTAAATCAATCAAAGACCACACATGTCATGCCTTGAAAAGGTCGAACATGGAGTCGAGAGAAGGAGATCCTTCAGATGTTGAACTCAAGACAGCCAGAATTTGTGAAGCCAAAGCGGTCGAAGGGACGAAAGGTCATCACAAAACGCAAATGAAACATAAAACGAGAAATGAATTGTTCCAAAAATTGGTTTAGTAAAACAAATCAATAGTGATAATATTTATGTTTGTATAGATTGATCATTTACTTAGATCATAAGTGATGCTTCCTTTGGGTTTTCTGACAGTTGACCTTTCAGTCCCTTTGACCAGTTTGGCTTCACAAATTCTGGCCGTCTTGAGCTCAACATCTCAAGGATCTCCTTCTCTAGCTCCAAGTTTGACCTTTTCAAGGCATAACATGTGTGGTATTTGACTGATTCAATAGTCAAATTTAATATTTGGGGACAAAAGGGCAAAATTGCTCCTTAGTGAAAACTTCCGGGGCAACATTGCTCCTTAGTGAAAACTTCCGAGCAAAATTGCTCCTCGAGAAAAACTTTCGTGGCATTTTTGGTCCAAAAAAACTTTCGTCTTACCAAAGTCTTTCTGAAAATGAAAACTTTCATGGCATTTAAGACCCTTATCCCTTAAATTTAAGTTATATATGATGATGTCTTGCCAAAATATAAAGATTCTTTTTAAATACGAGGTTGTGAATTTAAGACGGTATAGATATAGACTAACATTTTAAAGATAGATACGGAAAAACTTAAATTTATATTGGTCGGAATCTAAAATAATTTTAAATAGTAACGGTTTGTTAAAACAATTATCTAAAGATTCTCATTATGCATGCCTTTGGTTGTTGTAATTATATTTATGTGACATTATAACTTAGTTGATTTTAATACTATTAGTTTTTTTATTGAAAAAAAAAGTTATTCCATAAATATTCTTTCAACAATATTCCAATATAATAATATAAACATATTCAGAAAATTATCTATCAGTATTAAAAAAAATAGCGTTGAAAATATAACTGAAAAATTAAGTCAAAACAATATTCAAACATGTAGAAAAAAAATTACGTGCAGCCATCCTATCTTCCCAGCAACATATTGAACAATTCAAGCACGTTCACCACGAATTCTTCTAGCCAATTCGATATCTTTGGGCATAATTGTGACACGTTTGGTATGGATGTCACAAAGGTTAATCACACGTAAAAAAAATTCTACGCAATATATTTGGTATTTATAGAGCAATGTTTGAATATTGTTTTGACCTAATTTTTCAGTTATATTTTCAACGCTAATTTTTTTTTACTGATAGAGAATTTTTTGAATTTGTTTATATTATATTATATTGGAATATAGTTGAAAAAGCATTTATGAAATAACTCTTTTTTTCAATAAAGAACTAATAGTATTAAAATCAATTAAGTTACAATGTCACATAAATAAAATTACAACAATAAAACACAAATAATGAGAAAAAACTAATAGTAAAATATCTAAGAGTTCTTCACTATACTAAAGCATAAGAAGCCACAAAAAAGCTCAGGACAACATTTTACTCTCCAAATCTAGACTACTGAAACTATGGCTCCGATGATCGAGTAAATGAAAAGCGGCAACCATTGGTATCCGGCGGTGCTCCAATTTGTGAGTGAATCCTCCAGTGAGGTCATCTATAATACAAATAGAAAAAAATACTATTGTGGTGGCTAAGATAGATATTATAAGGGGAGAGAGAATGTGAAGGTAGCGCAGGGTAATCAGTACACTTGAATGACTCGAATGTGGTATCAGTAGTATTAGTACACCCAAAGGTGGTATCAGTGTACCTAAACCCAAAGGTGGTATCAGTCCTCTAGTGAGGTCATCTACGATGCAAATAGAAAAAAAAAAACAATCCTATTATATTCTAAGCCATAAAGACGCTAAACTGAGAATTATCTTTGGTGGTTAAGATATATTATAAGGGGAGAGAGAATGTGAGTGGGTGATTCCAAGTAGCGTAGGGTAGTATCAGTAGACTTGAATCAGTATATCTGAATGTAGTATCAGTATAGTATTAGTACACCCAAAGATGGTATCAGTATACCTGAAGGTGATATCAGTTTACCAGAAAGTGGTATCGGTACTCCTGAATGTTATATTGGAGGTGTTATCAACTCAACTCACGTACAAATTTTCGAATTTCTTTGAATAGAAAGTCATTGCTAGCTCTTGACTTAGTTGCCTGAAGTTATGACTTTTAAAATAATAACCAAAGAGTAATTTGACTAAAAATATATTTGTTAGGTAAAGATATATTTACCGCCAAACATATTAGGCAAATGACATATTTTCTTTTCCAATCTAGATTTATGATATCATTTAATTTCTTTTATGATATTTTCTTTCTCAAAGTGTGTGAGTGTTGGTTTTATTTTTTTACCACCGGGAAAGTGTATTTTTATTTTACATCTAGAGTACATTTAATTAATCGTTATATCACTATACAATTGTTCAAACTTCAAACATAAACACTTACTAATTTCTTAATGATATATTGCCATATTTTATTGGGTATTTAGATTCGGGTAAGAAAAACTACCTTTAAATTGCGTTCACTTTTTTACCCAAAACAATTGTAGTTTAGGGAATAAGATATATTCCCACCCAAAAAAAAACACTAATGATACACTTTAAGAGCCGAATTGTGTATGAAATTAAATTATAATCATAGACAATTGCGCGTATAATTTTTTCTACGCAAATATTTGGTATTTATAGGGTAATGTTTGAATATTGTTTTGACCTAATTTTTTAGTTATATTTTCAACGCTAATTTTTTTTTACTGATAGAGAATTTTTTGAATATGTTTATATTATATTATATTGGAATATAGTTGAAAAAACATTCATGAAATAGCTCTTTTTTTTTCAATAAAGAACTAATAGTATTAAAATCAATTAAGTTACAATGTCACATAAATAAAATTACAACAATAAAACACAAATAATGAGAAAAAAACTAATAGTAAAATATCTAAGAGTTCTTCACTATACTAAAGCATAAGAAGCCACAAAAAAGCTCAGGACACCATTTTACTCTCCAAATCTGGAATACTAAAACTATGGCGAGTAAATGAAAAGCGGCAACCATTGGTATCCGGCGGTGCTCCAATTTGTAAGTGAATCCTCCGGTGAGGTCATCTATAATACAAATAGAAAAATAATATACTATTGTGGTGGCTAAGATAGATATTATAAGGGGAGAGAGAATGTGAAGGTAGCGCAGGGTAGTATCAATACACTTGAATGACTCGAATGTGGTATCAGTAGTATCAGTACACCCAAAGGTGGTATCAGTTTACCTGAATGTGGTATCAGTCCTCTGGTGAGGTCATCTACGATGCAAATAGAAAAAAAAACAATCCTATTGTATTCTAAGCCATCAAGACGTTAAACTGAGAAATATGTTTGGTGGCTAAGATATATTATAAGGGGAGAGAGAATGTGAGTGGGTGATTCCAAGTAGCGCAGGGTAGTATCAGTAGACTTGAATCATTATATCTGAATGTGGTATCAGTAGTATTAGTACACCCAAAAATGGTATCAGTATACCTGAAGGTGATATCAGTTTACCTGAAAGTGGTATCAGTACTCCTGAATGTGGTTTCAGTGGTATGAATATACCAAAGGTGGTATCAGTACACCCAAAGGTGGTATCACCTTTTCAGTATATTGGAGGTGTTATCAACTCAACTCACGTACAAATTTTTGAATTTCTTTGAATAGAAAGTCGTTGCTAGCTCTTGACTTAGTTGCCTGAAGTTATGACTTTTAAAATAATAACCAAAGAGTAATTTAACCAAAAATATATTTGTTAGGTAAAGATATATTTACTGCCAAACATATTAGGCAAATGACATATTTTCTTTTTCCAATCTAGATTTATGATATCATTTAATTTCCTTTATGATATTTTCTTTCTCAAAGTGTGTGAGTGTTGGTTTTATTTTTTTACCACCGGAAAAGTGTATTTTTATTTTACATCTAGGGTGTGCATGGCAATCATTCTGTTGCCCAGCACTATTTTTGAGATGAAACCGTTTTTCTCATTCTGTGCTTCGGAAGAGTTCTGAGAATCAGAATTATGTTTGTTAACTCATTTTGTTTTTACTCCAAGAATCAGAATTAAGTTTGTTAACACTTTTTTTTCATTGAGCAGCGATTTTTGAGCCTAGGAAAAAGATAAGAGGGAGCAAACCCGATCTTGAGCCAGTTCTGTGGCTCGCCGGTGGAATAACCAGCAAAATAGAAAAATCGAGTGATGAGGCATCATTTGGTCTATAAAGAATTGTACTTTTTTTGACTTTTTGTTATTAGGGAACAAACCACCATCTTCAATAACCAATAATAGTTGGAGGTTGGGAAAAAATTAAGTCAAAAAATTTTGACCAAAGAAAAAGAACTCATCGTTGGAGAATTTTGACCCGAGAAATGGAAATGGGGAAAGAACCATGTTTGTTGCCTTAAAGTTCAAACCACGTTGTTTTTCCATCAATCCATCCTCTTCCGAAGTCGTCTGCATTTATGCTTCTATATGGTTTGCTATGTTCAGCTTTCCCTCGTCACCTCCTACAAGCTGTTCAAAACTCTCCATCGCTTGCCGCCACCAAAACCTCAAACTTCTTGAATTTTCCAGATTCGAAACACTATGTGTCGATAGGTCATCTTCAATTCTTGATCCGATGCGCCGCCCCCATCGATCTCGTATCTACCATGGATGATTTTTTTGTCTTGATTTCCTCATTTTATTGATGTATTTCTTTCCCTCTACGGCAGCAGAACAGTGATTTGCTTGGGTGGATTTGGTGTTGATCCAGCCTTTGAAGATGATGATTTGCTTCCATGTTCATCTTCCCAGTTCAGCTCTATTTTCAGATTCGTCGTCGTCGCTACTGGTGGAGGACTGTCACCTCTGTCACTGGTGGAAGGCCACCGTCGCCGTCGCTGAGGAGGCCCATCGTTGGTGGGGGAGGAAGGAGGAAGAGAAGAAGGGTAAGGTTGGAAGAAGACTCGTGGTCTAGAGGCAAAAGACATAAAAATGATTCTGACGAGAAGCGTGGAATTTTCTGCTTCTTTTTTTTATTCCCAAAGACAAAAAAATAAACCGGTTCATCCCGGGAGCAAAAAAAAATCTGGATTTTCCAAACACAATTCCCATCCATTTTTGTTCCTGGGAACAAAAATTAAAGAAAAACTAATTCTGGGAGCGTTACCATGCACACCCCTAGAGTACATTTAATTAATCGTTATATCACTATACAATTGTTCAAACTTCAAACATAAACACTTACTGATTTCTTAATGATATATTGCCAGATTTTAATGGGTATTTAGATTTGGGTAAGAAAAACTACCTTTAAATTGCGTTCACTTTTTTTACCCAAAACAATTGTAGTTTAGGGAATAAGATATATTCCCACAAAAAAAAAAAAAAAACCAATGATACACTTTAAGAGCCTAATTGTGTATGAAATTAAATTATAATCATAGAAAATCACGCGTATAATTTTTTCTACGCAAATATTTGGTATTTGTAGGGTAATGTTTGAATATTGTTTTGACCTAATTTTTGAGCTATATTTTCAACGTTAATTTTTTTTTATTGATCGAGAATTTTCTAAATTGGAATATATTTTAATATATTTGAAAGAACCATTTATGGAATAACTCTTTTTTTCCCAACAAAGAACTAATGAGAAAATTACAACAACCAAACACACATAATGAGAAAATAAGCCCCAAAACAAATACTAAAGCTCAAGAGCATAAGAAGCCACAAAAAAATTGCGGGAACATTCGCCATTAACTGCTAGACAAAGATACTAAAGCTCAGGGCAACATTTTACGGTTAAAATCCGGACTACTGAAACTATAGCTCTGGTGATCGAGTAAATGAAAACCGGCAACCATTGGTATCCGGCGGGTGTAATGACAACAATACACAAGATATAGGACAAGACTCTGGTGAAGAAGGCTATCTTCAGCTCCAATTTGCGAGGGAATCCTTCAGTGAGGTCATCTATGATTCTAATAGAAAAAATATCCTATTGTATTCCCAGTATGCTACCTATATCTGCTAAGATTACCAATTCAAAATTAAACTGGACAAACTATAGTGATTCGAACAAAACTGTTAGGGTTTACCTCTTGGGTATTGAGAAGGAAACCCATTTTACTCTGGATCCCCCTTCTAGTGATAATGACAAAAGTTTGGCTTAGTCTAGAGCAGATGCTAATCTCTTTTTCCAAATTCGAAACTCTATTGAACCACGGATTCTGTCTTCTGTTAATCACTGCAACACTATGAAAGAAATTATGAATCTGAGTGAAATTCCCTTTACCAAAGAAAGTTTCAAGATAATTCATAATTTCTTTCACAGTGTTATAATGACTAACAGAAGACATAATCTGTAGTTTAATAGAGTTCTGAATTTGGGGGAAAGAGACAAGCATCCGCTCTAGATCAAGCCAAACTTTTCTCATTATCACCAGAAGGGGAGAAGGGGATCCTGAGTTAAATAAACTTTCTTCTCAATACCCAAGAGGTAAACCCTAACAGTTTTGTTCCAATCACTATAATTTGTCGAGTTCAATTTTGAATTAGTAATCTTAGCAGAGATAGGAAGCATATCAGATGTCTTAGATTTAGCCATAAAAAAGTAACCAAAGAATCACAATAACAAGACAGCAAGCACATTCAGCAATCAACAGAAACACCAACGAGTGAGCAAAATTGCTAACCACACTAAAAATCCCAAATTTCAAAGTTTTAGAGTTAGGAAACCCACACCAGTTGAACAGTGCCAATGAACGGCACATGAATAATGCCGATGAATAGTCATGAACAATGCAGTTGAACATTACCACGAAACAGAACCTGAACAGTACCACGAACGGTACGTGAACAATAGAGAACTGATCTGAAAAAAAAACCTAGAGTTCCTGATGCTCTTATACTATGTAAATGGGTGTTTATTGTTAAGACTAAGGCTAATGGTTCCTTAGAACATTTGAAAGCTTGGCTTGTTGCCAAAGGTTATGATCAAACTTATGGAGCTATTATTTAGAGACTTTCGCCCCTGTGGCTAAGCTCACTTCAGTTCGTCTTCTTGTTTCTCTGGTTGCCACCTATCATTGGGATTTGCATTAGTTGGATGTTAAGAATTCTTTTTTGAATGGTTTCTCTTAAGAAAGTTTATAAGGAACAACCACCTAGATTTGTTGCTCATGGGGAGCATCAGAAAGTGTGCTACCTTCGAAAGTCATTGTATGGTCTAAAGCAAAGTCTCTGTGCCTAGTTCGATAGATTTTGTGGTGTGGTCAAGAAGTTTGGATTAAGCCAAATCATAGCAAGTGTGATCACTTTGGTTTGTACCAGCAGTTCGATGCAGACATGATTCTTCTAGTAGTGTATGTTGATGATATTGTGATTACTGGGAGTAACATCTCTAGAATCTCATAACTTAAAGTTTTCCTTAACTCCTACGTTCAGACAAAGGACTTGGTGGGACTATTAAAGTACTTTCTTGGTATTTAGGGTTTGAGAAGCAAGAAGGGCATCCTTCTGACTCAGAGAAAGTATGTTCTCTGTTGGTTATGATTAGTTTTGATGATGCCTTATATAGATGTCATTATTAAAAGCAAAAAGATTGAGTAATATAGTTATCTCCTACATTAACTAACTGATGTATTTAATGTAGATTAATCCAAGTTGAATTATAGAGATTAATCAAAAAGGAGATATTGAAGAAGATGTAAGAATGATCAAGAAAGTAGATTGAAGAAAGAAGTTCTTGCACAAAATATAATGGGAATATAGAATATCAAGGGAGCAAGAAGTTATCAAAGGACTTTGGGAATAATCAGAAGAAGAGGAAATGTTGAAGAATGTGGAACTTACAAAAAATGATGAGTCCAAGTTGAATGACGGAGAACGTTTAACTAGAAGATCAATAAAGAAGTACTGAATTAGAGAAAGAAATTGAATCAAAGAAGATGTGAAGTTAAATGATGAAGAATGATTAAGTTGGGAGATGGAAAAAGGAAGAACTTGTTGAATGAAATGAAGATATCATTATTCAAGTTCTTATATTGATGCTAGAAGCCTCCAAGATCATATGGAAGTTGGAATGGCTCAATTAAGAATTAAAGTAAGCAAAAATCAGCTTCAGGATGAGAAAACTCGAGTAAAGAACTCAATACTCGAGTTTAGGAGTCAAAACTTGAGTATGTTCATCAATACTCGAGTATTGTAGTGTCTTCAGCATCTCTGGCGTCTCTGGACTAGGAATACTCGAGTATCCAAGTCAATACTCGAGTATGCAGTGTCTTCAGCATCTCTGGCCTCTCTGGACTAGGAATACTCGAGTATCCAAGTCAATACTCGAGTATGCAGCGGTGATCAGCTCTGTTTCACATTCAGCACGGGCGACATCTGGTAATTTGATGATATCTCCTAAACCATAGATCAGATTGAAGTGAAATAATTGGAATATGAAACTAGACTCCCAAAGAATCATTTGGATATAAAATTAAATCCCAAAGGAGTTCAGATCGAGTAGTTATGAATTGTGGAAGTTGATAGATAAATCCATGCCACACAGAAAACCAAGCTTCAATGTTTTGAGTGTAACTCACAAACTAAAAATCCGATTGAGCTGAAATTGATGGCATATGGAAGTAGACTCACATATATTTCCATCACGAGTTGAACGAACCAAAACGGAGTTCAGACTAGGGAGATATTACCCTCAAAATTCGACATTTTGTTCAAGAAGTTGCAATACTCGAGTATGTAAGTTCAATACTCGAGTTTCTATCAGACAGAGAGCAATGAATGTTAAAGCATCTTCCAATACTCGAGTTTCCATCTCAATACTCGAGTATTGATTAGACAGAGAGGAACCAGGAGTTACGCAACAACCTCAATACTCGAGTTTCCAAACGAATACTCGAGTATTCGTCGCTGGTTCAGAAAACGAAGTTTTAACGGCTAGTTTCCATCTGAGTCTAACGGCTATATTTCTTCATCCAACGGTCATATATTGATCGCTACCTATAAAAGAAGTCAGATTCAAGACAGAAGAAGCAAGACACAAGATTACATCTTCAACATGCCAATACTCTGATCTTCATATCATTTACTCTCTATTTTCAATGTTTACATAGCTTATCATAGATAGTGAAGTGATTTGTATTGTACTTCAGTGTTTATTAATTCACTTCTGAGAGAGAGAAGATTTATCTAAACATCCCATCATTCTATCGTGAGATACTCAAGATTGGGTGATCTTGAGTGGGAAACACATTGTGTTGATTACGGCTTGTAAGGGAGACAATCCTAGTGAGAGGATTACTTCGAGTACGAGTGTGTAATCAAGCAAGTGTATTGATTACGGTTGTAAGGGGGAGTGAATCCTAGTGAGAGGGTTACTTCAAGTACGAACGTGTAATCAAGTTGAAAGAAGATAGTGGATTGAAAATCTCAAGCGGAGCTTGGGGACCTGGACGTAGGTCAAGGATTGGGCCGAACCAAGATAAATCGTTTGCATATTCTCTTCCCTTATCTCTTATATTTCCAGCATATAGATCTGAATATCCATACATGTTTGAATGACTGACTATTGTTTTATCAATTATTATTGTCATTCAAACTACTTTCAATAAGTTGCGAAAAGATTTTCAAAGTTTCTAAAGTTTTATCAAACACCCAATTCACCCCCTCTTGGGTGATAGGCAGGTTTTTCATTCTCGATCTCTTAAAGGAGACTAGAAAGCTTAGAGGTGCACCAAGTAGCGTTCTCATGATTCTGAATCCATTCCTAGATCTTAATGGTAGCATGTTTGATGAACTTCCTGATGACTTGAAAAAGAAGATTGATCTAGAGAAATTGAAGCCGTTTGCATCTCTTGAGAGATATAGAAGACTAATTGGGAAGCTGAATTATCTGACAGTAACTCGTTATGATATAACATTCTCGGTCAGTGTACTTAGCCAATTCATGGCATCTCCAATAGTACCACAGTTGGAAGCCTTAGAGCATATCTTGCATTATATGAAAGGTTCCCCTAGGTCGTGGCATTCTCTATGTAGATTATAGGCACACTAAAGTCGAGTGCTTCTATGATGAGGATCATGCAGGTTCTAAGGCCATAAGATGGTGTTGTGTCAAAATCAAGTGCAAAAACATAATACAGAGAGCCATGTCACAATCAATACAAGAAATTTTGCAGGTATTTCAAGTCATTAAGGAAATCGACATCACCACGACATTGCCTGCAAAACTATGATGTGACAATAAAGCAGCACTTCATATAGCATGGAACTCTGTGTTCCATGAACGTACGAAGCATATTAAAATTGACTGTCACTTTATTCATCACAAGATCAAAGAGAATGTTGTATCTACAGGGCACATGTGATCGAATGACCAGCTGGAAGATCTTTTGACGAAAGCCTTATTTGGGACACGGGTTAAGTATCTTTGTAACAAGTTGGGCATGATCAATATATATGCTCCAACTTATAGGGGAGTGTTAGAATCATATCCCATATAATCAAGGATTACATCCATGTAAATAAGGAAATAGATCCTAGTGTTAGTTAGAGAAGATACGATCTCATGTATATAAATAGATAGGCATACACAAAGTAATTTAATTTCCAGATTTCTTACACAGTTTAATTTGATGCCTCAGTCAGATTCGTCTTTGTTTGTGGTGGATGTTGCACTTGCTTCGGCCTGATTCAATCTGTTTCATTTATGTGTATCTCATTTATTATAAACATTTTAGTAGAAGATATTACCTAGTTTCATTAAGTTAGGCCTACTAATGTTAACACGGTTTTCACCTTTGAAAATGTTCTTTCTGTTCCTTTTGCAGAAATCTTAATTATGGTATGCCATTGTTTTATTAACTTGAAGTAAGTTCAGTCATGTCGAATGTTGCTAAACCTAATCATATTAACTTGAATGTTGGTGGGAGGTTATAACAATAAGACTTGTTACATTTTTTTTATACATGGTGAATAAGATATGTTGCCCTGTCCTCAAACAGAATGCAGAATCATATCAAATAGATTCACTAAATACATTATTTGTCTCTTTCATTTCACTGATTTGTTTTCTTTTCCCCCCTCCCACTGCCACACTACTGCTAATCACCATATTAGTTTCAATGATTTTGAAGTTGAAGAATCACACCAAATAGATTCACTAATGTTTTCAATGTTGTAGGCTAGACGAGCTTTGAGGGCATTGGAGGCTGTGGTATGGCTGCAAGCAAATATTTAGAAGATGGCAAATACGAAAGCAAGAAACTATAAAACACAATAAAATTTGACAGTTTGAAGAGAAGTGTGGACCCTTTTAGCTTGAAGAAGAATTGCAGGACAGAGGTATTCTTGTGGGTCTCCTTTCGCTTTCTTCTTTTTGTGTTTAGATTGTTCACGTTATTCCGAAACCGAATCCATAGCTTTTATCTGAACATTTTATTCCATATCTGTTCCTAGGGATTTAGCAATTATTCATATGCTTAGATTGATGTTATTCTCAGCTACTTGTTTTCCATACAAAAAACTTATCTTCAAGTACCTTTTTGCGTGTTTGGATGAAATTTTGTCTATCACTCACTTATAGGCACATGATTTGATTCTCAATGTTAATTAACGAGATGACTATGGCTTCTCCCACCGGATAATTGTAACATCCCCATTTTTCATGTGCTTTAATGTGGATTTATTTGAATATATGAATTTTTTTTATGAAGTTATGTGTTAATGAATATAGGTTATTGTGTGAAATAATTAGAATAAGTTGTAGTCGTGAAATTACTTGGTTATGGGTATTAAATTTTACCAAAAAGGATGAGAAGAAGGTTGCATGAATATTTATTAGAGATTATGAGGAAAAAATTAAAGAATAATTTGTATAGGGATGATTTTGGCTTAGAAATGTTAGAGACAATATTCTATGGCCTAGAGAAGCTAAATAAGGAAGAAAAGTCCTTAAAAGGAATTAATGATTAATTTCTAACACCTACTCAATATTTGCAACTATATGAGTAAAGAACTAAGTTACAAATAAAAATCTTGTGGATAATCAAATGGGATTGAATTGGAAAGAATTCCAAAACACTTTACCAATTGTTAAATGAGTCAAGACATATATATATATACACACACACATACATACAGTCATTTGATTTTACGCTGCAACGGTGCACTTCCATGAATCTTCAATCAACAAATAATAGGAATTGAAATCCGATGGCAAGATTGTAATTAAGGGTAAGAACAATGTCTTATGTTTTCTCAGCAAGCTTTCACCGACTTCAACATTTAATATCCATTAAACCCATTTCATTCTCACCTGATCAGATCACTTTCATCACGAAAAAAAAAAGAGAGAAACGTAAGAGACGAAGGAATAAGAAAGAGAAAGCTACTTTAGCCAAAATCTCCTACCAAATCACTTCCAATCCAAAAACTCTCTTCACAAATATTGTTCTACACCTCGAGAGCTTCAATTCTACGGTTTCATTTTTCTCATAGGAAGAGTTTCAAGTCATTGGGTTAGTTGAGTTGCTGCCAAAATTCCAAACCTACTGTATATTCGTGATAAGGTAAGCATAAGCTTCATTTTAAACTGATTGGTTTGAGATTTGGATGAGTTTTTGAATATTTTGTAAAATCCTATATTTTGAGACAACTAAGGTTCATGGAACATCATGGTGATCTATTCATGAATATGTGATTATATGGTGATTTGGGAGCATATAAACCTAGTTTGGTGAATAAATTGTGAATTGGAAAATTATTATACTTGGGCTTTGAATTCTGTCTGAACAGGGCATGGTTAAGTAGTTAGATTTTGGTCATTTTGATGGTTCCATTGTGTTCAAAATGCAAAATTGTGTAGGGTAGAGGTTCGGTAGAAATTTTAGAAGCTCGGGGATTGAATTTTACGGAAACCTTGAAATCGGTTCGAAAAATCCTGTGCGTACAGCAATGTTGTGACACGGTTTTGGGGTAGTAAATGACATCACATTGCCACGAAATGTTACATGATTAAATTAGACATAATAAGGATTAATTTTATAGGTAACATACATTTTTCTGAATTATGTAAAATTAATTATGAATATTTGAAGTTGACCTCTCGATTTTGGACTTTATCTGCGACCGGTGAGGGTATTATTGGAATCTGGGAAACACCTGGGTGTGAATGGTCATGAAAAGTATTTTTTGTTAGAAGTAGACATATTAAGGGTCATTTAGGTTTTTGAACCACCCCAAACGGAGTTTTCTAGATTTAATTATGAATTTTTGGGTGAAAATTAAGGGAATATAAGCTCATATTAAATTCCTTAATAAGAATAGGAATTTAGTGATTATGGACACATAATTGGGCTTATTTTAAACTATCAAAGAAATATTGGTTGAAAGGAATTTAATTATATGTACATTTTATTATTTTAGGGATAATTGTGATAATTTGCACCGGAAGGTTATTTTTATCCGTAGTCAACGCGTAGTAACCTTAATCCTCATATACTCTGTGATTTGTATATGTATGTTTTACCTTCAAATTGCATACATTTAGTTATCATTTATTTCCAAGCGCTATGGAACCGGAACATGTTGTGTGCATTACGGGCTTTGCTGTGTGTTGTGCCCGGTGGTCTGTGCTGTGTGTTATTAGGACCACTGCAGTCTGTGTTGTGTGCTATTAGGACTGCTAGTTCCGGATTTGGTCGTGTGCCTTGATACTGAATGTTATGTGGTATTTGTTTAATTATAGTTTTCTTACATGCATTATTTATACATTTTATATGATATTAACAGTTACTCTGGGACTCAAATTTTGAATCTCAAGCCCCTTTTAAGCCATCTCGCGGTTCATCGAGACCGGAAAGCGGGGAGAGACGAGGTAAGGCTCCGGAGCGGAGTAGTGTGGAGGTGGACATTTGGTGACTGCTATTTTTTGGTATTTATTTTGATTTCCAGATCACTATAGTATTTTATTTTGGCTGTCGTGCACCATTATCCGGATAATTGTATATTTTGATCCCTTCGGGGAAAAATTCATCTTTCCGTTTTATTATCAGTATATATTTTGTCCAAACCGAGGTGTGCTCTGCTGCTTATACTCTGATGGGTGACGATAATTAACCTGGGAAAAATAAGCTAGAATTAAATAAAGGTAAAGGACCACACTACCCGCCACCCGAGAGGGCGAGGCCGGTAGGTGTGTAACCATTTTGGTATCAGAGCGCGGTTTGGACGATACTGATAAATAAAACTGAGACTGACATACTTGTGGTTAATTGTAATAGAAACAAGATAAGTGTAAGATTTGGGAAGTACTATGGTAGAAGGAGCGCGGCTAGGAGAATATATGAATGGTGTTATGAACCAAGGGTCTAATTTGGAGTTTTAAGTCTTTTAAAATGATATGTATCAGTCTCTGCAAACTTATTTTGGTATTCTGATCTGATTATCAGTGTATGGTAATATATTATGATAGCCTTGTAAGAAGTAGCTTGATTGTACGATTATGTGGAGCAGTATATGAATTGTGAATGTTTTGATATTTTGAATCAATGATATGTTGGGAAATGGCGTATTATGTAAGTTATCAGGATGGTTGCTTATCATTTTATAGTTATAATTTAATATTATTCTATGAAATAACATTTTATCTTGTTTGTGTCAAGACTAATTTTGCTAAATGGCAAGAGGGAAAGGACGAGGAAGGCCTAGAAGAGAGCCGGAGACACAAATACCAAATCCTCAAGATAATAACAATTTGGTGCAAGAAATGATGGGTCTGATAAGAGAACAAGGAAATATGATTCAAGAAATGCGAGCTGAGATAAATGAAATAAGAGCTCGTGATCACAAAGAAGAACGAACTGTTGATGGCACAAATAATAATAATATTGACAGTAATAATGATGATGAGCATTCGCAACAGCCATTAAACAACAGAGAGGCTGAGACTCCTCAGTACTGGGTCAAGCAATTCTGTAAACATCAACCTCCGGTGTTTAGAGGCAAATTTGATAGCGCGAAGGATTGGCTACTGCATCTTGATAAAAATTTTCAGGTTCTAGAATGCCCTGAAGACAGAAGGCCTCTGTTGGCTATTTATAAATTAGAGGGTGATGCAGACTGATGGTGGAGAAATACTGAAACCACTCTTCGTGACCGCAATATCCCTATCACTTGGGAGATCTTTCGAGAAAAATTCAATGAGCAATATTTCCCTCGCTCAATTCAACTTACAAAAGAATCTGAATTCTTAACTATTCAGCAGGGAACCAATGAATCTTTTTAAGATTATTATGCGAGATTTACTCGTCTATCTCGGTATTCTGCTTATTACAGGAATCCAGATGCTGAGGGTAACTTGGCAGATGTATTGATTCGGGGATCTAAATTTGAAATCAAAGAAAAACTAGTGGCTCGGCAATTCCGTGATCTTAATCAAGCTGTTGAGGAATGTCGTATTGTGGAAAGAAATCTCAATGAATTGTGTGCATCTAGAAATACTATGAACCGCAGTGAATCTACTCACGGTAATTCCTCATAGAAAAGAAAAGGGCCATGGAACAAGAATCGTGGCAATTCTAAAAGCCTTTCCAATCTGGTCAGTCAAATTTCAAGAGGCCTGCAGAGCCTCAGATCTGTAATAAATGTGGGAAATCACACCCTGGATCTAACTGCGAGGGGCGAATCATTTGTTATGTCTGCCGTAAGCCAGGGCATATCGGGCGTGGATGTCCCAAAGCGGATCGAGAGGAGACCCCAGAGTCAGGGTCGGGTATTTACTTTGACTCGAGATTATGCTCGTAAATCCCCTAAACTGCTGCAAGGTACGCTTTCTTTACATGGTTGTTTATTACATGCATGCATTATTTGATTCTGGTGCCAGTCACTCTTTCATAGCATATGACTGTGTCAGACGTATGAATTTGAATGTTCACAAATTTCCTTATGATCTGGTTGTGTCTACTCCATTGGGAGTTAAATCTGAAACTGTTGATGTATGTCTAAACTGTATTGTGATCGTGGACCGACATGAGTCCACTGTGGATCTGATTTGTTTACCGTTGCATGATATTGATGTAAGTTTGGGATTAAACTGGTTGACGGCTAATAATGTGGTACTAGACTTCGGCAATAGAAAGGTTATCTGTCCTGATCAACAATGAAATCTCAATGCTAAAGCGAGTCTTGGTTTTCTTACCACTACTGAGGCAGAGCAGTGTATTAAGCAAGGGTGCCAAGGATATGTGGTATTCTTTTCAATACAGGCAGATTCAGAACCGTCTCTGGATGACATACCAGTGGTGAATGAATTTCTCGACGTGTTTCCTGATGATATCAACGGGTTACCACCGGAGAGAGAGGTGGAGTTTGCTATTGACATTGTGCCTGGTACTGGACCAATTTCTAAAGCGCCCTACCGCATGGCACCGAATGAGATGGCTGAGTTAAAGAAGCAGATAGAAGAATTACTTAAAAAGGGGTTTATTCGCCCTAGTGTTTCGCCTTGGGGAGCCCCAGTTTTATTTTTGAAAAAGAAAGACGGTAGTTTGAGACTCTGTATTGATTACTGAGAACTGAACAAGGTGACCGTGAAAAATAAATATCCTCTTCCCAGAATTGATGACTTGCTAGATCAATTATCTGGTTCCTGTACATTCTCAAAGATTGACTTACGTTCGGGGTACCATCAGCTACGAGTTAGAGCTGAGGATATTCCGAAGACTGCTTTCAGGACTAGGTATGGGCACTATGAATTCCTTGTGATGCCGTTATCTTCATGGATTACATGAACAGAATTTTCCGACCGTATCTAGATCAGTTTGTGGTGGTATTCATTGATGACATCTTGATCTATTCAAAGAGTCGGGAGGAACATGAGGATCATCTGCGGCTTGTATTGAATATTCTGAGGGAAAAGCGACTCTATGCTAAATTCGGTAAATGTAAGTTTTGGCTTTCTGAGGTTAAATTTCTGGCCATGTAGTTTCTGAAAATAGTGTTTCAGTGGACCCTAGTAAAGTGGAAGCAGTATTAAGTTGGAAAAGGCCTGAGACTGTTGCAGAAAAATACAGTTTTCTCGGTCTAGCGAGATATTACCGCCGATTCATACAGAATTTTTCTCAAATTGTGATGCCATTGACAAAGCTCCTAAGAAAGAACCAGGCATTTGTGTGGGATGAGCACTGTGAGGAGAGCTTCCAGATACTGAAGGAGAGGCTAACGACAGCGCCTGTATTGATTATCCCATATCCGAGCCAGACCTATGTGGTCTACAGCGATGCTAGTTTACAGGGATTGGGATGTGTCCTGATGCAGCAGAGCAGAGTTATAGCGTATGCCTCTCGTCAGTTGAAGCCTCATGAATTAAATTATCCTACACATGATCTGGAGCTTGCAGCTATTGTCTTTGCTTTGAAAATATGGTGACACTATCTATATGGTACTATTGTTGAGCTATACTGCGACCACAAAAGCCTTAATTATCTCTTTGATCAGAAAGAACTCAATATGAGGGCAAAAGCGGATGCATGGAGTTGCTAAAAGACTACAACCTGGAAATCAAATACCATTCGGGTAATGCTAATGTTGTCGCAGATGCGTTGAGCAGAAAAGCTGTACAGGTTGCATTTATGATGATTAAGGAACAAAAGTTGCTAGAAGATTTCCGTGACTTGAATTTGTCAAATCAGATCTTTGCAAACGAAAATGCACCTCATGAAGCCTACATTGCTAGTCTCATTGTTAGCCAAGAGGAGAATAGTCTGAGTGGTGAAATAAAAGAAGCTCAGATGCAAGATGATCTAGCTAAGTCTATTCGAGAAAAGATTGAACGGGGAGAAACAACCGAATATGATATCTCACCGAGCAGATTGATCCAATACAAGAAACGAATATATGTGCCACCTAAAGATGATTTGAGACAGAAAATTCTTGATGAGGCTCATAAAAGCAAATACATCATTCATCCTGGTGTGGTCAAAATGTATCGAGATTAGAAATTGCAATTTTGGTGGCCAGGGATGAAAAAGGAAATAACTCTATATGTGGCTAAATGTCTGACATGCCAGAAGGTCAAAATTGAGCATCAACGACCGGGAGGACTCTTGAAGGGTCTGGAGATTCCATAGTGGAAATGGGAGAACGTGACCATAGATCTAGTAGTGGGTCTACCCAAGATTAGGCACCATGATGCAATCTGGGTAATCGTTGATCGACTCACTAAGTCTACACATTTTCTTCCTATCAGTGTCAATTATTCTCCTGAGAAACTGGCAGAAATTTATATACGAGAAATCATCAAACTCCATGGTACACCGAAGAGTATTATCTCTGACCGAGATCCTCAATTCACTTCGCGATTCTGGCAAGCTCTACATCAAGCAATGGGAACAAAGTTGAAATTTAGTACAACGTACCATCCCCGGACAGATGGGCAGTCAGAGAGGACAATTCAAACATTGGAAGATATGTTGCGTGCATGTGTACTGGACTTTAAAGGAAATTGGGATCAATATCTACCTCTCGCCGAATTTTCCTATAATAATAGCTATCATGCTAGTATCCAGATGGCTCCTTATGAGGCTCTATACGGACCAAAATGCCGATCCCCTCTCTGTTGGACAAAGTTATCTGAGCATGAATTGTTCGGGCCGAAAATGGTTAATGAAACTTCTGAGCAAATCAGTTTAATCAAGAAGAGGCTCCTTGCAGCTCAGAGCAGGCAAAAAAGTTATGCAGATAAACGAAGGAGACCTCTAGAATTTAATGTGGGTGATCATGTATTCCTAAAAATATCTCCTGTCACGGGAGTGGGTAGAGCCATTAAACGAAAGAAATTAAGTCCTCGGTACATTGGTCCTTTTGAAATATTGGCGAAACGGGGACCGGTGGCTTATCAGCTAGCTTTGCCACCGAATCTAAGTAAATTGCATGATGTCTTTCATGTCTCTCAACTGAAGAGATATCAACCGGACTCAAAACATGTTCTTGAGTATGAAAATATTGATGTTCAAGAAAATCATACTTTTACAGTCGAGCCAGAGCGAATTGTTGATCATCTTGAAAAGCAGCTCAAGTGTAAAAGTATTCCTTTTGTGAAAGTGGTCTGGAGAGGATTATCTCCCAGAGAAGCTATGTGGGAGACAGTTGAGGATATGCAAAAACAGTATCCAGAGTTCATGTCCAAGAGTATGAGGTACGTATAAGCAATTTCGAGGACAAAAATTATTTTTACGGGGGAAGAAATGTAACATCCCCATTTTTCATGTGCCTCAATGTGGATTTATTTGCATATATGAATTTTTTATGAAGTTATGTGTTAGTGAATATAGGTTATTGTGTGAAATAATTAGAATAAGTTGTAGTCGTGAAATTACTTGGTTATGGGTATTAAATTTTACCAAAAAGGATGAAAAGAAGGTTGCATGAATATTTATTGGAGATTAAGAGGAAAAAATTAAAGAATAATTTGTAAAGGGATGATTTTGGCTTAGAAATTTTAGAGACAATATTCTATGGCCTAGAGAAGCTAAATAAGGAAGAAAAGTCCTTAAAATGAATTAAGGATTAATTTCTAACACCTACCCAAATGAGATTGAATTGGAAAGAATCCCAAAACACTTTACCAATTGTTAAATGAGTCAAGACATATATATATATATATATATATATATATATATATATATATATAGTCATTTGATTTTACGCTGCAACGGTGCACTTCCATGAATCTTCAATCAACAAATAATAGGAATTGAAATCTGATGGCAAGATTGTAATTAAGGGAAAGAACAATGTCTTATGTTTTCTCAGCAAGCATTAACCGACTTCAACATTTAATATCCATTAAACCCATTTCATTCTCACGGAAAGAGAGAGAGAGAGAGAGAGAGAGAGAGAGAGAGAGAGAGAGAGAGAGAGAGAGAGAGAGAGAGAGAGAGAGAGAGAGAGAGAGAGAGAGAGAGAGAGAGAGAGAGAGAGAGAGAGAGAGAGAGAGAGAGAGAGAGAGAGAGAGAGAGAGAGAGAGAGAGACACGAAGGAAGAAGAAAGAGAAAGCTACTTTAGTCAAAATCTCCTACCAAATCACTTCCAATCCAAAAACTCTCTTTTCAAATATTGTTCTACACCTCGAGAGCTTCAATTCTACAGTTTCAGTTTTCTCATAGGAAGAGTTTCAAGTCATTGGGTTAGTCGAGTTGCTGCCAAAATTCCAAACCTACTGTATATTCGTGATAAGGTAAGCATAAGCTTCATTTTAAACCGATTGAGATTTGGATGAGTTTTTGAATATTTTGTAAAATCCTATATTTTGAGATAACTAAGGTTCATGGAACATCATGGTGATCTATTCATGAATATGTGATTATATGGTGATTTGGGAGCATATGAACCTAGTTTGGTGAATAAATTGTGAATTGGAAAATTGTTATAGTTGGGCTTTGAATTCTGTCTGAACAGGGCATGGTTAAGTAGTTAGATTTTGGTCATTTTGATGGTTCCATTGTGTTCAAAATGCAAAATTGTGTAGGGTAGAGGTTCGGTAGAAATTTTAGAAGCTCCGGGATTGAATTTTACGGAAACCTTGAAATCGGTTCGAAAAATCCTGTGCGGACAGCAATGTTGTGACACGGTTTTGGGGTAGTAAATGAAATCTCATTGCCACGAAATGTTACATGATTAAATTAGACATAATAAGGATTAATTTGATAGGTAACATACATTTTTCTGAATTATGTAAAATTAATTATGAATATTTGAAGTTGACCTCTGATTTTGGACCTTATCTGCGACCACCAAGGGTATTTTTGGAATCTGGGAAACTCCTGGGTGTGAATGGTCATGAAAAGTATTTTTGGTCAGAAGTAGACATATTAAGGGTCATTTTGGTTTTTGAACCACCCCAAACGGAGTTTTCTAGATTTAATTATGAATTTTTGGGCGAAAATTAAGGGAATATAAGCTCATATTAAATTCCTTAATAAGAATAGGAATTTAGTGATTATGGACACATAACTGGGCTTATTTTAAACTATCAAAGAAATATTTGTTGAAAGGAATTTAATTATATGTACATTTTATTATTTTAGGGATAATTGTGATAATTTGCACCGGGAAGGTTATTTTTATCCGTAGTCAACTGCCAGGTAGTAACCTTAATCCTCATATACTCTGTGTGATTTGTGTATGTATGTTTTACCTTGAAATTGCATACATTTAGTTATCATTTATTTCCAAGCGCTATGGAACCGGAACATGTCACTTTGTGTGCATCACGGGCTTTGTGTCTTTGTGCCGTGTGGTCTCGTCTTTGTGCTATTAGGATTGCTAGTTCCGGATTTGGCCGTGTGCCTTGATACTGAATGTTATGTGGTATTTGTTTAATTATGGTTTTCTTACATGCATTATTTATACATTTTATATGAGATTAACGGTTACTCTGAGATTCAAATTTTGAATCCCAGCCCCTTTTAAGCCATCTGGTAGTTCATCGAGACCGGAGTTGGGAGACAGAGGTAAGGCTCCGGAGCTGGAGTAGTGTGGAGGTGGACATTTGGTGACTGCTATTTTTGGGTATTTATTTTGATTTCCAGATCACTATAGTATTTTATTTTGGCCTGTCAGACACCATTATCCGGATAATTGTATATTTTGATCCCTTTGGGGAAAATTCATCTTTCTGTATTATTATCAGTATATATTTTGTCCAAACCGAGGTGTGCTCTGCTACTTATACTCTGATGTGTGACGATAATTAACCAAGAAAAAATAAGCTAGAATTAAATATAGGTAAAGGACCACACTACCCGCCACCCGAGAGGGTGAGGCCGGTAGGTGTGTAACAATAATGACATCTTCAATTTCATTTAATTTCCAGATCTCTTGATTGTGTGTCTTTCTTGAAGCCTAATTGATGAACGCTGTTTCTTTATTGAAATATAATCATTAGGCCTATCCTCCTTTGATATGCATGTTGTACTGGCATGCAATGTACCTTGTGATTACTTCTAGATTCACCATATGAAGATGATTTCAAGCATAATGAAGATGAGCAATATCAACATAAGTAGAATGATAAAGGCATATCGCCAGAGAAATATACGAGCATAGCCCGTGGCAGGACCGTTATGGCTAAGTTGATCCAAATAAGAGTAAGGGCATCATACTTGAGTGGAATTTTAAGGGATTTAGTAAAATACTGCATGAAAGATGATAATGAGAATATCATTTCAACACCACCTGATACATAAGATCACTCAGGAAGTTTGAGATCAGTAAGGAAGGCAACATACTTGAGTGGAATAGTAAGGGATTTGGTAAAATACTACATGAAAGATGATAATAAGAATATCATTTCAACACCACCTGATACATATGATCACTCAAGAAGTTTGAGATGTGTTTTTGGAATACTGCATGAAAGATGATAATGAGAATATCATTTCAACACCACCTGATACATAAGATCACTCATGAAGTTTGAGATGAGTAAGGAAAGCAACATACTTGAGTGGAATACTATGGGATTTGGTAAAATACTACATGAAAGATGATAATAAGAATATCATTTCAACACCACCTGATATATATGATCACTCAAGAAGTTTGGGATGTGTTTTTGGAAAAACATAAAACACGGAAATTTCAGGTATATCGCTAAACAGGAGTCAAGTGAGAAAAATTGCTCCCATGCTGCCAACTTGAAATATCGCTTCCGACGATATTTGTTAAACATGAGAGATGATAATGAGAATATCATTTCAATTTCAACACCACTTGATATACCATCTGATATATATGATCACACAAGAAGATTGTGATGTGTTTTTAGAAAAATATACAATTCAGAAATTTCAAGTATTATAATAATAGTTATGAATCATTTAGATCTAAACAGGAGTTAAGTGAAAAAAATCGCTCCCATGTGGCCAACTTGAAATATCGCTTCAACACCACCTGATACATATGATCACTCAAGAAGCATTGTGATGTGTTTTTAGAAAAATATACAACTGAGAAATTTCAAGTATTATAATAGAGTAAGAGATATGAATCGTTTGGATCTAAACAGGAGTTAAGTGAGAAAAATAGCTTCCATGTGGCCAACTTGAAATATCACTTCTGACAAGAACGGATTGCATATGCACAGACGGAGCAAAAAATGGTAAGCACTAATGACTATTTCATATTATATATTTGCATGATTAACTTTTAACTTTAACTAATTTTGATATGCATATAGAGAATTAAATTTAAATTTTACAGAGGTAGTGTGACAAAAAATATGGCTGGCTGGTTGCACTAACAAAGAAGGTGAGATTGCTAGTGAACAAGCTAGAAGACTTGCATAATATTATGCAACTAATAAAAATAGTTATTCAAATGATTATAATTTATAATAACTAATAATGTTGTAATTCTTTTTGTGATAGTGATCAAACAACACAAGAATTACTAGAATTGGCAAACTGAGTTCCCTGGTCGTATCAGGGCTGCTGGTTTTACGACTATATCAAACCCCAAAAATGACATTTTGTCGTTGATTGCTATCACAAAAAGAATTATAACATTATTAATCAATAAAATAGAATGATTTAAGCAAAAATAAATAAAAATATTATTACTTACACAATATTCTGCAACTCTTCTAGCTTCTTCACCTTCTTTATTAGCGCAACCAGCTAATCACAAATTATGTCACGCTACCTCTATAACTTTTAAATTTGATTCTTCTATCTATACGTCAAAATTATTTAAAGTTGAAAATTAGTCATGCAAATTAGATAATATGAAACAATAATTAGTGCTTGCCTTTTTTGCTCCTTCTATGCATATGCTATATAAGCAATATTTCATTTTAGCCGCATGAGAGTGATTTTTCTCACTTAAATCCTGTTTAGATCCAAATGATTCATATCTATTACTACCTCCGGTCTTAATTATAAGACTTAGTTGACTTTTTTGAAAGATTAAGGAAACTAAATAAGTTACTTAATTATTTCATATGTTGTATTTTCTTAGATTATATATTAGTTTATTAGTCAAACTATTTAGTTTGAAAAAAAAAATACTCTAAGTTAATTAGTTTCCTTAATCTCTCCAAAAAAGTCAACTAGGTTTTATAATTAGGACCGGAAGGAGTATTATATTACCTAAAAAAATTAGTTGTATGTTTTTCCAATTTTCCAAAAACACATCCAAACTTCCTGAGTTATTATTATTCCTTCATATATATTCCCTCCGGTCTAATTATAGGAAAGCACTTTAGTGCAAAATTGCACTACAAAAGTACTCCTATAATTAGGACCGGAGGTAGTATCTCATATTTTACCAGATCAGCGCGAAACTTTCTAAGAAGTACACAAGCTTCCTTTAGCATATGCCTCTCTCATTAATAATAAAACAAGACTATCCAACAAAAACCATGCCTAATTTGTTATATTATTGCATTTATATGTAACAAAACAACCAGAATGATAAAGTAATTAATGTTTTACCGTGACATCAACCCAGACCAAATCTTTATAATCTTTATAGGGACTCTATCTAAAACTGTAGTTCCAATGAAACAAACAAAGTTGCTACTATTAGGTCTGATTCAACATCCCTTAGTTCTCAATTCCACTCCCCTTACTTCTTATTTGGATCAACTTAGCCTCAAAATCATCTTCATGTGATGAATCCATTTTCTTGCAAGTTAATTGAACCAAATAAAACACCAGTGCATATTGTAATATCCTGAATTTTAGGCATAGAGACTTGAGGATAAGCCTGTTTTTGGAAGACGACTAAGCCCAGTTTGAGAAGTATGACAAATCCAAGCGTTGCTATAGCAATCGGCTTGCTACAACAATATTTTTGTTGCAGTGGTCTTAGTCTGACTTGTTGACCAAGCACGTCCCTCTGTCTTATTCAGCAAGCTTTTTCTCTAATTTGATGAAAAAGGGACACATGGCATGTTCTGGGCCACATATGTGCGACACATGTGTTCGGGATATTTATTAATTCATTTAAGTTGGCTAGAATAGAGAAAAGAAAGAATGAGACCGAAATGGAAGCAAAGATGAGGAGGTGGAGAGAAAGGGAGGAAAGAGAAACACTCCGAAGCCAATTTCACCTCTGATTTGGCGTTTTTAGCTCCCAAGGTTTTCTCTAATGTTCTTCCTCTCGATGAGAGCAATATTTGTATGATTTCAGATTCTCGATTAGAGGGGTTTAGCTCTACTTACAAGGTGGAGGTGCTGCCAAAATCAAGAATCGACTATGGAATCGAGTAGAAGTATGTATAAGCTCTTATTTGAGCCGAATATTTTGGGGTTTTCATAAGTTGTTCATATGCCATGTTTTTGGATCAATATTGTTTAAGCATGAAAGGTTATGATCACTACTATAAAAAAAAAAGGTTTTTACATCCCTAAAAGACGTCCTTTTAAAAAAAAAATAAGGAAGTAAAAAATAAATGCGGTAGCATTTTTGTAATTATATGTGAGAAAAGTTGACTTTTGATGTCTAAATTCTAAATTCTAAATTTAAAATTTAGACGCTAAAAGCATCACTTTTGGCATCTAAATTAAAAAACTTAAACGCCAAAAGTGATTCAAAAAAATGTCGTAAATGAAAAGCTGGCGCCAAAAAGTATCACTTTTGGCGTCTAAATAAAAACTTAGATGCCAAAAGCATCACTTTAGGAGCCAAAAAGTATTACTTTTGGCGTCTAAATTCAAAACTTAGATGCTAAAACTGATAAACACGCCTTCCTTGTTCCCCATTGTCTTCTCCTCATCGTATTCATTTTTCCCGCACGAATCACCTTCTCGTCTTCTCTCTCTGGAGTTCGCCACAGCCACTCAGCGCCGCTCCCATGGCCTTCCCTTCTCTACCTTCCCATCTTCTCTCTCGAGTTTCTAGCTAGGAGGGTAGGAGATATCGACTTGTCTCCTGAACAAGAGTGGGATTTTTTCATATTTGAAATTTTCAAATCTGAAAGTCCTTGTCACATCTTCATCAGTTATTTACCGCTGGAAGCTCTCTCTCCCTTCGAAGTGTGATCTTGCTTTCTCTCCCTTTTGAAGATCATGTTTTCTTTGTTTTGGTTGGGCCTTTATCACAATAATGGATTTTCATCAGATTCTCGCCCAAAGCCTCGTTACTGTTGTTCTCGCCGTGATTTTCACTCATCATTTGTAGATCTTCTTTACAACTCACTGGATCTACAAATGCACACCATTTCAGTCATTTCATTGTTTATATGTCATTCTGGCATCTTATCTGAAGCTCAGTCCGGTGAGTGTCTGTTAATTTACATTTTGCTTCTACTTTACATTTTGCTTCTACTGACATTTATTGACAATTACCTACTTTCACCGAGGACTCACTCAAAATCGTAATTTTGAATTTGAATGATCTAATTAACCGAATCAATTATGAATGCTTTCTCCGATCTTAGATGAGGTTTCAATTCAAACCGAAAGCCTTAGAAATGGAGAATCCCAGTTTATGGTTCTTTATGCAAAATAATTTCCCTTGAATGTGTATATCTTTTATTACATTCTTTTTGTTGGTACGGTAGTGGGAAGTGGTGAGCAAAATTTATGGACCGATACCATTTTTGTGTTGTTTCTGTTTCATTGAGATGGTGAGAACTGCATTTTTGTGTTGATCTGCGATTCCGCTCGATCTGTGTCTTCCATGAGTCTTTTTGGATTCTTTTTCTCTTCAGCGTGCAAGTCTGCACAAGACCGATCTGGCATTCCCCGTTTCTTATGGGTTTTTTTTTTAAAAAAAAAAAACACTTACAGCGTCCTAAATTTATTTGGATGCCATAAGTCCCCAAAAAAAAAATAACATACAGCGTCCTAAATTAATTTGGATGTTGTAAGTCTCATTTTCTACGCCCCCCAGATAGGCGTTCCCTAAAAAAGAACGTTAAATGGGCAAAACAACAGACGTTATATGCCTTTTCCATAGTAGTGGATTTTGTTATTTTTGAGATCTTTAATGGATTCCTTGGATAAAACTGTGTGGGAATAGGCCCATATCATGATTTTAGAATGATTGGATTGAAAACTCAAAGATTAAAGATAAAGTAACAGTGCTGCCAAATTTCGTTTTCTAGAGGTAGCTCGATTTTGTCATCTTTATGACTAAGCAAATGTTGTCTGATGACCTTGAAACTTTCCAAAATTGAATTAAACATGATAAGCTTTAATTTGGATTGGTAGATTGTAATATATGAATTGTTAAAGTTTTGGCACTGAAATTGGAATAATTCTGGAACAGTTTGATTGTTTGAGGATTTCTAAGTTGTTGTACGTCTAATTGGTTATTGATAGTATTTTTCCCTGAATCTGACTGAATAAGGATCATTTAGGCTTAGGAACTACCTTAATTCAATCTGTGTAGATTAAGTTATGATCTTTCAAAGATAAGTGAAAAACCTGACATCGTAGGTTGTTATGTGAATGCTACAACAATGTTGCGGCAAATTCTTCTGCCATATCATATCAATGCTATAGCAGTATGCTGTAGCAATGTACAAAAGTATCATAGCAATGGATATCAAAGTTAACCAACCCTAGTATTTTAAGATAATTAAGGGTCTGGTTAAGTATTAACCGTTGTCCGTAATTGTGCATTTATAGGTTTCGATATTTGCTGAGACGACTAAATGAATAGGAGCCGATTCGAGAATTGGTAAAGCATCCAGGTAGTAACTCTAATCTCACATACTTTGTATAGCTGTGTATGTCTGTTTGAATCATATATGTGAATGTCCCGGTCGTTAGAACTAGGGATAGGGCCTATTGGACCAGTAGTCCTTAAGTAGCTAACCTAGTTGCATTCAGGTGACTCGGTACTATCGATTGAGAATGCTGGCGGTTCCAAATAGGACTCTTGGCAATTCCTAGTCAATTATTCCTACTTGGGTGTCCTGATTGAGAACTCCAACGTATAGGAGGACTCTCAGTACATGCCAATTGGTCATAGTTGGGTATCCCGATTGAGAACTCCAACGTACAGGAGGACTCTCGGTATATGCCAATTGGTTATACCTAAACTATGGTTATGTGATATGTATATGTTGGTGTGGCTGCATATGATATAATTTCTAAATGTTATACATGTTGTTGTGGACTGTTTATTTTTATGATTAATTGTCATATGATGATGTCTATACTTTGTTTGTTAGATTAATCTGTTACTCTGGGAATCTTCGGAATCCTAGCCCTTGTTATTAGCTGTGTAATGAACAATGTACTAGAAGCTGCTCCCAAGGCAAGGAGGCCAATGTCGGCAAAAAGAGGTTCTGGATTAATGTTTCGAGGAATTTTGTAATTACATTTAGAGTTTGTAAACATTACAATGTAATCAAGAGAATTTTATCAGTATATCTTGCTCGTTGAACTGTGCGTTATGACTCTGATAAATGTTGGTATAACAATAGTGTGTTAGACACAGTGAGAATTTTGTTAATGAAAGTAAATTAATTTGAAATATATTAATAAAATTGAAAAATATACAAGTAACAAAAATCAAGGCACTCATGATCTTGTCTTGTTTGGTTTAAAATTTTGTTCTTTATCATTCTTATTTAATTGAGATTTGATAGATTGACCCAAATCTTCATCTTCATTTGATTTAAATTATGATCATGTTCATGTTTATCTTCATTTTGACCCCAAAATGGATTGTATACCAACTAGTAAGAAATACCCCAAAATGAATCGTATAACAGCTGGTAAGCATGAGCACATGACAATCATGAGATTTTAAGGTTTTTTATTTCAACTCTTTCATTGATATAAGTTTTTTTACATTTGAAGCCCTCTAGAACTTTAATTCCTTGTAGAAACTCACAAAACAATTTTTTCTCTTTCCTCAAGAGTGTAAGCCACTAGAGGTAGATAAGCACGGTACCATTTCTCAACTGGTGCCAACTCTTCGTTTATTCCCAAGTTGACCAAATCCAACCTCGCATTGATACTATCCTTACTTTTTTCCTTGCATATTGATCAACACACCAATTAGACTATAACAAATATTTTTTTTAGTGTGCATCACATCAAGAAAATGTTTCACATATAAGGACTTCCAATATGAAAGTTCAAAGAAAATATACTTTTCTTCAACCACTTATCCTAACATGTTTTGATAAAGGCTTTCCGAAATTGTTATCCAAGCTAGTATTTTTACCTTTTTGAAAACCCAAACACCACCAGCCAATATCTTCGGTAGGCATCTTCTTCTACGTAACCATTGAAAGCCTTTTTTCACTTCCTCCAATGAGGTTTTGATGGTAAGAATCTACAATGGCCCATTTATACATTTTTCTTAAAATGATCTAGTTGCATTGAATGAGAGTTATCTTCACATATAGGGCAAGCACAAGCCATTGACATTGTATCCGGACAGATTGCCATAAGCTGGGAAATCATTAATTGTTCTAAATAACATGGCTTTCAAATTCAACCTACTTCCATAACAACAAGCTAAGCAATGATACAATATTTTGTTAGGATCTTTTGCATACTCGATTACAAATCTAATAAACTCTTTCACCTAATCTATATATTCCCTTGAACAATGATCAAATGACATCCATTTTTCGATCCATATATATCTTCAACTTATTTTCAATCCATATTCCTTTAACGCTAATGCGTTTACTAATTACTTTTATATTTTGTTATTTATTTTAGGGTTAAAGTACAAATTTTTCCTAAAAGTTTTCAATGAGGAGAAAAATTTCCCTGAAGGTTTATTAGGCTCAATATTGCCCAAAAAATTTTAAAACATAGTAATGTTGCCTCATATCATTAAAAAATTATGTTGACCATTAAAAATTTGACATTGACCATTAAACCTTTAACAGTATGTGGGATAACATTGAACCCAACCAAAAAAAAAAAACTTTCAAGGTAACATTGCTCCTAAGCGAAAACTTCCAAGGTGAATTTGCATTTTAACCCTTTATTTTAAAATAAAATCAGCAACATAATAACTTAAAGATGAAATTTTTTCAGGTCATAAACCCTCTCTTTTAATTGATAGTAACTAATCAAGCAATTAATCTAGCACATCTGAATAATTTTTCACAGCCCATAACAAAAGAAATCACACAAAGCATTACAAGCCAACAAATAAAATACAAAATGTTAAAAATAAAGAATTATTTTTCTCATGCAACTCAATAACAATTACTACAATTGCTAAAAGTTGTAGTTACTACATATTTGCACATACAACCTATGATAACAATTAATTCTATCTGAATTATTTTTTAATTTTAGATTTCAAAATAAAATTAATATAAAAGATATTGATAAAATTAAAATGATTACTACTAGTAAAATTAAATTTGTAAACTGAAAAAATTATAAAACATACAATATATGGGAAGATTAATTAGAGAGATGAAAGGTTTGGGATTGGGTTGGGGAAATAGGACATGAGGGAAGTGGGGACGGGAATGGGAAAAGGGAAAAGGGAAATGGGGAGGTAGGGACAGAGCAATAGGAAAGGAAATGAGAAATAAGGAGTGTGGAGACATGTAAGGAAAAAAAAATGGAGGTTGGGGAGGGTCTGGATCCTCTCATTAGCGTTTTCTCATTGTCTTTCATCGGCTTTAAATCTAGACCATACATTTGATATAACTGCCCACATCAACTAACCTAAATCAAATCAATGGTTTGGATTGGATGGTGAGAGATGAGGAGAAAGTTAGCAAATGAGATAATCTTATTCCGGCTGGGACGAGAAGTTTGGGGTTAGGGTTGGTGAGAGAAGGAAGTGAGGTGTGGAGGCATGGGTTTGGGGTTTGAGAAAGAAGAAAAATAATGGATAAAAGAGGGAGAGCAGGGCGTTGACGATGGGTCAAAAAAAAAGTGAGTGTAGGAGAGAAGGAATTTTTGTTAATATATGGAGGGGCTTCTGTAACGCTTTTTGTAAAATTCTAGGTACTTATTGTATAATTAACTATTTCAAATAACTTATTAAAGTATTAGGTATTACAATGATCTACTATAGTCACAAAAGATTTCACTAGACACTTTGAAAAAGTCAACCATGATAGAAAGAGATAAAACTAGTCAAATAAAGGTTTACCATGCTTCCCGGGTCGGATTCAGATTAGTCAGGGCGAAGTTATGAATACCGGATGGACAACAACAACAACAAAGGTTTACCATGCTTATTATTAGGATTTTAACTTTCATAACAAAGCAATCGAAGCCTTACCATGGAAGAAGAGACTCTACCATATAAGAAAAGATCTAGCCACATGTATAACACTGTAAATTCCAATACTTAAAATTGGGATCACAATTAATATATTCTCAAACGGGTTAGGGCATTTAAAGCCCTAGATAGAATAACAGTCACCACATCCCATTATTACAACATATAACCAAATCTAAATTTCTCGATTCATTTCATTCACCAAAACATTTCGGCTCAACCCACAACAGAACAACCACTATAATAAAATAGTATATATGGGCGGGTATATATGGCTCCGCCCATATATAACACAAGACCAATATGCAGCAGAAAATTGAAATTACGCTAAGTATACCAAAGGGGCCCTATTAATGCTTGACAATATACATCAATTAGAACATGTTAAGCAGAAGGAGGCTATATAGAGACGAAATGAAGATTCAAGCCTCACATGACTTTTCCCTTGAGATTAAACCCTTTCCTGAAAAATAATAATTAACTACAGAATGAGTCATATGGACCCAGTAATCACAAATCCAATTTAACAAGTATGCATGAAATGATTATAATATAGTTAAACGGGCTAAATATCAATTGATATAACATAAAGTATAAATAGTTTTCCATAAAGAATAGTAGTTCAAGGAGTAATTAAGCATGTACAGGACTCCCTCAACCATTCCTATAACCGTTGATAGAACCCGTAACATCCCATTTGAAAACGGTGGAATAATTTTTTTTATAAATATTTCCAAATATTTCAAGCAGAGTAATCAGAGTAGAGCATTGGAGCGAAAAAGTAACTGATTCATAACAAACATCAACCACGGTGTAACATTGTAATGATTACATTAATCCTAGAGTTTGAAAGTGAATAACGAAAGCGGTAAAGATAGATGAGTCTCCGATCGCACGACTCATCGTTGCTTGCCTCGATCTTCGATCCGTATTCCTCTGGATCCTGAAGCTATGGCTGAGATTCAATTTACCGCATTGAATCTCAGGTAACGGTTAATCTCAAACCCAAACAATACAGTATACAGATAACATATATTCTAGACAATACAACAAAGATATCACTACATAAGCATACAAAGAGATGCATGATCATTATGCCGACAAAACATAAGCATTACGCAGTATGTAAAGTCCCACAATGTAAAACAACAATAACAGCTTGCATTATTCACCGGTGCCACGATACCACTCGTGTTCTCGCGCTAGAAAAACATACGGCGTTATCATGACTATAACCCGTAAAACCTGCTCTCGTATATCGGTCTACGAATGTATCTATCACATACATGCATTTAAGAAGTAAAAGATTAGTGTTACAGTACGCGTCCGTACCTTCGTTGACGACGTTAGGTAGTTCTGGCGGAAAAACGTACTTTTTACGGAAAAACGTGAAATGTTCACCAGCGGCACGTCGGGCAACGTAACGACGGCAAATCGAGTTTCGATGCCCTATCGAGTAATATCACTTTCATTATTGATTTGACATCATAACTGGCATTTTAGGTAAAAATTACCATTTTGCCCTTCTACCCCTAATTTGGCGGAATTTCGCCAGAACTTCGTTACTTTGACCGTATTTCATTTCAAAATTATCCCCACTATGTTTTTACCTCGTCGGGCATCTTTCAATGCAATGAGGCATAAAAACAAACATAGGAACAAATTCGAAACTTCCTAGATCAAAACAACGGTTCTACTATAACTACCAAAAGAACTACGGAAACTAAAAACTAAGGACGGAAGAACTTACTCGGAGCTAAGGCGGAATTTTTCCGAGCTTCTCTCTAGAACCTCTCTCTAGGATTCGGATTTGGTGTGAAGAATGAGAGCAAGAGAGCTTGCTATTTATAGGGAAAAATAGGGACAAGGTGGGAATTTCCACAAAAGTTTTCGATCGGATTCCGGCCGTTGGATCGCATTTTTGAGGACAAAACACTCTTGGCCATCCATGGTCAAGATCGACATCTAAGAGCCCTAAAGTCAATGGATGAGTTGTCATCCATGATGGCTCTTGCTTTATGGCCTCCGCCCGATAAAGCTACCCGACGGTGTCCGTTTCGCACGATTTCGCGAAACTCAAAAATCCGGCATGTAACTTTGGAGGTCTTTTCATCCTCTTTCATATTATCTATTTGGATCCTCTTTTTGATCATATCCAGGTATTCTCCGATGCGTCGGAAGATATTCGGACAAACGCGTCCGATTACGGAAATCGCTTCCGATAGAACCAACTTCGACAATAATTCGTTTAATCGTAAACGTCCGTGGTTACCTAACTTAATCCCATGTTTGAAAACACGCAATTGTTTCTATATGGTCTCACTTTGTCTATCTGACTCTACTCTATCTGATCAATTTTTTGTCTTATTTGAAATTAGGGTTTTCGGTTGCGGAAACAACGCCTGGTAAATTCTTTCTTCGTGTAAAATTTCACTTGTTCTTAATTTGATCAGTCTCAAAATACTTTTACCTCTGATTTACCTGTAGAATTTATTTCTAACTTTTCCCTCGGTCTGCCTATAAGCTGACTCACCGCATTATATTATTATTTTATTCTAATTACCATTTTAATTATTTAAACAATTCTTTTTAATTAAAAATAACCATAATTTCGGCCTCCTCTTTTAAAAATTCAGATTTATTTATTTTTCTATAATTTTTTCCATTTTTAAAAAATATAATATTTTTTACCAAAAATTCTGTTTTACCCCGCCTTCGTTAGGGCTTAATCGACCTAATTTCTTCGTTTAGTAATCTTTTTAGGATCAGGTTTCTTCATATATTTATCTTTACCAATTTTACAGTATATTGTTATCTTACAAACTTTTATACCGACATTGTCATTTTATATCCTATGTAAAATATTAACAATGTTCACCCCATCGTTAGTTACTTTATGGTTCTCAAAATACTTTTTAAACCTTTCTTCATGTTATTTCCTCTGAAATAATTTATTAAATTCTCATAATTAGGGATAACACTTCCATAATTTTCTCATAATTTTTCATGATCTTTCAGTATTTATCATAATGTTTTTAGACTGCTTTTATCACCATTATTGCATTTTTAGTCATTCTGTTCATATGATTTTCCCCGGAAATTTTTTGACAATTTACCATATAATTATAAAAATTTTCTATAACATTTTTATCTCATGAATTGACTTCATTAAAATACTCATTAATTTTCCTTTATCTCAGAAATTCCAGATTTGCTAAAATCCGGGTATTACATTTATCTCCCCCTAAACAAAATTTCGCCCTCGAAATTTAATCTACACTAACTAGACTATGGGCCATAAACTCGGGTACTTCTCCTTCATGTCACTCTCGGTTTCCCAAGTTGCCTCGTTTTGTGACAAACCCTTCCAGACCACCTTCACTATCGGTATAGTTTTAGTCCTAAGTCGTTTCTCCTGGTGTTCGAGAATTCGCTCCGGCTCGACTACAAAGGTGTTATCATGTCGTACTTCAACATCATCGTACTTTATGACATGATCACGATCTGGTAGGTATTTCTTCAGCTGTGACACGTGAAAAACATCGTGGAGATTACTCGGGTTCGGGGTAACGCTAGTTGATATGCAACCGGTCCTCGCTCGGCTAACACTTCAATTGGTCCAACGTAACGTGGACTAAGCTTCTTTCTCTTCGGTGTTCCGCCGACACCTTCATCGGAGATAATTTCGAAACACATGGTCTCCGACTTCAAACTTCAACGGTCTTCCTCTTATCTCGCATAACTCTTCCGTCTCTGCGTGTGCGAAGGAGTCTCTTCTTGATCGAGCGATCTGCTCGGAGGTCTCTTTTAGCATATCCGGTCCAAGCAATTGCTTTTCGTACGCATCATCCGTCCAAAGATAAAGGCGATTGACACTTTCACCCATACAAACCCTCGAACGGGGCCATTTGTATGCTTGAATGATAAACTATTGTTATATGCGAATTCTGCTAGTGAGAGGTGTTCGTCCCAATTTCCTTTGAAATCCAGGGCACATGCTCGCAGCATATCCTCCAACGTTTGTATCGTCCTCTCGATTGACCGTCGGTTTGAGGGTGATAAGCCGAACGAACTTCACTTGGTACCCATTCCTTCATGTAGTGCTTGCCAAAAGCGGGATTGGAATCGAGTATCCCGATCGAGATAATACTCTTAGGGACTCCGTGCAGTCTCACAATCTCCTTGATGTAGATTGCAGCCAATCGTTCTGGAGAGTAGTGGATGCTAATGGGTATGAAATGTGCCGACTTGGTTAATCGGTCGACGATCACCCAAATGGTATCGTGATGCCTGATCTTAGGTAGACCTACCACAAGATCCATGGTCACATTCTCCCATTTCCACTCCGGCGAGTTCTAGTCCTTGCGAGAAGACCGGGGGTCGCCGGTGTTCAATCTTTACTTTCTCGGCAAGTTAGACACCCAAACTACGTGCGAGTTACGTCTCTTTTCATTCCAGGCCACCAAACTTCGGCCTTCACGTTCGGTACATCTTGACCATTCCCGGATTCGAGTGTACTTACTCTTATGAGCCTCATCCGGTATCTTCCGCCTCGGTTCATCAACCGGCGGTATGTAAATGCGCCCTTGTGTCGAGAATCCACTAGATGAAAGGTCGTGGTCTTGGGTTTCACCTTGAGAGATCTTCTCCTGCATGGAGATTGCCCAATCATCTTGTCTCTGAGCTTCATCAACTTCATCTCTCAGGTCATACTCCCTTTGGCTCACAAGAAGATTTGCAAGGTAGGCGTCACTTGGTGCGTTGAAATCCATGCAGATTCGGTTTGAAAGATTCAAGTCTCTGAAATCTGTTAGTTCTCAATGTTTTGATGATAACAAGATTAATACTTTTGATGACTTTCTTAGCTTGCTCGAGCAGCCCCAGGATATTGCCCGAGCAACATCGGGTTCTGGAAAGGAAGTAGTAATGATATTCAGTCATGCTCGAGAAAGAATTAATTCCTGCCCGAGCAACCTCAAAGCAGAAGCAAACGAGAATCAGGTATTGAATCATGCCCGAGCAAAGCATTCTAGCTTGCCCGAGCAACCTTGAAGCAGAAGCAAAAGACAACCTTGCCCGAGCAAGAAGTTTCTCGTGCCCGAGCAATGTCGAGACAGAAGCAAAACACAGCTAATCAGAAGGTCTTGCCCGAGCAGCAAAAAAGGCCTGCTCGAGCACCATGCTCGAGCAAAGGCAAAACATTGCCCGAGCAATGTCCATCATCTCTCAAAGTTCTCGCTTCTGTCTGAGTCTTGCCCGAGCAAGGAAAGTGGCTTGCTCGAGCAACATCGTGTGGCGGTACTTCTCGGTTCATAAAATAGAAGCTTGCCCGAGCATGAAAAATATCATGCTCGAGCACCATGCCAAGCAGAAGAGAATACTTGCCCGAGCATACCTTAAGAGAACGGTCATCAAGAAGCTTGCTCGAGCAAGCTTTGCATCATGCTCGAGCAACATCGCCAAAACACACTTTCTCCACAAGCATACTTTCCGTGTTGACTCAAGCAATGTGTTGTGCTCTCTTTACTCCGCCTCGCTATTCCTTGCCCGAGCAAGACTTTCATCATGCTCGAGCAACATCGAAACAGAGCACTACCAAGCCTTTGTAAAGAAGCATGCCCGAGCATGATTTTACCCATGCTCGAGCACTATGCCCGAGCAAGCATATTATCTTGCCCGAGCATCAGCGAGTCAACCTGCATCTGAACTACTTCATACAAAGCGTGCTCGAGCACACATTGATTGTTGCTCGAGCAAGGTATCCCTGTTACTAATTATCTTCTGCGACTATCTTCATACTCTCTGATATATTATTCAATCTTATATGATACTCATTATTATTCTCAAATGCTTCTAAACAATTTGTTTAATGAGTTGCAGAAGATCTCCATATAGATTAACATCATACTTTAGTTTTGAAGCACATAAATTGTTTCGAGCAGAGCCAACATCGAATCGATTGCCCATAACCAAAAAGGCACGAAACAATATTCTAAGCTTATCTTCTTCCAAGACGACGAGAACGATGATATGTAAAGTAACTCCACCAAACAGACATCCGATCATGGCGAGGCGCGGATACATCAAATGCTTAACGGACATATTCAAATTCTTCAACGGTCATCAACTTCAATCAGTACAAATACCCGAAGATATGAATTTGTCAATAACTTAGAATATACACAGACGCAGAAAAACCTTTTTCAAAGAAACTACTTTCTGTGTATTCTATAATATCATTAAGCTTCAGTGTTCATAGTTCAATTACTATGTGAGAGAGCTTTATTACTTATTCTCAATCTTTCAAAATCTCAAGGTAGTGGTATCTTGAGTGTGGGTGTACGATTACAACTTGTAAGGGAGAGTGAGTCCTAGAGAGAAAGGATCATCCTTCGTTTACAGAGTGTGTAATTGTATTTGTCGATAGTGGAAATCCCAGTGTCCGGGACTGGACGTAGGTCAAAGAGTTGGACCGAACCAGGATAACTTCTCTGTGTCTATTATCTTTACTTCTTTACCGCTTCCATCGTTTACTGATCATACAGCGAAAAGATTTTTGAGATCACCTATTCACCCCCTCTAGGTGATATTCCACCCTCATTTGGTATCAGAGCAAGGTTTCTCAGTTGGGCTTAACATCTCGAGAAAGATCATGGAAGGAATATTACCTGATGGTGCTTCAATTAATCGACCCCCAGGATTCAACGGAGAAAACTACTCCTTCTGGAAAGGAAAATTCAGAGTATTCGTAATGGCTACCGAATATGGTCTCTGGGAAGTAATAGAAATTGGAGATTATGTACCTATAAAGATCGAAGGAGGAATCTCTGTTCCAAAGACGAAAGCTGAATTCGATGAGAATGATAAGAAGAATGTCACCCTCAACAGTAAGGCTATTTTGATGCTTCAAAGTGCTCTTAGTCAAAAGGAGTACTTTCGTATATGCAATCTGTCAACTGCGAAGGAAATGTGGAAGGCTCTGGAGATTGCATATGAAGGCACTTCTGGCATCAAGGAAAATCGTATTAATACTCTGACCACCGAATATGACTTACTGCGAATGAAGTTAGGAGAAACCATGGCCGAGTTCCAACTCAGATATACTCATTTGACAAATCAATTAGCGGCCTTGGGTAAAAAATACGATCAAGGTCCTCAGGTCAGGAAGATTCTCAATGTTCTAACAAAAGACTGGGAAGCTAAAGTCACTGCAATAGAGGAGGCTCGTGGAGAATCAATGGCTTCAGTTGCTGCATTATTCGGAAGCTTGTCTGAATATGAGAGCAAACTAAAATTCAAAAAGGACCTGGACAATGTCAACAGCAGTCGGAACAAAGGAATTGCTCTCAACACTGTAAAGGAAAAAGAAGAAAAAGAAGAAGATGAAGAGAACGATGATGAGATGGCCATGTTTGTTTGAAGATTCAAAAAGTTCTACGAGAAAAGATCGAGGCTTCAGAAACAAATTTCAAAAAGGGGACACAAGCAACAGACGTGAACTCAGAGGCAAAGACCAAATCATCTGTTACGAATGTGAGAAGCCGGGACATTACAAGTCAGAATGTCCTCAACTTAAAGACAGCGATAAAGAAAAGAAGAAGCACTATCAATTCAAAAAGAAGGCTTATGTGTCAGCAATATGGGGAGATGGTTCCTCAGACGAAGAAAGCGAAGAAGAGAAAGAGACTGCCAACATCTGTTTGGTGGCAGAAGAAGAGCTAGCAGAAAACGACAATGAGGTACATGATTCGCAACCAACCTATGACGAATTATTTGATGAATATAATGAAATTCAATCTGAATTTGAAAAGGTTGTTGATGAATGTTTTGCCCTGAAAAAGGAGAACATAACTCTTAAACTACATGTTGAAAACCTTTCCTGTAAAAATCTTATCTGTGATGAATGCCTGAATTTAGAGAAAATAAATCTTCATCTTACGAAAACACTTGAGAAATTCACTAAGGGAAGTGAAATGCTCAATGTAATTCTGAAAACTCAAAGGTTTACAAATGATCGATCAGGCATAGGATATAATCCTATCTTTGACAAAAGGAAAGGCAAAAAGAAAATCGCGAGAAAATCCTATTTGAACTACTTCCGTAAATCGGTTCATAGTTCAAATCCGTTTGCTCATTGTAACTATTGTAATCGAAAAGGACACTCTACGTCATCATGCCTTCATAGAAAGAGTAGAAGAAATAAACCTGTTGGTAATTACCAATGGGTACCTAAGGGAACTTATACTTTCCCTGAGGCCCGAGCTAACCCGAAAGGACCCAAGAAACATTGGGTACCTAAAGCTTAATCTTATTTGAATTATAGGTTTGTCTGAGAGCATCAAGAACCAACAAGTGGTACATTGATAGTGGATGCTCCAGACACATGACGAGGGATCAAACCAAATTCATTGCAATGAGATCAAAAGATGGTGGCAAAGTTACCTTTGGAGGAAACCAATCTGGAAAGATCTCTGGAATTGGAGAGATTGGTACAAAGGATGGACCTCAGATCAAAGACATGTATCTTGTTGAAGGTCTCGCCATAACCTCCTAAGTGTAAGTCAAAGTCTTGATAAGAACAACTGGATTATCTTTGACTCGAAGAATGTCTCATTGTCAACAAAGATGATCTCCCAATTGATAAAGGTAAACTGAAGGTATTATTCAAAGCTCCTCGAGAAGGAAATTGTTATACATTAGATTTACCTAAAATTGACTCTGAAAAATGTTTTGTTAGCAATTTAGAAGATAGTTGGCTGTGGCATAAGCGTCTGGCTCATGTGAACATGTTCCAACTGGATAAGCTGCTAAGGAAAGATTTAGTTCTTGGTTTGCCTAAACTTCGTTTTAAAAATGACATGATTTGTGATTCTGTCAAAGAGGTAAACAAACTAAATCATCCTTCAAAATAAAACTGAAATCACGACCAATCGACCTCTTCAATTACTCCATATGGATTTAGTTGGACCAGCAAGAGTAAAAAGCCTTGGTGGTAATTTGTATACTCTAGTCATTGTAGATGATTACTCTCGGTTCACTTGGACTATCTTCTTATCTTCTAAGGATGAAACATTTGATCTGTTTGTTGTGTTTGCCAATAAGGTGCAAAATGAGAAAGGTATTTGCATTACAGCAATTCGAACAGATCATGGAGGTGAATTCGAAAATCAAGCATTCGGAGAATTCTGTGATGCTCACGGAATCAATCATAACTTCTCAGCTCCCAGAACACCACAACAAAATGGTGTGGTCGAAAGGAAAAATCGTGTGCTCACAGAAATGGCTCGTGCCTTGTTGAATGAGAATTAGACCTCACAAGTCTTCTGGGCAGATGCAATGAGCATGGCCAGCTATATCGCCAATCGAGCATATCTCAGAAAGAAGCTCAATAAGACTTCCTACGAACTCTACAAAGGAAGGAAACCAAATCTGGCTCACCTTCATATCTTTGGCTGTAAATGCTTCGTGCATAACAATGGTAAGGACAATCTGGGAAAATTCGATCCCAAATCTGATGAAGGTATTTTTCTCGGATATTCTAGTAGAAGTAAAGCATATAGAATTTTCAATAAGCGCACTCGTTCAGTTGAAGAATCAATTCATGTAGTATTTTGTGAATCTAAACCTCACGAACCTTTGGATAATGATGAACCCATTGATAAAAACCAATTCTTTTCAAAAACTACTCCCGCTTCTATTGAAAGTCCCGAAAATATTTTCGAACCTCAAAATGATTTAGAAAACTCGATCAATCTCAACCTAGAGCTTGGAGGTTCATTAGGAATCATCCTCTGGACCAAGTGATAGGTGATTTAAATCAAGGTGTAAGAACTAGAAACAATACTTTGAATGAAGTAACTTTTTTAGCCTTTATATCACATATAGAACCCTCTAAAATAGATGAAGCCCTTTCAGACAATGACTGGGTGATAGCTATGCAAGAGGAGTTACACCAATTTGATAGAAATCAAGTTTGGGATTTGGTACCTAGGCCTAAGGACCATCCGGTCATTGGCACTAAATGGGTATTCAAGAACAAACGAGATGAATCAGCAATCATAGTCCGTAACAAGGCTAGACTGGTTGCCAAAGGCTATAATCAGGAAGAAGGGATTGATTATGAGGAAACGTATGCTCCGGTAGCTAGATTGGAAGCTATACGTGTACTCCTAGCCTTTGCGTGTATCAAAGGATTTAAACTCTATCAAATGGATGTTAAGAGTGCTTTTCTAAATGGATTTATACAGGAGGAAGTCTATGTTGAACAACCTCCTAGTTTTGAAAACCATCATCATCCAGATCATGTGTATCGTTTGAAGAAAGCCTTATATGGTCTCAAACAAGCTCCTAGAGCTTGGTACGAAAGGTTAAGTAACTTCTTATTAGATCAAGGGTTTATCAGAGGTAAAGCAGATACGATGTTGTTTATCAAAACCAACAAACTTAATGAGACTTTAATTGTGCAAATATATGTCGATGATATCATTTTTGGTGCTACTAAAGACTCTCTCTGTGAGGAATTTTCCAAGAAAATGCAGGGTGAATTCGAAATGTCTATGATGGGTGAGTTGAACTACTTCCTCGGTCGCAAGTCAAACAACGGAAGGATGGTATATTCATATCTCAAACAAAGTATCTCCGTGATTTACTCAAGAAATTTGGAATGGAGCATTGTAATGGAGCCGACACTCCAATGAGCTCAACTGCCTCTCTAGATGCCGATGAGGAAAAAGGAAAAGACTTCAACATAACCAAATATAGAGGAATGATTGGATCCTTACTATATTTGACTGCTAGCAGACCAGACATTCAGTTTAGTGTAGGAATGTGCGCGAGATTCCAGTCAGCTCCTAAAGAATCGCATGCCGAACATGTCAAAAGAATCCTTCGATATCTTTCGGATACAAAGGAATTGGGTCTCTGGTTCCCGAAAGGTCAACAAGAATTTCTGGTTGCATATTCAGACTCTGCTCACGCTGGATACAAGACTGATAGAAAGAGCACCAGTGGACAGTGTGAATTTCTTGGAGGATCACTTGTATCATGGTTCAGCAAGAAACAAACCACTGTGGCCGTATCCTCAACTGAAGCTGAATATGTAGCTGCATCAAGTTGATGTGCTCAGGTTCTGTGGCTCAAGCAACAACTTCAAGACTTGGGAATTCCTCTACAGGAGATTCCAATTCTCTGTGACAACACTAGTACAATAAGCTTGGCAAAGAATCCAGTTCAACACACAAGAACCAAGCATATTGACGTTAGACATCACTTTATCAGAGATCATGTTCAAAAGAAAGATGTTAAAGTGATGTTCATACCTACCCACTTGCAACTTGCTGACATTTTCACGAAGCCTCTGGCGAAAGAACAGTTCAATTTTATCCGTAGGGAGTTGGGAATGGTGAATCCCAATGAACTGTAAATCATACTAGCTCCAATTAATTGTGTTTTGATTATTATAGACTAACTTTAGCATCGGAGGTTCAAGTTTGTGTTTTTGCAGGACTCTGTTCTTGAGAACTATAACGAGTGTAACAGTAAGCCTTGCTCGAGCGTGCCTTTGATACTTGCTCGAGCAACCACGTGAAGAGCTTAATGGGAATTGTGAGTAAAAGCATCCTGCTCGAGCACACTTCGCAACTATGCTCGAGCAATAGCGGGAATTCCTCAATAAGAACTACCTCGTCAAGCATGCCTGCCAAGTATGCCCAAGCAATAGCGGGTCCGCCTTCCTGACTTTGGAAGAATAATGGGTGTTGCCCGAGCAAAACCAGAGGTTTGCCCGAGCAACAACAGGAACTGAGGAAGACACGCAAGAAATGAAGAACATGCTCGAGCAACAATCAATGTGTGCTCGAGCACGCACGCGTCGCATGGAACTTCAAATCGGTCTCATTGAGTCCAATCTTTTCCATTCATCTCGTTGAATTAAGTGTTCACAGTACACACTTAATGAGAGGTTAGATTTAATTGTGGTATTATTGCCTATTATTTCTATTCTTGATTAATTAAAATTATCTCTCGCCGGTTTATGCTTGAGCACTGCACCCGATGTCTGCTCAAGCACGAACCTTGCTCGAGCACAAAGGAAAGGCTGCTCGAGCAACGTCGGCCCCAACATTTTTTAAAGGGCGTGTCGTTTCATTTCACGGCTACTCCTCTCCCCTCCGTCAAAACCCTAGACCCCTTTTCTCTCAAATCCTCTCAACTCCATTACGGTCGTTTGTGAACCGTTTCCAAATTCCCTCATTGCGATCATTCGATTCCTCAATAGAAACCTTTTGACCGATTAAATTCTCAAATCCCTTCATCTTTCACCGTTCATCTTTCACCCTTTCTCTGCAATTCCCCATTTCCAAAATCGATGGCCGGTTCCAGTGATAAATCTCCCTCGAAGCAACCTCCTGCGAAGAAATCTCGTTACTATCGGCCCAAAGTCGCTGTTTCAGAAAAATCTTCAAAAGCCTCCAAACCCAAATCAGTGCCGAAATCGTCGAAGTCGACCTCCAAGCCAAAAGAGGTAGAGAAACCCAGAACTAATCTCACCATTCAGGGATCGCCGATGACGAGGCTCAAGACTGGGTCTCTCCCTACTGGAAAAGACAAGTGCAAGAGGTCACCATCTCCTTCGTCTTCACACTCCATCAATTCCGAAAGAACGATCGATGAGATTCGGTCCAAAAGTAAAGAGGATAGACCTTCAATTCTCAAGCCTTCCTTTAGTCAGAAATCTCAAGCCTCAGAAAGCAAGAAGAAAGTTTCATTTTCCCTCAAAACACAAGCTTCTGAAAGCAAAAAGGAGGAAGATGTCACCAGTCGACCTACGGATGGTAATTTGCATGAACCCTCACCGGGTATGATTATTGGTAACATAGCTGTTGATGATTATGCTCAGTTCTCTCATTACTTCGGAACAAGACCCTTCTGTCCAATAGTCTATGTAGACTTGGCTCATTTCAAAGAAAAATGCAACCTGGACTTAACTAATTGGCTACTTCAATTTATGCCACTCCTTGGGATTAGCAAGCCATTTTCTCCTGAAGTTGTGCGTGTCTTTTATCACAACATGCACCTACAGAAAAAATCTCACAAAGATGACGAAGATGTACTGGTCACAAAGATTCGTGACAAAGAAATCAAACTTACTGCTTATGATCTCAACGTGCTTCTCGGAATTGTCAACATTCCTGAAGATCCACCTAAGCTTTCTCCATTTGAGTGTCATCAGATTCTTTTCCCAAATGTTCCAATTGAAGGCCAGAAAATTAATGTAACGCCGGCTATGATGAAAGACGAGTACAAAGAGTCCTTTGGTATGTGTATAGTCGAAGTCTCGTTCAAAAAGGACAGAGTTTCACTCATTTTGTGCGAAGAGACTTTGAACGCTTTGCCTCACTGGTTGCCATGGAACCAAGGGATCTAGGCAAGTGGATTTTGGAAGAGATGATGTCTTTTATTTCTGAAGCTAAGGTTAGGCTTCAAGCTACCATTCCCTATCCGTCTTTGGTTTCTTGGATTTTAGAAGCAAATAATATATGGTACCTCTCTGAAGACAAGGAAGAATATCCTCCCGTTTTTGGAAAACCACACATGAAGAATATGAGAATCTCTTTCACCGACGTTCTATCCAAGAAAAGCAAGGGTAAAGCACCATTACTTCTTCTCGCTCGACATCTCCAAACCATCTGCTTCCAAAGCTGATTCTCAACCTCCTGATGAAGCTGAGTCTTCAAAGGCTGGAACTTCTACTTTTGCCCCATCCTTCTCCCAAGCTGCTATCCAAACTGTGGTCGAAGCTTCTGTTCAGAAAGCCTTAATTCCCGTTCTACAATCTCTGGATGCCTTTCAGAAGCTAACCACCCACATGATCAAGGCTTTTACAGACGACATGATTAAATTGAAGATTGATGTTCGCCGGAATATGGATACAGATTTACAAGACTTCAAGGCAGAGATGGAAGAATCAATGAACAAAAGCTTTTCTATTATCTATGACAAGCAACAAGACCTTGAAGATGTTGTAGGAGCTTTTCTGACTAGCTTTGGTACTTCTTTTAATCCTTCTGCGCAACCTTCATCGTCTGCCATGCCTACTACCTCTCCTTCACCCATTGAGGATATCACTCCCTCTCCAGCTGTAGTGATTCCTCCTGTTGATCCTGCCTCTGTGCCTCACCCATCCATTTCAGTTTCCTCAGAGAGCAAGTCTCCTCCTCCATCTCCTTCTCCTTCTGTCGGGGGTCCCCTTTTCACTGATGACAAAGGGGGAGAGTAGCTGAATATATTAGATTTTTGTTCTTTTAGGTTAACATATATATCTTGCTTATGCTCTTCTGCTTTTGTAATCCAGAACTACTTAATGTTATGAAAAACGAAATGTTATCTATGTATATTTTCTTTTTGAGTTTTTCATTTCATTCCAAAAACTTATGAATATATCTTTTCAACCTAATCATAGAATTGTCATCATCAAAAAGGGGGAGAATGTTAGTTCTCAATGTTTTGATGATAACAAGATTAATACTTTTGATGACTTTCTTAGCTTGCTCGAGCAGCCCCAGGATATTGCCCGAGCAACATCGGGTTCGGAAAGGAAGTAGTAATGATATTCGGTCATGCTCGAGCAAGAATTAATTCCCGCCCGAGCAACCTCAAAGCAGAAGCAAACGAGAATCAGGTATTGAATCATGCCCGAGCAAAGCATTCTAGCTTGCCCGAGCAACCTTGAAGCAGAAGCAAAAGACAACCTTGCCCGAGCAAGTAGTTTCTCGTGCCCGAGCAATGTCGAGACAGAAGCAAAACACAGCTAATCATAAGGTCTTTCCCGAGCAGCAAAAAAAGGCCTGCTCGAGCACCATGCTCGAGCAAAAGCAAAACATTGCCCGAGCAATGTCCATCATCTCTCAAAGTTCTCGCTCGTTCGAGTCTTGCCCGAGCAAGGAAAGTGGCTTGCTCGAGCAACATCGTGTGGCGGTACTTCTCGGTTCATAAAATAGAAGCTTGCCCGAGCATGAAAAATATCATGCTCGAGCACCATGCCAAGCGTAAAGAGAATACTTGCCCGAGCATACCTTGAGAGAACGATCATCAAGAAGCTTGCCCGAGCAAGCTTTGCATCATGCTCGAGCAACATCGCCAAAACACACTTTCTCCACAAGCATACTTTCCGTGTTGACTCAAGCAATGTGTTGTGCTCTCTTTACTCCGCCTCGCTGTTCCTTGCCCAAGCAAGACTTTCATCATGCTCGAGCAACATCGAAACAGAGCACTACCAAGCCTTTGTAAAGAAGCCTCGCCCGAGCATGATTTTACCCATGCTCGAGCACTATGCCCGAGCAAGCATATTATCTTGCCCGAGCATCGAGTCAACTCCGCATCCGAACTACTTCATACAAAGCGTGCTCGAGCACACATTGATTGTTGCTCGAGCAAGGTACCCCGTTACTAATTATCTTCTCGCGACTATCTTCATACTCTCGATATATTATTCAATCTTATATGATACTCATTATTATTCTCAAATGCTTCTAAACAATTTGTTTAATGAGTTGCAGAAGATCTCCATATAGATTAACATCATACTTTAGTTTTGAAGCACAGAAATTGTTTCAGATAGAGCCAACATCGAATCTGATTGCCCATAACCAAAAAGGCACGAAACAATATTCTAAGCTTATCTTCTTCCAAGACGACGAAACGATGATATGTAAAGTAACTCCACCAAACAGACATCCGATCATGGCGAGGCGCGGATACATCAAATGCTTAACGGACATATTCAAATTCTTCAACGGTCCTCAACTTCAATCAGTACAAATACCCGAAGATATGAATTCGTCAATAACTTAGAATATACACAGACGCAGAAACATCTTTTCAAAGAAACTACTTTCTGTGTATTCTAAAATATCATTAAGCTTTAGTGTTCATAGTTCAATTACTCTGTGAGAGAGCTTTATCATTTATTCTTAATCTTTCAAAATCTCAAGATAGAGGTATCTTGAGTGTGGGTGTATTAATTACAACTTGTAAGGGGGAGTGAGTCCGAGAGTGAAAGGATCATCCTTCGTTTACAGAGTGTGTAATTGTATTTGTCGATAGTGGAAATCCCGAGTGTCCGGGACCGGACGTAGGTCAAAGAGTTGGACCGAACCAAGATAAATTCTCTGTGTCTATTATCTTTACTTCTTTACCGCTTCCATCGTTTACTGATCATACAGCGAAAAGATTTTTGAGATCACCTATTCACCCCCTCTAGGTGATATTCCACCCTCAAAATCTTCAAGCAATTTCTGCTCTTGTATCATCATGTATGACACTTGCACCTTCTTCCTACTTAGAGCATCTGCAACAACGTTTGCTTTCCCTGGGTGATACTTGATCTCCAGGTTGTAGTCTTTCAGCAATTCCATCCAACGACGTTGCCTCATATTCAGTTCCTTTGATCAAAGAGATACTTCGCTCTTGTGGTCGCAGATAGTTCTACAGTCGTACATCGTACGAGATAATGCCTCCATATCTTCAAAGCGAACACGATGGCGGCAAGCTCCAAATCGTGTGTAGGATAGTTCGACTCGTGCGGCTTCACCGACGAGAGGCATAAGCCACCACTCGCCCAATTGCATTAGGACACAACCCAGTCCTTGCCCACCGGCATCACCGTAGACAACATAGTCTCATCAGGATCTGGGATTATCAATACGGTGCTTGTAGTCAACCTCTCCCTCAGTCTCTGAAAGCTCTCCTCACAGTCATCTCCCCATACAAATGGTTGATTCTTCCTCGTAAGCTTTGTCAATGGTAGGGCAAGACACGAGAAATCCTGTATAAATCTGCGGTAATATCCCACCAGACCTAGGAAACTACGTATCTCCGTCACTGTCTCTGGCCTCTTCCAAATCCGTAACGCTTCCACCTTGCTTGGATCAACAGCAACTCCGCCGCTAGATATCACATGGCCCAGAAATCTCACTTCCGGCAGCCAAAATTCGCATTTGCTCAACTTTGCGTAGAGCTGCTTCTCTCACAGTATGTTTAATACTAAGCGCAGTGTTCTTCATGCTCTTTTCTGCTTTTGGAATAGACTAGTATATCGTCAATGAACACCACCACAAACTGGTCTAGGTGTTGTCGGAAGATACGATTCATGTAATCCATGAATACCGCAGGTGCATTTGTTAATCCGAAGGGCATAACAAGGAATTTGTAGTGCCCATATCTGGTTCTGAAAGCCGTCTTGGAAATATCATCATCTTTGACTTGTAACTGATGATATCCCGAACGCAAATCAATCTTGGAAAAGATAGTGGAACCAGATAACTGATCCAAAAGATCATCAATCAGGGGAAGTGGATATTTGTTTTTGACAGTCACCTTATTTAGTTCACGATAATCGATACTGAGTCGAAAACTTCCATCTTTCTTTTCACAAACAGAATCGGAGCTCCCGGGGTG